>CM026276.1:9313885-9958861 GCA_014851415.1 Cnaphalocrocis medinalis
TTTACTAGAATGCGGGAGAAGCCCAGCAATATTTGTTCATTACGGAACAGTTTCATTGTGGGCCCTCATATCATTACTATTTTGTTTCTCAAATTTCTCAAAATAAACAGTAGGTATACATGCTTCCAAAAACTTCCTTCCTTTTTGGTATCACGTAATCCCAGACCCAATACAAATATCTGTTTCATCAAGAAGCTATTTTTAAAAACTTAAAATAAACATAAAATGCTTCGTCGTTCGGTCTCGGGGGCGGTCCCTGAGATTTTTCTGTTAAGAAATTCTCAGTGTCCGCACGAGGTCTAGAAGATAGCGGTCTTATACCCCTCGTCAAGCACTTTTTTTATGATAGGTAGCAGACGAGCAGGCGGATCACCTGATGGTAAGCAATTGCCGCCGCCCATTATTGACACCTGCAACACCAGTGGAGTCACAAATTTAAGTAAGTTTAAGTTAAGCGATTGGTGCTGTACCTGATACCTCTAGTCTGCGGTCGTGCTACCGCACGCCGCTAGTGCACTATAAATGTCCTGCGTCAATGGTTGATCGTTGAGATGGGCCGCCAATACCTAATTATCGGTAAGGAGGATATCACTAAAAGTACTTAGGTACTTATTTAGGCTTATCGTTTCTCTTTCAGGTCAGAAATAGAATACTACTTGGACCACTTCCTCAAACTTCGTGATAATAAAATTAGAAATACAAACAATAGCGGCATCCAGCTAGACGCAAGCTACAATAACTTGAGGCATACCGAACTCACAGACAGTCAGATACTGAGCTTGGTGCTGTATGAAATTGAGAAGAAGTACCACTTTAGTGGGGATGGAATATGGTCGCACTCGGAGGGAGGTAAAGCAGAGGCGCAGAGATCGTGACAAATGGCCAACAAGATTACGACGTGTAGGTGAGTACAGTGGTCTAGTCAGCCCTATTGTTATAAAAGTGGAATGAGAGTTTTTGCAATGAATAACCGATAGATGGAGTTACGTAGTCAACTGATCCAAGAACTAATAGAGAATGGATGCTGACGCCTCACCAAAATGAAATGTAGCCATTTTCACGTATCTATCATGTCAAAATCAGAGGCGGTGGGCCACCGCGGCCTTTTTGAGGCCTCAAAAAATTTTATGCTCGTCCGAAGGGGGTTTTTATTAAGCCCAGCGGCTTTATCGGTCATCATCGTCGTCGTCAGAAAAGAAAAGGGCCTAGCGAAATCAGTATTGCCCACATCATAATTAGATCTTGCCACTGGTCAAAAACAAAACAAAAAATGTCGTCAAAGTTGGACCTGAAGGCCTAGCAAGAACTTTTCAAAGAAATCGTAGCGTATGCGATTTTTACGTAAACAATTTGTTTATAAAATGTAAGAGCTCCCTCTATCGTACATAAGTATAACTAAAATTGACAGCACAAACATCAGTCTCCGTCTAAAATCTGTTAAAACTATTACGACTATGAACATGAGTACCTACAGTTGGTACCACAATAGTGATTCATTGAATAATATTGTATTTGGTATTTTAATATAAAATACCGTCTGAATATGAGAGTCCTAATTTTTATAGGTAATGAAGTAGTGAATATAAGAAATAAAACAATATAATTAAGCACTTTGGTATATTATTTTCCTCTCCTTTTTCTTATTAATTTTTATATAAAATATTTAGCTTATTGCTTCGAAAAAACTTAACATACAAATATAATCTCAAACCCTAATTATGCATGTTTTATTCTTAAAGGTAAAATATAAGTAAACAATGATCATTCGTTAATGTACCCTGCTGTAAGATATTATTTATTGTTTATATAAGAAATAGTTATTTCATAATCAGTGTTAACAATGGTGGCTTAACTTTAGTCCTTTGCGTTGGTTTAAATTCGTTTATGCAATAAATAAATAAATCTAGACAGAAAAGAGATCATGTTAGTGTCATCTGTTTGGCAAATTAAATAAAAAGTATAGTTATATACTTTTTTATGATGATTAATTTTGATACATACCTACTTTTTTGCATTTCTATCCATTTCATATTCTATACGGTAGGAAAGTCTTAAATGATAATATTATACTTATGCGTTTTCGTATATCATAAAATAATATAGGCATAAAGTATCGAGTCATCATAATTTTGGCACAGTTATTCACGAAAATAATTATATATACAAGATTACCGCTAAAAATATTATGTAATTGGCTCTCGTTTCTCATGCATTAATCTACACATTATATATTTAGTTAAAATACATTTAAAAAAGTCATACACACGATAATAAAGACTAATTTTACTATAAAAATCGCGTCAGTCACTCTTATATATTTTATCTTAATTAATTTATATAATCAAATCAATCCCAGTAAATTACCTATGCTATTTTTATATCAACTAGTAAAATGTATAATATCATGTTTATCTAAGTATTCTACACATAGTCCACTTGTGTGGACGAAATAATTTTAATAAGGCACAGGGAATGCACGAGAAGTGAAGTTACTACTTTGTAATAATTACAAAAGAATATTAACACCTAAAATATCTTTAGAACTTCCGCCGTTTTTGTGTTTTTCTTTTTACATTTTTATCTAAAATGCTAACTTTGGCGCCAAAAGCTAATATCTAACTAAATATAAGTTTTATCTATGCGGGTACATTAAATAATTGCTATGTTTTACTTTAAGAATAAAATTAGTAACCTACTTGTAATTAAATATACCTAATTAATTCCTCAAAACAACTGTTGCTGAAAATATTAAATGCGAGCATCGTATCGAAGCTACTAACATAGTTACGCTACAATAAATGTAAAATTCGTGAAGAAATTAATACTCCTTTTCGAAATTGCTCTCAACTTTAAGATAATTTCGAAAAGGAGTATTTCAATTCAAAAAAGGGGGCAGAGCAGTGTACGCCTGGCCGGATGTGGGTTCCATCTTGACTACGACCGGCTGTGTGATGTCTCCATGCCTCTCCATTTCGTAGTGTTTCTCGTGGGGCACCATGCCGCACTTCTCGTAGTCTTCCGGAGGGGGGGCGTACCGCGGAGGCTCCTCCTGCAGCGCGCACGCCGCGTACTTGTCCTCGTGCTCGTGTGTGCGGTATTCCAACTTGTCGTCGTGTGCATGCGCCTCCATTTGCGGCGAGTGCGCTGCCATCATTGGGTAATCTCTCACACCCAACGGCGGAGGACTGCCTTCCCCATACTCGTAGGAATGCCGCGGCGCAAACATCTGTCCGTCGTGGCCGTTCAGCACAGTCGTGTACGAGTAGGCAGCTGGTTGAGCGTTGAAGCTGGGGTAGCCGCTACTGCTGGACGAGAGCAAGTGGTGCGAGGACAGTTCGTATGAGTGCTGGTAGGACCAGGAGTCAGCGGGCGCCGACAAGCCGTTCTGCGGGAACGCGGGCAAGTTGCCACCGATTCCGGTGAAGCCTCCGCCCAACGTTGTTGAACTTGGTGAGCTGGAGCCGATGTAGCCAGTCTTTCTCGGCGGTTCTCGTTTCCGCCACTTTGCTCTTCTGTTTTGGAACCAAACCTATAGAAAATACGACACTATAAGTTTCAAACGAAGTGATATTGTATAAAAATAAAAATGTATAAACTATATTCTTGTGAGAAGTAGGCATAGAAATGTACAAAAACGCACCTGTACTCGTGATTCAGACAAATTAAGTTTGAGAGCCAGCTCCTCTCTTGCAAACACGTCAGGGTAGGGCGCTCGTTCGAATGCCCTCTCTAACTCTTCTAACTGATACGCCGTGAACGTCGTCCTGTTAACAAATGAAAAATCTGTTAAACTAAATGCACGGAATAAAATATAAGTTATGTGATAGGTGGCAAACGAGCAGATGGATTGCCTGATGCTAAGCAATTGCCGCCCGCCGCCCATAGACACCCAGAGGAAGCAACACGAGTGGAGTCACAAGTGCGCTACCAACTTTTAACCCCCTTTCCCCACATTTTGGCCTTCCGTAACTCACTCACTCGGCGAAACACAACGCAAGCTAACCCTTATGAAAAGTGGGTTTCTTCATAGTTCTAGTTAAGTGTTTTTTTTTAAGTTGATGCATCATTGCACCCAGAGCTTAATATTTTAGTTTACCTTATTATCTACACGTACCCTTAATACCCTGTTTATATTCCACATAATCCGAAAGTGTATGTAAATGTTACGAAGTGTTTAGAGCTCCTAACATTATACTGGTATTTTAATAGTCCATTCTCAATTACAAATTCACATATAAATTGCGTTATCGCTGACATCGCATCGGCCATCTGACGCGTGCAATATGGCTGCGGGCGGCGCACGCGCAGAAATTGATTGAGCGTGAAACTAAATTCACCCCCGGGGTGTTACCACCTCTAATTGTCTGCCAATTGACGTCACACTTTATGTTACCACTTTTTAATTACTGTCTCGCGTCGTTTTTATTTTTGCAAAAATGACAGTTAATTAATTAAGAAATGTTCTTATTAGGGTTCCGTACCTCAAAAGGAAAAAACTGAACCCTCATAGAATCACTTTGTTGTCCGTCTTTTATAATCGCTCAACAAGGACGACATATTCGGGTGATATTTTGAAACGAATTCCATTGAATCCTATCTTCTGTTGTCCATAAAGTATTAAAACGGGAGTTAACGCTTCGTTTATCTATAAGTACTTACATTGTATGTACTAACGGCTTGACGGTTCAGTTACGTTGCAGCAGCCGTGGTCACAAGCGGACACAGTCCACAAAAACATGTACGTAAAACAAAACGGTCACAGACCAAACAATTAAACGTTGCGTCAATTCCCGTTTTAATACTGTATAGTTATGTCCATTTAATTCTGACTGTACCCTTTTTAGTAAAACCTATAATGTTCATGTACCAAATCCCTAAAATTAGTTTAATTGTCTGCATCTGTGCGGAATCTATTTCAGTTCTTTGTAACAGTTATAATTACGGTTCGTCTAGATTAGAGTTTATGTTAGCATTAGTCACACGGGTCGCCGGACTCCATTCATGAAAATAAATTACGTTTTCATTAAGGAACAGATTATTCACGCGGTTGGTACTTTACTTCGTTTAGTAATGGTGTTACAAAGAGACCTCTTATTTTGATGCACTAATAGTCTTGAGTTCAATAGGGCTGCGTGTTAGTTCATTCGGCGTTCCTTTGTTTATGTAAAAAGCTTGTAGCATGCGTTCGTTAGATCTAACTGTCTGATCTAATCGTAATTGAAAAAAAAAGTAACCCTATGGAAACACATAACTTTCCATTGGTGCATAAGAAGATCAAATAATCAACAGCGTATGCCCCGTTCACTGTTGTTGGCAAGTCTCTCACATGCTTTTCCATCTTCAGCTTTCCCCTGCCTTACTCATTTTAGTAAAATTTAAGATCTATATCTGATTTGATATGTTTTGACTCAGTATTCATTGCATTGCTGCTTCATTCATAGATTGCAAGGGTGTATTAGAATAACCCATGTGGGTATGTGCTCCAAGCAAAACTGCCTTAGTAATAAAAACCTATAGTTATTCTTATTTTATTGTTAACAACATCCTCCGATATGATTGTATACCATTTCCCTCATCTTACGGGGACCCTAATATTGATAAGCATTTCTTTTTAATCCTACTTCTTTTGTTTCCAAAGACCCCCAACTTGCGTACCCAAGGGCAGCACGCCTAAGACGCTTACAACTGTGAGTGCATAACTGCACATTAGCGTTTCAATTGTTTCCCTTATCGTCGCGAACATCCGTGTCGTCCAGCCCTTAGCCTCGGCCCCTTGATGTGGCCGAGATGATGCGATAAGGCAATTGGTCTCCCGCCGTCATACGGGTAATTAAACTCGAATATGACGCCGGTTTAATATTGCTACCGGGAAGAGGCGCCTGCATCAAGTGTTTATTGCGTAACACAATGTACTTCACGAAGTCGCTGCACTCTAAGGGTCTATTGAAGTGAACCTATTTGTTTGATAGATCGCTGAACGTCTCACAGCGAGTTTCGGCTTACTGGAACGTTACTTGTTCGACTTTGTGATAAACTTGCATTAAATAGTTTTCTTGCATTAATAAGGTACTTTTATTAAAAAATTTAGATAGTGCCTGTAAATTTTAACCGACTTTAAAAAAAGAGACTTTTAAAAGAAGAGGACGTTCTAAATCAACAGAAGTTTTGTAGAAATAAATTCTCTAACAAAGTGAAACAATACTTGTCCACTAAAATGTTACTCAATAGAAACCATAAGTTTGTAATCAATATAGCGAGTCAATAGGTAAATTAATCAAGATCATAGAAAACAAAAATAGTCCTATAGTCCCATAACAGAAAAAAAAAGGCTGGACTATGATTCACCACAATGCCTGAAGACCAAGGTGTCTAACCAGTGCATGACCAGTCAAGATGTACACCGACACGTGACTATATAGACTAATAGCGCCTTATAACTTTGAGTAGGCGTTTTAATTACTCATGAGTAAAATAAAATCGGAAAGCTCCTTTAGTAATTATCAGGCGCGAGTCCTTTTAGCAGCGCACTTGTGACTCCACTGGTGTTGCGGTTATCTATGGGCGACGGCAACCGCTAACCATCAAGTGATCCGTCTGCTCGTCTGCCACATAAAAAAATTGTGAAAGAGCCACGCTTCGGCATGTATGGGCCGGCTCGACCGGAGTGATACCACTGCCTCACAGAAAACCGGCGTGAAGCAGCCCCTGTGCTGTGTTTCGCCGAGTGAGTGAGGGTACCGGAGGCCCACCCTGGGGGGGAAGGGGATAAAAGGCTGGCAGCGCACTTGTAACTCCACTGGTGTTGCAAGTGTCCATGGGCGGCGGTAATTGCTTACCATCAGGTGATCCGCCTGCTCGTCTGCTACCTATCACATAAAAAAAAACAATCGTGTCCATCTCATCCAAGTTGAAAAAAAAACAGAACAAAAACAACCATCTGTTGCAATCGCTTTTTAAAAATCATCGAATTAGTTATGCAAATAATAACATGACGTGGGGTGCAAGAGCCGGGTTGCACCAATTCCTAGAGGGGTGGTGCGCCACCTGTGCGGCCGATGGCCCGGTCGCGTGCCGACGCTCATAGGGGGCTCTTCTGTTGACAGTACTAATTAACTGACAGAGTTATAAATTATGTTAAGTACTAAAATAAGGTACGCTTGGTTGGGTTTTTTTATGGTATAGGTAGCAGACGAGCAGGCGGATCACCTGATGGTAAGCAATTGCTGCCGCTCATGGACACTTGCAACACCAGTGGAGTTACAAGTGCGCTGCCACCTTTTATCCCCGTCCCCCCCGGGTGGGCCTCCGGTACCCTCAATCACTCGGCGAAACACAGCACAGGGGCTGCTTTACGCCGGTTTTTTGTGAGGCAGTGGTATCACTCCGGGTTGTTGTCAAATGCCAATGCCTGATTATAGCGTTTTTTTCGTTCGATCGACAAATTCTAAGTTTAAATTACTTCATTTTTTATAATTATTTTTGTTCGATTCCCGGGCAATAGAAAAAAAAATATTTTAAGGCAGTTTTATTTCTTTCAAAACACAAAAGAATATTTCCTTTACGTAAAATGTGCTAACGGTACTTTCTCTCCAGGGAGCAATGTTTTTTTAACCTGTTTAGCTATCAAGAAATCTTAATCATTATTACGTTACTATGAACTCGAAAAAACATACTAGGTGGGTGTAATTGCAAATATATAAAACGGCGCTGCTCCATACAAAATCGGCATTGAGATTTGGCATTCTTCTTCTTTTATACACCGTAAAATTTTAGTCGTTTTAATCCCGAAGATATTGTAATAGGCAACAGGAATAAAGCCCATTTAGCATGTTAGATCATTAAAATACGCAAAATAAAAATCAAGTGGTACATACAACATATTATATTCATTAGACGATAATGTATGGAACAGCTGATTTTTATTTTGCTTATTTTAACGATCAAACATGCTAAAGGGGCTTCATTCGTGTTACCTATTATGAGGGCTTTGGGATTAAAACGAATTTGACGGTGTATAGCCAATTTATCACAACTTTCTAAAATAATTTATGAAAAATAAGGACATCATCCTTCTACGGTCTTAATTTCAAATAAGTCTATCTGGTCCCTCCTAACGAGTAAACTATAGAATCATGATGGTCCGCACATTGTCATTTTCATAATAACTGATGACAATATTGTATAGGTAGAAATAAAAAAATATATCAACTAGGTATACAGAGATTCAGTATACAATTTAGGCGGTCTTATCACTAGGAACGACCTCGGCTAGACAACCTTAAAAAAATCATAGTAGAGGATAGGCATGGTGAATGTATTGTACTGTGTTAATTATGCACCTACCTATGTAATGTACATAAAACTATTTGTTACGTACAAGTATTACTAAATTATAATTCTATATTTGAATCTAGCGGGATTTACTAAATCATTTAATTCCCCCTCAAAAGCCTTTTTATTGAAAAAACTAAGACAATTAGTATAAAATAATGCATAATTTCAATGTTTTGGAGTATTAGCTATTCAAAAGTAAGTTAATATTCATTTACCAAAACATTATTTTATAATGAAACTAAAGATTTGTTTATTGACCAAACCATCGAACATCCATTGCATCGTAGCAAGAAAGTTTCTACCCCGTAGCACGTCTTCGTAGCACACGTTCTAGGCGTTACGGACTACGGAAACGCTACGCTCATTTTGCAAAAGCAGTGATTTCAACGAGAATTTCGTAGCACTTATGGATTCCGTTTCGAAACTTTTGATTTAAAAAGGTGGCCACTTACCTCGTTTTCTTTTTCTTTATTCCATTGTTGTCGTTCTTTTTCTTGTCGCTTTTCTTGGTTGTCGTCGGCGGCGGCGGCGGGGGCGGGTGCGCCGCGGCCGTGGACTCCACCGCCTGCAGCATCAGGGGCTCCTCCTTCCTCTTGGGTTCGCCGCCGCTCGCGAACACCGGCATCTCGTCGCGGTACTGCAGCTCGCCGGTGGCGCCCACCACCACCTGCACGTGGCGCTCCTTGCCGAACTCTGTGAACATGTGCTCCTCGAACGTCGGCTGGTCCATGGGCGCGCCGCCGGAGTCGAAGGCGCACTCATAGCGCGCGGCGGCGCCGGCGCTGTCCCCGCACACGTACATGTAGCCCTCGGTCGGCGGCGGGTGCGGGCCCGCTACCTC
This sequence comes from Cnaphalocrocis medinalis, assembly GCA_014851415.1. NCBI lineage: Eukaryota > Metazoa > Arthropoda > Insecta > Lepidoptera > Crambidae > Cnaphalocrocis > Cnaphalocrocis medinalis. Next base: position 9,323,061 of record CM026276.1, read on the forward strand.
CGCGCCCACCTCGCTAGGCTCCGTCGCGGCGCCGCTCGCTCCTGCTGCACGCCTCGGCTGACCCGAGTCCGATTCACGAACTATTCCGCGACTCAGATATTAAACAATTTAACTTCATTTAATCGAGCCCTCGGGATCGACGAACGCTCGCGCCGTTCGTATCCTCGTCTCCGTCCCGGTTAAATGGCTTTAATCAACTTTAACGAACTAACTGAATTTGCTCTACGGTTGGTCAATTTATATTACCATAATACGTCTCTCTATGGAGGATTGGAGCCAATGGGTAGTGCGTCCGAGTGCTCCGAGAGCGGGATGCGAAGTTGTATTTTGTGCTGTAGTGTGGGGTAGGAGGAGAGAGATTGCAACGCGAGGGGCCGGCGGTGGCGGCGGCGCGCGCGGGCCAATGGCGGCGCGGCCCCTCCCCCGGGCGCGGGCGCTCCGCGCGGCTCGTGCTGCGGGCCCGCGGCGAAGACTCCAAACCATGCGGGATTCCCACAGACTCACCCGATATTTTGTTTGTTTCGATGCCATTGTAGGGCGCGAACGCCCACATCATTATTTTGAAAGTCCGTAACGTTTCATTGTAAATCCGTATCAACACCACTCATATGTCTGTTCCATGATTTATAGCCGTGGGAAAAGATCACATTCGATTTGTATGACTTTGATGTGATTTTTTCGAAATGTTGAAAATGCCAACGCAAAATCTAACTGTGTTTCTTAGAGTTTGTAGTAATAAATGTACCCTGTTCTCCTGTTATATTTATACCGTGTATTATTACTTTCATGTACTATACTTATACGTAGCCCAATATTTCCTAAAAATAAGCACAAAATGTTAAAATATCTACTGTTGAATTCTTGGCTGGAGCTGCAGCGGGCGGCGCGCGCCGGGCGCTGCGCGCGCGCTCTGCAGCCGATCGGACGCCGCAATCGCTTAATTATTAATTAACAGTTATTGCCGGGGATTATTAATAAAACATTCGCCCTGACTATTGGCACTTAGATTAGCGTCGAGGGAGTAATGGCGCATTTCAACAATTTCGGTTGTTATTTAATTGAAGTCAATTTAGATGATCAGAGTCTATTTAGGTTGGTGCTCGCCAGCGGGATCTCTGCTTCATTGGGCTTATTGGAGACTTTCAGACAGCACGAATTGCACTCGCTGATGCACTTCTCGTCGCATTCGCATCAGCGGCTCTGCGAAATGGGTCATGGTCAGAATACTAGCCTGGACTTGGGGGAAATCAAAATGTTCCTGGAGTTGGTTTTCTTGGTTGTGGTGATTAGTGAGATGTGGCAAGTGTCGTGAAGTGAATTTGTGGGTGTGAGGTGATGGAGTCACGTTGTGCGTGAGCTCGAGGATTGGAGTACAAATTGTGTCGGCACGAACCGCTCGGTGTAGAGCAAGCTAGCGGCGGCACGCCCAAGTCGGAATGTCCGTGCCTGAGTACATTCTGCAGTTATATGTATCTTAGATCGAAATTGTAAGTAAGAACTAGACTAAAAGGATCAGCTATCTCATTAAATATTGAGCAACGTTTAGAAATAGGCACAACATAATGTACACACAGTGCGACAAATCTCGTATGTAGGTTGCTACCGATTGTTGTAGCGTAGTTTCATGCTAGGTACTCAGAGCTGAAAGTAGGTAGGTAGGTAGTAGGTATGTAGATAAAACTTTTGTAAAAGATACGCCGATTTCAGAATTAGGTAAGCATACCTGTCATCCACAGAAGTATCAGCGCGTAATATGTAAGAATAAGTTTTCGTTGTAATTTATAACTAAAGTAGTTGGATTATTTTAAATATCATTTTAGGAGAGACATTTATTAATTTTATAATAGTTTTAAAATTAATTTCACACTAACAGTTTTTATAAAACATCTTACAACGCGGATACTCGTAGTTATATATTTTTTACCTATTTATCTTTGTTAATATCCTTTGAAGATATCAAAATAATCTAGTAAAATTTATTTTTAATTTATGTTATACAAAATACTTTTTCATATTTTTACAGTCTTATAATAGTAGTAGTTTTTAGTAACTGTTTTGTTCTTAGTTTATGCCAATTTGTGCTACCTACCATTCAGGTACAAAATATCGAAAACTGTATTTACCTAATTACATAAACGTAAAGACCATGTAATGTAAAGTAGACTCCATTTTCCGCACTAGACTCTCTTTCGGTCCATTCACAGACTAAGGAAAAGAACAATCTTCTCCTTAATCTGTGGAGAAAGATAATAAATAAGAGGAGTAACGTAAGGATATAAATAAGTCCGTTAAAGACGTAGCTCGCGCCGGTTCGTAGCAACGAGTAAGTTTCGTAGCAACTTCTTGCGCTACGAAGATGCGCTACGGCTTAAGAGTGGCCACCTACCGTATTTTGGGTAAATATAAATTAGTACATGTCACAAAAAATACCAACTCAATTTTTATTTTTCAAAGTGTAATCCGATTTTAGTTGAAGATGCATACTCAAACTTTTTTCTTTTAGTTTCTTTCGTTTTAACATTTCGCTATCTTTTCATATATTTCTTTTGTAATGTCAGTAAAGGTTACTATAATCTGATTCATAATCATGTAAAGTAAACTGACAGATGAAAATGGACAAGTTTCTATGCATTTTGACATTTTGCATGTGTCAAATTGAGTGATAATGTATGGGGATGACACATTGACAACTGTCAGTTTACTTTACATGATTATGAATCAGAGTATAGTAGTAGTATTTATTCACACATTTTAAGTTTTTTTTTAAGCTTCATGTTCTTACCATTTTACGTTTTAGGTCCATTTTATATGGACACTAGCGGCCGCCCGCGACTTCGTCCGCGTGGAAAGTAACTTTTTACCCCCCTTTTAACCCCTTACAACCCCCTTAATATATTATGTTATCAACTTAAACAATTTCGACCAAATTTGGTACCATAAAAACGGTCATTGTGACTAACCTTAAAAGATAGACATATGCCGTCGCGGACTTTTTTTTAGATCATGTATAGGGAATAATTCTTTCATACATATTTTTTGTGTATCTTGAACCGTTTTTCGCAGCGCACGCAAAGAAAGCCTTCAAAAATGAATAATTTTCCCCGTTTTTTTACACATTACCGCTCTGTCTTTGCTCCTATTGGTCATAGCGTAATGTTATTAGCCTATAGCCTTCCTCGATAAATGGACTATCCAACCAAAAGAATTATTCAAATCGCACCATAGTTTCGGAGATTAGCGCGTTCAAACAAACAAACAAACAAACAAACTCTTCAGCTTTATTATATTAGTATAGATAATATTTTAAAATTTTGTAATACATATTTATCCGAGCATTTATTACTTATCTACTTGTTCATGTGTAAACGGCTCGACATTTTTTTATAAAATCTAGGTATGCAGGAAACTGACCAACTGGATTCACACATTACCTAGGCTATATAAAAACTGCTATCGATTTTATATGAAATGTACTTCTTTTGCTACTTGCTGAACATAATGTGTAACAAATTTTCTAAAATAAAAGCGTCGATTAACTGATAGTTTCACGACTTGGGTTCCCAGTCTTACTTAGATTTTTTTATACAGTCAATTTTAATACGTAGGTAGGAAACTAAAATCCATACTTCCATACTTAATATTATAAATGCGAAAGTAACTCTGTCTGTCTGTCTGTCTGTCTGTCTGCTACTTCGAAATTTGGCACAGACAATCTTTAGACCCAGGGAAAGGACATAGGCTACTTTTTTGTTAAAAATAGGGATGAAGAGGGTGAAATAAGGGTTGAAAGTTTGTATGGGATTTCTTAATTTTAAAAGATAAAACCATGAAACTTTATATTTGGGCACTTAACAAGATATAATTAAACATTTGTTCTAGCGTTTTTGAAATTTCGACCAGTGAGGGGGTGAAATAAGGGTTGAAAGTTTGTATGGGATTTCTTAATTTTAAAAGATAAAACCATGAAACTTTATATTTGGGCACTTAACAAGATATAATTAAACATTTGTTCTAGCGTTTTTGAAATTTCGACCAGTGAGGGGGTGAAATAAGGGTTGAAAGTTTGTATGGGATTTCTTAATTTTAAAAGATAAAACCATGAAACTTTATATTTGGGCACTTAACAAGATATAATTAAACATTTGTTCTAGCGTTTTTGAAATTTCTACCAGTGAGGGGGTGAAATAAGGGTTGAAAGTTTGTATGGGATTTCTTAATTTTAAAAGATAAAACCATGAAACTTTATATTTGGGCACTTAACAAGATATAATTAAACATTTGTTCTAGCGTTTTTGAAATTTCTACCAGTGAGGGGGTGAAATAAGGGTTGAAAGTTTGTATGGGATTTCTTAATTTTAAAAGATAAAACCATGAAACTTTATATTTGGGCACTTAACAAGATATAATTAAACATTTGTTCTAGCGTTTTTGAAATTTCGACCAGTGAGGGGGTGAAATAAGGGTTGAAAGTTTGTATAGGATTTCTTTATTTTAAAAAGTAATACCATGAAACTTCATATTTAAGCACATGATAAGATATAATTAAACATTTGTTCTAGCGTTTTTGAAATTTCGACCAGTGAGGGGGTGAAATAAGGGTTGAAAGTTTGTATAGGATTTCTTTATTTTAAAAAGTAATACCTACCATGAAACTTCATTTTTAAGCACATCCATACTAATCCATACTAATATTATAAATGCGAAAGTAACTCTGTCTGTCTGTCTGTTACTCTTTCACGCCAAAACTACTGAACGGATTTAAATGAAATTTGGTATACAGATGATCTAGACCCTGAGAAAGGACATAGGTTACTTTTTATGCGAAAAGGGGGTTGTAAGGGGTTAAAAGGGGGTAAAAAGTTACTTTTCCACGCGGACGAAGTCGCGGGCGGCCGCTAGTAGATATTATTTAGTAAAAAGAATTGATCAATCATAATAGTGAATATTGTCAACAGCGTACAGTTACACGATTCAGTTGGTGTACAATAATAGTTCTACGAAATTTTGAGAAAATATCGACACGAATTAGGTTGCCTGAAACCTGAAAAAACATGTTTCGATTTATTAACTAGCGGCCGCCCGCGACTTCGTCCGCGTGGAAAGTAACTTTTTACCCCCCTTTTAACCCCTTACAACCCCCTTAATATATTATGTTATCAACTTAAACAATTTCGACCAAATTTGGTACCATAAAAACGGTCATTGTGACTAACCTTAAAAGATAGACATATGCCGTCGCGGACTTTTTTTTAGATCATGTATAGGGAATAATTCTTTCATACATATTTTTTGTGTATCTTGAACCGTTTTCGCAGCGCACGCAAAGAAAGCCTTCAAAAATGAATAATTTTCCCCGTTTTTTTACACATTACCGCTCTGTCTTTGCTCCTATTGGTCATAGCGTAATGTTATTAGCCTATAGCCTTCCTCGATAAATGGACTATCCAACCAAAAGAATTATTCAAATCGCACCATAGTTTCGGAGATTAGCGCGTTCAAACAAACAAACAAACAAACAAACTCTTCAGCTTTATTATATTAGTATAGATAATATTTTAAAATTTTGTAATAAGTAGTTAGTACTACGTATTTATCTGAGTATTTATTACTTGTTCTCGTATGTTTATACATTATGGCTCGACCATCCATACTATCCATACTAATATTATAAATGCGAAAGTAACTCTGTCTGTCTGTCTGTTACTCTTTCACGCCAAAACTACTGAACGGATTTAAATGAAATTTGGTATACAGATGATCTAGACCCTGAGAAAGGACATAGGTTACTTTTTATTGCGAAAAGGGGGTTGTAAAGGGTTAAAAGGGGGGTAAAAAGTTACTTTTCCACGCGGACGAAGTCGCGGGCGGCCGCTAGTTTTTTATAAATCTAGATATGCAGGAAACTGACACTGACTGGATTCACACATTACCTAGGCTATATAAAACTGCTATCGATTTTATATGAAATGTACTTCTTTTGCTACTTGCTGAACATAATGTGCAACAAAATTTTCTAAAATAAAAGCGTCGATTATCTGATAGTTTCACGACTTGGGTTCGCAGTCTTACTTTAGATTTTTTTATACAGTCAATTTTAATACCGGTAGGTAGGAAACTAATCCATACTTCCATACTTAATATTATAAATGCGAAAGTAACTCTGTCTGTCTGTCTGTCTGTCTGTCTGCTACTTTCGAATTTGGCACAGACAATCTTTAGACCCAGGGAAAGGACATAGGCTACTTTAATTGTTAAAAATAGGGATGAAGAGGGTGAAATAAGGGTAGAAAGTTTGTATGGGATTTCTTAATTTTAAAAGATAAAACCATGAAACTTTATATTTGGGCACTTAACAAGATATAATTAAACATTTGTTCTAGCGTTTTTGAAATTTCGACCAGTGAGGGGGTGAAATAAGGGTTGAAAGTTTGTATGGGATTTCTAATTTAAAAGAATAAAACCCATGAAACCTTTATATTTGGGCACTCTTAACAAGATTATAATTAAACTATTGTTCTAGCGTTTTTGAAATTTCGGACCAGTGAGAGGGGTGAAATAAGGGTTAGAAAGTTTGTATGGGATTTCTTAATTTTAAAAGATAAAACCATGAAACTTTATATTTGGGCACTTAACAAGATATAATTAAACATTTGTTCTAGCGTTTTTGAAATTTCGACCAGTGAGGGGGTGAAATAAGGGTTGAAAGTTTGTATGGGATTTCTTAATTTTAAAAGATAAAACCATGAAACTTTATATTTGGGCACTTAACAAGATATAATTAACATTTGTTCTAGCGTTTTTGAAATTTCTACCAGTGAGGGGGTGAAATAAGGGTTGAAAGTTTGTATGGGATTTCTTTATTTTAAAAGGTAATACCATGAAAATTCGTATTTAAGCACATGATAAGATATAATTAAACATCTGTTCTAGCGTTTTTGAAATTTCGACCAGTGAGGGGGTGAAATAAGGGTTGAAAGTTTGTATAGGATTTCTTTATATTAAAAAGTAATACCATGAAACTTCATATTTAAGCACATGATAAGATATAATTAAACATTTGTTCTATTATTTTTGAAATTTCGACCAGTGAGGGGGTGAAATAAGGGTTGAAAGTTTGTATAGGATTTCTTTATTTTAAAAAGTAATACCTACCATGAAACTTCATTTTTAAGCACATCCATACTAATCCATACTAATATTATAAATGCGAAAGTAACTCTGTCTGTCTGTCTGTTACTCTTTCACGCCAAAACTACTGAACGGATTTAAATGAAATTTGGTATACAGATGATCTAGACCCTGAGAAAGGACATAGGCTACTTTTTATTGCGAAAAGGGGTTGTAAGGGGTTAAAAGGGGGTAAAAAGTTACTTTTCCACGCGGACGAAGTCGCGGGCGGCCGCTAGTAGATATTATTTAGTAAAAAGAAATTGATCAATCATAATAGTGAATATTGTCAACAGCGTACAGTTACACGATTCAGTTGGTTGTACAATAATAGTTCTACGAAATTTTGAGAAAATGTCGACACGAATAGGTTGCCTGAAACCTGAAAAAACATGTTTCGATTATACTTGAAATTAGTGACAAGATAAGTGTCGCGAATATCATAATATCGTATATAAATAACTCAACTTAATGTTAAATTCCTAATAGTACACTCACTTGACATAGTAGAGCCAAGTGTATTTGGCCATCAAATTACATGGCAACAAGCTCGACTAGATGGTATATATTTTTTGTGTACCCAATAACGTGTACATAAGTTAGTCATGTGACAGAGCGTAGGCGCTTCACATAAAATCTCTCGGCGACGGGCGGCGACGCAGAATCTGCCGCTCGCTCAATTGGACTCAATTGGTTTAATTGGTTTCAATTGAAATGACCTCGCGCACCGGCGGCTCCCGCTCCTAGTCTGACACTTTTACATCTATCTTTTTTGGAGCTGACATAAAGCAAAGATAAATTTCATTGGAGCCAATAAAACTGACTTATATTATAGGCATACTTTTCGTTCGAGAGTTTGAATAGTAAAAATTGGTATATATTTTTTTAACCGATTTTGTTACCTTTTGAAGGCTTTTTAATGAAACTATTTTTGTTATGTTATGTACTATAAGCTTCCACCCGAGTTGAATGCAGCGCTTGCTCGTAAATTAAGTATGGGAGAACGCTTCATTCAACGCACGCGCAAATTATGCCTAATAGATGGGTTATTCTTGAAGATATAACTTTCGTGGCAGTCTTTAAATCCATTATTCTGTAAAAATTGCATTAGTCTTAAAATATAGTGGAATGTTATATTATTGTTGGAAGAATCTTAAAAGATACCGATGTAAATGGAAGTAAGGTTTTTTCCAAAAAAAACCTTACTTCCATTTACATTGGTATATTTTAAGATTCTGATGATGTCTGGGTGGTAGGTATTATATATGACCATCTTACATGCCATTTGCCATAGATAACTTCCTACCAAATGATAAATTAAACTAAACGTAAATTACTGGTACATTATCTATATTATGCCAAAAATTAACAATGAAAATAAGGTAACTATGCGTGTCTCAGAAGCTAGCTTCATTTCGTAGAGCGCATTGTTCCTTGCAACAGGGAATTATCCACTTAAGGAACAGTAAAATTAAGAGAACAATACCTAAAGCAACGAGTGTAATAGCCATTCAGATTGGAAATGTACACAATGACGGAATGCGTTTTAAAAGACACGCCACATTTTGGCACGTGGCCCATCCGGTGCTCAATTGGCGTTAATTAGGAAATAGCGGCGCGAGCGCTGGCCATGTGACAAGTTGGAGAGAGTCGGGGGTATCTTTGAAACTGTACGCATTGTTGTTGTTTACAGAGTTCTTTCAATGAGAAGGTTGAAGATACGGACTAGTTCAAAAACTAACAACTCTTAAAATGTAATACAAAAGAAACGTGTGCGCCAAATTTAATAAAGGCACCTGAGAATCGAACCCAGTACACCGACGTCACGGTCGGTACGTAAACTACCAAACCTACCAAACCAACGGAGTATTATGCTTCGCACACTAAATAATTGAAATTTAATATTTTTTGGTATTTGCATTTGCTGTAATGGTATTTGCAGAAGTGTTTTAGGTAGTTACTGTACCTACAAAAACTTTTAATCAAAATTTCATGTAGGTACTAAAAAAATACGAACAATGCAACAAAAATATTTAAACTATCACCTATTAGTTGACTTTTAGGAAAAACGTTTATTCTAAATATAATAGTAATAAAAGCGTTGACATTACTTTATTTTATTCTGCTACATAATTAAATGACCATTATTTAAAAGAAGTTTAATGATAAATATTTCGTTTTACAAGTGTCTAACGAAGAGAAAGTTGCGCCTTTTTCTTAGACTTCCGGTTTTTCCAAAACCGTTTGAAATCTTTTCCACTTGGTTGGTCCTCCTCGATTTTTTCTGAATCATCTTTGTCTGTAATACTCGCTGATAACTGTTGAACGCCTTCGTCTTCTTCTTCGTAATCGTAAGGTATTGTAACCGCTTCTTCGTCAAATCGCAATCGTTTGTTCACTAGTTTTGATGACTTTGGTTTCTCTGTATGAACGTCAGCAGTAGCAATTACTCTGCATGGCTTTTTTTCTGGAGTTTTCCGTTGTTTTTGAACTTCGTACAAGTGAGTTTGTAGTTCTTCTTCTTCTTCAAAACTACCAAAAGATTTTTCAGGAACCCCGGTCCCAACTTCACGTGAGGTTGATGCCATAGATTCAGATTTCACATCTTTAAAAAATTTCAGCATACTTAATTCGTTAACGTGTTTTTGCAATCTTCTTCTAAAGTTGAGTCTGATACAGAATACTTAACCTTAGGTTTGGGTCCATCTTTATTAATTGGTAGATCAGAGTCTTTTGGAACCATAGTATCAATTTGCGACAATTCTAAACTATCCCCCGTTTGAACAGCTGTGCTGGTAGTTTCGTATAACATTTTCTTTAACTCTAGTTCAGCAAATGGATACATCTGTTTAGGGTCATAGAAATTAGTACCTTCCATGCCGTAATCTGATAGCTGTTGTTTGTTGCGATTGCAAAATTTGGAACAAGCTCGTATGATTCTGCGAATTATATTTTCTGGCTTTTCTTGTGAATTTGAATACAAATAATCTTCGTATAAGTTAGAGTCCGCCCCAGTTCTCACCATACTCTCAGTTCTTTCATGGGGTGAACGCATGATCGTTTCTAAGTATAATCTGAAACAAAGAACAATTCTTTCAATTGAAATTAAAACCTGTCTATATCGTTAAGAAACTATGTAACTGCACATAGTTTCTCCTTCTCTTTTTTGTCCAAATTGTTAAACTAAGAATTTTCTGTATAGTTTTTTTGTTACGTTTACTAATCCATCGTTTTCTATTTTCCCAATCGGTTATTTTGTACTAACTTAACACTGTCTTGATGTTAAATTACTAGGCAGTATATTCTGCTGCGTTTTCTACTTCGTTATCATACAAACATTTTCAAATTGAGTTAAATCTTTGAACCTCAGCACCAAGTCATTTGTGTAGTCCTGACTTACATGTTCTCTGCGCCGTCGGTGTATATGAAGAAGGCCTCGGACACTTTGGGCACGCAGCGCTTGAGCCAGTAGTGCACGGTGTACATCATGGTGAGCGGCACGGCCAGGAACGTGATGGCGGCCAAGTACACGTTGTGCTGGAGGCCCCGGCCGTATTTGTGTAGTCCTGACTTACATGTTCTCTGCGCCGTCGGTGTATATGAAGAAGGCCTCGGACACTTTGGCACGCAGCGCTTGAGCCAGTAGTGCACGGGTGTACATCATGGTGAGCAGCACGGCCAGGAATGTGATGGCGGCCAAGTACACGTTGTGCTGGAGGCCCCGGCCGTATTTGTGTAGTCCTGACTTACATGTTCTCTGCGCCGTCGGTGTATATGAAGAAGGCCTCGGACACTTTGGGCACGCAGCGCTTGAGCCAGTAGTGCACGGTGTACATCATGGTGAGCAGCACGGCCAGGAACGTGATGGCGGCCAAGTACACGTTGTGCTGGAGGCCCCGGCCGTGTTTGTGTAGTCCTGACTTACATGTTCTCTGCGCCGTCGGTGTATATGAAGAAGGCCTCGGACACTTTGGGCACGCAGCGCTTGAGCCAGTAGTGCACGGTGTACATCATGGTGAGCAGCACGGCCAGGAACGTGATGGCGGCCAAGTACACGTTGTGCTGGAGGCCCCGGCCGTATTTGTGTAGTCCTGACTTACATGTTCTCTGCGCCGTCGGTGTATATGAAGAAGGCCTCGGACACTTTGGGCACGCAGCGCTTGAGCCAGTAGTGCACGGTGTACATCATGGTGAGCAGCACGGCCAGGAACGTGATGGCGGCCAAGTACACGTTGTGCTGGAGGCCCCGGCCGTATTTGTGTAGTCCTGACTTACATGTTCTCTGCGCCGTCGGTGTATATGAAGAAGGCCTCAGACACTTTGGGCACGCAGCGCTTGAGCCAGTAGTGCACGGTGTACATCATGGTGAGCAGCACGGCCAGGAACGTGATGGCGGCCAAGTACACGTTGTGCTGGAGGCCCCGGCCGTATTTGTGTAGTCCTGACTTACATGTTCTCTGCGCCGTCGGTGTATATGAAGAAGGCCTCGGACACTTTGGGCACGCAGCGCTTGAGCCAGTAGTGCACGGTGTACATCATGGTGAGCAGCACGGCCAGGAACGTGATGGCGGCCAAGTACACGTTGTGCTGGAGGCCCCGGCCGTATTTGTGTAGTCCTGACTTACATGTTCTCTGCGCCGTCGGTGTATATGAAGAAGGCCTCGGACACTTTGGGCACGCAGCGCTTGAGCCAGTAGTGCACGGTGTACATCATGGTGAGCAGCACGGCCAGGAACGTGATGGCGGCCAAGTACACGTTGTGCTGGAGGCCCCGGCCGTGTTTGTGTAGTCCTGACTTACATGTTCTCTGCGCCGTCGGTGTATATGAAGAAGGCCTCGGACACTTTGGGCACGCAGCGCTTGAGCCAGTAGTGCACGGTGTACATCATGGTGAGCAGCACGGCCAGGAACGTGATGGCGGCCAAGTACACGTTGTGCTGGAGGCCCCGGCCGTATTTGTGTAGTCCTGACTTACATGTTCTCTGCGCCGTCGGTGTATATGAAGAAGGCCTCAGACACTTTGGGCACGCAGCGCTTGAGCCAGTAGTGCACGGTGTACATCATGGTGAGCAGCACGGCCAGGAACGTGATGGCGGCCAGTACACGTTGTGCTGGAGGCCCCGGCCGTATTTGTGTAGTCCTGACTTACATGTTCTCTGCGCCGTCGGTGTATATGAAGAAGGCCTCGGACACTTTGGGCACGCAGCGCTTGAGCCAGTAGTGCACGGTGTACATCATGGTGAGCAGCACGGCCAGGAACGTGATGGCGGCCAAGTACACGTTGTGCTGGAGGCCCCCGGCCGCGCCGCACATCAGACGATCTTCGTCGTAAATGTCTACCGCAATTAATACATATTTTTCTACTTAATCTGTAAATATTGTATTTGTTTGTATATTATTATTACTAAGTCTGGTTTGGACCCTAAAGGGATAGGTAATCCTTTCCCCCATTTGTTAGACTCCTTTGTAAGGTTTCATGAAAATGTTAAAAATATTTTTGTTGTTGGTTGTTTTGTTAGTAGGTAATAATTTGCGTAAACATTTAACCGAGTGTTATATTAGATTGGCACACTCTGATAGTAGAAGTATTTTATCCTTTGATGAAACTCGGTCGGCACAGCAGGATCATGATGATGTTGATAATAGTTACGAAGGTGGATTGAATAGTCATCGGCCTCACCGAACCAAAATTTAAAAGGTGTCGATATAATGCTAACTTTTCGAGCATTACTTGTTCTTTGGCTATTCCGTAGGAATGTTTTTTCAAACCGGTATAGAAACTAGGTGAGAAAATAGATGAAAGAAGTGCATTGATTTAAATGGAGACTAAGTACATCGAAACATAAAAATACTTTTGTATTGCACATTATTTTCTGTACTAGCTCGAGAATATTTCAGTCCACCCTCGTATTTCATGCGTGAGTCTTAATACTTACGTCAGATACAAAACAAAACCATTGAAGGAAGCATACCGTAGGTGCCGCAGTTGGGCACCCCGTCGCAAGCGTTCAAGTTGTCGATGCATATCCGGGTGCCGTACACCTGGCACTCCAGGCTGGTGCTGGAGCAGGTGTCCTCCGCCCCGATCAGCGTGCGTGCTGGGGTCAGCACCACAGTCATTCGGTCCAACTTAATAAAATAGATTATTATTTGCAAGAGCATGGTAATAATACAGGTGGTGCTTAAACAATTTTAACGTGGAGAGAGCCACGCGTCGGCAGGAATGGGCCGGCTCGACCGGAGTGATACCACTGCCTCACAGAAAACCGGCGCGAAGCAGCCCCTGTGCTGTGTTTCGCCGAGTGAGTGAGGGTACCGGAGGCCTACCGGGGGAAGGGGATAAAAGGTTGGCAGCGCACTTGTAACTCCACTGGTGTTGCAAGTGTCCATGAGCGGCGGCAATTGCTTACCATCAGGTGATCCGCCTGATCGTCTGCTACCTATCACATAAAAAAAAAATCAATGTTGTGAAGTACAGTACAGTAGTAAGACACATTCACCCCTTCATTCAGGGCATGCAAATTAATTGTTTCTTTTAACTCTACATTCAATTTTTTTTATTATAGTTGCTCAGTATATTGGCTCACCAAAAGAAGAGCCTACGTTACAGTTACAACGGATGCAACGGCAATAAGATTGGTCTTATTTTTTTTTATGAGATAGGGGGCAGACGAACAGACGGATCACCTGATGGTAAGTGATTACCGCCGCCCATGGACACCCGCAACACCAGAGGAGTCGCAAATGCGCTGCCGACCTTTTAAGAAGGAATACGCTCGCTTTTTGAAGGTTTTTTCTTATGTCTATTTGTCTAAAATTATTAAAATCTATGATACTATTTTATTTTTCATGATTTATTTTCACTAACCGTAAAGTTGCTTATAGCGAGGACAACTCTCGACGAGTTGAACAGGTACACATGCCTCGCCTTCGCCTCGCCGTTCTCACACAGCTTGAAGAGTGGTTGGCTCAAGTACTGGCGCAGGTACCTCAGCGCCACGCGATCGTGGAGCTTGTGAAGAAATATTATATAATACTAGCGACCGCCCGCGACTTCGTCCGCGTGGAAAAGTAACTTTTTACCCCCCTTTTAACCCCTTACAACCCCCTTTTAGCATTAAAAAGTAGCCAATGTTCTTTCTCAGGGTCTAGATCATCTGTATACCAAATTTCATTTAAATCCTAGTTTTGGCGTGAAAGAGTAACAGACAGATAGACAGACAGAGTTACTTTCGCATTTATAATATTAGTATGGATAATAAGAAAATATATATATTAAGAGAAATAATAAACATGGCCACAAAATTTTTATTTGGCCACGCGCCCCAACTTCTCATTTAATGACTAAGCATCGGGAAAATTACTTAGCCTTTAATTAACTGATTCATCTTCTTTACAACGGCAACTAAAAATGTCAAAGAAAGCGTCAAGTCAATATCCACAATTAATTTAACTTGTCCTTCTGATTTATATATGGCAAACTAATTTACTAACTCAGCCACGGAATTTGTAACTCATCACCATATTAAGTTTTACAGCTTCAATAAAATGTCCTCAAAAATAATACATTCAAGCGTCGATACTCAACATCAAAATATTATAACTTAACATCTAAAATAATACTTCATATTCTTTTATCGAGAAAATAGCCACTGTACGTACGATTTGGCGCCAGTACGTGACATGAGAGAAACTGGCAAGCATCTGATCGGCCTAGCAATCAGACTGAAATTCGTAATGGCGCCATTGGAGGTAAAAGCACAGTGCTTGGACTGAAAAGAAAGCAAGGAAGGCCAACTTAAGCGCGACCGGCATTAATAAGCTAGTAATACATATTTTCTTTTTCTTATAATTTCGGAATTACATACATATACGTGCTAATTTAAATTTATTACTTACTAAAAATGATACCAATAAAATTTATTCATTTTAATTGTGAGGATTATGAGATATAATATTTAAAAAAATCCAGCTATGAAAACATAAAGGAATGCATTAACAATTTTTTGAGATGCGTAATAATATTTTTTACACGCGCCAAACAACACTAATTTTGCAATAAAAATCATTGTGATTTGTGGGAAGAAATAATGACATAAGTAAAAATAATATTAATACTTTCCTTTTTGTTTTCATAGCTGGATTGTTTTTTAAATGTTTCTCATAATCCTTACAATAATAATTATATGTGTAATAATAATAGTGGCTTTAATATAATATTCGATGACAATTTTAGGTAAATTTAACGATCGAATAAATGTATGATGAGTTACATTTTATTCATACTAAATTATGAAATTAGAAGCTAATATAATTACTATTTTGGTGTCATATATTAATAATTTAGAAGGTTGCTATTTGAATGCATACCACAAATTTAGATGCTAAAAAATAACTGCCATGCTGAGTTATATTACCGTGGCTTACATAAAAGATATCTAGTGGCTGAAATACTGTTATTCAGACGCGCATTGGTTGTGGCTGACTTAGTAATTTAGAAGCTAACATATATTTCCTGAGGCGAAAAATGCTATTTAAAAGAAGCTCGTTAAAATAGTACCCATATATTAATAATTTAATAAATCGAGAGTAACATCACATACCTTGTCCTGGTCCCAAACTAAGGTTTTCCCTTGTGATATGGAAACCAGAAACAACGAAGGAACCACAAACACCTAGACCCAAACCCACCAACAGGTCAGGGGAAAACTGATTTCAAGATTTTTTTGCTCGTCACTGCTCTAACCTAACTTTTAGTAGAGTTTAGTCAGTATTATCATCACAAAAATATTGGTTAGGTTAAGTTAAAACAGTAACCGGCCAAAAAATCTTGAAATTCTCGGGCGAGTTTTCCCCTAACCCGACCCAACACAAATATCTGTTTCATCAACAAACAGTGCGGGAATTGAACCCTCGACCGTTAATTACGTCTCAACCATTGCGCTAAACGGGTCGTCTATATAACCAGTCACTGGATACCTTGTTACATTTTATCTTAAATTTTCGGGGGGGTTTGTTGAATCCCCAAACAGTACCTATTCATCTCAATCAGATCGCACCCATACCTACATACCTCATCGTCCTGTAGCTCAATCAACTGAGACAATTCCAGCATATCTGCAATTTTGAAAGGGGCATGGGTGGTGGAGGCCTGGTACTCCCTTGAAGTCACTTTGTGTGGTCTCGCATTCTCTATTGGTATAGGTTGGACTTTGCGCTTTTTTCTCATATTCCTGTAAATTTGCGTCTTTAAAATATCGACAAGTAAGTACTTCGTTCCCCGCATTATTATGCAGTATTTTAATTTCTTAGTCATTCTGCTATTCCAAGATAATATCGTATCATGTATAGGCACCGTAGACAAGAAAATAACAAAACAAAGGCCATTTAAATCAGTACAATAGCAGCCATTCTTGAGTTAAAAGCAATGTAACTATGTAACCCAACTGTTTTATAAATATGAGTAGATAATGTATCGATGTATCAAACTTGTATATGTGTTTACCGTACTACCTTTTAAGTCTACTTCGATTGATGCGATGGTTGACGCTTAAACTTATAAGTCCTACTAATATAAAGAGTTCAGTATTTACTTTTTGCTCGACAAAGAACTGGTGATAGTAGTATCTTGAGTTATAATTTTGTTTGTAGTATCAATCAGACTGTCAGCAGAAGCGTTTAGCGTTTTATTCAAAAGTACAGCCATCACTGGCGCGGCTTGTACGACGTTTTCCCATGATTCATGTCCCACCATAGACCCCATTAAAATTTTGCTAGAGAAAATATAAATTATTAATTGTGAAATTGATTATTATTTTTGTACCTACTTATTAATAGGTACCTATCGATTCTAATTATTTCGCAGCATAGAACGTAAATTTATACTTTAAACTACCTAGATACATGAACTAACTAAAAAAAACTATCGTCTGATGATTATGATGAACATCAATATCACGTACTTGGTTTTGTAAGTGGTAGTTAAATCCAGGGCTACATTTTTTGTAGTAGTAATAAACGTTGTATTAATTTCCATTACCGTTGCGTGAGTTGATTCTGTAACAAACACGTAGTAAATTAAGAGTACGGACAAGAACACCAAGTCTGTAAATGTTCTCCACTCCCCATTTTCTCTTGAGTGTACTACATTATAAGGGTTCTTTCGATTTCTCCAGGATCCCATCATCATTTCATGACCTGATAAATATTCGGCTACTTGTGCCGTAGGAGTAACAATAAAAGTTGTGATTCTATTTATATTTTTTTACATCATAGAGGTCAAAGCAGCAGACAACACCCGAGGCATCACAGATTATTTTATGTATTATAGGCAGACGAGAAACGGAGCACCTGATTATAAAAGATTGCCGCCTCTCATAGACAGTGTCTATGAGAGGCAAGCTTTTCCCATTAGACACACATTATACTTAACACCAGTGGAGTCACAAGCTGCCAACCTCATAACCCCTTTCCCCCTGTGAAACACAGCGCAGGTAGATGGTTTTCAGATCACAGGAGTCGGTCACAATATCTGGTTCAGACTCACCGAGATTTTCTTCATTAATTTCAAGTTTTTTTTGTTTTTCTGTTACCATACTGGTTGTAATATTTGCTACAGTAGTCATAGTACTCGTCTCATCTATGGTACTATCTTTGTCCTTAATGAGACTTTTTGTGGTCACATCAACTTCATTTGTTTTATTTTTCTTTAATAAACTACTAGTTTCAGTCTTGCACTTCTTTTATTAATAAGGCCGGATTCGCTGTAATTCTTCGAAACTGTTGTATATTTTTCGATCTAAAAGTAGAGTGGTGTTACTATTGAATTCTATCAACTCAAAATAATTTTCAATATTTGGATGATATGGATCTCACCGCCGCTTACCATCAGGCAGGGTGGGGTCATCTTGATTGTCCTCAATATAAAAAAAAATCTTATACTAGCTAGGCCCCGCAGATTTACGGGCATTAGTGATATAATTATCGTTATATTTGGATAATATACTTACTAATAATATTTTATGAACTACAAGACTACGTTATTCTGAAATGGACGAGTAAGCAATATTATTGTGTAGTTTCTTCAAAATCTATTCAGTTTTGCGTGAAAGATCAACAAACATATCTACCATATACATACTTACGCGTTTACAATATTAGTAGAATTATTTTAAACATACATGTTAAGTAATGTAAAAGGCTTCCTGGTAAAGGCTCCAAAGCTTTGAGTTGCGTTCAAATAATTTACGGTTTTATCCTGGTCGACCAATGATGCCCAATCGGAATCCAAGTAAGCTGCGATAACAATCAAATTTCGAAATTCTTACTTTAGATATGTAAATGTATTTAACTAAATGTATTATTTCAAATCAACTCCTTTATCTTCGTCCCTTTTACTCCAAATAGATATACCTATTTACAGCGCATTCGATTAAAAGGTAGGTACTACTTACGGGGTTATATATTCGGTGTGCGTGTATCATAAATTCATAATCTAATACTTTGAGTAGGTATTCAAAAAAGTCAAATAAAAATACTCAGTAAACTGCACCGTGGATGGATCTATTTGAACCGCCAAAATCTAGTTCTTGCGAGCATTGTGTCTATTTTTAAGCGACCTAAGTAACAATAACGAAACAAACTATAATAATAATCAGGTAATTTAAGTACATAAGACTCACCACTATAATTATGTTTCATTTTAGAAACCGTTTCGATTATGTTCGATATGTTCTTAAAGTTATTGTCATCATTTGGATGCTGATTTATATCAAAGACACTTTCATTTAAATTCCTTATTATCATATCAATGTCCTTAATTGCCTTTAGTAGTCCTACTAAAATAAGTCAAGCTATTGCCAGATAATGGCAAAGACTTTTCTAAAACTCTTCTTGATGTGAAATCACCAGGAGATTTGTGTCTGTAAATTATTTTAATGAATAATATATTATAACTTAAGTAATACACCTTTGATTAATTACAAATAAGTTTAACTGCCATTTTTAATGCCTTTCTTTTTAACCACTCTTAGAACCAAAAAGTTTTATGTTAAAGCTAATTTAAACAAAACCTGGCAGTTATGCCCCAAAAAACATTAAGGTTAACGCCATTTTGTATATAAAAAAAATAAATTGACATTAAATGTTTCTTCTATTTTTTAAGGCGTCAAGTCCTTTTTTTTCTGGAGTGCAGCCAGCAGTTCAATTCTTTTTACCTTCTAAAGACCAAAGAGTTTGACACTCAGAATAAAGTATTAACACCTATCATTAAAATTACAAAAAATATGTAGCACCTATAACATTTATCATCAATGCAATGGTACGTACTTCCCAAAATAAACTGTATCTTTCGCATCTCGTTGAGACGTTCGCGTTGTAGTGTACTGAAGTTTTTTTCTTGGTTTCCACCTTGTTGTAGTTCCCGGCTTGCGATGTTTATATTTTAATCTGTTAATATATATTATGTACTTAAATATTGAATGTAGCTCCGAGTTGAGCGAGATAGCTGATCAGTAAATGTAACATGTGTTTGTAACGTATTCCTGTCTATGTACGAGAGGCGATCAATGTAGTTATTCTTGGTATGAAAAATCTGACAAAATAGGTATATTTAACAATGTCATTTATTTGAGCGGGATTTTTTTTTTCTCCGCCTGAAATTCAACTCTTAATTTTTTTTATGTCATATGTGGCAGACGAGCAGATGGATCACCTGTCGGTAAGCAATTGCCGTCGGCGCCGATAGACATCCGCAACACATGTGGAGTTACAAGTGCGCTGTCAATCTTTTGACTACCCCCCTTTCCCCCCGATTGGGCTTTCAGCCCTACCCACATTCACTCAGCGAAACACAGCGCAGGCGCTGCTTCATGCCAGTCGTATCACTACGGTCGAGCCGGCTCTTCCACGGTCAAAAATAATCTTTGGAATAATATAAAGTTTAGATATATATAGAAAGTGATCATCAGTGGTGGATAATTAGTTTCTTAGTGAACAGTGGTCCACGCGCCCTTCGTAGACCAGTGCCATAAGCATTTGATACCCATCTTGCAACCTTTGACAAAGCCAAATGTCCATGAAGGATGATGGTAATGGTACCCACGGATAGCTTAGTCCTTTCTGCTAAAGTTTTCACTCTTACGGGGGCATCTTTGAGTGCAACTAATGAGATAAATCAGTAATGAGTAATGATGAAGAGGGTAACCTCTACATAAGTTTATTTCGCCGACACTGAGCCTACATTGATCGCCCTCGTATGTAACAACTTACAATTTTTGTATTTTTAATTAGGAAAAAATATAGGTATAAAGTAATATGATAAAATTGTTTTGTTAAGTTAGCACAGTAGCCTATGGTGTGAAGCATGCAAAATTTGAGATGTTGTTAATAAATCAATCAATTTAATTTGCTTTTTATTTATAGAAACGTCATCAATCAATTTTTATTTCCTTTTCCTCTATACACAAGTGAAAGGATGGTCTGGTGCAATACCTACTGTTGTGAATTCAGTGCTGCTATCTTCGTAGAGGTATATTACCGTTAAGTAGGCACCACTGTAGGGCCGTGATCTCGGAGTCCTGGATTCGATTCCCGGGTCGAGCAAAAAGTAAAATGTTTTCTCCCATCCGCATCAGGCAAGTGTGGTGATTAAGCTTAATCCCATCATAGTAGCAATGACTTTATTTCTTTGATGGTGACCTTTGCCCTACTTTGGGGTATACAGATGCTATTGCTTGTTTTTACTTTACTCGTAGGTAGCACCTGAAAATTATACCTACTAACTTCTTAATTATAGGTATACCTTGAATCCACTGTAAACATCGGTGTTTGGAAATTGATATCGAACCGGGGCTCTTCGCCCTCGCGGCGGCCATCTTGTTGTTTAATCCCGAACTGCACCACAGGAAGAATTTTGGTCCGATACTGGACATTTGACCTGTGTTTATGATGCACGAAGAAACGTGTTTTGTCAGTTAAAACTGTGAATTTCACTAGGAAGTAGGATGAGGTAACGCAAGACACTGCTTCTTGTCCGCTACCTCAACTTACCTCCTTCTCCCATACGTAGGTACTACTTAAGTATTTATAATTATGCAAGGAATTTGGAGTTTCTTATGGGAATAGGACGCTTCAGCAAGCGGGTCACCTGATCTGATCATCACTGCTGTCTATATCGCCTATGGATTAGGTAGGTACCAGCTTTTTGTATGGTAACTTGATACCTACAGATCTTAGGACACATTTTCGGACGTAGATTTTTTTAGTACCAAGTAGGCGAGACAGAAATACCTATTACTAATATAGTAGGGTTAATATAGTAGAACTAACTTATGGAAACACTGCATTATGTGCATAAATATGCGCGGTACGCGATAAGTGCAGACCATGGAAAAGTTGTATTAAATTAGGTAACATGATGTTACCAAAGGATTATCTTGTAAGTATATAGATCAAAGATTAATAAAAGAACATGTATCTAGCCTTGAATAGCCATAAATTAATTTGGATCTCCTGTCAAAGTATCGTGAAGATCAGTGGCAGTCACTATAATGAAATTAGCTGACCAGGGATACGATTCTCATGCACTCGAACAAAGTTCACACTCGTAAAAAACTTCGAAGATCGAATTTTTTTCGAAGGAGGCAAAATTTTTGTATTCTCAGGATTTCACATTCGAATTTTTTCGAATGAACGCCGCTCGAACACTTCGAGTGCTGTGGACCAACCATAGACTGACTACTACCCTTGGACGTAACCGGAAGCACAACACTAAGATTATGATAAGTTATTATTACCGAGGGGTGACGTCAAATAAGAAGTCGAAGGCCTCCTCAGGGTCGAACGCCTCGTCCTCCACTCCGCCCTCGTTGTCCACCATGGTGCCAGACACGTTCACTATGGGCACCTCGATCCTCACAAAACTCTGTTCCTCCTCTACCACGGTGGTGACGGTCGTAGTTTCCGTTTCTGTACTGGGTTCTGTTTCTGTACTTGAATTAGTAGGAAAAAATTGTGGTAGGTAAATTCTATGCTTCACATTATTAGGTAATAAGTAGGTATTCAAATAACTTAAGTACTTTTTTCATTACATTTTAATACTGTACCATAAGTAAGCTACTCGTAACAGCGGCTGCTTCAAAACATTTCGTAGCAAATAAAAAAAAAATCTCTGTCCGATTACATACCAATCGGAGATAGAATAGTGGTATAGACAGCCACACATCAGTTTTCTACAATCTGTCAAATTTCATCAATTGAAATTGACCCAAAGGATTTATTGGCATTAAGGCAAGAATCGATCATACTACTTATGTATTATGTATAAATATTAAGTAGGTATAATAAGAAGAAGGGCGGCATCTTTAGTCTATGGAATCGATTGAATTTGGCAGATTTTTCTAATTTGATTATGTGGCTGACCTTACCTACTTATTTATCTACATATATTTATTACATACTTATTAAAAAAACATCTCGAAAAAAAAACGATGGCCAAATTGAACTTTACTTAGAACATAGAGAGATTAAGTAGGAAGGACCATGGGCTGGTGACCTGTGTCTTTACTTTAGAACATCATAGGTACTGCATATAAAATCTCGACCTTTGTCCTTTTTTGAAGATGGAAGCTATGGACCGCAATTGAATAAAGTTATTTATTACTTACGTGTGTGTGGCAGCCATAGTTATTTTCGGGGTAGTTCTCTTCGTGTACTGTGCCGACAATATCCGTTGGTGTGCGGCGGGAGCTTGGGTGTTTGCGTGCAAGACAGAGTCGGGTAGGGGGCCCCAGTATCCGCCAAACGTCTCGCCCATCTCGTACACCAAAAGCTGGTTGGCGGTGGGAGAACAAGCAGCCGCCAGACTCTCCTCTGATACCAGCTGAACGACTAGCACAATGTTGTGCCCGGATTCAGCTCTGCAATGAACATCTTTGTTGAAAGCAATGACTACATGACTAATTTAACAGTGACAACCGTACGTAAGTATGTATCTAGTGAAATAACCTACTTAATTAGTGGGTAGTTAAAATAGTTAGGTCATCAGATCGAGATGTTTATGTACACAACACAACAACAACTGCAACAACTGTGTACAGTCATGCATGATGTCACATGTTGTGTACATTAGTACATTTTAGTACAATAGTCACTAAACCTACTTAATTTATTTTTGTAAATTATTTATTTGTCGAAGTGTGCATGTAGTTTTCACACACCTCATTTTCTTTCGCGTCTGCAGTCTGAGCCTTATGACGATACACACTTTTTTGAAACGCACGTCTTCGTGATTGGCGCGGAGTCCGAACTCTACCCTTCAAAATTCAGTTACACAAACCAGTGTACCAACCAGTGTAAAGGGTGTACCAACCTAACACTTATGAAGCAGCTGTAAGGCAGTTCCTTCCTCGAGAAATGGAACAACTGGGAGTGTGCCTCCACGACCATCCTGCCCAAGAAGATAGACGGCACCACGCGCCTCCTGCAGTGCTCGGACATGTCCTTCTGGTAGACGAACTTGCGGACAGTGATACCTAACACTGACTCCGAACATGTCAGGGAAAATAATAACAAACTGAGCAAATTGTACATCTTTAACATGACAATATTGACCATCCCGATTTTGTTCACTTGTGAATACTTAGAGCCTTAAAGAATAGGTAAGTAGGTCCTATTACGCAGGTAATTAAAATTGGACAGCTAATAGGTAATACATGTAATTATAATTTGCGTATTAACTAAGTATGTACAATAATTATAATTTGTATTTTATATAATTATATAAAGAGTCTTTCATTAGGCCCATTCACTGAGTAAGTAATCACTACGTTTACTTAGGCCCATTTTTCCCGTTGTGTCAGTAATAGGTAACATTGATTTGTACCATTTATGGTACAACGAACACAACAATGTACGAGTTACCTACCTACACACATCATACTACTATTAAAGAAATGTAAAGATATTCCCCGCACGATATAAAGACAACTGAAATTGTCTGAAATTATCTAGCATCGTTTTCACTCAAATCATAACGAGTTAGGGATCCATTTGATTGATCGCACATACCTATATAGTTGTGTCATTAGTACCTACCATCAATAATTACCCTACTACCTACCTACTTACTGACTCAACGGGCCATTTTTAAACCTCGTTAGCTCGAACTTTATACATCTGAGTAGTTTCCATTGTGTAATGGTAAATGTTCAAATAAATTTGCGATAATTTGCGAACTTTCACCACCAGAATCTAAATCTTAGGTTTAGTAAGTACCTACCTACCTACATTTCCTAAGGCACAGCAGATACTTACCTAAATAAATAGGATAATCTTACTTTTCTGGGCTCTCAAATGTTTTAAAGTGTTCCGTGACTGAGAAATCCTACACATATCAATGCCAACTTTAGTTATAGATAGGTCTGTGATTAATAAATACACAATAAAATCTAAACAACCATATTATGTAAGTACCTACTTAGATGGCGTGACGTGACGCGAGTCGCATGACCGCGAAAGAGCCGCGGGAGCCGGCACTCGGGCGGATGATAGGGGTCGCGTGACCCGCACCACATCCCAGCTTTTTATTGCGCCTGCAGTGTTAGGGGAGATATATCACCGTCATTTCATGTAAAGGATTATTATTTTATATACTTACTTACGGCACAGAATAATATAGAGGAGCTTACGGTAAATTAGGCACCTAGCTATAAAAGTGATCATGCGCTCTTCATCCGTAATCCTTCACTGAAGATCTACGATATCCTACCCACCTCCTCTGTTATAAGGTACCTAGTCGGAGTTAGGTAAGTAGACGGTAGGTAGGTACTATAGTCTAACACTCATCATCATCATTATCAGCCTGTTGCAGTCCACTGCTGGACATAGGCCTCTCCAAATGCTCGCCACTTTGATCGATCTTCGGCTATTCGCATCCAGCTCCAGCCAGCCCTATTGCGCAGATCATCACTCCATCTGGCCTAAGGTCGTCCTACACTACGTTAACCGAGACGCGGTCTCCACTCCAGAACTCGTTTACCCCAAACGGTTGTCAGTTCTGCAGCAGATATATGGCCAGCCCACTGCCACTTCAGCTTGCTAATCCGGTGAGCTATGTCGATAACTTTGGTTCTCTGCCGGATCGCCTCGTTTCGGATTCGATCACGCAGAGAAACGCCGAGCATGGCAATCTTTGGGTACCACAACAGAATCTCTCAACAATAAAATAGAATGACTTATATTATTATTTCTTTTGCTTGAATAATATTTAAAAAAATATATCAGCTGTTTTAGAATGTCAAAGTGACAGAACTACTCATTGACAGTGACAGGACAGGTGATTATTTCTAAAATCGACATGTTTTGAATCCGAATGTTAAAGATTATTTATTTTATTAATTTTAAATGTAACAGATAGGTGATTGTGTAATTTCAAAATGACGATCGTCGAATACATGGCGTCATTATCGCAAAACCCGTACTTCGGTGCAGGTTTTGGCTTATTTGGTGTCGGTGCCAGTGCGGCTATATTACGCAAAGGGTTTCAGACTTCTATGCTATTATTTCGAAGGCACTGTATGATCACTCTCGAGGTTCCATGCCGAGACAAGTCCTACCAATGGCTGTTACAATGGATCACTCAAAAAGGAGCTAAAAAAACACAACACTTGAGTGTAGAGACTTCCTTCTTACAAAAAGATAGCGGCCAAATTAAGACTAAATATGACTTTATTCCTAGTGTTGGGCAGCATTTTTTCAGGTAATTAAAAGCTATTTTATAATATAGAAGATAAACTCACATGTAATTTAGTTACTGAATTTGTAGTCCGCTGATAATTTGACATAGATGTCATAACTATTGCACATAATGATATTATTTAACATCATGCTTTTTCAATATTTTTTTGAGTGTTAATGATTGTTGACCAAAAATAATATTTAGTAGGAAATATTGAAAATTTACTATTTCTATAGAACATAAGAATCTGGACCCAACTAGCCAACCAATTTTACCAACTTAAAAAAAGTTACGGTATTTGTCTCTTTAAAAAAAATAGTTACTGTGACTAGATTGCAGTGTTTATTATACTGATTTCAGGTATGGTGGAACTTGGATTCGGGTTGACAGAACTCGTGAACAACAGACTCTTGATTTACACATGGGCATTCCCTGGGAGACTGTCACACTTACCGCTTTTGGAAGAAACAAGCAACTTTACTATGATATATTAGAAGACGGTACTTTTAATTTAACTAGTGATAGCTTAAAAATGTTGTAATGGGATGAAATATTAGTTTTTACTATTTTAACATCAATTTATCATAGGTCCTGTACTTGTATTACAATTGTTTTTTTTTCAGCTAGAACAATGGCTCTAAAGCAACATGAAGGCATGACCGTAATGTACACGGCCATGGGCTCCGATTGGCGTACCTTCGGCCACCCACGGCGGCGTCGTCCCGCTCCACAGTGTGGTTCTACGTGCTGGCTTATCTGAACGCATCTTAGCAGATTGTCAAGATTTTATTAATAGCCCTCAGTGGTACACTGATCGTGGCATACCTTATAGAAGAGGTCTGACATTCCCTTAATTAATATACAAAAAATACATTATACTTTAATAAATATCAGGTTTAAATAATATATTCCCTAATTTTACAGGTTACTTGCTTTATGGGCCCCCTGGATGTGGAAAATCTTCTTTCATTACAGCTTTAGCTGGTGAACTAGAATATAACATTTGTGTACTTAATTTATCTGAGAGAGGTCTTACAGATGACAGACTTAACCACTTGCTAAGGTAAATGTACTTACAAAATTAAAAAATAATAACCATACTCTGGTATCCTATGTAAAAGTATTTATTCCCTCCTTCCCTTCACCCAATAACATCCTTAACAGCACCTGATACTCACTCTGCTGGTTCCATGACCTGGACAGAATCTCGGCCTCCGAAACAAGAGAGCGCCAGTCGTTCTGAAGTTGATTATCGCATGAAATACGTCATCGAGAGGGATCTGCGAACAGCCCCTTCAAAAATTCACTTACATATACCAAAAAAAAATCTTTTCTTAAATTTCAATCTTTATTATTGGCATTTACAGTGTGGCCCCTCAACAATCGATAATACTCCTAGAAGACATTGATGCTGCATTTGTATCACGGGAAGACACTCCTGCACAAAAGGCAGCATACGAAGGACTCAACAGAGTTACATTTAGCGGACTTCTGAACTGTCTGGACGGTGTGGCATCCACTGAAGCGCGAATTGTTTTCATGACTACAAATTACTTAGAAAGGTTTGTTATTAAATAATTATTATGTTTATTCCTCTTACAATGAACAGTAAACTAGAATAACCAGGTTGAGATACATAAGTTTTTTTATGTGATATGAGGCAGACCTTATCAATCACCTTTGATAGTTGGCGATTGCCCTACGCCTATACACCACAACATATGGAGCACACTTTTGTTGACATCCACAAACACAAGTGGACTCCGGTACAGTACTCTCTCTGACTCGGCGAAACAAACTAGTTTTCTATGAGACGGTGTCACTACGGTCCAGCCGAATCGTGGCTCTCCCAGGGTACAGGATTTCGTTGATCCCACAGACCTGCCTCTTCTGCCCCTCTCTCAAGTTCGATACTAAACATGTTTCATTTAGCTCGTCCATTATTACATTAGACTAGGCAACATGACTATTTTTGTATAAAGTTTTAAACATAACGAAAGATGGGGGCAAAAATTATGAAATAATAATTATAACGACCCCATACCCTGCCCACTGCAACTGCTGCGAACAACAACTCTCATCAGTACAATCAGTCTTCGCAGGGACAGATTGTGTCGGGCTAAATGCGACTCTTCATGTTGGATCTCTATCCCCACCTACGCCTTCTAAAAGCACCGGCTTCGAAACCGGGATTTCCCGCAAAGAGATACAAATAAAGATGAGAAGACAATTAATGTTTGTTTAAAAAACGTTTCAGATTGGATCCTGCACTAATAAGGCCTGGACGAGTAGATATGAAAGAGTTTGTAGGCTATTGCGATCATGAGCAAGTGGAGCTTATGTTCTTGAAGATTTTACAAAGGAGAAAGGGCGCCAGAACTCGCACGGACTTTTGCTCAAAAGTAAGTAGCTTTCATTCTACCATTCACGAATTGATCTGTCTTAATGGAACTATACGAGTATTATACTTACATAACCGTAAACGTAGCACCTATATTAGGTATATTATCTACTCTACTATGGGTTGACTCGTTTAGCGCAGTGGTATTGAGTACCGGTTGACGTAGGGTCGCAGGTTCGATTCCCGCACCAACACAAATGTTTCTTTTTGAAACAGATATTTGTGTTGTTTGTTGTTCATATATTCGTTATTTCTGGTGTCCTTCGCCGAGTCTGGTTTCCGAGGGAAAATCCTAGTTTGGTACGAGGACCATGTATGTGATAGGTACTGTCTCAATTGTTAAATTTAACAGAAATCGAAATATTAAAAAACCCTGGAAACATCGATCTATACCTATGTACAATTATCATCTACAATAATTACCTCCCAGGAAATGTAAAATTTACTTTGTGCTGAGAAAATTTGTTAGGTATTTAACAAATTATGATTATTTTGTCATCAACAGTTACGGTGTGGGTAGTTAAAAAATCGGAAATAGTAGGTAAAAAGTGTCCCTTCTAAGCAGTTTTCTATTCTAGTTGGTAAATGTATTTGTCTGTATTAAGTAAATAAATAAATAAAATAAATGCGCCAGACAATCACGCCAATCAACTTGGTCTCAAACTAGGGCAACCCCTGTTCTATGAGTACCAGGTGACGATATTTACTGGGGGCGTCAACCCAGAACACCCAGACCTAAGAAAATTTTGAAAATGTAGTTTCCTAAACTGACTTAACCGGGAATCGAACCTGGGACCTTTCGTGCTTCGAGCGAACACCTTAGCCACTGCGCCATCGAGGCCTTCTGAAGTAAATAACATCCGCTAAAATTTAGATCCCTTAATGTACTGATTATTATTATTAACATACATAAACATATTTTATAATTTTAGGGTCATGGAGAAAAAGAAGGTGGTGAGTCCAGCTCAAATACAAGGGTACTTCATGTTCCACAAGCACTCCCCCCCTGAAGATGTTGTATTGGACTTTGAAACTATATGGACACTTGGATAACAATGCCCGTGCTGTGATACATTGCAACCAAACTTAGTGTGTACGCTTAATCAAGTACCTACATTATTTAGTTTAATAAATTACGTTTTATTACAAACTGTTACGTTTTACTACACTTAGGGACTATTAAGTATTCTGTGCGTAGGGGCCATCCATAAGCAGTTCCGAAATTAGTTTTATTCCCATTTAAATTACTTAAGTACTTTTTATGAAATCAACATTATACTCTGTCAATAAAGTCGTGAAATTTATTCTTGAGAAAACTTATTACTGAGTTACATAGTATTATAACCAATATGGCTACCGTACTCTATGTCGTAAGCGGCATTGGCGCCATCAATAAATAATTGATGAATTCATGACATTATACAGGATGTATTTGTGAACATTAAATTTACATCCCTTTAACCACGTGTTCTATTAACAACATTTGTTCAACAACTTTGCGAAATTCATCGAAAATTTTTTCGACTCCCCATACAAAATGACCAAGACACGTTACCGACTTTGTACGAAAAGATGAAATTTTTTAATGCTAATTTTCAAAAGTCGTAGAACAAATGTTGTTCAGAATGGTTGGAGGAACACGTGGCTAAAGGGATGTAAATGTTCACAGGTATGTAAAATTCATCCTGTATGTAAAATTTTCCATAAGGTATTACTTAACTTCTTCCTATATACTTAAGCTGTTTTTTTTATCAGCGTTAGTTGCACTGTAAGTTTCGTATAATTTTACAGTAAAGATTACCTAATAATACCTAAATCGTACTTTATGGTTGACCCCTTAATCTTAGCTTCGATAAGCACCCTCTGGGTCAAGTTCGCAGCGAGTCGCCCTAACATGATTCAGTGATCGTAATTTTATTTCCTACCTGCCTTACCTATTTATACTAACCAATTACTCATAGGTTTTTAATTTCTACTGACCCACGGACCTATGACGTAGTCTGAAATAAAAACGTTTTGAATTTTTTTGGAAACGGTTGGGAGAGTTAAAAAAAGAAACTTAAGTTAATAAGAAATATACAATTTATTAGATATCTTAATTAATCAGTAAAGGTGTCACACCTATCTATAACTAATATAGGTTCATGGTTAATTTAACGCTATGAACCCTTTTATGTAGGTTAAATAATTACTTGCCATGTATGTACAGGTAATTATTTACATATTGGGTTACTAAAATTGAGCCCGTGTTTGATATGAAGGCAGAATAAATAGTATGAAAAAAAAACCGGCAGATCCTAATAACCCGATGTGAGGCCCCCTGTACATATAATAAAAAGTATTTCACACACTGCCTTAAAAGAATAAAGACTAGGTATGTACTTCCGAGACTTCCATAAAAATAGTTTTACAATTCCGGAATATGTTGGAATGCAATGCGTGATATCTTCTTTGCACTGGCAAGTAACTAGTAACCTACGAATATAGACCGTTCATCTCATTTGAACATGTAACTTATTTCTACTTAAATAAAAGAATTGCAAAAAAATGGTCGCCATTTGAGTCGGTCAAACAGTCTGATAATTTAAAAAAAATTACCCCAAACACTTATACAGTAATTATGAAGTGTTTGGGACCCCACGGACTAATGTCAATTTGAATACCATGCCTGACATGCATAGTAAACAAAAAATAAATAATCGGGAAAATTATGCATACATAATACCTATCTTCCCACATCATATTTTGATGAATTAGTTTCTTAATTAAGAAAAATTGTGAGTAGTATGTATCTGATAACTTAACATAAGTAAAAAGATTAGATGACATGAGAATAAGGCAGTAAGTAAGTTAAAAATCCTACTGTTTCATAGCATTTATTGGTGACACTAACAACTTCAATAAATCTTAGCACTGAAATTATAAAAAAGTAAATTTTTATACATATCTACCTACTATTTCATATTTAGTTATCATAATAAGGCAAAGGTATCTAACACTGGACAAATATAACTACTGCAACAAAACCTTCGTAAATCGACTCAATCCAACTAAGTAAATTGTCATAAATACAGGGTGGTTTGGAAAACATCAACAACCTCCTATATAGGTACTCATTGTATAGCTCTAATAGGTATATATATATATATTGTACAGTGGCCAGCACATCAAGTTACTACAATCTGTCAAATTTCCTCAGTTGATATTGAACCAAACACGTTTGACATAAAAGTGAGGTTCGATTGAAGAAATTTGACAGATTGTAGTAACTTGATGTGCTGGCCACCGTACAATAACAATATTGAAATCTCAAAACAACAACAATCAGTGTCTATCTACGATTTTGTTGATACTTACTTTCCAAAAAACACTGTCCTACCTAACTTACTATTCATAAACATTAAAATAAATAAGCAAATGTAAACAATGCTATTTGCGTGTTTATTTTATTTGATATTAGTAAGCCAATGACTGACAGATAATACAAATAGGAAGACGAAGATGATTCAAATATTGATGGTAACTAGTACAAATGTCACACTTAACAAAAAATATAAATAATACATACCAATCTCACGGTACATAACAATATGAAATTACTTAAATGAAGACAAATTGTACACCATCATGCGAATCATAAGTCTTACAAAAAATATTTTAACAGTACCTAATGTTGGCAATATTTTAAACATAATAATATGTAGATATAAGTAATATTGGAATGAACAACTATTTAAAACAACAGGCAAACATTCTTAAACGTCCCTTCCTTTGTAAATCAAGTAAGAACATACATAACACTTTCTGTTCCTATTACCTAAATGGTAGATATACAGATCCAAAAGATTCAACTATTCATCTTTAACACGTCAAATATTCTGCTTTTGATTAATAGACTTAAGGAGACATAGAAAATTCTTTGTTTGATTATACACATTTTGTCCGGCCTTTTGAGCATTTAAGAGTATTTTCGACGTAACATCTCCTTGAAAAACTTTCATTATTTCCCATTGCCAATTTGGAGACATTTTGGCCATATGAATGTTAATTTGATTGCCATCTTTAACGGACATACAAAATTTGTTTTCTGAACAGAATAATGATAAACAAAGAGTAAGATTTTTATTTTCTTGCTTAAATTGAACTTTAAACTTTAAAAGACAAACAAAATCTCGTGTTATAGGTGCGTTAGCTTCAGTCAAAATGATATCATGTAGCAATAATAAGTTTCTAAAATACTTAAAAGGAGAATCAGTTTTGGTGTTAGGCAAATCAACAGTGTCTAAAATTATAGATTCCAAATTTTTCTTCGTTTCTGGTTCTGGTTTTCCTGGATCATTGTTGTGAGTAGGCGTTGCAGGAGGCAGAGGCGCTGACTGATTCTGAATCTGCGAAACTAAGTTGTTGGGAACAAATATACTGTTCAAATTTTCCTGGTTTATTATCGTTTCACTTTGCACTTGGTTGAAACCCCACGCGTTGGGTTGTTGACTTACAGCAATATTCATCATTGTAGGATTCATTAATTCCGACGCGGATTTAACTTTGATTCTAGGTGCAGGTTTATCATTATTATTTGTCACATTAACTGCTTCTTTTATTGATTTACAATTATCTTTTTTTACCTCAGCTAGTGATTGTGTTGACATTATAACCGGCATGATCATGTTAGATTCCTCAATTCTCTCACATTCTTTAACAGTATCTGAATCATTGCTAACATTTGGTTTATTACTTGTAATTAATGGTTTCGTATCATTTGCATATGTCTTTTTTGGAAGTTGTTTCGGGTTAGCTACAGGGTAAGAATTTAAGAGCTTTGTTTTTGTTTCACACATAAATAGAGAGTGGTCCATCAAGTGATGGAGAGTCTGGGGTTCTTGCACAGTGGTAAGGTGTTGCAAATTTGGCTTTTGTTGCAGAATCGGCGATTGGACCATTATCTGGGATGGCACGACCTTTGATTGCATCACTATCTGCGTTTGCTGTACAATAGGTGTTTGTTGGAAAATCTGTGAATGTTGCACACCTTGTGATGGCTGCAATATTTCCGGTAGTTTCTGAATTATTACAGGCGACGGCAATACTATGGGTAGTTGACTTTGCGAAGAATTTGAGTTATTAGGTATACTTTTTGAATCTTTTTTAACAGACTTTTTAGTGGAAGGTTTCGATCCCTTGGGTTTTTCTGTTTCCACATCTATCCACCCATGTTCATTGTTAGGTACTGTTTGGTTACTGGTCCTAATTAACATTCTGACAAAATTGACTTCTTTACTAGCTAAAGCTTGTATTTGTGATTTTCCCTGCCATGTGACTTTAAGATTTTTATGCTCCAAATATCTGAATAACCCAGTGCAATTGTTGAAACCATTTTTACTAATAGTTTTTCTGCCAATACTCAAAATTTTATGTTTAAGTTGAGATCCTAATTGTTTATCATCGGTATTACATGACTGTAACTTTTTTCGTGTTTCATACTTTTTACGACATACTGAAATTATATCTTTTATAATTTTTTTCTCTTCAATAGCTGTGTTTGCTTTATCAGAGCCATGATTACTGAAACCCCTATCACCGTCTGATGACGAATCATCTATACATATTGTGTCTTTGGAATCAGATAGTTTACTTTCATATTTTATTTTATTTTCAAGCGTTACGTTTTCATTATCATTTACTTCTTCGGGATTTTTATTCTCACCAATATAAACTGTATCTGTAGAACTTTTTGAGTCCAATCTAAGCCTTTTCTTTTGTTTGTTCCCGATGGGTATATTGTCAGAAGAATCAGAGTCACTATGTTTATCTTGGGCTATGTATACAATATAATGGCCGTCGTGTCCTTTATCTTGCAAAATTTTATCTTTATTCAATACGACGGTGTTTGTTAAACCAGTTATATTTGGTTTGTTGTCTAATTTAGGCAAATTAACTAAGCATGTCATACTTAATATTTTGCGATGTTTTGATTTAATACGACGATGATTATCTTTTATATGTTTGTAGAATCCTGTTGAACTTTTATACATTTTCGAGCAAAATTTACATGCAAAATTTTTTGTATAACTTTTTTGCCAATCTGTTGGCTCATTGCTTGCATGATTTTTTAACCCGACTTTTCGCTTTTTCCTCATAGGTTTTCTAGATTCTATTGTATCAGTTGAACTAGTAGATACCACTCTTTCTCTTCGTCTCTGATGTTTTGCAGAGTTCATCCCTGATTTTACCGAACTATTTTCAGATTCATAATCCTGGCTTACATAGGTTGAAGGGTCTGGCAAACTTGGATCATCTGCAGTTTGGTCATCATCCTGAAATGCATTAACAAGTAAGTAGGTATGTAGTATTATCTTAGGCTAGTGGCCCGTCCTCACTTCGTTTCGGGACTTAATTTAGACCTGAAACAATAGATGGCGCTGGGTGTCGATTACATCGCGAATTCGCGATAGTGTTTCGCTTTTCCGATTTGCATATAAGCCGTGACGTTGACTTTACGATTTACCTCTTTATAAATAGTATAGATATAGACAGTATAAAAAGCACAAAATAGTAGCTTGATCATCAAGCCTTGATGACGATTATAGACTCATTGACGATTGCCAAATGTAGGCAAGTTCCTAACTAACTATCCCTACTCTTTTGGGCTTGCAGTGGGGTATGAGATGACGGCAGCTCAGGATCCCAACCCAACTATACATGGCTAATATGGAGCGGGCCTTACGACCTAATTCTTATTTGGTACGGGACAGCTTCATTATAAGCCACCAGGCAGGAAAGAGAGTTCAAGCGCCGTATCGACAGCTACTGGTGGTACATTAACAAGCTTACAGCTCGAGCTTGGTTGGTTCTCCTCCAGTGACGCATCTGAGTGTTGTACCTCATAATAGTAATGTTAGATCTTAGAATAGTAATTCCAAATCGAACCCGTCCAGAGAACAGAGGGTGGCAGCCACCATGGACGTATATAAGGGGGGGTCCAGGGGGTCCGGACCCCCCCCATTGAGGCCTGGTTTGACATAAGGTTGAATCGGCTATAGCCAAGGGCGACTTAGGGCCAAGGGCGGGTCTGCAGGGTTGGTGGGGTAGCAAATTGTAGATAGCCCTGGGATGGCATATCAACAAATCAACAACGTTCTTCAATATTGCGTACATGTAATAACGCACGCTGGTCCAGCCGGTTCTTGAATTGTACTTCGGGAGAGCCGCATTATAAAATTTTATTACAATTAGGGAAATTGTTAAATCCGAGCACGGAAGGGGGGGGGGGGGGGGGGTGATTCGTAATTGTTTTGCAATGTGGAACACTCCCCTTGTCAAAGCTATATATACGTCCGTGGCAGCCACTGCACTGGCGTAGAAGAAAGCGGCATCTTTAAGTTTTAGGGGGCAGCATGGGCGTACCCAAGTTCCGGCCCAGAGGGGGCAAATCAGTAGGTAGGTACCTACTTATAAAGAATAAAAAAACTTAAATTAGAATTATGTTTTATATAAATTCTTCTACTACCTAGGTCTTTTTGGTGAGGTGGCAGACGAGCAAACGGATCACCTGATGGCAAGCGATAGATATCTGCAACACCAGTTCGAATACAAGTGCGCTGCCAACCTTTGACCCCTTTCCCCCCCTAATGGTTTTATTCCTTCCTATCGATAAAATTGTCAACATGATCCAAGAGGGGGCAGATGCCTGCTGATGGGGGACGAGAAGTCTTCTCCAATACAATCATATATTATGATGTCATTATTGCTATACATACCTACATAAATAAAGGCCGCCTTTGCAGTTATAAGTACCTCTGTTTTTTATGCAATAAAAAGTATATTCAGTCAATCACAAATGTACCTATACATACCATTGATTTTCTCTTCGTGTTTTTCTTCAATGATTCATCTTTTTCTTTAAACAACTTTTTAATTCTGGTGTAATCATTGAGAATCAATTTACATTTCTTGCAAACCAGCTGAGGTAATCCATCAAAGGAGTCTACCTAAAATTCAAAAATAATATTATAGGGTGGAGTAGGTTTACATGCATATTATAAGGAGACATTGGGGGTATGTCTCCTGGTGCTTAACATAAACCTAAATGTTAAGTAAACTGTTTACACACAGCAAACCTGAGTGGAGTGTGGAGTTCAGCATTATACATTAATTACTACCAGGTCACAAGGACAAGGCCCAGATAGGCTGGCTTTAGGCATACTATGTGCCCCCAGGCACACAATTTGCATAAACTATGTACAAAACATGCCTAATACATGAAGTGTTCACACAGTAGGTAAAAGTACCCACCTACACATATTTTACCAACTATGGCATGAAGATACAGAAGTATTTCAGTCATGGGGGAGGCTCCATGCAGACTTCCTGATATCAACCTCAAAGATAATAATTAATCTTAGGAATTACCTGGATTCTCCTGACTTTTTACATGTTCACCTAACAAAGGAAAAAAACTAAGATACCGCATCCACACATTGATAATTTCAATATTAGCATACATGCACCCACCTGAGGGTTAACAACACGCATCTTAAACTAGAATAAATTAATAAATAAGACTTACATGAATATCAAAACAGTATTGGATTTGATCTTGCACTTCTGGGACTATTTGATAGTCTCCTTTATTCTCCAAACATAGCCGACATGTGACAAATAACTCAGGATCAATCAATGGACCAAGAGATGAATTTGAATGAGGCATATTGCCATTAAGCTGTAAATAAAATAAGATAAATGATATCAAATTTCCGAATAATAAGAAATAATATGCTGAGATAATATATTTATTTACCGTTTGCAGCTAAGAATGTTAACTCAAGGTGAACTTTATGCTTTATGTAGTTAAAAATAATGAATAAGACTACATAATACATGACTACTAACTACTTAATAAGTTACTAATTGGAAATTAGTTTAGCTTAGATCAATTTTTTAATACATTATAGGTAATTCATAATACAATTTACATATATGAATTAAGGTCATGTAAGTCATGATTCTCATTCATCATTTTCTTTAGGTAGGTAGGTACGTCGTAGAAAAAAAGTTTTGTTACATAAACTTAGAGAACAAAGTTTCTAAATTCCAATTGAAGAGAAACGATATTTTATTGAAGGTTGAATTTCCCGCCAATATATGTACACAAATCATGTGTTTCCATCAAGTCTCTTGTTTCACTAACAAACGTCAATTAAGAAACCCTTAGCTTATAGAGACGGCTCTCTTACCAGCGATTCTATCATGTGGGTGGTGTCCAAATAGAAAGCCGAAGCACAATCAGGAAGCAATCTTGTCCCGTATTCAACGAACACAATGGTTTGTGACGTGACCGATACACCTTTACCAAATCAAATATCTTTTGGGAGCACCTACATTATTTATTAAAAACTTTTCACAGAAGCTTAAGTTACGGCATTAATTAATGTTTTCGTTCGAAGTAATTTTCCCATTCGCAAACCTAAAGAAAGTGACAGATTGGAATAGCTGAGCTGGATGTCATGTTCCAGTTCGTAGATTTTAAAAGCCATCTTTTGTGGAGTAGTGATATTAATTTAACATTCAATAGTTATTCACTTTTATGAATTTAGCGCCATCTGGCATCGAGTGGCTGAAAATTATAAGAACGGCTATGGCCAAGTTAACTTTCCCGTTGCATAGCCGTGCCATCTAGCGGAGTTCTCTATAAATTATCTTCATAAGCGGCTCTGCTCACAGAATCAGAACATGTTTTAACCGAAAGATAACAGATGGCAATATAACACAGAAAAATAGTACATAATATTGATCTTGAATTATTATATTACTAAGTCATCTAAAGTGACGAAAAATATAATATCAATCATGACCTGACCATGAAATCAAAAACTATGCCGTTCGTTAATGATCACAGAATATTATTACATATTAATCGATCGAAGGGCTACATCAGTGAGCCGTAATCGTTCTTAACGTCGTACACAACTATCTGCAGCCCAAGCAAGTTCTTTCCAAAGAGTAACTTATATGTTCTTTCTCCCTTCGTGCCTCTAGCGATACTTAGAACGTTCAACTGGGCGCCGCGCCCCCCTCTGTCCACTTTTCACCGTTCAATCTTCCTTCATTCTCTCCAGATGACCAAAAGTAACGTCATCATCATCATTTCAGTAATAAGACGTCCACTATTAGTCACAGGCCTCCCCCATTTTTTTCCAT
Source organism: Cnaphalocrocis medinalis (assembly GCA_014851415.1). Lineage (NCBI taxonomy): Eukaryota > Metazoa > Arthropoda > Insecta > Lepidoptera > Crambidae > Cnaphalocrocis > Cnaphalocrocis medinalis. Next base: position 9,361,562 of record CM026276.1, read on the forward strand.
ACAGATCGGTCCTGTGCCACCCACATCCAAGGAATTCCGGCGACCTTCACCAAATCGTCAGTTCATGTCGTGGGGACCTGCCACGGCTGTGACTTCCTGTACGCGGCCTCTACTCGAGGCCTTTCCACCCCAACGGCCGTCTGTTCTCCTCACAATGCATATTGCCACTTGAGCCACGCATTATTTGGGCTATGTCTGCGACCTTAGATCTCATTATTCCTAATATGACCACACAAGGAGATTCCGAGCATAGCCCTCTCCATTGGCCTCTAAGTGACTTTGAGTCTTCTAAGGGGCCTATTGTAAGCGGCCACGTTTCGGTTCCTTAGATCATCACTAACAACACACATTCATTAAAGACTTTTGTCTTGAGACACTGTGGTAGATGGGCCGAAAATATGACGCGTAGCTTCCCGAACGCTGCCCAGCTGAGATGGATTCGTCAATGTACTTCTTTCTGGAAGTTGGACTTACCAAGTAACGTAGTTTGGCAATATTGTTTTCACCGTTGATGTTATGATCAGACATTAGGTCTCTGATCTCTTTGTTCTTTTATCTCCACCATCCTCCGTCTTTACCTTTGTTAGTTGGAGTAAGTTCCGGAGCAACTTTTTTCTAAAACTTAAGTCTACTTTCCTTGAGAGTCAGTATCCAATGTCCATGCTGCACAATCGTACCCACATCGATATAATGCGTAATAGCTTTAACACTGACACATCTACAAGGCCTACTTTTCATTCCGAGCTACGTTTACTTTTCGATAAGGGTCTCACTCAATTTCGTCATGTCTCTGACTGGTGCTGGTTATATTGCCTCCATACTTAAATTTACGAGTCCCCTTGTAAATATATTACGGTATTTCGATGTTTTCCACAAATGCCGTAACTCTTGTGATGTGTAAGTAGGTAGGTAAGTACCTACTTTGCTTTTTGAACTACCATTTTCTGCATCGTCTTCCAAATCTTGAGCTCTGGCCTTTCCCTCTTCTGCTGACGAAGAAAGATCATGGGCTTTCCCTATCGCCTAGTGTTCTCTTTTGAGCTGCGAGTAAGAGTCCATCTGACCATGTGACTGTACTGTAGTAATTGTCCTCTGATATACCTACTGTGTTCTAGAACCAAATTACACAACTAGTACTACTTAGGTTATGTAGATACATCAAAATCGCATGTTAGTTGAGTGGCCACAGGTTTTTCCGTTATGGACCGTAATCATACTGTTTTTTTATATATATATTTTTGCACTTGACCTCATCTCACCTGATGGAGAGTGACAATGAGGTCCAAGATGTAGCGTAATTTCCCAGAAGAAGCCTATTCACTCTCGACTTAAAAACACCCAAATTGTAGCTCTTTGGGAATACAGAAGCCGGCAAGTTGTTCCATTCCTTAGCAGTTCGAATTAAGAAAGAAGATGCGAAACGCTTAGTACGAGCTGGTGGAACTTCCACAGTATAAGGGTGGATTCTTTTCGTCTTCCGCATTGTCCTGGTGGTAGAAAAGGAGAAGGTGGTGACTGTTGTGACAGTTAAACTTACCTGTTAAAGATAAGTCTTGCATCCTTCTATGTGACCGGAGCATTAAAACTCTTAGGTTACTACACTTATGTATGAGGTTGCTGTAGCTTATCTCATATTTTTATGATGAGGTCGTATCGCCGAGATTTTTCCGCCGATTCCAATGCCTTATTATTTTTTAGTCTTATAATGGCGACTCTTTCTCGAAGCTTGGACTTTGAATGCGGGTTATTGGATTCCTAGCATCTCGGAATCCTTCGCTATTGGACGGACAGTTGAAAAGCTCTCTTTCTTGTTACTAGTAGACCAGACCAGGAGTTTGGGCTTTATTCTGTCCGCTGCTATTTTTTGACAATATTCTATTGCACAACTTTTTAATGACATTTTCCTTTTGTCTAGTCTTTTCAAACCCACATATTATATTGTCATGTGTTAGAAATTTTCTCCCAGGATTTTTCAATACCATTCTTTACGAAAAGCACTGAGAACCTATGATACAACTCTAATTTAAATAAAATCTGCAGATTTTTCTGTCTATCATCGTTTAACCATGTTATATTGACATGTTGTTCAATATATTATTATGCCCTTATATAATGGATAATAATTAATATTCAGAAATTGATTAATGTTTAACAAGATAATGTGGTCATTGTCAGATCTCAAAAATGTTCTTACGTCCCTTTCCTCTCTATTAATAAGAACAATGTGCATTACTGATTTGGTTAACGTATCATGATGAACACTAAGTCTCCAAGTGACTCTACCTCACTTGGAGACTTAGTGTTCATCATGATACGTCAAAAAAATCACTATAAGGCGGACTTAGCTATATGGTTCCATCTAACGGATTGTTAGTTGCAATATCCACTATAATGGCTTGTTATGAAAAGCAAGACCGACGTTCCTAGTTCGTGCACAGACATACCAACAGATGGCGAAAGTGCAGGCTCATTCGCCCGAACCGCAAAACGTGCGAAGAATAACACATAAAATTAGTTCAAAAACAAAATACATACATAATATACCTAAATAAACTAATATTTATATTACTTTTATTTTCTTATAAAATTATATTAATGATATCGAATCAGTTGGCATGATTATATTTAAATGAATTGGCAACATACACAAAAAATAACATAACGTTACGTAAATCGAATGTTTTCTAAAGGACTCATAGTAGTTAATCTCTTGAAAACCAAGTTTGCCAACAAATCCGTACATTAATAATATAAAAAAATAATAACACTCACCATGACGCTAGGCGGCCTTGAAAGAGACTGACGATCTTACTTACATTCTCGAAACTTCCATTCGGGCAAAGGTTGGATTGCGATTGAACTGCCTGCCATCTAGCGGGGCATAGTAGTACTAAGATGTAAGAAAATATTTCACATTAATTCTTCTAGAGTTTTAAAGATGGCGCTGAACACTATCCTTACTAATATTTTATATAAATTAGGTATATGGGAAAGTGTGTCTGTCTGTATGTTTGTCTTTCTTTCACGGCAAAACGGAGCGACGAATTGACGTGATTTTTTAAGTGGAGATCGATCGTAGCAGGAATGGAGAGGTAACATAGGCTACTTTTTGCCCCTTTCTACCCTCCCAATTTCAGGGAAGTGGGGGGCGCGAGCGAATCCGCGGGCAAAAGATAGTCATTTATATAAAAAAATGGGATCTTTGTCATGACAATGAGCATTGCTAGATGGCACACTGTGTGCTAGCTTTTGGAAAAATTCTGTTTATGGTAAAATCAATGTGAATCATTTTAGTTAAATTTATTACAAAGCAGAGGTGGGGGCTATCGTGTGAAAAATCCGCTAGATGGCGTACTTGAGAACTGAGGTCCAACTTCGAAGTCATTGGTTGTTTAGTGACATAGGTAATGACATCTTACATCAAATATAACCAATCATCGTGTAGATGGAACTCAGTTCTCAGGTAGGCCATCTATAGTGTATTTTTCACACGTGACAGCCTATAATGGGTGTCGCATTCAAGTTAGGTAGGTATGTACTCTCTGTGGGGTGTAGTGCTACATAATGAAGGAAAAGTAACTATACTCGTAACTCTAAGGGCCTCGTTCACCATCTCTGGGTAAAGTTTCAAGTAATTTTCTTGCCAATTTAAGTGGATTCGGAGAAAATTGGCCCCTGGACTTTGTATTGAATAACTTATTTAACGGACCAGGGGCCAGTGTCCTCCAAAATTGAGGAGTAAATTACTTGAAACTTTACTTAGAGATGGTGAACGAGGCCCTTAGAATAATATCTCTAGTTAAATAGTCTATTGATAAAATAGAAAAGCCTTATATCTTATTAAGAGAAAAGCCATTTTTTTCAGAGTAGATTCCTCTACCCCAAGATTGTCTGCTATTAGCGATAAGACCGCCGATATTGTACCTATTTGTAAATTACCATATTACCATTAAGTTCTGTAATTTTTGTGCAATACAGATTATCTATCGTATCTACCTAAAAAAGTACAACTTACATCTCCGTCAGTAAAGAAGTATTATGTAACACAAACCTACGTGACTAACAGTCGAATATTGTTATTTTATGATTAAAATCAAGTTGTTAGCTTAATATAGGTACATACATATGTACCTATCTTGCATTCATACGCTACATACTGAAAACGAGTAGAAGAACGACTTACTGCAAAGTGATTGAATCGAATAAGTGGTTTACCTTTCAAGACCTGATTTTGAAAATAAATGAAAAGCTGATTTATGAGATTTCTTATTCATATGTATTTATAACTACTTTTGTCAAGACGATTAACAATATCGTAATTAATTAAACATAGTAGATATTAATTCTACAACAGAATTCACGATTACAAGGATAAAAACAAGCACATTCGTCAATTTTATACTAGTCAAATTGATATTCATAAAATGTCATTCAATACCATAATCAAAATTAATTCACAAAATGCATTTCATCAACTGAAATAAAGTTAATAATAACAATTAATCTATTAATCTGCGTCAATCTCAGAAAATATTTACTCACTCTGGGGTATTTTAAGTAATCAATTAAGTAGTTATCCATTTATTTAGCATGGAATTGCCATGCAATACTTATATCACAGCACTTGTAAAAATTGCGTTTGTCAAAAGACGAAAACATTTATATACAACAACATCATAATTATGAGGAATCCCCAGAGGAAAGACTTTCGAGTTTAAATGAGCAGTCAATAACATCCAGCGTAATTACCATCCCATTTATCTTACTAATTACAGCGTATTATAGTACATGTAATAGTTTATCTGCGCTGGCGGGGTTTTTTCTTGTTTTTGCGGGCGGGGCCATTTTGAGGATTTCCATTAGACGGTCCGCTAGAGGACTGCGGCGGCGGCACCGGCGGCGGGGGTACAGGCGGCTGCTGTGCAATCAGCCCCATCAAGCGTACAGGGTTATTAATGTGACCATTTACCATTGGGGAAGGCGCAACCTGTCCATTAGGACGCTGCACAGTTGCGGGCCGTTCATCAGGAGACTGTACTGCATTAAGAGCCGCTCGCAGGCGCTGTCGAATGCGTCTGCGTGCATTGCGTGACAGTTGACGATCATTATTTTCAGGTTGAATGACCTGCGCAGCTGGAGGAGGTTCAACCGGAGGTGGTGCGACAACTCGGTCAGCAGCCGTTTGGACGTTTCTGGAACCGTTTTCAATTCTAGCACGCATTTCAGCTTCGGAGCGAACTAAGGCGTCAGCTTCACGACCTAGGGTGGCAAAGGCGCGAGAAAGTCTTGCAACGTCATTTTGAAGATCTTGCAAAAAATGGTTCCAGGTCGTGGGAGACCTGGGCGCGGGAGGTGTCGCGCGAGTTGCCGCGGTTGGCGACGCGGAGCACGGCGCGGGGCTGCGGCAGGTGCACGAGCTGCTCGGCGGGCGTGCGCCGCACCGACAGTTTACCACTGATCGCAACAGGCGCTATCAGAGCGCGTGCGTCAAGACCATTCACCACCAAGCAGTGACCTCTTTTCTTCAATGACCCTTCACACGACCTTACAGACCACACCTATAAACATAAATTATAATTATGTTTATCACATAACTCATTTCCTTCCTTGTAGGAGATCATTTATTTACAATTCAATAGATAGATTATTGATATTCAATACTTACACAATCGGAAAAGATGGCTTCTCTGTCATTCCCAGATATAGTAACAGTGTAACTGAATTCGTGGGCAATCCATGGCGACGCGGCCATAGAGAGCCATGCACATACTGATTCATCTAAAAAAAAAGAATACCATAATTAACATTATAAATGTTATTATAAACAAAATAAAAATATAAGCTTAAAAAGCACACTTACTACTAATTTCAATTATCAAAAAGAATATTCCCATGTCAGATATTCTCACGGCAGTAACAATCCTACCAGGCACAGTAGAAAACTGCCAAGCTTGTATATATTCTCCATTTTCAGATTGACCCTGAAGAAAATTGTATAACATTATTATCAAAGAATATCTATTATATATTTTATTGAGTTCAATAATAATATAGACTTACCTCAATAAGTTCTGGAGCATGGAAATAGCGCAAATGATTGAGCAGGCGCGCTGATGGCAGACGTTCACCATTGCCATTCTTGCAGCAAAGACAACGAAATAATCCCTTGCATGCTTGAGGAGCTCTCAGTAAAGCTAGCTATAAATTAAAAATGAGATCTTAATACATTTTTCTTAACTACTTCTTAATAATTTAAGTTCTAAGACAAGATACTTTATCTACTTACATTTTCTTCAGGATTTTCTGATTCTTCAGTCACAACATTGTCAGGTTCAGTAGTAGCAGTCGTGGCTACAGGTGCACTGCTTTCTGCAGTATCTATATTAGCTGTTGTCACTTTTCCACCCAATTTCTGAAATGAGTTTTGAAAATTATGAAACTAATATTCATTGCAAAGCAGTATATGTATTTAAAATTGTTCTGTACATCAAACTTACAAAGGCTCTCAGTTTTCTAACATTGGCGATGAGTTCCTCCATAGCGTAATTGCGAGTTCCAAAAAATAGAGCTCTGCAGACAGGGCACATGTCAAGACGCATTTTGCATCGACCGCAAACATGGTGCCCTTCATTGCACTGGAATATCTGACCTGAAGGAATTTCGTAGCACACCGGACATTGCAATAAATCATCAAGGTCGGGGAGTGCCTCCTGTAAATTAATATAATTTAACTTATACAAAAACATGAACAACTATTTTATATCAGAAGTGGCAGACGAGCATATAAATCACCTGTGGTAATTAGATTAGAGCCACCCATAGACACCTGGTCTACCTTTGGAGTGATTTGACATAGGGAGTAAGAGTAAGGGATGTTATGATTTTGATATTATTACAGTAACTGTCAAATCTTGGATTTGCATATTGTACTACGTCACAAATAATTTATTCAATTCAACATTTTGATACTATGTTCAAATTTAGACAATAATTGAGATAGGTATCCCATCTTGACATTAAAGCATTGTCACATAGGTATTACAAAATAGTGGAAATTGCTTGTGGAGAAATGCCTTAATGTCTATTTTATCTCGACTATTACTGTCCTAAAGTAATCATCCTTTCATATCATCAATAAATGAAGGGTTGAATTACCAATATCTAGGATTATAGAAAGAGCTTACTCATTTTCACTATTTAATTGACTTCTTGAATAGGTATTGTATTATGTAAATTTAAAAATAGGTATGAACAGACATATTAATGTATGCAAATCTGTTAAATTTCGGTCAATTGATTTTTACTTTTATATCAATTCCATACCAATTCCAAGATATTATTATACCAATTCCGCATTTGGTTAATAATACATTTTGAGGACATTTGAGAGATTGTAGGACCTGATGTGTTTTTTTTTATACTTAGACAATGTAGGTAGGTACGTACATTTTAATTAACACATGCAGATAGAAATAAAGTATATTGATTGTATTTGACAGAGATTGCTTGGTTCTGAAATAGAATTACTAAAACAATACCTAGTTCCTTTAATTTATATACAAATACCTAGTACTTATGTAATAATTGGTTTTTTTTTTTAAAGTGGGGTAGATTTATAGTAATATTTTAGTTAGTAGGTATGTTTAAGCAAAGAGGAGTGAAGAAATTACATAATAAATCAATATAAATTTCAATGATATAAGTAGAACATCTCCTACCTACTATTATAATTTCAATGGTGTTGTTAAATCTTAGACAACCATGACTGAGTATGTGAAGTAACTTATTGTTGAAGTATTTGATGACGACGACTTATATGCATTTATCATCTGTTGTACCCATAATTATAAAAACATATTTTCAATTTACTGCATTGAGTACTTTATACGATAGAAAACCAGAACATCTGTGCTACTGTGCTATGTCGAAAATGACAATGGATGTTGATAGAAAATGAAGGTAGCTTCGTAGATCTCGTATCAAGGATATTGTCACCATTTTGTTTTAAAATTATCGTAAATGGCTGAAAATATTTGACGACAGTTTGTACGAACAAGAAAATATAATATAGGAAACGATCTAGTTCTTCTAAAGCAAATAAAACATTATCAAATATCGACCAACGGTCAAAGGCAAAAACTGAACAATGAAAACGAAATTACGAACGTGATCACATTCGTGTTTATACGAACCTTCATCTCCACTTCTTCTGCCATCTTGTAAACCCCTTTTCAATAATTACAAATATGTAAATCAAGATTGCAAATGCAACATTAGTCGTTTTTACGCAGAAATAAAATGTACAAAATCGAGGCACAGCTGTCTCTTTCAACAAATGGCGTACGTTCACTAGGGTTGGGTTGGTGTGATTTAATGCAATTCAATTGAACGAGACAATCACGTAGTCGATGGCTGGCTAATCGAGTATAAATCTCATTCGCCTTTTGCCTTGGATAGAAGTTAACACCTCTATTAATAGGCAGGGGTGCCAACCTGACCATTAGACATTGTTTTGTTTGACAGATGTCAGTCAAGGTAAACTGACATTTGGCTAAATTTCTTCTTAGTCATAATAAAATTATCTAAAACGTTATTTTTCTTTTAATTATGTGTTTGATTCGTCATCTTTGAGTGTATTTTAAAGAAAAATATTGTTAACAGAAGAACTATGTATTTTAACTACATATTCTTTGTATTATCCGCCTTTAGTTTCCTGAGATGTAAGTACCAGATTTGTTTTACAATATTTATTACTCATATTGCTTACTTTGTTTTGATGTGTAATTTATATTTAAATTACATTTATTGTAATGAGAGGTATATATATTCAATTAATATGTAAATTCTTGCCTGCCATGATTTGCAGTATCTTTTGCTGAAAGACTCCATGAGCAGATCTATTCTTCAATAGAAGGAGGAGCTGCTTGTTTCCGAAGACTGAATGGTACTCATCAAGCGGGATGCTCATGTAAGATTCCTAGTTCATCATAATACATATATTATATTAGTGTAATAAACAAAAATTATAAAAATGTGCTTTTCAGTAGCTTACACTGATCTTGGTGGCACCGTTTTTGTTTTTCAATATTTGAATAGTTTGTATTCATGATCCATAATTGTGTATATTGATGGTTAACTTTAATAATAGTACCTATTTACAGCTACGGACAAAGGTGCAGTTGGGGCAGTTCTCATGATAAGAGAAGTCAATGATGCTAAATGGTTGTCACAAAATGCCACTGCTGGGCCTTACATGGCTGTTGTTAGCACTTTGTTGTTCCCCGATGTTGTAGATGAACTATTAGAATATCCTGAAAATGTTGCTGGAATTTTATTATATGAAAATGCCACAAAAAGGTAAGCTCAAATTATTTTCTAAGTGTAAAATAAACTTGTTAGAAAAGTGAACACTGGAATCTTTTAAGTTAAATTAAAGACTATTCAGTTTAATTATTTCATTAAATTTCAATTTGAACAAAACAATAAATTATTTAATTTCAGTACAAGTGCATTTACACAGGACTCAAAATGTCCAAATGAATACTCATCTGGTCCTGGGAGTGTGTGTTCATCGTCTCAGCCTGGAGGTGTTGTATGGAATGAGAAAGGAACCAATCTATTACGAAGAGACATTCCATTCCCCATATTCTTTTTGCCTGAATCCCGTGCAGAGGAAATAAAAAAAATTGAAGAATGTTATGAAAGGTGAACATAATATGTAGATAAATGCTTTGTATTGTAAATGTACCTACCTACCTAATGATAAAACTTCAACAATACTTCTTAAGTTAACTTTTTAAATCAATATTTTTAGGTTCAATTTGGACAGGAACAACCAAAGAGGAAGGCCTCTATGCTCTGTTCAATTGCATTCCTTCATGTTTGCTGCAGTTAATAGTGTAGTATGTTTGAGAAGGTTAGTATTCTTATTTTCAAGCAGATAAATTTATATTCCAAAATTTTTTTTTATAAAACTTATAATTTTTCTAACAGATCCGCCTCTTCAGCACTTCTCACACCAACAAAAGTCTGTGACCCTTTGGGTGACCATAATGTATATTACTCATTGTTCCCACGTGCTACGGTATGTCGTGTAGATACTTTTATAATAATAAATAAAATCAATACATAGATCTTAAATCTGAAATTTTTGCTATACCCTTTTTAGGAATCTGGGGCAACAAAGAAACCTGTAATTTTGGTGACTGCCAGAATCGATACAGCATCATTATTTGATGGTAATTTTTTTTTTATTATTGCTTTTATTATTTAAGGAAATTCGCATGGAACTTTTATGTATTTTGATGTTTTAATGGGCAGGTATCTCTCCCGGCGCGGCTAGTTCGGTGGTCGGAATGGTCACGTTGATCACCGCGGCCGCCACTTTAGCCCGCATGGTTCCCGTGTCACAAGCACAATCTTACGGTGAGAATAAATTCATATTAATTGTTCAAGTGCAATTCTCTGCTTTCTATATTTAAAAAAAAAAAAGAAAGGAAGATGAATATTATGTTTCAAGAAGAATATTTTTTTCGTCAGATCGTAATGTACTGTGGACACTCTTCAATGGGGAGGCGTTTGACTACATAGGCTCTCAAAAGGTAGCATACGACATCAGCCGCGGCGCTTGGCCGTCCGTGTCCCCTCTCGCTCCGACAGACATCCCCCTGCATCTTGAACTCGGCCAAATCGGTGGTTCGCTTCTTAGCCACCAAGAGGACGACTCGTGGCCATTTTATGCTTTTACACCGACTGCTTCGGATAATATAGCTCAGGTGAGTTGATTTTTCGCGTTTTTAGTGTAAATATTTTCGTGAGGTTGATTATGGTATTGTCACAAAATCCCTCTTAACATTTTAAGTATAAGGAATCTTTAAGATTGTTCAGAGATTTTTTTATTTGTTTCTTAAAATCCGAAAGTCCGGAAAATGGAGTCCTCTTTAAATTACATCACCTATCTGTTTACTTACAGGTTTCAGAACTGGTAAACGAGTTATCGACAAATCTTAAACAGTATAATATGAGCTTAATATTGAAAAATACGGATAACTTGCCGCCGTCGTCGCTGCACTCGTTTAGGCGTATTCTGAAGAATGTGACAGAGAGTGGGGAGTTGACGGAGATTCTCATTGTGGACCACAGCGAAGGGTTCAGCAACCTGTACTATAACTCTGCTTTGGATGAATACGCCAAGATTGGTTTTGCTTATCACAATATCAGCATAGGAAATGATGGCACATGTATGTACTCTTTATTTAAGAAAGTATCTTTTAATACAAAATTAGAAAGTTTATGTTATCTGGGTTTATATTACTACTGAATGGAGAAAAGCATTTATTTCTAATGTGGATAAAAATAGTGTCAACAAGCGACATATCGGGGCTAAACGCGACGATATTGAAAAAGTATATTATGATACGTACTGCTTGACGTTTCTTTGGACGCCGTGCGCCTCCAGTCCGCTTGTGACCACGGCCGTTGTAACACGGTCGAAATGTCAAGATACAGTAAGTACCATACTTGTTATGTATCGTCGTGTGTAGCGCCGATTATATCAACAATAGTGAAATGTTTTTATTGTATGCACTTATAAATAAATTGTTACCACAAGTTAAAAGTTCTATTCAAAGCAGCCACGGATAACACTCAAACTTAAACTACCGCCAAAAGAAACCAGGTTATTTTGGTACTTTCTTCAAAATGTATTTAACTTTCATAAAATTCTAAATGAACTATAAATTTAGCTGTAATTCATTCTCCATAGTCGTGCCAACGGATGACCTTATTGCGAATGGATCTATGAAGAGAACAGAAGCTCAGGTGAAGATAGCACAGCTTGCTACGTCTGTGGCACGCACATTATACAAGAAAATATCTGGCGAAAAATACACGGGTAATTTGACAGCGTCGGCACATTTGGTAAGTCAGAGTTTAGAAATTGCCTACTTACTAATCAGAGAACATTAGTTCTTACTATTGTCATCGGCCAAATACTGCTTTAAAACACAACACAAATTCATTCATTGTGCACACACTCATAATTTATTTTTTTATAAATAAAGGCACTAATATTTGTCAGACAACAGCACATAATATCGTCCTGCCACCTAAAGCTGCTTTTCAGAGCTTGCAGAGCTGTGCAAGGTATAGTCCGAGGCAAGAAAGTGTAGTTATGACCTTGAGTGCGCAAAAACCAATTTTGATAGAAAGTCTTCTTTTTCACAAGTGCCCAAAATAACGGTCATCGCTATACTTTCGTGCCTCCAGCTATAACTAAGTAACCGCTTAGCACTTCTAGAGAGGAGCGATTTTTTCCTTGCACACCGCATAGCTAACCTCGCTACCTAAAATGATGTAGCTTATGCACTTGTGTAATGGGTATCAGGTTAAAAGAAGCAACCACGTATATTCACTTAAATATCTATTGTACCTATCACTCAGAGTCTCAGACCAACTGCAAGTTTTCATCACACAAATGTTTGCCCAGAGCAGGCCTGTCCCACTCCGCGTGTAGGTATCGAACTTGCAAGTACATGCGGCGGCCCCTCCGGAGGGGCTAATCAGTAGGACATCACGAGCGAGCGGCGACGCACGCGCGACAGTTGTTTGCGATATAAAGAGAACGCACTTCTAGGTATGAATAATTGTAGGTTTTGAACGCTGGGCGGTCAGAATTTCAACGTTATGGTAGCCTGAGTCTTTATCCTACTACTATTACCTCTATAAAGGCGAAAGTTTGTAAGTATGGATGTATGGATGTTTGTTACTCTTTCACGTAAAAACTACTGAATAGATTTGATTGAAACTTTACCACAATATAGCTTATACATCCGAATAACACATAGGCTACAATTTTTGAGGTTTCTAAGAACCTGAAGTCCACGCGAACGAAGTCGCGGGCAAAAGCTAGTTTTCTATAAACGGTTTTTAGGAGTGGGCTTTCTGTACTTGTACTATTAAGTATTCTGTGCCCAGAGTGGAAATCTAACCGACCCTTGGCGTATACTGGTAAGCCAAAATGAAAACTCCTCTCATTAATTTCCAGGTAGATGAAATGCTGTACTGCTTCCTGAGGAGTCAAGCGTGCCGGCTGCTCCTGGCGGCGGACTACGCGCAGAACGGCGGCGGCGAGGAGAACCTGCCCGAGCGCCCGGCGCCGCTGTACGTGGGCGTCTCGGCGTGGACCAGCACCGCGCCGGTGTTCGCCGGACACCTGCTCGCCTTGCTCACCGGCGCCCACCTGCAACTCAACCGAACGCAGTGTGAAACTGCTAGGGACCCTGTGAGTGACTACAATGTTGCTAATGCAATAAAATTATCGTACCATAGTATACCCCTTTTTTCTAAAAACACTCGCTGATGTAATTTATTTATTGGTAATTTTGATTCTATAATTGAAAAAAGTAATTTTATTTACTTTTTTTCACGTAAATATAAGACACTTAATAAAAACTTAACCATCCGTAATTTTAGTTTTCAAAGATGGTATTGCGCTTGTAACACTTCAGGTGTTAATAACATTTGGTATCTACCCATAACATTTTAACAATGTTTGGAAATTTGACATTTAGTCTGCATAATATGAAAAATAATGCCAAAAAGGTTGGCGAAACCTAAAAACGTAACTTGAGAATGACATAAGTGACTTTAACAGATTTGACAGTGACGTATCTGTCGTAGATTTTTTGGTCTCGAATTCCAGTTTAGAGTATAGGTTTATTTGAGGAACAGGTCCAGTAGAAAATTTAACCAGTAACACCACTTAAGACCCAAGAAACCAGGCAATTTTTTTTTGAGATTTCATTAATTGTTTGTTAATGTTTTCAGGACTACTCGCACTACTGGCTGAAAGGATGGAATCACACTGGTGTTTGTATCCAGACTACTATGAATTTCAGTCAAGCTATTAGTCCCGCGTTCACAAAACGAGGTTTGTCAAACTTTTTATAAGTAAGGTACCAGTGTCCGTTCAATGCAGTGATGCGGTAATGGCGGTTATCGCATGTGAAAATTCCTCTAGTTGGCGTACTGTTAGACTTTAAAATTATTTTCTTTTTCTCGCTACGTTCACCTTCACCACGTTGGTCTAGTGGTTTAAGTACCGGGCTGTAATCTCGAAGTCCTGGGTTCGATTCCCGAGTCGAGCAAAAAGTATGTATCGAATTTTTCGTACACACTTCGGATTTGTGATCATTAATCCTCTTTCGGCAAGCGTGGTGATTAAGCCTAATCATAGTAGCTATGACTTGATTGTAAAGAAACGAGCATCGGCGTCTCTTTCTATTACTCTCACACCTACAGTCTCACACCTCACCTTTCTCTCTCTCACTTCACTTACATTCGATGTTGATTAACCATGCGCTGCGATCATTTACATCTTATTTACAAATAAATTAGGCTGCGTTCAGGAACAATCTAATCCTACATTATTTACCCTCCTCCTCCTCCTCCCCTTTCCATTCCCGAACAACACGTGCTGGACAGCGTTGCCATCCGCATACCATCCAGACAATGCCGGCGCGCACCAAGTGGATTAGCACCTCGTTCTTGCCCCGAACCATCAAGTCATGGAATGCCCATCCAGTTCAAGTGATTCCTCCTTACAATTCTGGGTTTTTAGGCGGGGCGTGAAACGGCATCTCAGTAGGCCTTCAGGGTGAGAGTGACAGACTCAATGGATACTTTGTCTGTTCTTTTGTGCCTGTCAATCTTATATTTGGTTCTCACTACCGCTTACCATCAGGCAGAGTGAGGTCATCTTGATTGTCCTCAGTATAAAAAAAATGGCCTTCAGGGTGAGAGTGACAGACTCAATGGACACTTTGTCTGTTCTTTTGTGCCTGTCAATCTCATATCTGGGTCGCACAAAATCAAATCTGTCAAAAAATTATGCTGATTCATTGTTTTTCTGGCCAGATTACGACTTCGCGTCTGGTGTGTACTCTACGTGGACGGAGTCGGTGTGGCAGGCGATGTGGGCGCGCGTGTTCGTGTCGGCGGGCGGCGGCGGCGCGCGCGCGGCCGGCGTGTCCGGCGCGGTGGCGACTGTGCCTCGCCGCATTCCTCACCTACTGGCTGCAGCGGAACTCGCAGAGGATATTCGTCAACTCGCCGACCGGCTCACTCGTCAGTACTGATGCGGCTACCGGGTGAGTTTGACGAACCGTTTTTTTTTTATGTGATTGGTGGCAGACGAGCAGACGGATCACCTGATGGTAAGCTACCGCTGACAATAGATACCAATACCAGTGGTAATGGTTTAGTAAAAATAAATAAATTGATGGCGGCCTCGATGGTGCAGTAGCTAAGGTGTTGGTCCCGGGTTCGATTCCTGGTCAAGTCAATTTAGGAAACTGCATTTTCTATGTTTTCTTGGGTCTGGGTGTTCCGGGTCGACGCCCCCAGTTAATTATCGTCATATGGTACTCATGGTACAGGGGTTGCTGTAGTTTAAGACCAGGTTTATTGGTGTGATTGTCTGGCGCATTTATTTTTATTTCTTTAATTGGGACAATTACATGGTCCTGGTCCCAAAGTAAGGTTTTCACTTGTATTATAAACCAGAAATAGCGAAGGAACCACAAGCACCTAGACAAACGCAAATATCTTTTTTGAGTTCAAAGTTTGCATCACGATACAGGATTTGGTAATTCTGGTAATCACAGCGACTGGAGTACATTCTGAATCAAATTATCTCGGCCCCAAGTTTAAGGCACTATCTATAACGTACCCACTTCACTCACGATGTTTTCTCTTACCGCCTAACTCTATCGATCGAATTAACTGACAACTTACTTTTGAATCTCCGCGTCGCCTTTAAATTTTTCTTTAAATTAGGTTTGTTGTTAGGTTGCTATACGAATGAAACTAGCGCCGCCAACCTATTTACACTGATTGTGGCGAAAATATGTTATTTTCGAAGAAAGCAAAACATTACAGACTTAGATCCAAGTAAATTGGATTTTGCAAGATGCAATACAATATTTCTAACACGCGACAAGTAACAAAAATGTTAATTATTGCTAAAAACCACTGAGCAAGTAATCACTCTAAAAACGGCCACTTTTAGCAATAATTTACATTATAGTTACTTGTCGCGTGTTTTGTAGCCCATTAAAGGAGATTTTAATTTAAATAGGTAAATAGGTAATAAAATCTTTTAAATATGCACATAATTAAATAATTAAAATAATCTTAACTTTTTTTATAGAATGGATTTTAACATTTATTAATTTTGTTCCAGGATACTAAGGACTGTCAATTGTTAAGATTAAGTAAGATATATTAGAGCTAATACGAGTAGGCTGTGTTACAAAAGATGTAATAAATTAGTTATGTATTAGAAATATCATTCCAAACATTAGGTCTCTTTCAGTATTTATATTTAATAACTCTGAGGATAAAACAAACAGTACTAACTTACATTAAAACATTGAATGATTAATAAGTTTATTAATTTATTATTTTACTGTCTTTTGATTCATTATCACTTGAACAATATTGCAATTTAATAATGAATGACTTTTTTATTTAGGTTAAGCATTACTTAGTATTAGTAATTTATTTGAATTTGGATATTCTTGCTCTCTCGGCTCATGTAACACGATGGACGGTTTTTTCAATAACCTACATGTGCTTTCTTCTTCGCGGATGAGACCGTAAAGCGAGCTTTAAAAGCGAGTTATAAAAAATACTTGTTTCTGTTCGTATTTTTAGCACATTTTAGAAGTTGTAAATTAGTACTCCCACACATCTGCCGGGCTAACATGCGCGCCACGAGATAATTTGTCGACACTCGTATTGTGTCAGCGCATGTTGCTTCTCGCTCACCTAAAGCGATGAGCGGGATAGAAGGGTCGACAAAATTTTGTCGCGGTACGCATGTTAGGCCTACTGGTCAGATCATCTATACGAACACAGCATGAGGATTATGACGATGTTGACATATGAACTGTTAAACGCTGTAAAACATTCAGTTATTCAACAACTGTTCTCTAAAATTGTGTAGGAGCACCTTTAGGAAGATAATCCTGAACCACAGCAAACCTTTTCATCGTATACCCCACCTGCCTGTAACATCATATCTATTATCTAAAGCAGGTCGTTACGAAAACTTACTTTTCAAACAAGAAATGGAAACGTCTATTATTGTATAGAATGCGAAAAGGATTATAAAGGTGCTTCCACTTAGCAGTTATAAAATATTAGAGAACATTTTGTTTAATAACTTTTGAACAAATAGCTTTGCAAATTGTCATGGTAGCAAAATATGTCTAAATAATGTTCCATTGCGTACATATGTATGTATACCCAGTGCGGGAGTTCCCACTTAATGATTCCTTACATTCACCTACTTAATAATAAAGTAAATATAAACTTACCATATTAATTATGTAATATTGTGGAAAGTTATGTCTTTTCTAATAAAACTAATTCAATTACTCTGTTTTTATTTTTATTTAAAATACAGTATTAAAGAATATGTGCGAAAGTGATTGACCAAGAGATTTAATAAACAACATGTAAAAAGATTGAGATGTTACTTGTTTCCAATATAGATCTGTTACAGACTCGAGAAGCCTTATGTGCGTTGATGTTCTATCAAATATCGACTCTTTTAGTTGGTTGTACCTGAACATCTGTATCATGTTTGTGAGTGTTAGTTTGTCTTTTGCATCGTTGCCTTTGTTTCTGGGAAATAGCTTTACTAGCCATTGTTTACTGTGCAGAAAATTTGCGTTGTAGATTTTGTGATTGTTATTGAGTATGTTGCTGAAGATAGTTTCAATCGCATGCTGCTGTGACGGGATGGCTTTGCCGTCTACCGTCATCGCAGTCTCCTCTGGACTCAATATAAATGTGGAGCTGTGACTCCTGTGCAATAAAACTGTGCTACTCTCTGAAGTCTTTGAATGAAGTGAATTTGTATCGGAATAATAGCTACTATTGCAGCTGTCTTCTTTGCTTTCTGCTTTCGAGAGGTAACCCTCATCAGTAATGTTGGGATTGTATTGTTCCATATTTGTATGTGATATTATACTCTCAGTTGATTTCTTGTATTTATTTTATATTGAACTGCGTTCTCTAAAGCAGCCATTGAAATCGATCTTTTAATAAACAAGTTTTGAGACTTGTTCCAATCAATAAAATCTTGATAAACGCAGTTGTCGTACACTATGAAGATTCCACTTTTCCACTTGATCGTGATTTCTATGACGAGATTTGTGGTGTAGCTAGTGATTATGACGAAGTATAGCTTTCTCATCATATTTAGCGAGTTCACATTTAAATTTCTCAATAGGAGGCCCAGCAAATATCCTTGAATAATGTTTCGAAAATGCCAGCTTCTAATGATCACACATGGAGTGTTATTGTTACTTGTCTTTGCAAGTGTTCATTTTAGACATTAGATAAAACGTTTTCAGGCCTTGTATGAACCTATTTAAAAATACGCTAATTTTGTTTAACGTCAAGTCTAATTTAATACTATGTCTTTCGATGGCCACATCGAATTTAATTAATTGTGAGATTTTAATCTTGGCTAGAGTATCCGGCTCGTATGTTATCTGGCTATAGTAATTGTAATTTCGATTATAATTTTGTTTAATTTCCATTATTTTGCTATGTTTTGGCACAGGAATCAGAAGATTTTTCACGTTTTCTAATTCGTTAGATACCATAAGGAAATTAGACGGAACAGTATCTTGAGAATATTTTTTTGAAATTCGTTGAAGCTGTTGCGATGTTTCGTATAATAATTTAGCAAATATAAAAAATGTTGTTACATCAATGTCTGAATAGTTACACAGCTTAGCGTTATTGTATCTTGTTAAACTGCGACTACAGGCTTTGCGCCGTGGCATTCTCAGTATAGTTTTATCGTTTTTCACAAAACAAGACTTTGGATAATTAACTTGATTATTTTTATAACACGTATATAAATACTTATTTCGCACGTCATTCTCTAATTTAGGTAAATGTAGAACAATATTACGTGGTATTTTATTTTTGTACAACAATACCTGGTTTATGCACTCGACATTTAAATTGTTCGAGGGAAAATGTTCGCCTTCTGAGTGTAAAGTGCTACTGCAGTATTTCACATCAGAGAGACGTTTAAGCTCGTCGTTTGTAGCGTCAGAAATCATTATGTTGCTAGTTCTTTTTCTTGTATGTTTCTTTAGTTGCTTATTTCTTATGTCTGATTCGGAATCTTGTTGATGTCCTTCCATAATTCTGCTGTTTATTGGTGAAGTGTTTACGTCTGTAAAAATATAATACTTAATTATTCTATGAGCTTATCTGACTGAACGCTAACAGTTTCATTAATACTTATTAGGTACTTTAACAAATTATCTCAAGAAGCCCATTATTTATAATATCCGTCCTGTCTTGTTTGGGGGTGTTTTCATAATTTCATATATGTATTGTTAAATTTAGAGTTACAGTGTGACTATGTCCATCCATACATAAGTTATTTTATTTTATAGGATATGTACCCATAATGATAATGAATAATGCATTGTTACTCACTTGTTAGAACATATGTTTAAAATTGTTAACTAACAAACTAATTAATAACTTAAAAGAGGGTCCGAACACTTCACCAATTAGATTATACAAAGATTAATGTGATTAATGAATTTACATGTTTATTTTGAGTAGTTCTAAAAGTTTATGGTGGAATTTTGGGTGTAACGAATAAAGGCCATGCTAAAATTATTATGACAGAATAAATGACTGAATAATGACATAAGATTCTGGCATTATTTCTGTCGGTGTGGCATGAAGTAGCATAAAAAATAAAATAAGTTTTTAGGTTGCAGTTGTTATAAGATTTTGGATTTATCAGTTTACCTATGCAAAGGTACTTATGGTACCTCCTCTCCTCAGGATCAACTTTTTGGTCACTGCTTTATCTCTTTCTTAGCTTTAAGGTCTCGGTTGTGGTGGGCGAGAGCCAATTCGACCACCGCGGCACCGCTCACCCACGCTTAGCTACGGCGCTGTCTTGAGACACATGTGCTGAATAGCTATTCCTGTGTCATGTAGGTAAGTATTATATACCTCATAGAGTAAAGTAATAGTAGTAGGTACACCTTTATTATTACTTTGTCTGAACCTATGCTACCAGTGTCAGACGTATTTTTGAGGCCGATGGCCTCAACAACTAATTGCTTAGATTTTTACTACAGTGTAAGTATTTTCATACAATAAGATAATAATACAGAATGATGTCGTATCCATATATCATCAACAATACAGAGTGGAAAAAACATTAGGCCCCGAGAGAAACTTAGTTTACGTAATGGAAACATTCCTTTATTTATTGATGGAAATAGGACTCAATACCTACTTTATTGCAAAAACATAAGGTCTAGGACTGCGTGTGCGTGAGTGTGTCGCGTGTCACGTATGTGTACAGTAGCTCCCGACGCTCTCGTCAAAGACTGCTCCCGTACCTACATCTGGCAAGTAGGTAGGTGTACCTACTTATAAAAATTGTGCCAAACAATTATGTTTTACTTCGATACCAAACAGGGTCCACCCTATTCACCTTTTCTTTGCCTGCACTTTCCATGCCATGACCACATTTCTTTTATTGAAGGTCTAGTTTCTCTTCGTAGGTATCCCTCTTATAACATCAGTAAATGTTTTTTATTGAAGAAGAAAACCGACATGAGGCAGTGTTCTGCCGAATGAGTGAGGGTACCGGCGGCCTAATTCGAGGGAAGGGCAAAAGCGCACTTTCGCCTCCATTGGACTTGCTTAGGCATCTATGGGTGGGGCGTGGCGAGTGGCGACAATCGCTTGACCATTATGCCATCCGTTTTCTCGTCTTCCACCTATTCTACCGAACCTTAGAGAAAGTATCAAAACTTGACCCTTTGTACCGAACCCATAAAAAAGAAATAAGTAGGTAGGTAGGTCATACATATTTTGGGGCAAAGAGTAAAGTAAATATACCAAGTTTGGGGTCTATGAAATTTCCAAAGATAGACATTTTATTTTTGGTCCTAATCTTTGAGTATATAGCCACACTCAAAAGGTTCTAATTCGTCTCATTTATGAAAGGAAAGGGTGTACTTATATTCAGGACCCTTACTACCAGCCGTTAAAGCAGGCCTGCTATTGAACTGCCTTGTTATTTTGTACTATGACATCCTTCACGCAGGCCTGTAGCAGGCCTGCGGCAGGGCAGTTACGTTGACGTCTTGAAAACCGTTCACCTTTTTTTTTGTATGGACTTTTCATAATATGAGCGCATAATAATTGTCAAACTGCGCGTCTTTTGAGCGTGTTAAACGTCAAATAAACAATCTCTAAAAAGTTACTTTTAAGCCAGCTTTAACAACATTGTTATTGATTTGCCTTGTAAATGGTGGCATTTTTTCGCTGTGTTAACTATTGTGTGGTTGTGTTTAAGAGTGTTTTTGTCCCCCGGTCCGGAGTTAAAAGTGTAGAAGCACTTTATTACTCATACATTGATAGTAGATGCAAGAAAAGCCTTGATTGATCTCTACTTGTAATTATTCTGATAATGTGTGCACACAGTGACAATCGACCGTGAACTACCTAGTTAAAATTGTAAACAAACAATCGGCGCGCATAGGAATTTAGGTCGCTGATCTGCAATATCTAAATGTTGAATGTAATCGTACAAAAAGTTTTCTTGTCCCGTCCTTCTACGAGCATCATTGATGAGCCTATTTTTCCGTTTTATTTTGGTCTTTATAGGTCTACCCAGTACTGGAAATATAAAAAATTGTATTACAATAACTTCATGTTATAGTTCCATACCTTTATCTATGTATTGTTAATAAATATAATATTATGAAACCAAAACTGTTTTGTGATTTCTAAGTTTAATTACACTTACACTCTTATGTAGTAACTAAGTAAATACTGACATACTTTCGACCATTCTGATGCAGACTTTTTAACAGTGGGAGAACCAGGCTTTGGCATGAATGGGCCGGCTCGACCGGAGTAATACCATGTCCCACAGAAAATTGGTTTGAAGCAGTGCATGTGCCGTGTTTCGCTGTGTGTGTGAGGGTATCAGAAGCAAAATCCAGGGGAAGGGGGGTTAAAATGTAAGCAGCACACTTTTGACACCACTGGTGCTATAGGTGTCCATGGGCAGCGGTAATCGCTTACCATCAGGTGATCCGTGTGCTCGTCTGCCACATGAATCATTAAAAAAAAAGAGTTGAGCCTTTCAGCCTTTCTCCCGCTGCACTCCACATCCTCTTGAAATGTATATTTTGTTATACCCTACTGCTTTTTCTCTGGGATCATTCAAAAACTCCCAGCAGTTGGGTATATCTCACACGATGTCTTGTTTGTTGGTTTTCACTATAGTAAATATTCTATTTACCACTAACATACCTACATAAAGTGCAAGTACAAGTAAGTTATTTTGTAATGTAAAGTGGACTCCACTTTCCGCACTTAGACTCTTCTTCGGTCCATTATATGTATGTGATGTAAGTAAGTTATTCATAAACACAAGAAAAAAATGCTATGTACTTACGACATTTTAAATGAAGAAGACTGCAAACACGAAAACTTAGCTGCCCTGCCGAGCCCGAGCTATGTCTACTTCCTACAAAAGTAAGTATCAGCGAAGTTCGTAAAGTTTAAAGAAACATCTTGTTGCTACGTATTCGTAGGAATCAGAAAAAATAACACTTATTTGTCTGTGACAAGTAATAAAAACTTCTCAAGTAGTTAGACCAAAGAATTAAAAAAAAGACTAGAATTCGAGTTTAGGATTTATATTCAAACTAGTATGAAATATTAAAAACTCATTAATATACAGAATATACAAGGTATACAATATCTACAATAGTTTAGGGAGATTGGCTATGTGCAAAGCGAGTAGGTAGTGGTGGACAGATAACGACCGCGCACAACACGGCAGAAATTGGAAACAAATGCAGATGGTCAACTGTCAGAAGTGTTGATTGCGATACAACCACCAATATTCTCTACAAATAATAGTATGTTATTGTTAAAATTGGTGAATAAAAACAGGTTTTGTAAATATTGAATCAGTCTTTATTAGTCATATCTTCGAAGAATTTAGAACATTTATAATGAACAAATTGCCGAATACTAGGTTTGCCCCAATGTTGTTTGTTACTGGTCTTTGACAAGCTGGAGGTGATGTTAACATAGGATATTAAGGCACTAAAATGCTTGCACTTGCTGCTTTGATTATAGACACAGTCACATTTTACACCAGTGACAACACAGATCTGTAAAAATAATAAGAACAATTAGTAAATTGGAAATGACTTACATGTAATAAAATAAGTACAATCCCCGGAACTAGTACTGGGCATACCCAGGTGCATACGCTTGCTAAAAGAGTGGTCAATCAAACAGAGCACAGGACGGAACAGGCCAGACACATGCTAAAGCCTTAATTACAGAATTTTTCAACAAGTTCTCACTAGAGGCTCTAATGTTATTTCGAGAACAGTTGAGGATTCTCACAAGAACTATCCCAGGTCACTGTAGATTGAACAAACAGATAATTATATCACATAAACAATACTTACGTTTAACCTGGTCTTGTATGGTGTTAGTGTCACAGATGACTGACGAATTACGTGGGCTCGTGCTATGTAGCTTTGGCCGTTATGTCGCAGTTCTTCCACATTTCTTACATGCTTGGCTAGTTTGGGGTTGGAAACTAAGATTATGTGCAATAGTTTATAAACCCGGTATTTATTATTATATTAATTTTACAGTAAAACTATTGAATAAATTGCACTTAAATAATGTCAACAATACTATTTTAATCATTGATTTTATTTATATTTGCAAAGAAAACTACCAATGTTGACATTGATATTATTTCAATTATTTGACAGCTAAGCTATCCATATTTGCCAGTAAGAATCGTTCAAAATCTAGGTAGGTAAGAAGAGTACAGAATAGTCGCACGCCATATGAATTACTCCATAATTTTATTAAAATCTACTGTGAATTAAGAAAATTATGCTGATTAAGTAAATTACACTCATAAAAACGTACTTTTAGTCAGCAATTGATATTATAAAGCGAAAACTAAAAAACCGGTAAAACGGGAAAAAAATATCATAAGATTTCCGAACGATTCTAGGTTGAATCAGTAAGCAGACCAGAGACAAGGAAACCGTTCACCTTTATGCCTAGCAGTGCAATAGTCGTTCAGTTTTTATGGGCTCATAATACGAATCTTAGCAGCGCAGAAACAGGCCTGCCTTTGAACTGCGCTGCGAATGGATGGTTTTCGTATTTGCTGGTATTACGGGCCCAGAACCCATACAACCACCAATAAATGCTGAAAATAAAGTTTTAGTAAAGGCCGAATTCATGTCTTTAGCCTGTGTGTCTTATTTTATCCATACATACAAAGATTTAATACATAGACAAATCCACATATTCTTATAAATAGTTTTATATGACAAAACTAGACTAATTTTAAATAGAGTTGTATAATTATGAACATGTGTGCCTAATAAAAAAAGTA
Organism: Cnaphalocrocis medinalis; assembly: GCA_014851415.1. Taxonomy (NCBI): domain Eukaryota; kingdom Metazoa; phylum Arthropoda; class Insecta; order Lepidoptera; family Crambidae; genus Cnaphalocrocis; species Cnaphalocrocis medinalis. Next base: position 9,386,088 of record CM026276.1, read on the forward strand.
TAATGTCATGTATCAGCTGTTTTCTGTCACTGTCAAACGTTTAACTGTCAGTCAATTAATCGGCGTTTTTCTTGGTCTGTGAATCGGCTTTCTTTTACGATTGAAAAGTGTTTCTGGTTGGTTGGATTTTTTACATGTGAAAATCGTATTGGTGGGTATGATTTCATCATGAAATATTTTGTAATTAAAATCAATCAAGATGTCGTCGTTTATAATAAAAGCGCTTCACATTTGTAATGATTTCAGATTACCGACGAGAGTCACGTCAATAGTTCGCGATAGCTATTTCCTGTCTCCTAAACATTATTCAGTAACGCAAAAGAAAATTCCTCAGAAAATGTCTGAGAAGCTGTTGCCACAGTTGTTCAAGTTTGTGGATCAAAATGCGGATTCCTACAAAAAGTTATTGAAGGAAGCTGTGGCCATTCCTTCAGTATCTTGTGATGTAAAATACCGCGATGACTGCGTACGAATGGTGCATTGGATGCAGGACAAGCTGAAGGAGGTCGGCGCTACCACGGAGCTGAGGGACGTCGGCTTCCAGACCATCGACGGCAAGGAAGTGAAATTGCCGCCGGTCTTAGTAGGAGTCCTGGGAAATGTAAGTTTTAATATAGCATTTGTGAATAATTTAATGTTAAATTATAATATTCATTGATGATCAGGTAAGTAAGAGACTTTCTTAAGTCTTTGGATTTCTTATTTTAAATAGTAAATCTTTCAGTACCTTCCTCAATGACTTTATCATGTAAGTATCAGAAACAAACATCATGCTGTGGGAGGGTATTTCCTAATATCACTATGTTTGTGTTTTATACTCAGTGTAATATTATTTTATTAACAAAAACAAATTGTTTACTCAACTGTTGTCTTCCTACTAAGAATGCCAAGAATGCTGCTGGCATGGCCTCTCAGAATAGTCTCATTCAACTCAAATTCAACCAGTCATCACTTTTATTATAAACAGTAATTTTAATTTCAGGATCCTAAAAAGAACACCATTTGCATTTATGGTCACTTAGATGTCCAGCCTGCACTGAAGTCAGACGGTTGGGCAACCGAGCCATTTGAGCTGGTGGAGCGTGACAACAAGCTATTTGGCAGAGGTTCTACTGATGATAAGGGGCCTGTCCTTGGTTGGCTACATGCTATTAATGCCTACAAAGCTGTAGGAGAAGAGGTGAGACTTATTTATAAAAGAGCACAAACTCTGACATTGTTTCCATATTAATATCTGAGTCAATATTTTTCTTGACTAGCTGTACATTCATTGTTATTCTCTATTGTTGGTTTTAGTTGCCAGTAAACCTCAAATTCGTTTTTGAATGTATGGAGGAGTCTGGCTCTGAAGGGCTTGATGCTCTACTTATAGAGCAGTTGAAACCTGAAGGTTTCTTTGACTCTGTGGACTATGTGTGCATATCTGACAATTATTGGCTGGGTACCACAAAGCCGTGCATTACATATGGCTTGAGAGGCATCAGCTATTACTTCCTGGAAGTGGAATGTGCCAAAATGGACTTGCACAGTGGTGTTTATGGCGGCACTGTTCATGAAGGTGAGTATGGAAATATTACACAAGTAATATTACAAAAGTATTTTGTTTTGTTGCTATGCAGTCTTATCAGTTGGTAGGTATTTTATAAATGGCCCTTTATCTTGTGTGCTTGTCTGTTTTCCTCCATTACATGTTGCATCTGTTGCTAACTATGAATCATACATCATTAATGAGCATTGTTATCATGGGTTAAACAATTTTAGATGACAATAAGCTTAAATTTTATTTTTTCACAAGTATACAAACATGGGTAAAGCATAAGAAGCATATCAGCAATTATTTATAACTGCCACCATTATCAAAAAATCCAGATGGCCTTGTAAATAAGTGTATCTTTATATCAGTTAAGAAACAACAATACAAAATTTTCCCTTCGCTTAGTAAAATAAGAAAAATATGATTTTCGGATATTATGTACTAGAAAAAAAAAGGATTATGTACACCAAATGCCATACATTACCCAATATTTTTTAATAAGCTGAAACATACCCATGTTAACATATTTATTAATGTGAAATAATGATTCTAAATAACTTCCTTATTTATTTTTTACTTAGGTAGTTTGTTATTTACTTGTATTTTTTCAGCAATTTTTTCTCTAATATTGGAAGTTCAGAATTACGGCTTATGCCCTATGTTAAACAAAAAATATCCTAAGGATATAGAAAAGCTAATTCCTTACTGTAGAAGATATAAACATAAATTAAGATTTCAATCCCTTTTTTTATTTTTCTGATTGCAGCTATGTCAGATTTAATCTACCTCATGGATCAGCTTGTAACCAAAGATGGAAAGATTTTGGTTACTGGAATTTATGATTCAGTGGCTCCTCTTACTGAAAACGAGAAGAAGCTGTATCCCAGTATTGACTTTGACCCAGAAGCTTACAGGTACGTACATCCTTGATATATTATATTGATGTTGATTTTCACCTTTTAGGGTAGTCGCGTAAGGAAGTGTCTTGATCTGGCACAACTTACTGTGCATACGCGGCGTGTGCATCAGATGTCGACAAACCTTAAAACTAAATTAAGTTATGATGATATATTTTTTATTGCAGAAACTCGATAGGTGCTCACAAACTGGCTCACGAAGGTGTTAAGGAGCAACTGTTGATGCATAGATGGAGGTACCCCAGTCTTTCTCTTCATGGTATTGAAGGTAAAAAATGTTCAAGAATTGATAGTAATTATTTACTGGTTCTAATACATTTCGAAAACTTTTTTGTTTAGCCTAATAGAATTGATCAATTAATCCACTCAACGAATTTGTTTTCAGGAGCGGCCTTCCAGCCTGGCGCCAAGACTGTGATTCCGGGCAAGGTTATTGGAAAGTTCTCAATAAGACTTGTGCCAAACCAAGAACCTCAAGAAGTTGAGAAGCTGGTGTTTGATTATGTCAACAAAAAGGTATACTTTAAACTTATTGTATATTGAATTTTTGCAGTTGTACCGTAATTTCCTTTTGTTTATTTGATAAAGGTAGGGAGAAAGCCAAAGTATCACTATAGTATAAAATCAATCTTGCTTATCGTGCCGAGAATCACTGACTAAGCATTGAATTACCTACCTTTTATTGAACTTTGAATTGATGATTCAATTTCACATAATGCTTACCCTATAGAATGTATGTAACATTATGCTCAAAGTATTATGTCGCAAGTAGTTATTTGTAACGCAAACAATGTAAGTGATTGATAGACGCCGATAGCCTTATCGAATCATTATTCATTTTAAATGGACTTCGATGTATGTTGTAGTAAAACATCGATGTTCGATGACTCTCACTAGCAACAGTTGCAAATTGATATAGAAAGGCCGATATGAAATATTATATGAAAGCCAAAAGTAAAAAGAGGATGGAGAGGGCTATACTCGAAATCTCCTTGCGTGATCGTGTTAGAAATGAGATCCGCAGGAGATCTAAGGTGGCAGACAAAGCAAAGAATTGTGGAGCTCAAGTGGCAATAGGCAGGGCATATTGCGAGGAGAAGCAGACGGCCGATGAGTCGGATAGGTTCTTGAGTGGAGGCCGCCTACAGGAAGTTGCAACATTTCAAATAAAAATACTTAGATTCTTATGTATTTACTTTCAGTGGGCTGAGCGGGACTCGCCGAACAAAATGCGTATCACTGCTCAGAGTGGTCGCGCGTGGACTGAGAACCCGGACCATCCCCATTACCAGGCCGCCGCCAGGGCGACCAAACTCATCTACCAGGTACATACTTAAACAGGCATTGTATTTTGTTTAGGATCATTCATTAGACACATAATAGAGTTGTATAAAAATTTTATTAGGGATAATTGGGGCTGGCTCATCAAAGGCAACAACATCATATTCATTCATTCAGTAACATTAAAAAAAATACCCGTGTTATAATAGGTAACTTAATAATCTTTTTATCAATGATGTATGTTGATGATTTCTTATCGACGTGCGTGTGAATAATCTGACACAGTAACAAATTACGATATTAATAACTGAATAACAATTTTTATCAGTGTCACTATGGGGTAAGTTGTGACCTCTCGTACAAAAATTGTGATGTTACTAAAATTTCGAATCGCTCAAAACTTAAAAAAAAAAACTCTTTATGGACCTTTAAGGACCGTCTCCACGGGTCCATAATTAAAAGCAATGGCCGTCTGAATTTTTGAACAGGTCATTTTGGGTCACACATATTTGTATTGTTGAGGAAATGTGCTAAAACCGAGTAAAGCGTACTAAATAAAAAAACCTCTAACCGATATTGGGCTACGGTGGCGAATCTTCTCTCTCTCTTAACAATCAGCCAAGTACGCAAGATATATTTTAATACTCAAAAGTGTACCCAAGCACCCTCTATTCCCTACCCGCTTAATTAGATGGGTGTGACACGACCGAAGAGAGAATGGGGGAAGGACCAACGGATTAATGGGCTTTACGAATCACCCAGATCGCGGCAATAATTTTACCTGAGTTTTTCTGTTTTAGAAATTCTCAGTGTCAACCCCAAGTCTGAAAGTTGGTGGTCTTGTATTAACGTCGTAAGGCCCATAAGCCTTTTAAAAGGCATAAAACAATTGATTTTCCATTGTGTCTGCTGTCTGTTCGTTACGACGTTAAATTAGATCCTTTAGATAAGATTTTAAGATCCTTAGTACCCACATGATGCAATCCTAACTAATATTATAAATGAGAAAGTGACTCCGTCTTTCTGTTACTCTTTCACGCTAAAACTACTTACTGAACGACAGATGGTTTACTTTAGACCCTGAGAAAGAACATAGGCTAATTTTATTGCGAAAAGTGGGTTGTAAGGCGGGGTGAAAATTATTAAACAATTAAAAATGCTACCAAAGATACTATTCCATGCGTACGAAGTCGCGGGTAATAGCTAGTAAGGAATATGACTGTGACTAAGATAAGAGGTAAAACGTTCTAACGCCTACGAAAAATGTTACTACTTCCAGACCGACCCAGACATGTCGCGCGAGGGCGGGTCCATCCCGGTGACGATCACGCTGCAGGAGGCGAGCGGGCGCAACGTGCTGCTGCTGCCCATGGGCGCCGGCGACGACATGGCGCACTCGCAGAACGAGAAGATCAACGTGCGCAACTATATCGAGGGGGTGAGTTTTATTATAGTCTGAGGCAAGAAAGTGTAGTTAAGACCTTGAGTGCGCAGAAACCAATTTTGATAGAAAGTCTTCTTTTTTACAAGTGCGCAAAATAACGGTCATCGCTATACTTTCGTGCCGCCAGCTATACCAACTACTTTTTGCCCGCGGTGTCTCATGAGGGGTTAGAAAGGGACAAAAAGTAGCCTATGTTACTGTCCATCCCTTCAACTATCTCGACTTAAAAAATCACGTCAAATCGTCGCTCCGTTTTGCTGTGAAAGAAAGACAAACATACAGATAGACAGACAGACACACTTTCACATTTATAATATTATTAGATTTACATTTAGAATGTGGGGCAATGGGGTATGGGAAAAAAAACCAAACATGTCCTAAATCGAAAACCATTTCGAGGCATTTGTCTTTTATACCATATTTTATTGCTTTTAAAATTTAAAAGCATAAGATCAATGATATTTTCAATAAAATCGCGTTTGACCTTCATCTGACCCAAGGTCAGCAGAATTTTCAGCCATACTGCACTAACAAGATAAAATAAATGCTACATTAGGCGACATCTACTGTGATTGACACTTAGTCTATTGGAACCAAAGATTTTACACTATAACAAGATGGCGCACTCATTACTTGCATTCGAGCCTCGCGAGATGTCTCTATTTTGGTTGGCGTCCTACTCTAATAAGGTGACCACACGATTTAAATTTTCGATTACAATTATTGTTAGTCAAACTTAGTCCACCCACGTGGGAGTCGGACATCGCGTTCTCTATTATAGGAAACTCGTGAAGCTCAATCAAACTAGAAGGGCTAGCACGAACGTTTCAAAGTATCGTTTGAGTATTTATGAGCAATTTTGTATGAAAAAAAACACAAGTTCCAAATTAAAATTCCTTATTGTGTATACGTACGATACAAAGAGACTACCGACTTTTCGAAAAGTTTGTGCTAGCCCTATTAGATTTTCTATTTACATACCTATAATAATACAATCTGTGGCACATTTAACCGGCCATAGCGTATTATACATACAAACGTATGTATGTACATACTTTACGATTTGATAAATTAAAAATTAAATAGATTTATTGCTACACTTTTTACGTAAGATGACCTTTTTATGGTCGTCCATTATCATGTAATTTATTCGACCATGAAAACTTTTCGATTTGTCCAAAAAAATAAAAAAGTAAATCCGTCTTTAGATGACAAGCGAAATGGACACCCTACTCAATGCAAAAATAAAACTTTGACTAAATACTTACTTATGAAAAGATACACCGCAACTTTTATAAGATTCACTTTTGCATCCTATCATAAAACAAGTGAGAACCATCCATACTTCCATACTTACTAATATTATAAATGCGAAAGTAACTCTGTCTGTCTGTCTGTCTGTCTGTCTGTTACTCTTTCACGCCAAAACTACTGAACGGATTTAAATGAAATTTGGTATACAGATGGTCTAGACCCTGAGAAAGGACATAGGCTACTTTTTATTGCGAAAAAGGCGTTGTAAGGGGTTAAAAGTGGGGTAAAAAGTTACTTTTCCACGCGGACGAAGTCGCGGGCGGCCGCTAGTTATTAATAAATAATCAAAATTTTTACACGTTATTTCTGTCGTCACAATAATACAAACTTTCAAATTATTTTTGCCGCCGCCATAATCTGAGATGTCCAGACGCCAAGTGTTGCAAATTGATTATAATTAAAACTACTATATCACCGACTTTTACATAAAACAGTCGTTTATCATGGTTTGAAATTAAAAAAATAAAAAAGACATTATTAATTCCAACGTATCATTTCTTTAAATTATTAAGTATTTTGAAAGTTCCCCAGAAGAAGAAATATAAACTTTGCTTAAGTTATACCACAAAGGTTTTTTTTTAAGATGGCAACCCATTAGACAAGGACATCATCCTGAATAGCGACATCTCGCTCGGCTCGATTTTCCGTACAACGATTTGGCATTTCAAAGTAATCTTTATTCCCACTGCATAGAATCGAAATTAACATTGCACTCATTTTCATAGTGCACCATCTTGTTTTTTAATCCAATATCTTTGTTTGGAACAAGCAACAGTTGGCGCTAGTTGTAATACAATAAAACCTTACCAACCATTTGACATTTATTTGAAAGGTGATATAAAATTGATTAGAGATACCTCTCTGTTTTTTGTTTTACCGGAATGTTGTCAGACAGTGATGTAAAATTCCCCCGATTAAAAGGGATTTTCCCCGCAATTAACATTTTACATATAATTTATTTGCCCCGATTTGGGGAAAAAAGACCGTGGTAACACTATTAATATGGTGTAGCGTATTTGTGACGTCACAAGTGCGCTTGAATTTAAAATGTTTAAAAATTAATTTAAACATAACTACTGTCTTGATTACAAAAATATTCAAATTGATTACTTGAAATAGTAAAAGGTATTGAAATAAAATATAAAAAAGATACCTAAAAATTTGTTCCCATACCCCATTGTCGTGCACTCGACATTGTTGTCTAATTTAGAGATGTCATACATTCGTACATAAAAATCTCTAATTCGACTTCTTTTATAGTAATGCAAAAAGCTATGGTTTTTAGTTCACTTATCTATTTCAACATTCAACCATATCATCATTGGCCACAGCATCTTCGAAGATTGATCGGACTGTACACCGACGAAGATGGCTAAAGAGCCCTATTGCTGCCCGACATATCGCAAGTCCACTCTGAATCCTCTGGAGGATATGGGGAGTCTCGAAATTACAATTAAGCGACTCTTCGTCAGGGGAACCAGACTAACTGAATCATGGTTACACATTTCAGAAACTATCTGACACTGACCTGCACGTGTATTCTCCTCACGATATTTTCCATTACCCGCGAGCTAGGATGGATATCATAGATATTGTAATATGGATATAGATTTGAAAAATCCTTGGATGCATCCATAGGTTTGAACCACGACGCCCTGTATAGAAGGTGCGTCTTTATCCACTGAGCTACGAGTACCATCGCTGGATGGCGTGAACCGTATAAATAAAATAAATAAATACGCCAGATAATCACAAAAATCTCAAACTAGCCCCATTTAGTATGAGTACCAGGTGACGATAAATCGTCAAAATGTAGTTTCCTAAACTGTCTTGACCAGAAATCGAGCCTTTCGCGCTTCGGGCACCTTGGCCTTAGTATAATAAGTAGCATAATTAATGTTACTGAGTCATCTTTTTGGATATCAAAATAATGGTTTTAAAATTGGTCCAGCCGTGAGAAGTAATACTCAAAAACATTGCATAGATCCACACATACTTACCTACTCGTAAACTTTTACATACAGGGTGTATCTGTGAACATTCACATATCTTCTACCACGTGTTCCATCAACTATTCTGAACACCATTTATTCAACCACTTTCTAATATTCATCAAAAGTTTTTTCGACTCCCCCTACAAAATGACCAAGTCACGTGACCAACTTTGTAAGGTAGAAAGGTGAAATTTATTTATGCAAATTTCCAAAAGTCATAGAACTAATGTTGTTCAGAATGGTTAGTAGAACACTTACTTATAGGGATGTAAATGTCCACAGATAGATCATGTATGTACACAAATGTTTGCCTTTATAATAAGTGATATTAGTTTGATAAATTTAAAACTAAGTAGTCATGTTATACTTGCATCTATTTGAACAAATGGATCTCAAAAAATTAATAAATATGCATTAGTATTTGTTCTACCTATTATGTGATGTATTTACCCAATGACGTTTATTCTGTTATAATGATATATTCTGTTGTAGGTGCATGTTGAGTTTGCTTTAATGATATTAACAAAACAAAAAAAAAAAACATTGAAATACAGCTGAATTATTTGAATTTATTAAAAACTGTTTGACATTCATAAATGTTAAAAAATAGTTCTGCAGCAATGAATAATATTATTCTGTTTAAGCCCTGACACAAAACGCTATTATAAGTTGGACGTGTCTGTCTGTGGCATCGTAGTTTCCAAATGGTTGAACCGATTTTAACTTGTTTTTTTTTGTTCGATAGTTACATAGGAGGGAGTGCTCTTAGCTACGATGGATGGTCACAGATATAGGATGGCCGCCACGCCACAAAATTACGGATAAATATTTTGATTTAATTCCTTCTAGGTAATACATATAAGAACTTGAGTTGTAAAATATGTAAGTTATGAAAAATTTCAAATCCAAGATCCACGACGGAGCTTTTTCTGCTTAATATTTTCCAGCCAGTTTTTGTCATGTCTTGCGACCCCTTTCTTGATGTCATGGCGCTATTCATTCATTGCAGCCCGATTTTCCCAACCAACGATCGGAATTCCAAAACTCGCCATGTCCCACTTGCAAGAGTCCGTAAAACGTAGTACTTAATTTAATATTGTCACATGCAACCCCTCAACTCCAAGACAATATTGTGAAAGTTTATTCATATCTGTAATAAAATAAAAAACAAACGAGTTATATTTGCATAAAACAATATTAAAATAACATAGTAAATTTCTTTTGTTCCAGATCAAACTGTTTGCTGCATATTTGTATGAAGTCAGCAAGCTCCCCAAATGAATTTTGCACAACAGACTCATAAAGTTGTGATGTTTACAGTGACTATTTTATAACGAGCCGTGTAATCATTTATCATAATTTCGTATATTATGTTTTAGTAGATAATTTTAAATGGCATTGACATTCCTATATCAAAGTACAATTATGTTATTTTCTCACAGATCTAATAAGAAAATTAAAGCATAATAATAATAATGGTAATTATTTGTAGGAAAATTCAGTGCCTTAATGAAAAACATAATAAATTAAATACATAATATGAACTTTCCATAAGAGTAAGTTCCTTTTTCTCTATTGTCATATTCCTCATTTTTGAGCATTTATATCAATGTTTTTAATAAAATATTATTTGATTTCAGATCTATTATTTTATTTGCACCTCCTCAAAAGTGCACTTTGGCGCAGCTATTTGCGTCTATTGACAAATGCATTAGAAAAATAATACATAATAGTTATAATGTTATATCAAATTAAATTCGATCATAATATATTCTAAACCACAGGTAAATAGGTAGTAATTTCATTAAATTCATCAAAAACAGGCGATAACCGATGACCGACCTTCCAATGGCATTTTCTATTACAAAAGAAATGCCATCAACAACAAATAAACTATTTGGGCAGTGATGTAATAGGTACCTGTATACTTTTATTTCCATGTTACTGCATCGTATGCACCGCCCACACTCCTATTAACTGCCCCCGGCCTTGTTTAAATGAAGTGGCATTATCAGAAATTACGTAACCTACGTTGGTATTTTTAGGGTTCCGTAGCCAAAATGGCAAAAACGGAACCCTTATAGTTTCGTCATGTCCGTCTGTCCGTCTGTCCGTCTGTCCGTCTGTCACAGCCGATTTACTCGGAAACTATAAGTACTACAGTGATGAAATTTGATGGGAATATGTGTTGTATGAACCGCTACAAAAATATGACACTAAATAGTAAAAAAAAGAATTGGGGGTGGGGCCCCCCATACATGTAACTGAGGGATGAAATTTTTTTTTTCGATGTACATACCCGTGTGGGGTATCAATGGAAAGGTCTTTTAAAATGATATAAAGTTTTCTAAAAAACATTTTTCTTAAAGTGAACGGTTTTTGAGATATCAGCTCTCAAAGTCGTAAAAAGTATGTCCCCCCCCCTCTATTTTTATAACTACGGGGTATAAAATTCTAAAAAAAATAGAGGTGATGCATGCTAATTAACTCTTTCAACGATTTTTGGTTTGATCAAAGTATCTCTTATAGTTTTTGAGATAGGTTGATTTAACTGTAATTTTGGTTAAGTTATTGTGCTTACACTGAAAACGATGGCTGAACCTTATAAGATAGATCAAAAAATATACTACAGTATTGTACACCTTTAAAATTATATTTGCTGCTACGGAACCCTTTGTGCGCGAGCCCGACTCGCACTTGGCCGGTTTTTTATAAATTGAATAAATCACTACTTATCTGTATAGCTTAAGATGAAAAAAAGATTAAAAAATATACTTAGGTATCTCAACTTTATAGGGTTCCGTTGGATTGTTACGGAATCTTTTCGGACACCATGAGTTAAATTCATTGACAAAATTAGGAAAGATTTACATTTTTCACTGTTCTAATCCAATTTAATTAATAACTATGGTTTTATTATCTACAATTCCGTGGTCGTCAAACTGCGGCCCGCGATATAGTAGATTTATTTAATTACTAGTCAACTACATATTCTTACTTATCAGAAATCAGTTTACTGGTTTTTGAGTAGAGAAGTAATAGGCATAATAGATATTTATAATAGATATTTATAATAGATATTTAGTAATAGATTATTTAGTAATAGATTATTTAGTAATAGACATTTATATGAATAGTATGAACTACTATGGATAAGACGTACCTATGCAAAAGCTCTTGAAACGCATATACTGCGGCCCGGGCCCTGATGTTCATATTGATATGTGGCCCTTGAAGAGTAAAGTGTGACGACTGCTGATCTACCTACATGTTTACCTAATGAAAAGGGTGATTAGATTTTGGCAGTGACTTCGATAATGTAGGTAGGTATAAGTAGTATTGTTTGGGGGAGTAGAGCCTCCAGCCAGGTGACCAGGAGTCGCCTCGACAGGATCACTCGCCACTTCGCACTGCTGATAGCTACCGAAACGCCTCCTTCACTGCAGTGGCCACTCTTGCAAAGATTATCGCTCTTGCCCTAAGGAGAGAGCAGCTGAAGCCATATGTGGTCAAGAGGGGTTAACCCCTTGACGGATACCACGGGGAGCTGACGGAGGCAAGGATTCGCCCCTGCTTCCTTCAGCATCGCGCACATAGGAAAACCATTGTCTTCGATGTCATACACAACGAAGGAGAGCTGCCGCAGATATACACTTACGGCAGCAAGATTAAACCAATTAGCTGTCCCAACATTATTGAGCTCCAATTTAAGTACCTACTTATATCAAACCGGTGATTTTATATTTTCAGAGGGTCAAAACGATTACTTACCTTTTACCTAAAATTTTACTGTGTAGATATTACAGGTACAAATTGTGATTATTATGACCTATTCCGAATTTCCGACAGTTGGTAGGTATGATTTAGTCATCAGGTCAGGGCTACCAGATCGTATAATTGGAATTCAAAATTTGTATAACCGGACGATGTATTTATCTATGATAATTTCGTATAATACGATACAAAGACGGGTGACTGACGGGACGGGTTAGGTTTTTTTTATGATATAGGTGCCAGACGAGCCGACGGATCACCTGATGGTAAGCGATTACCGCCGCCCATGGTTACCTGCAAGCCCCACCCCCCTGCAGGTTTGTTTAATAGGTATTGCGATTATACGGATCTACCATAATATGGTATCGTATAGCTGCTGGCAGCCCTGATCGGGGTTATTCTGAATTCAAATACCTAACTACAACATAGGCTATTTGCTGTAAAACGCGCATGAATAGTCGTACCTACATTACGCACAAAGATGACTGGTCAGGTAAATATAAGTACTAAAGGTATGTACCTACTTACATACCGAGGAGTAGGTAGGTCAGTATGTATAAGGGCCGATCCAGCTTTCATTCAAGTCGAATTTAGAGATTTCATACATTCGTCCATACAAATCTCTAATTAGACATCAATGTCGAGTGCACGAGAATTGCCCCTCAAGTCAACTTTGTATGTAAAGATTAATCCTAGGTACTTATTTTTTATGCGAATTTGAGAAAAAGTCGTAGAACAAAACAATTTAGTTGTTAAGTAAAACAAAAGGATTGTACATACAAATCACGTTATCTTTTTGTTTCCGTCGTGCAACCACGCAGTGCCAGGTAGACCATCGGTAGGTAGATACAAAAGCGAGCCACAACATATCACATTGACCTACCTGCATACTCTCTTCTCGTAATAGGTATCTATTCCATTTTGAGATCAGATAATTACAAATTCCGAATTTTAAATGCCTAAGATATTTCTTCCAGTGGGCGCGCGCGTACATTTTTCAATATATACCAAGAGTTAGCACCGGCACCGCCCCTGCCAGGCTTCAACGAGGTCGAAGCTGTCAGAAATACCCACTTTGTTTATTGTCATACGATTTGAATATGTCTTAAGATACCTAAGTGGAACAGTGGTCACGGAGAAAGTCGGCGGTCGGCTGATGGTGCATTAAGCTCACTTCACTGGTCCATTGTTGAGATTCAATCGGCTAATAATAACAACCATTTGCATCCATAAATATGGCTACAATTTCGGCAGTCTTAAATAGAAAGGTCAATCCATTAATTTTAAATTTATTTTCTTACCATTATTTTTTCTTTTGAATCTTACCTAAGCACCTACTACTTACTTTAATGATAGATAGGCTTTAGCTGTCCCAGTTCTGTAGATATACCTACTTACAGGACAAATAGCTACCAAAATGTTATATTTCTCTAGAGCATAGCGACGGTACCTATCGACGTAGGTACTATTTAGGTACTCAAGAAGACACCAATTTCGATTACTTCCACTTACGGTAAATTACAATCAAATCAAAAATAAAGAAACTGATAAGAAAGTTAATAGTTACTCTGACTTGATGGCATGGTGATGTTATTAACGAATTCCCTTTTCGTTTACAACGATTTAGCCACTCTCGTATTGAGTAAATATTTTAGGTAGGCACGTATATCCGCGCATACAGTTACGCCACCGACACATAACGGTAAGGTAGCGTGGATTAATTATTCCCAGATAAAACGTAGTTAGACGCGCTAGAGTTAAAACTGCGTGGGCGGCCAAACAAAATCAAGGCATTCTTTTTACTTACCTGATGCTGTTGACATCGGCGGGTGCGAGCGCATACGGCATACCTACCAGTTTACTATACTAAACATAAAAGAGGATAGCGACCGGCTCTCATTGAGTCAGTTTGTGTCTGAGCCTGGCTGCAGCGCAACGTTTTGTGACGATTTAATATTTAAAATATCGCAAAGTATAAACTCTTTAATTTAACTAAGTTTCTTTTAGTATTTTTGGTATTGTATGGTTAAATAAATAGAGTTCTTGTTTAATATCGTTTTGATTACCGGGGTAAATAGCACTTTGACCAGTTTCAAGCTGTCCAGGTGAGTTAAATTAATTGTTTTGCTCTTAAGACTCTGGAGTATTTTTAAACTTAAATCTAATTTTAGACCGTACGAGTAAGTTCATGGGAAAAAAATTGTAAGAGAATATTTTTGAATTACGAGTAGGTATAGATAATTATAAAATTGAAACACAATTTTAATCAAATTGATTTGTATATTTATCTACTTAATAATTAAATTACTTATTATATTTTGGCGACGGGTATTAATACATTATTTTTATGATCATGTACCTAGTGCTATAAATTATATTTTAGAAGCTCTTTGTGAAAATACGCGAGAAGAACTAAGAGCAAAAATCTCTTTTTTAGCATTGCAAGAACAAATAGACGTTGCAGTTCTTGAATCAATTAACAATTTTCCCTTAACATTTTCCCACCGGTGTATTTACATGCATCTACGAGGGCCGGTTGAGTGTGAAGTGGTACTTGTGTGTGCATTGTGTTGGGTTCGAGGTGAAGCGGTTTACCACTCGCGCAGGTCTGCGCGGTCGCACATATTATCATGCACGCTTTCTAATTTACTATGACGAATTTTCGCAAGTGTAACCACAACAAACATCCATGTCGCTTTGATTCGATGCACCTACCTAAATCAAAGGTTAGGATTTTCCGAACCCGCGAGTGTTGATTAAATAAATACGTAAGTAGTGTTAAGTAGATTTTGCCGTTCAATCATAAAGTGGTAAGAGGAATTTAATGCTGAATTTTTAATTACGTGTTTATACAATTTTAATCTTAATTTTCCTTTATATTTATAGATTTTTCTTAACTTACGTAGGTTATTTGCGATTTTTTGCGTAGCGTTGATTTCAAAACAATCCCACCAAACATTTCGTAAAAAACTAGCTTAATCCTGATGGAGTTGCTTGTTTCTTTACAAAAAGTAAGTCTAGTCTGAGGTTTCTTACGGCGATTTATTAATTAATTAGCTATAGCTAAGTACTAGACATGCATTGCCGTGCCCCCAGCATGCGAAGTCGTTAGTAAGTGCTTAGGAAGTAGTATTTTTTTAATGGTAGATAGTAGGTAATCATCTATTGTGGTTCCTCATTCGCCTCATTGTTTAAAAACATTCTCGAAAGCTTGTGCAAAATTTTTACTAAAAAGAAAACGTGAAGTTAACGTATATTGTAGTCATTAGTTTCCAATACGCAAAAGTCGGACCCTCCGTCGTGGGCACTGTCCTACGTATGCCATAGAGTAAGGTGATACTGATAATAGTCTAGGCGTAGGCGTATACTTACACTTTCTGGATCTATCCTTAACAATCTGCCTATAGTCTACAGTACACTATTACAGTGGTAGATTATATTATGTTTTGACATTCATAAGTGTTCTGTATGGACCTAACTCGAATAAAGATTTTTTCTATTTCTATTTCTAGTAGTTGTCCGTCTACTATTACACGTTTTCTAGGCTGTCGTCAATAATGCCAGCCTTACTCTTAAAGTTAGCTACCAGTCACGGTATTCTTCATTACGCTTGCCTATCGAGATTTCCAACTTAAAATGGAGGTGAGCACAGACTCCCTGTGCCCACGAAAAGGTAGAGATTATGTTATGTTTATGCCAGACTTATCCTTACTTCGATCAAGTTTATGGTGGTCAGATATTGAATAGAGAACTTTTTACTTACTTAAAACAATGCCAAAATATTAGGATTGTATCCTATGTGTGAGTTCACCGTAATTACCTTTAACGTCGTAAGACTCAAATGTCCTCATACGAGGCAAAAACAATTGATTTTCTATTGTGTCTGCTGTCTGGGCCTTACGACGTTAAGCTTTTTCAAACTCTATGACTCTACTTACATTCTCCTAATTATCTTATTTCCAATTTTTCATTTTCTCCTTAGTATGAGGAACTATGACTAAGGTTAGATAGGCATGACTATATTTTAAGTCACACATTTTATATTGCAGCATTATCCGATTATGGAAATATTATTCCTACGGTACCTGGGTGCTGTTCTGATTCTATATACCTACACTACATACCTACGTACGTACGTACTAATAGTTAGTTAAATATATACAGTATGCATAAGGTAGGTATTCAAAGAATTTTGATAAACTGTGTTAACTTGACGTGAGTTGACTGTAGGTAACTTATTCTGCGGATGGGTAGCAATTTCAGCAGGTAGATGTGGTCAGTAGAACTAGTGTCGTAACGATCTTGTTTACAAAACAAATACATACGGGCGCATGATTGCATACAAACGCATGTGTCTTGCATATCACTAATGCTCAAGACGCATCACAGTGCTGAAACACACTGCTGAAAGTACCTCATACCTATATCAAAAACAGTGAAGGTGCAGATAATTATATTATTACTTTTCGATCAACATCCAGCCTCATAGTTAGGGATTTTCGTTCGCTTGTTTTTAATTAGTAGATATTACTTACAAGACAAGAATGTTGTAACATTGATGAACATTATTTATTCTTTGAATTGTAGATATTATAATAGAATGAGGTCAAGTTAAAAGTTTAGTAAACTGACGATTTACGTATGTCATGAACGAAAATATTGATGCTCTTTCCAAACTCAAGAATATTTTTGTTTATGCCAGACATGATAGTAGCATGTGAAAGAATATGATCTCTGGCTGCGAATACGATGAAGGAAAATGCATGACTATAGGAGTATGGCGTGGCATAATGATAGCCGATAGCGAAGTGGCCGGTAAATACCGTGCTGTAGCCGCAGCGTTTAAGTTATTGCAAAAAAGTTTGTAACCCTTTAAATAGTCCATCGTTCTTTTAGTCCCAAGGCAACAGTATTGTTCCAATTTTTAGACAAACGAATACCGAGGCCATTCATGGAGGATCCAGATGTTCTATACGAGTTTATGCTAATGCGACCTCTATTTCGTAGCGGTAAGGTCCACGGCAGGCGCGGTACACGTAACGTTTGCATAAGACCCTCGCGGGTGCGCGTGGCCAGCATACCAAATGTTTAGTAAAGAACCCGCCATTATGTTTTTGCTTTGGATTTTCTTTGTACGTGTAACGGTATGCACAGGGTGTAACACAACACGGTAGAAAAATATTTATATCCCTTAAACCACGTCTTATTTAATCGTTCTGAACAACGCGGCTACGTTTATTCTATGAGTTTGGGATTTTCGTCGCAAACTTGCTAAATAAAATGTATCATGAGCCATGCAGCTGTTTAAAAGTCCTATACAATGTACAAAATCCAAATAAAGTTAAAGTTCAAATATACGAAGGTATCTATGCCCGTATAACTTTACCCTAAACTGTGAAATTTGCTACGCATCTGCCGCTGCGCAAACCGGATCAGCCTGGTTACCGATTGTTACGAGGTGTGAGAGTGGCTCCATTGAGCGCCACCGCGCCGTGCGCCGGCGCAGGCCAGCGGGAACCCCGCCGGATGAAACGTCGGCGCACAATACGTGACACTGACACGATTGCACTCACTCTGAAAAACCCATGCGTTTAACGTGAAAGCGTTGAGATCGGCTTCGATAAGGCACAGCTTTTGATCATTTAATTTACTGTCCTGCGTTGATTTCGCAATTCATATTGTAAACCATAAACATCAAAATTACAACAATCACAGTGTAATTTTTGTGACACTAATATCAATTTGTAAATGTTAGTCACAATTCGTTGACCAAATTACGCCGATTAACCTTTTGTTGTACTTAGGAATAAAAAGCAGGTTTGTTCCACTTGTCAGGGTTACTCCTTGTTAACAAATACATACATTATGTCATTATTTATGAGTTTATATATGTAAATTTCATATACTGGATCGACGGTGCATTTGATTTGGTAGTAATTTTGTCTCGTACGCCAAAGATCGCCAAACAATAGTATGAATAGCACTCGTGTTTGTCCCTGTGTTTGGATGTAATAATGTATAATATACACATCATAAATGTATTTATTAAATGCGCCATACAATGCCAACCAGCTACTAGTATCAATCTAGGGCATTTTTTGTCTGTACTGTGAGAAAGTACCTGATGAAGAAGGCTGGGTTTCTCTCGTCATACTCAGACCTGATATAGAAATACAGGCCCATGGTGTGTAATAGTAATTATTGTAAGTAGGTGATACTAGAAGTCCAACATTAAGTGTTACTGAGGTTGTGCTGTTTTCCAATATTACTCATTGACACGGTTTGCTGGTCCGGTTGTGTAACCGCTCGTCACGATGACGTGAGTGTGACTTTCGCTGCTTCTCTGTTTAATCTGAACACGACGATTTTCGGCAGGAAAAATCCTTGTAAATTGAAAGGTACCCGTGATTAACGAAGGAGATCCAGGGTCATGTATGCCAAAGAGATTCACAAATATTGACCAGTCACTTTTAGTGGTTTGACAATACAACAACAAACAATGCCATCCCAATATTGTTCAGGAAAACAAACATATGCATCAGCGTTCCTTGAAATTCTCATAATAAAAACGTGATTTATTAACGGCAAAGATTTGCGAACGTGAGTGGGTGTGTACATACGTGAAGCATAAGCGTGGAATTCCCTCTGACGTACGATTCATTGGAACTACGTGCAGCGAAATATGCACCATTTGTTTCTTTAACACTTCTAAAGTCACTATTATTATTAAAGACGAGAATTAACGCGACTTTAATTTTTAAGCACGTATATAAATAAACATTGTGTAGGACAGCCCTGTCCCTCGTTAAACTGATGAGGATACGAGGATTGTTGGCAGTGTTTCAATCGAGGAAAGTAGGCATTTTTAAGAAGCCTACGTTCAATAATGAACAGGCAAAGGATGATGTTGATTTATCGATAACGAACATAACAATGACATCCTAGCTAGAGTTACAAGAATCAAGACTTGAAAATTTCAGGCTATTCATAAGGAAATTAGTAAACTTAGAATTTAACCACAACGTGTGTTCGGTAGATTATAGGAATGAGGAACACTTGCGAGACTGCTTAGCATTCGTGACATAGATTGCATGCGCCGGACACCCCCCACTCACTTGACAAAATCAATTTTAGATAAAAAAATCAGTAGACTCAATAGTATACCTGGAGTTAGTTAAACCTATCACTCATAGTACATCTAAAATAATTAGAATATCTAAAAAAAATATTGAAGGAAAATAAATTTGGTACGAAATACTACCATGATAAAGATAATCTTATAGTTATAGCCGATTGGCTGCGCCACCCATAGGCACCTGCAAAACCAGTAGAGTCACAAGTGCGCTGCCAACTTTTTACCCCGTGTCCCCCCAATTGGGCCTCCGGTACCCTCAATCACTTGACTCTATTTGTTATTAATTTCAGGATTTATGAAAAATGCTAATTAAATTATGACACAGCAATAGTTGTCTAA
The DNA here is from genome assembly GCA_014851415.1 of Cnaphalocrocis medinalis. Lineage (NCBI taxonomy): Eukaryota > Metazoa > Arthropoda > Insecta > Lepidoptera > Crambidae > Cnaphalocrocis > Cnaphalocrocis medinalis. Next base: position 9,405,820 of record CM026276.1, read on the forward strand.
CAGCTGACATTGCCGGCAGACGGCCGCCCCTCCCCCTCCCCCCTGTATCAGAGAAAGCGAGGTGAAATGCATCAGCCCGAGATCGACTTGTTGGCCATGTCATTGTTCGCTTGCCTCGACCACGCTACATCTTACGTCACTACGCTTGTAGAGCGCGAGAGCATTAGTCATCAATAGAAAACATTTAAGATGACCGACATGATTAGCAAAGTATCTAAATGTCAAGGAGATATACATACATACTCATAGCATTTATAGATTGATATTATTTTAGTGATGGCTATGATTAGATTACGACGCTACTATTTACTATAATTACTAAGCCATGATGATGTAACTATATTAAACCTAGATAGATTTATCAGCAGATGGACGGACATACGACGGTCTACGATTATGACACTATCTGCCTCAAGTCCTTTTCATTTATAATTATTAGCCAATCGCAGTCGTTGTCCTAATCGTATATATATCCTGGTATAGATAGTAACCACTTGTTAATTCTGTAGTAATGCTAAAGGACGTGTGTAGGTAGGTGGTATACCCTGTTAACTGAGTTACAAACTGTACCTATTTTCACCCCAGTAGTTCTCTTTATATATTTCATTTATAGTTGTGTGATTATTCAGTGTCTGGAAGTTATTGTATGTAAGTAAATTCTTTACTTACATAAACTAAAACCTGCGTAATAGTTGCTCCTTGTTATATATTTATTATTACAATATTTACCTACGAAAATTGCTAAATCTAGATGTTGAAATTGCTTTGATATTAATACTGTAATACTGTATAGTATATAAATAATAAATAAATAAAAAAAAGTAAAAATATCCACACCTAAATTACGTCATATCAAAAGATTATCAAAAGATCAAAAGATTACGTGATTATCAAAAGAAGAAGACAAGGGATATTATTTTAAGCTTAAGGGTAATAAGGACTCTTAGTTGACTAAGGCATACATTTAAAAGCGTACTTATTTTTGTCTAGGTAATTACATAGTTGTGGTTGTTAACCGTAATTAAAAATATGTAAGTACCTATGTACAAGTAAGTAGTATGTATGAGTAGGTAAAATATTTTCACATAAGCCACGTTATCGCTGTGTCAGTCTTTAGGTATTTCCATGAAAAATCCCTGTTATGCGTCACCTACACTTTTCTGCAATTGTAAACATTGCGGTAATTTGCGTGCTATTAAGTAAATCACGCCATCAAGAGCGAGGCTGCGGTGATAACGTGATTGCCTTGTTACAGGTGCATCATGTTGAAGATAACCTTAGCCGCGCTGCTCGTCGCGTCGACGGTCAACTGCCAATGCTTCTACAAAGACGACTCGTCGAAGAAGCTGAACCCCGAGGCGCGGGCGTCGCTGTACCGCGGCCAGCTGGAGTTCACGCTGAACCTCTTCAACGCGATCAACGAAGCTGTTCCCGACGATAACATCTTCTTCTCGCCGTTTTCGGTGTATCACTCGCTGCTGCTCGCTTACTTTTCTTCTGGGGGGCAAACTGAGAAGTCACTAAAGGATTCATTACAGATTACAGATAGTTTGGTAAGTTATAAAAAAATAGATTGTTTACTGAAATAGACATACATTTCAAGAAACAAGAATGTAACTCCCTTACTCTGTCTAGTGCCACAGAATGCCAGAGTCGTAGCCTGCTAAGCAATGACATAATGCGGAGCATTGGCAGCATAAGCATACGCTTTATTTATTACATTTCTGTTTTTTGCTCCAAAATTATAGAATAGAATATATTTAATATTCTATTCTATAATTTTTCTATAGCAAAAGCATAGGAAGAAACCTAGAAAACATTAACATTCGCATTTGTAATGGCCGTAATTGAGTAGCACTTATTCATAACGGAAAAACATTTATTAATTTTTTCTTCAACTTGATTAAAATGAATGAAACAAGAAACTTATAAGTAAACGGTTTGTTTTCAGGATAAGATAAACCTAATGACAGCGTACAAGGTGGACAAGCGGTCGCGGGCCACCAACAACAACAGCGACAGCTACGAGTTCACCAACGCCAACAAGCTGTTCGTGGACTCCGAGCTGCGCGCGCGCCAGTGCATGCTCGAGCTCTTCGGGGAGGAGCTTGAGGCTTTGGTAATGATACATTCACATAACACCTCTTACATATTAACCTGACTCCATACTAAGTAAGTAGCGGTCGCGTCGTAAAGCCATAGAAAACCCATTGATTTTGCCTTTTAAAAGGTTTTCAGGTCTTACGACGTTAAGCACTTGTGTTACAGGTATCAGTACAGTACAGTAACAGCAGAAACTCAATAAAAGTACTTCAATACAGAAATAACACTCAGACACTGGACAAACACAAGTGTTCATAATACCAATGTTTGTCCTGGATCAGGGTTGAACCCACGACCTTTGGCTAATGAGGCAGGCTCATTACCAAATGCGCCATCCGGCCAGTCTAACTGGTAACGTTTGCTGCAATATCTGTTGCGTAGAAACAAGTGTGAGAGGATCATATTAGAAAAACTTACTTTCATCATAGTTGATAATATATATTATAATATATATTATCGAAATATCTAAATAGTCATGTTCATTGTAATATCACAGATATATTATCCCTAACCGTCATTCAGGGTTTCGGATGGCACTACAAATGAATAATCAAGGTGAGAAAAAACATGCGAGGCTAGACTAGACATTTACTGAAATACCAAGCTATAATAACGAGGAGGTTGTGAATGTGATGTAAGCTACGAGTACTCGTAGGTAATACCTAGATCTATATCTACGTGCAATCAGCAAAAGTTTCCACACGCTACGTTACAAATATTAACTAATATTGTATTTACTAATAAATTAATAAATAATTTGAATATAGCGAGACGAGACGTTTCAGAGAAATACTTATAATTTAGGTATAATAAATTATACGTAGCTCGATTTCTGTTACGACGACAGATCCCACGATTAACCAGTTATTCAGGGAAAATTATAGGCTCAAAACACAAATGCATACTATGTTACTATTACCTTCCTTGAAATATGAGTACAAATATTTATTTATATTACTTATGTATGTTATCCCGATTATTATCTCAATCCTCTTGTTGTTTTATTGCATTGAGGTAGGTACCAACTGAAAATTTTCTTTGTTTTTTTATAGGATAGGGGGCAGACGAGCAGACGGATCACCTGATGTTAAGCGATTACCGTCGCCCATGAACACCTGCAACGCCAGGTCACCTGTGTGAAAAAAAAGAACATATTTTTAGTGGCGTGCCCTATAACTTCATTTCCGTACTTGACTTATATCTGTTCCAATAGAATTGGGTGTCGATTACATCGCGCAAGTGTTTTGTGTTTTTCGGTTAACCTATAAGCCTTAATCTGGACTAAGAAATTAGCCTTTCTATAAATAGTATAGATGCAAGATATAGATAAATAAATGTGCAATTGTGCATATTTTGAAAATCTTAGACTAAATGGAACCTTTCATGTTTATTTCCAGGATATCCACAGCAACCCTCGCCAGGCCCGCGACTACATCAACAAGTGGGTGTCACGCGTCACCAAGAACAACATCGAGAACCTTCTGCCCGAGGACGGCATCGGCGAGAACACCAAGCTCGTACTCGCCAACGCGGCCTACTTCAAGGGCGTGTGGGCCTCCAAGTTCCCCGCCGAGAGAACCAAGAAAGAAATCTTCTATGTCTCGGAAACCAGACAAACCTTAGTGCCTTTTATGAAGCAGAAGGGAACTTTCCATTACAGTAAGTACCTGACTTATTTTTGTAGTTTGTAGAAGATGACCAGTGATCGGACTGTACCTAGGTATGAAAGAAAGAGACAAGAAATCTGGGAGCAGGGCAAACTATCAAAATACTTTTAGACAGTTTGCCCCGCAGATTGCCCAAGAATGTTAAGATTTCCTATTTGATAATGTTCCAGTAAGTACTTAAATAAATTAATACTAGTAATATTTTAATGGAATTCCGCGTAGTCATACTCGTAGTGTGCAACAAACATCGTGGCAGAAACCATTTACGGTAATTTTTATTGCCCATGAAACAAATAGGCATCAAATCTTCCGCTTTGTAAATCGAATGAGGAAAAACAATTGTTCAAAATCTCAAAAGGTAGTTTATCTCTGTTAAATATTTTATGATTTACCTGTTTATTTTCAGTGGTCAGCGATGAGCTGCACGCGCAGATTCTTGAGCTGCCCTACAAGGGCAATGACATCAGCATGTACATTCTGCTGCCTCCGTACTCTGTGAAGGAAGGTTAGTAAATGAAAGTTGTCGTTTTAATCAAGAATAGTTTCCCTGTGATGCGGATTTAGACCCACGTGCGGACTTGCAGCCTATGAAACGCTTGTCCTGAATTTACACACTAAACGGACCCAAATTGGACGGGCAAGAACCCGAAGAATATAATTATTTGCATAAAAAAATTATAAAAGAATTCGACGAAATAAAATATCCATGGGGTATTACAATTATGTACTTGACATACCTACTATAAATTCATAGAGCACATCCATACTTGCTACGAGTGCTACGAAAATAGGTTAGTCATTATCATTATTACTTACTCAAGAAATTGTAATTTTGTATGGAGATATTCTGAGAAACTGTGTTCCCCATTTTTTAATGTACAGTTCTGTAAGCAACGGGAAACTGAAACGGTGTCCGTTATTGAGTAGTTTTACAGGAAAATGTGTAAGGTATTTATTTTTTGTTAGTAAATTCTGCCTGACAAAAACGAGTTGCAATCAAGACTTTTATTTAGAATACGATTTTATCTAATTTGCAAAATATAGATACAATTATATAGATAAATGTTCAAAAACACACTAAAATATACAAATTATAAAGCTTATTGAGCTTTGGTGATGCATAAAAAATCTTTTATGTATATTTCTACGTACCTGTTTTGATTCGAGTGTGTATCAATTACAAATACCTACATTATCCTCCTTCTGATGAAAACTGTTACCATACAATCTCTATTCCAGGATTATCGAATATAATAGAGAACCTGACGCCGAAGCGGCTGGCCGACGTGGTGAAGGAGAGCTACATGGGCCGCGAGGTCGTCGTTGAGATACCCAAGTTCACTATTGAGAGGAGTCTGCCGCTTAGAGACGTACGTACTAGTACATTGCTAATAATTACTTATAAAATATTTTCAGTGGGACAAAAAGTGATGGTACGAGATGTGAGAAAATCAAAGATAAGAAAAGAGGACATTAGGAAAAAAACATTAAATTATGCTTCCGGGAGTAAGTAGGTAATAGTATGTGGTGGAGGTGGATGGTTTTCACTGGAAATGACATGGCAATTAATTGCTTCGATGTAGATACAGGGTGTATCTGTAAACATTTACATCCCTTTAACCACGTGTTCTACCAACCATTCTGAACAACATTTGTTCTATGACTTTTCAGAATTCGCATAAAAAATTTTCATCTTTCCATACAAAGTTGGTCATGTGACTTGGTACATTTTGTATGGGGAGTCGAACAAATTTTCGAGGAATTTAGAAAAGTTGCTGAACGAATGTTGTTCAGAATGGTTGATAGAATACGTGGTTTAAGGGATGTACCTAAATATTCACAGATACACCCTGAATATTTTGGATAAGATTTTGTTTATTTTTAGTAGGTTACTGAGATTTTTTTTTAGTTATTTAAACGGGCGGCTAGAAGTAAGCACTAAGTAATATTACTTAGTGCACACATTGTCATCTTTATGATAGTGATTTTAATGTTCATTATTGATTGAACTGTATCCAGATCTTGGAGACGCTGGGCGTGGGCGACCTGTTCAACGCGACGGCGGACTTCAGCACGCTGACGGAGCAGCGCGGGGTGCTGTTCGACGACGCCGTGCACAAGGCCAAGATACAGCTCGACGAAGAAGGTAGCATTACTCGTCATTCACAGCTACTTTTGATCAATCATCATATCCATTTGCGTAGCAGCGAGCACACGTTTGCTACGCACGTATTTTCACGTATGTTCGTTCGACAGCCGAAATTTACTTTTGCATTATAGCAGGACAAACGAGCAGACGGCTCACCTAATGGTAAATGATCACCGCCGTCCATGGACATAGATCTGCAAAACCTGAGGCATCACAAATGCGTTGCCGGCTTTTAAGGAAGAAATTTGAATCACTCGACTGCAACAAGTGAAGTCATCCCTTAGAATCCTTACCCACTCCTTGCTTGTCGAATGACCTGTGTTTTGAGAGAAATGTTTATTTATTTATTTATAGGACAGCCAACAAATCTTACACCTAATTAAAACATAGTGTATGTTAATTTGTTGTCCTGGATTTCTTTTCATAGGTAGGTAGGGGGCAGACGAACAGATTACCTGATGGTAAGCGACTACCGCCGCCCATGAACACCCGCAACATCAGAGGACTCACAAGTGCGCCGCTGACCTTTCTAAAAGGATTACGCTCTATTTACTTGTTTTAAATTAAGCTAAACTTTCTTGTCTGTCCACAGGTACCGTGGCGGCTGCAGCCACCGCCATCTTCGGGTTCCGCTCGTCGCGGCCGGCCGAGCCCAGCCACTTCGTCGCCAACTTCCCTTCGTCTACCTGGTGTACGAGAGGCCCACTAGCTCCATCCTCTTCATGGGGGTCTACAGAGACCCCAAGAAGTAAACACATCCCACCACGCTTAATTTTTTCTCCTCTTGTGATATCACCACTTTCGGTGTTCAATGTGATTGTTATAGTGGTTGATTTTTTTGTTTAAAATCTCTTGATGTAGGTATTATGTAAGACTTAATGTCATCTTTTTATGTATGTAGGTACTAAATACTGTAAAATACTGTATTGGATCTCCAGATATGTTTCAATCTCTTTTCAAGTGTTATTTTAAGTTACAAGGCAGTATTGTTATCCTTTCATACATTTTTTCACTTAAAGTATTTTGCTACATTCCAAAAAATAAAACGGAATGTTCATCATTTAAAATATTCGTTTTAGGTTAAATATTGATTTGGTCGTAAAAAATACATTTTTACCAGTGAATAGATACAAATCACTTAAATTCGGTATTTCATTTTATTCAGTTTTCTAGAAGATCATAATTATGTTTTTAGAAAATTTTAGGGAATATTGTATTAAGATAGTTACGCCTAATTTTATAATATATCATAAGTTTTAACTTATTGCTGGATTGAATAAAAAATACTAAATAAATTGCGTCTTTACGACACACATCACGTTGTTTCATCTCTTCTTTTTGTTTGTTACACCTGTACGAGAAATGGGCCAACATTGGTTTATTCACACTTCCTCTACCTATGTATAATAATAAATAACGAATACTGTAATAAGAAAATCAAAGATAAGAAAAGAGGACATTAGGAAAATAAAATTAAATTATGCTTCCGGGAGTAAGTAGGTAATATATGTGATGGAGGGGGATGGTTTTCACTGGAAATGACATGGCAATTAATTGCTTCGATGTAGATACAGGGTGTATCTGTAAACATTTACATCCCTTTAACCACGTGTTCTACCAACCATTCTGAACAACATTTGTTCTATGACTTTTCAGAATTCGCATAAAAATTTTTCATCTTTCCATACAAAGTTGGTCATGTGACTTGGTCATTTTGTATGGGGAGTCGAAAAAATTTTCGAGGAATTTAGAAAAGTTGCTGAACGAATGTTGTTCAGAATGGTTGATAGAATACGTGGTTAAAGGGATGTAAATATTCACAGATACACCCTGTATAATTTTAGATAAGATTTTGTTTATTTTTAGTAGGTTATTGAGATTTTTTTTTAGTTATTTTAAACGGGCGGCTAGAAGTAAGCACTAAGTAATATTACTTAGTGCACACATTGTTCATCTTTGTGATATTTAATGTTCATTATTGATTGAACTGTATCCAGATCTTGGAGACGCTGAGCGTGGGCGACCTGTTCAACGCGACGGCGGACTTCAGCACGCTGACGGAGCAGCGCGGCGTGCTGTTCGACGACGCCGTGCACAAGGCCAAGATACAGCTCGACGAAGATGGTAGCATCACTCGCCATGAGGATTATTATATTCAATGGCAAACATAAATAAATAAATAAATGCGCCAGACAATCACACCAATCAACCTGGTCTCAAACTAGGGCAGCCCCTGTACTATGAGTACCAGATGACGATAATCTGGGGGCGTCAACCCAGAACACCCAGACCCAAGACAACTTAGAAAATGTAGTTTCCTAAATTGACTTGACCGGGAATCGAACCCGGGACCTTTCGCGCTTCGGGCGAACACCTTAGCCACTGCGCCATCGAGGCCGTCATCATTGGTTTAACGTCACCTTGCAGATGCAATCACCGGTAATCGGTGATTTAGGACACCTTTTATGACCCTTAGCTTGCGAGAACAGATCTTATGACGGCAAAAGGTAAAGTATCTATGCTTTTGCTCGACCCGGGATTCGAACCTAGGACCCCGAGATCACGGCCTGGCCACTAGACCAAAGGGGCGTTTTTGCGGTACCATACTAAAATTACCCAAGGATAACTACTATAAGATACGAGCAAACTGTTTAGATTTCTATGTTGATGAAAGTCGTTATCTTTTGTGTTATGGGCATTAGAATATGCGTAAATAGATTTACATAAATATCAAACACAAGTACTTACTTACCTATGTTATGAGAGTAATTATGTTAATAAAATTGGTTGTCCTGGATTTTTTATGATATAGATACAGTAATAAGAATAGACGGATCACCTGATGGTAAGCGACTACCGCCGGCCATAGTCATCCACAACACCAGAGAAGTCGCAAGGACACCGCCTACCTTTTAAAAAGGAATAACGCTCTCTTTTCTTTTTTCGGATTGAGCTAAGCCCTTCTTGTCTATCTACAGGTACCGTGGCGGCTGCAGCCACCGCCATCTTCGGGTTCCGCTCGTCGCGGCCGGCCGAGCCCAGCCACTTCGTCGCCAACTTCCCCTTCGTCTACCTGGTGTACGAGAGGCCCACTAGCTCCATCCTCTTCATGGGGGTCTACAGAGACCCCAAGAAGTAAACACATCCCACCACGCTTAATTTTTTCTCCTCTTGTGATATCACCACTTTCGGTGTTCAATGTGATTGTTATAGTGGTTGATTTTTTTGTTTAAAATCTCTTGATGTAGGTATGTATGTAAGACTTAATGTCATCTTTTTATGTAGGTACTAAATACTGTAAAATACTGTATTGGATCTCCAGATATGTTTCAATCTCATTTCAAGTGTTATTTTAAGTTACAAGGCAGTATTGTTATCCTTTCATACATTTTTTCACTTAAAGTATTTTGCTACATTCCAAAAAATAAAACGGATGTTCATCATTTAAAATATTCGTTTTAGGTTAAATATTGATTTGGTCGTAAAAATACATTTTTACCAGTGGATAGATACAAATCACTTAAATTCGGTATTTCATTTTATTCAGTTTTCTAGAAGATCATAATTATGTTTTTAGAAAATTTTAGGGAATATTGTATTAAGATAGTTACGCCTAATTTTATAATATATCATAAGTTTTTAACTTATTGCTGGATTGAATAAAAAATACTAAATAAATTGCGTCTTTACGACACACATCACGTTGTTTCATCTATTCTTTTTGTTTGTTACACCTGTACGAGAAATGGGCCAACATTGGTTTATTTACACTTCCTGTACCTATGTATAATAATAAATAACGAATACTGTAATAACCACTGGGGCGAGAGGACAGATTGACAATGCTTTCTTGCGATATTTATACATATTTTTTACCAATAAATCAAGTCATCGTTACTATGATGGGATTAGGTTTAATCACCACGCTTCCCTAATGCGGATCGGTGATCAAAAACCTGAGCAATGTTCGAAACTTTTGAAACAAACTGTTTGCTCTACCTGGGAATCCACCACAGGACCCCGAGATCATGACCCGGATTTAAACTACTACCAAACTAACGGAACGAAACGTAACGTAAGCAAAATCTAATAACTTCCTATTTACCAACCCAACAACAACCTAATCTTTACTGGAAGCTGGTGGTAAGTATGATGAATTTGTTATCAGATTTTTATATCACGTCTAGTTTTTAAATTATAGTTGGGTCAAATATGTCAAAAAGGGGGTTTGTTGATGCATTTAAATAATAACCAATTATTTGAATAAATCACAAATAAATACATTACAAATTACAACCCCTTTTTCAGAATTAAAATTTGCAATATACAACTAAGCAATTTGTGTAAAATAAAAACTCTAAATGATAAAATAATGTGGAAATTGTAATTCTATATATGTTTTTCTTGCGTTGCAAAAATATTCAGAAATAGTAAGTTCTAGGTTTTTTGCATACAAAAATAAAGTGCTCAATTGTTTAGAACTTCTCAACTTCACCTCTCACTGCAGAGCAAAGGCCTCTCCATCCTCCTGATCACAACGCTTGCCTAATTGGTGATCACAAACCCAAGCTATGTTCGAAAAATTCGAAACATAAGTACTTTTGTTTGACCCGGGAACCAGGACCCCGAAATCACGGCCCAGTACTTAAACCGCTGAAGCAACCAACGGGACGTTAAGTAATTGTATCTATCACGTAAAGAAATACCCAGAGGTATACTTCGGTAGCTTGATTGATTTTTTTGTATGTCAATTGCAATTAATAATTGATTTCACCACCACCCAAAAGTTGTCTTGAATAAATCGCTACAAACGATAAGGCCGCGTCATTGTACTGTTGTTGTAACTTGTATTTCGTTTTTGTGTCATGTTTGAAGAATCTTCTATCATTTTAATATGTTGTTGTTATAATGTTTGTATGTCTATCAAAACTACATTAAATTCTTATAATCAATCGAGAATAATTGCAACCGCCTTAGAAACTATTGTTCCACGTAGGTATTCTACTAGTAGGTAGGTCTGTGCTTAGTGCTCGGAGACGGCGTCGTGGGAGCGATGGAGGCGCGCATTCATTTACCGTTGATGTATGGTAGCGGCCGCCCGATAACATCTAACAGATCGCTCTCCGACAATATTATTAGGAGCATTTTATCTCTTATCTTACTTTACCATCACTTAACAGGCAAAGGACACAGTTATCTAAAACAAAAAACGATATAGGTATACATAAGATAAATATCACACATAGCATAAATATTATCCAGCAAACGTTCTAGTTGAAAAAGTGTTTTGTGAAAGCAGTCTTACCAACATAGTGACAGAACATTCCTGCGCTATGAATCGATTGATTGAAACGTCTGATTCTCAATAACCTAGAAACTCATTTGAAACTTTGCTAAAATCAAACATAAATGATACTCAACTTGATGTATGCTGCAATCTCATCGCAAGTAGTTCTATTGAGGAACCTGTGTAGAATTATGTGCAATAAAGCACACTCCAACAACTGATTGTAAGTCGAGTCGAGCAGGCATCCTTAGTGTTCAATTGAAAATGCAGAATGCCTAGTTTTCACTCATAATTTACGATTTCCTGCAGCGCTAATGACGTCTGGTTGCGTGGCGTCTTTATTTTCACTTCGGCTATCATTTATCATTAGCTTTGTAGATACAGATTTGCATGAATAGAATGGAGGTTTCCGATGCCTAACTTTTGTGAACCTACTGTCGTTAGCGGCTGCGGAGGCCAACCAAGGACTAGACATATTTCTAAGGCATGACTCGGGCAAAATAATTAGAAAACATTTTCAACACGCTAGAGCGATCTCAAAATATGCGAGTAAGTAATAATGAATTACCCGCTAATGAGTGAGCCTATTTACAGTGAAACCGTTCAGAGCCGAGCGCTCCGCCATGAGACCACGAAGTATCAATCAAACCCGAAATTGATGCGTACCATTAACGTTTATGCACTTATCGCTAACGTTTATTAAATAAAATATATTTCATGACCCGTGTTGTGGACGTGAACTTGTATTAAAGTGATAACTGGAAAATCGTCTCTAATTTATGATGATTGACGGCCCATCGCGCGGAGAAAGTTCGAGTGCCTCACAATATTCACATGTCTATTTACATTAACCACATTACAAGCGCTGGTGGGTTTTCATCTGATACGTCACAAGTGGGCATTCCTCGATTTATTTCTTAACTACGATATAAGTATTGATCATTTACTGTAAGTCAATTCAGTGGCAGATTTGCATAATTAAGTAGATAAATCTTTTAATTGACGTTTTCTTGTTTAGTGCTGTAAGCAGCCACACGTTGGGTTGTCCAAATCGGTCAAATTTCTTCAATCGACGTTCAACCATATTTGGTTCAATATCAATAGAGAACAATGTAGTAACTCAACGTGTAAGTACCTATCTGTTTGCAACAAAGTAAGTATGCAAATCCGTAATTTTCCTTAGTACTAGATTATTATCGAAGACATTATCTAACCAAATTGTAAAATAAGAACCTAAAACTGCAATGAATTGCAATTTATACATAAAGTTTGATGATGACTTTCTCTGTTGAAAACATGAAATTTTAATTAGATAGCTTAGAGTTGATTAGTTTCCTATATGATAGAAAATTATAATAAATACTAATTGATGTATTAATCCAGTAATCTTAGAGGATGTTGCATGATGTTTTATGTGATAGGTGGCAGACGAACAGACGGATGATGTAAGCAATGGCCGCCGCCCATAGGCACCTGAAACACCAGTAGTAGAGTCCAAGTGCGCTGCCAAACTCTAAACCCCTTTCCCCCAATTGGGCCTCCGTTGCCCTGACTCATTCGACGAAACACAGCGCACGCGCTGCTTCACGCCGGTCTTCGGTCGGTTTTGGCTAATAATGTTAGATTACTTACACATTCATTCAGATTCTTGCGATTTCAAATAAGGACAGGATTGATCTTATCGGTTTCACCGACACATGATGCCTATTGAAGTAACAATATTTAATAAGTTGAGCACAGATATATAGAGGTATAAGTAGTATTGGTTTATGTAGCTACCTTATAAAAGACATCCCTTGAAAATAGAAAATGAATTAATTTTCCTTTTTGATTTCCATACCTAAGTACCAACATGATTCATTTCTAAAGAGGAGAAACTAAACATTATCAATATGATACTTGAACCCCAGAGTAAATAAATATGCGTCAAGTAAGTGGGTATATTTACATTACGAGTATCGTGAAATGGTTACATCCACAGATAATCAGGCTACATCAATATCTGTATGTAGGAGTAGCATAGTTTAACATTGATCCGTGGTAGTGTTGTCAACAGGTTTGTTATGATTCGCGTTGCTTAGAAGTTACAATTGGTCTGTCAGGTGCAGGAATAAGTCAAGATGTTTATGCAGGCAGATATACAAACAATGAGTGGAAAGCAGTTCCGAACGTAAATCCATCGGAAGTGGTCGGCGCGGGCGCCGATACCATCGCCGCGGTCGCCACAATAGAACTAATTACCACCTATGACCTGCAAGGGTAGGGTTGCGGTTTGCGTAAAGCATAGGCATAATACAATGTAATAGAGCTTGTACTGAAATGCGTAACGTGACTGTACAACTAGCCGAGTAGCTGCATCGCTTAAAACTTCAATATACTTATGTAGAAATGTAACTATTTGTGTCAAGTAGAAATACTTAGTGATTATTTTGATCTTTCGTATAAGTACACGTTGTATACCTAATCTATACTCGGGCTGTGGTTTAGGTATGCTTTCTATTTGTCCAACTCTACACGCTGTGATGCCTGAAAACTACATTATGAATATCCATCGTTAACTATCAGAGGTTTTAGTTTTCACGTAAGTATTATCTGCAAGTTTAGTATAGTAAAATATAATTATGCTCTAAACTTGTAATGTAAATAGTCCCATATAGGGCAGCCGCTGAAGTATTCGCGCGGCGCGAAGACAGTTCCGTTGGCTTTCCGTTTGAATGAGCCTAAAAACAAATTGTGCTCTTTATTTGGACATGGTCTTAGTGGACAAATATCTGGTATCCGCATTACAAGAAACACTAACCCCCTTATTACAAACCGATACTAAAGTTAGTAATGCTGTAAAATGATGCTGTCACTTTTATTAAATTGCCAAGTAACGTGACAACATCAGTTTAAAACCAAGACTAACTTTAAGTACATTATGTAATAAGGGGAAGAAAGTTAGTTAAGTGTCTACTTATATTGTATTAACCCTCTGTTTATTAAATACAATACGATATTAGATTCACTTAGATTAACAGCAGATAACAAACCCATTTATTTTAAAATAGACTCGTTATAATGAAATACTTACGTCAGATGTTGTTCAGTTTGCAATTAAATATCTTTGTTGTTTAGTTAGATACCTATAATAGCTGTAGCTGAAGTAAACAATTTGTATCATTGTAGTCAAGTGTAACCTTTGACACAACTTAATTTCTTATAGGTTTTTAGATTTTCGCGTTGCGTTATAACTATAAAATATTAAAACGCGAATTAACGCGACTTTTTTTAAGTACAGTACCTATGCACTTACTGCTTGACGTTTCGGCTACGTTGCAGCAGCCGTGGTCACAAGCGGACTGGCGATAGCTAGCAGATGACGCTGAGTCGCGTTAATTTCCGTTTTAATATTTTATAGTTAATTTATTGTATCTTGTAGTGAATAAATAAGTGCGAGGAAGGCCGGCAGCCCTGGCGCGGCGGCGCGGGCGCCGGCGCGGCCTCCGCCGGAAACCCTCTAAACAATGCGTGGCGGCCGTGTAGCTTCTCTTCATGCCTGTATGGACTTTTTGTTCGCATGTCTTATAATCGTAAACAATGGGAATGGATCATTTTCGGACTCTGCTTAGAGGCCTTCGAGAAAAATTCTAACTCTACAATATGGTAATTCAATAGAATACTCGTATGTATGTAGAGATAGTCTAAAAGAAATAAGAGTGCGTGAGATAATATTTAGTTACATGATGTTATTAAAATTTGCATATTATATTCTCACTATTGGAAATTCATTTATTATTCGTTGATTTTTAAAAAGATACATATTCATTCTTCAGATGATTGTTACACAAGTTATTACTTAAGTAAGTTTGTTACCTAAGTAAGTAGATAAATGTTTAAAAAATATTGTATACAATGTAACGAAATGAAATTGTACTTGATAACTATGATATGGGATAATAAGCATTATCGGTATTGTCTTATATTACAGTTACCTATCAATAAAAAAAAATAAGAGACAACATGAAACCTGATTTCGGCTCCTGGTTTCAAATTATGCACTAAAGATTCCCTTGGTAGGTACGTTTAACAAGAAGGTAGGTAACTACGCTTCCTCTTTTATCTACTATTATATACCTGAAGGTTGCCAGTGATAAGACCTAAATTTTACACTGGATCTCTGTTTACACATTTCATGTTTTTATATAGGTATTGTGCTATTGCAGAGAGAGAGAGATCTATCTAACTATAACAAACTATCTTGTTTGATATGCAATAACGATATTTGATCTCACTTATCTATCATATCTTACAAAATACTACACTATCGTTATAATAATTAGATATCACACATTATACGTAACAGGTTGTCTGGAAGAGACCACCCGCTTTGTACTATTTATAGGTCTAATAATTGGTATAAAGTACGTATATTATACGCTAAACTATATTATTAGGTAATTTATTCATCTACGCCTAAAAAACGCGTTAAATTTCTTTCATCAATCGTGGTAATGTTTTTATATCATCAACCGTCATAACTTTATCTCCATGGCAGTCCGTTAACAAGAGTTTCCATTGAAATACACGGAAAACGTGTCCGCCGCCTTTTCCCTTGTTACTGACGATTTGTGTCTCGTCTCGGAGATATGTAGTTCCTTTCGCGGATCGCGCTGTTTTCAAATAATGTGCGCACCGGAAGAACATCGTTAAGTTACTTACCTACTAGCTTTGTTCCACTTTAGTGATATATTATATTTTGAACAATGTTTCTTATATTTTGTACAGAGAATTCTATACCGTATTTCGACTTGAGTTGCTACGAGAAACGAAAATTATCTAAGCTGGTCTTATTGTTGGAACATTATTAGGAATTAGGTAGGTTACCTACACGAATGTTAGCGATAAAATTATTATTCTGTAATTTTATTTCCAAAATGATGTAAAAGAAATGTAATTAATGATCTAAAAGAAATGTAATTAATACGCTGTAATGTTGGTTTAGCATATTCCATTAACTACCAACCTACGAGGAAAGCTAAAATAAAAATACCACTTGGGACAATACCATTAGATAGGTGTGCAACATTTGATTTAACAATAGTAGGTACATTTAGTAATTTTTAATTTGTAGTAATCACTTGATGAGTACCTACTCATACGTCAGGGGTTTTCTCTTACGAAAGTATAAATAAAATGAAACAGATACTATTATAAAAACATTTTATTAGCAAACTAACGTAGGAAAGTAAAAATATAAGAAAATCAATACAAAACTGTAAATCTGTAAAAAATATGGTAGCTATAATTATTCCATTACATTAAACAGACCTTACGGCGTGATACTGATGTACGTGACCAGATCTAATCTGACGAACACAAGCTTCGAAGGTCATACGACTCTTTTGATCCGGAACTCTACTTTTTATAAGCTATGGAATGTATAATTAGGTACTTTCAGTATTCGTTGTCGGGGTTTCCCGCAAAAGAGTCGCACAAACTTGCGAGAGCGGAAGACTCCAGTGATTGAGCCAGTGGGTCATTCCCATCGATATGTCATTACCGTAACAGTATTTAAGAATATATTCCTCCGAAAAAGACATCAGAATCTATGAATATTACATTTTGAATACAAGAGGCCTAAGCTTCTGTATAGGTACAAGTAATACATTTTAATGTTTTTGATGTCAATGTCGGAAGTATATGGGTTTGAAGACTGCCACGGTAATATGTTTTGTATGAGAATGAGCCCAGTGCCGGGCGCCGCGCAGCCGCGCCCCGCACACTGCTAATAGACATACAGATAAGCAAAAATCACAGCTCCGGTTAATCAAAATACAATTATGTTTTTGTTTTTCTTTTTCGTCTTAACCATAATTCTACAAATAAATAATGAAAATATTGTACAGGACGGTTTTATTTAAGGATGAAGTGGACGCCCTCACTACGTGGTACGTCGGCCCGCGGGGGAGCCCGCGGCGGTCGCCAGCCGCGGCTCGTCCCAATAAATAATTATTACATATGTACACGCGGTAGCGGTCGCTGCCACCACCAGCTCTGCTTCACATTTATGTCCACGTCGTCCTTAAAGCTACACTGATAACTTAATAAAATAAAATTAATCATGCACATATTACTCTTATAATTCTTACAAACGAGACATAATTATTAATAAAATCTAATAATCAACTCAGGAACAAATGCAATAAATCGATCAATATAATAAACCTTTTCGAAATATGTTCTCAAAAACCAACATAATTTAATATATTACAAGAATAATATATTAACAACCATATATGCTCGCGCATAACAGTAAAGGTAGTCATAGTTCTCTTAAAATAAATTGGTAAATCTCTCAAAAGTTCAATATTAATATTACCTTATTAAAACTATAAATTCGCTAACTTTTCAAAATACCATCTAATGAGATACGAGTGGTAGAGTATAATTTTACTTCACAAAATTAGTTTTCATCTAAATCATGCGTAATATTTACAAATAATGAGTATTGTTTAAGGAGTTCATGCATGGAGCACGAGAGTATGTAGGTATATAAATTACATGTATAATCGTGAATACCCACGGCTAGTCTGAAATTTTATTTTGTGTACGAAAGTTTGCACCTGTGTGCAGTCCAATTTTAATACGATTTGAACACGAATGAAGTATAGACTGCTTTTGCACTAATTTAAATTGAGATTAAGTTTCTCTTTTCTGAGAGCACGTGTGGTAACTGATAAACATTTTAAGTGCCTTGTCAGATTTGGCTGCGACGTACAGTGAGAACCAAAGAAGCGTGGTCAGAGGATCGAGCTTGCTCGCCGCACGCGGCTGCAGCGCACGCCCGTAACCCTTGACACAGCGAGAGCGGCTGACAGTGCTGACTTTGACTTACTGATATGTTGCTCGTGTTAACTTTTTCCATAGAACAATAACAACATGCTGCTCTTACGATTACACGGCAACGTATATTGTATTTAAAGGTTAGGAGTTTTATTTTAAGTAGAAATCATAAGAATTGGTCATAGACCCGGTTTCACTGGTACTAAAAAACGTAGGTAGGTAAAACATGTGTTTTTGTATTTTTAGTTCACATTAAGTATACTTCTTTATTCAGTCTGGTAAGATCATTAAAGGCAGTGTTTGTTAACAATAGGTATTAATACTAAATTATTTTGTAGATGAAAGTTCTAGTTGGCAAGATGTTTATGAAATGATAAGTAAATAGATATTATAAGTATCTATCTACCGGTAGAGGCAATCTATTCGACTTGAAATTACCAATCATTGCTATAAAAAGAAAAAATATTTGATTATGAATGAATCTGTAGGTCAGTAATTTTCATCTATAGTGTAACTGTAATAACATAATTATATCTCGTAAATATGATTTGATCCATTCTTATATTAATAAAGTCATAGTTATAGGTACAAACAGTCAATTAAGCTTTATTGTAAAATGAGTCTTATAGTTTGATGCAAGTGATGTTCAGATTTATAAATTTGGATCACGAATTGCATCTTCAAAATTGCTCTCTTACCAATAGCTCGATACAAATGATACTTATTAACATTGAACCAGACAATAGGCTCGCATGTTGACCTTATAACATAATAGAAATAGTTTGTATAAAATGTGTCAGGTCATGCCGCGGTGACATTGCCGGGGCTGACGCTGACGTGTGGCGGCCGAATATCGGCCGGGCTGACCTCAATGCTACTGGTTCAATTTCAGCTTGATGATTGGATCAATTAAATGTAGGTACATACTATGATTAGCTACAAGTTATAAAAACTGGTTTGTACTTAGTGCCTTTAGAAAGACCTCAAGAGTGACTTATTTAGCCAATCTAAAATTCGCCATGTCGATTTAGATCAGATTACAATATGCTTCGGGTATCAGTTAATAATCATAAGTGTTTATTTGATTTGCGTCCAATTGTACGTAAGGTACTCGTAGCTACAACAGATTTTCCCAATGAAAACAAATTTACAATTACTTTGGCCGCATGAGAGCAAATTATAGGAAGTTGACATGAGTCATTCGGAATGTTTCTTTTTTAATAGACTTGTATTGGCGGAGAGCGCGACGTGGAAGCGCGCGCGCAACGCTCCCTCGTAACTGCGCAAACGCTGCGTCATCTACGCGCCGCTCGGCGCTCCGACACTCATTAACAGACTAAGTTTCCTGCAATGGAGGTCGGACCAAACCAAATTAATTTTACTTTTTACGAACAAACTGCTGCGTAATGTATTAATGAACCGACATTTTCTAGCTAAGTTGCTTGCGGTTGGATACAAATTACTCAGATTTGGAAATATGAATAGACGATTATAATCTCCAGATTGTTCAAAACTATGAAAGCTCATTGTTTAAAAATCATTAAGTGTTATCAGTGCAATCAATTTCTAAAAGCGATAGTGAAATAGTTTGTAGGATGGTGTCCACGAGACCAGCCAATTACTTTTCGCTGATAGTAGCACTTTCATGCTGCTTTCATGTTCGGACTTATTGATGCATGGGGGCCGGTGCGAGCGGCGCGCGCGCGGTAAACAATGCTCCGGAGCACTTGCTCTAAGTGCTGGACCCGAACAAAGAAAGGCCAATTTGTCAGACTAGAAAGGGAGCACAATTTTAAAGACCATGATTGAACTACCACTTGTATTTCTAATTTATAGCAATCTGGGAGCAATCAGGCTCACCGAGTATGAGGCGAAAGATGTAATATTGGGAATGAGAAACCGCTCACCGACCCGTCCGATATGGATGGTCAAATAATCGTCTACAGGTCCAAATAGGTTATTTCAACGAAGCGAATTAAAATAATAACATAGTGTTATATCTATCACAAAACAGATATTATAGAGTCTAAACTCTCATTTTAAACGGATATTACGTAACATGGGCGATTAGCGTACTAGCAGGCACCGCTGTCGAAAACGATAGTAATGCCATTCATCCATTCATGAGATGAATATGAGGAAAAAATAACACCGCGAATAGAGCTGCGAGCTGCGCTCCGCCTCGCAGATGCGATATTTGAGCGGTGAAAGATGGTAGGTACTGAATACTTGTTCTTTTACTCTGCTTTTTTTATTTTTTAGAAAGTTTAGTCGGTCGCACAGCGGGAGAAATTGCGGCGGCGTCGGACAGTAATCCCAGCGCTGCTCATCATTGTCGGGCCTTTATCTGATGGCTCGTCGCTCGCCATCGGCCGGGAGGCCGCAGCCGCGCGGGGGCGGCTCACTTAGTGGCGACCATTTCAACTCGACTATCTCACAGGCACGCAAGCCGATCGATTGAATTCTTGATATTCCAGGAACCAAATACACCTACTTAAAATGCATGGAAATACGTATGACTTTATTGTAAACTAACATTATTATGACTAATAAATATGAAATGTAGACTTTATCATAATCTCGTAATTAAAAACTTAATAGTACCTGTTCTTAGCTAAAGCTAAAATTTATTCGGTAACGGGCGGAATTACATACAAATTAACAATTAAGATAACGGCCAAGAACCTTCCATCTCTTCTTTACAACTGCCTTATTTTTCTAAACCACTAAAATAATTAGCACCTTACCAAATTCAAGTGTGATCTTCAGCCTTTAGGTATTCGATTAAAGTACATTTGTTTATCACCGTGACAAAGTTCAATTGACTATGTTAGTGGGTGCAGGGCGGGGCGCGGCGGGCGCGCGTTACCTCTTGCCGGGCTTGACGGCGCCGTTGGCGGCGGCGCTCTTCTGCGCGATGTGCGTCTGGTAGTGCTTGGCCAGGTGCGCCTTCTGCCGGAAGCTCTTGCCGCACAGCGAGCACGAGAACGGCTTTTCGCCGGTATGCGTCCGCACGTGCACGTTCACTGAGTATTTATCCTTAAACCCTTTCGAACAAATTGAGCAGTAATGGAGAGACCTTTCTTTTTTAATACCGTTCGACGTCGACGTCGCCGCCTGAATTGCCGTGCCCGACTGCGCTTGAGTCGCGGGTGGAGAATTTTTGTTTTGTAACCTTTTGTGTTTTTTGCTAATAGTTTTTGTGCTGGTGACAGTGGGCGAGGCGGTCACGATCTGCAGATGCTGGGGCAGCTGCACGTCGCCGGCGGGGATCATGGTGACCAGCTCGCCGTTCACGTGGTGGATGTTGTACACGCCCCGCGTGGGGTCCAGCGGCTCCACCGTGATCGGACAGAATGGTTGGATTGACTCGCCGAGTTCTGTTGCTATCCTTTTTAATTTTTCGTAGTCTTCTGGGTAATTGGCATCTAAATGCGACAGCAAAATGTCGTCAACGCTTTGCGTGGAGGAGGGGTTTCTCACCGTTAGTAATTACAGTCGTATTTGGATCTTCTAATAGAATCGATATATTAACGTTGCCGTTCGGAGGCCCGATTGCCATTAGAAGCTCTTGATCCGTTTCCTTGTTGTCGGCGTACATGGACGGTACGTCTGCTTTGTTGTTGTTGTTAATGATGACCCTTTTTAGTTCAGTGCTGCCATCTAATTTTATTGTATTTTTTTGTATGGTGCTATATCTAATGAATGCTTTTCCTTGTAATGCACTTCGTAATAATGATTCGTTCGCTTCGTTTTGATCTGTTAATTTCCAATCATTATTATTGTTATTAAATTCGACAGCGTTTTCTAAAATAGTAGGGGTGCCAACGATTGGGCTGTGAGGATCGTCTTTCTTATCACTATTAGAATATTCGGTTTCCTCGTAGGGGTAAGGTTCTACTTTCACTAAACTACTTGTATTTAAATCGGTACTTGGATTTTCGGAATCGCCGTCTTCGTAATTGAAACCCTCAACTTTTGGTAAGTCTTGGGTAAAATCGTTCGGGAAACCATTCATATTCAGTATTGACTCCAGGTCTAACGACGGTGGCTGCTCTATGTCTGGCGGACTGGACATTGTCTCTATGTCTTCATCCTTGCCCCAGTAACGATTCGTGCTAGTTTCATTTATATCTTGATTGAGTACCGTGAGCGTGTATATTTGTCCATCTGTATTGCTGATTAATTTATTTGAGATAGCGGTGTCGGGGCAGGGGTTGGAGCCGCTCATCTCGGTGTCGGGCTGGTGCCAGTAATACTTGTTAAGGTCCTCTAGCATGGCGGTTTCGAGGCGGTCGCGGTCGCGGTCCACGTTCCAGATGGAGTCGAAGCTCTGCAGCGTGGTGGAGGTGGTGGCGGAGGCCATGCCGGCGCTGGCCGTGGTCTGCGGCCCGGGGATGCTCAGAACACTGTTGTTGTTCTGTTCCTTGGGCTCCTCCGAGAGCAACGGGTTCGACCTCGAGTCGGGCGATTCCATGAACACATTCACTGATCGCATCTGTTGCTTATACTGAGCATCAGTAACTTCATTCGATGTCACGAAATCAAAGAAATCTGATTTTGACAGTTCTGGGGCAGTGGCAGTCATGTCTACCGTTTCAATTTATTAACCGAGGACGATTACTCGGTTGATTGTTTCTTATTCTGTTTGCTATGTAAAGCAAACTTTCACTGTGTTTGTGTTAGCTTTGTGTTTGTACTACAATAAATACATCTAATTTTATATAAGTGATTTATAACCCGGTATGACTTGTACTTTATTGGCAGCGCTAGTGCGTCGGTAACTGAGGTGCAGGTGCAGCGTGCGCGTGCGCGGGGGCGGGAGCTACTCGGCGCTGCCCGGCGCGCGCGGCTCGCTCGGCGGACCAATGGAATGTGCCAACTTGATCCGTCCGTTCCTTTTTCCCATTATTCACCCCAACACGGTCGCTGCTCGTCAAGAACTCAGTTCAGGAAGCTCTTGGCAGCGGAGGAAGTGGCACTCGAATATGCTGGCCATGATGTCGCCCAGATGGTGATCTGAAATTAAAAGAAAGAAGCCAGTTAGTGTAACTGCGGCGTTGAATGTTTTTGTCGGTATAATTAAGGGAATGAATGTGTACGAGTACGTTTGAATCGTGTGCGGCGAAACGAGATATCGTATCATGTTTTAAATCGTATCGTCTTAAAATTGGAATAAAGCTGTTACTGAATGTTTAATTAACAAGCCCGCGTTGCTCGTGTCTTTAGATCCTGTACGAAACCAGGGCGAGCAAGTCACGCGTCGTGCCTATCAGGCATCACGTAGCGCCCCCGCGCCCGCGCCGCCCGCCGTGCCGGCGCTCCGCCCGCAAGCCACCACTTCTTTCGCACAAGTGTTACTGACTTGTTTCGGAAAATACCTATCACTCATTTATACTTTTTTTTGGCTGTGCTCAAAAACAGACCTAATTATCATTATTTTTAAGCTCCTTAGATGACACTTGTAAATAATATTTTTATTATTTGTCAGTATGTGTGTAGAGTCTGTATTAATAGTATTTTTTTATTATGATGCTGACATGTAAAGTGGTTGTAATAATGACTAGTAAAGTTCGAATTATGAATTACGCTATAAGTAACCTGTGTAGCAAACAACGACTGAACAAGAGCACAAAGCAGCGGAGTTAAACTCCAGTTGGAGGCGGGCGTGGGGCGGTCGTTTCAAAGTAAATATAAAAACGCCTACAACGTAGATTAGGAAAACTGTTCTAATCTGTTGCTAAGTACCACAATATCAATTGAATTTTATATAGCAGATTACAAATGTAAAATGAGAAAGGTCTGTCAGAGTGGACACGACGAATTGGAGCAGGCGCGCGGGACCGAAACACGCGGTGTCGGGTGGCCCGACAGCTGATACAATGCCAACTGCCGATACCAACCAAATATTAGTTACCGGTACGCCGATGTGCGTGCGTATTACATTTAAGTTATACGAGATACTTCGGATGATATTAAGTTTACTTTTTAACTAAGTGCCTATTTGGGATAAGGAAATACTCAAATTATTTATTTCAGTTAGAAAAAAATGTGCAGTTTAGATCAAAGACGTAATAAAGTTTCCATTGTAATGTCATATGCACCGATACCTTCAAAGCTTTAATTACTTAATTAATACAAACACGGAAACGTCGATGAGTAATAGTGTTTCTTTTAAGTTGATCTGTAAATGCTTGGAAACTTTCTCCACAAATTGAATTTTAATCATTACCGGTACACAATGGGTGTAATTTGTGGGGTCATTACTATGTCTTACAGCAACGATGGCCGCCACTGTCCTACCTAAGTATGATTGAAAGCAATAAAAATATTGGAACGAATTTTTAATACATATTACGACTCAGGATATTTCTGGCTGTGTTTTATTAGGTTTGCGAGTATAGGAAATCACTATTAATTATATGGTATCTTGATGTTAGGAATATTTTAGTACATTAACACAATGCTTTTATGAGTGTTGCGAAATAAAAATGATACTTGAAAACTATAATTCTAAGTTGTGGTTTATTTTATAATGCAGTAAATGTAACCGTTAAAATTTAATTACAACAGCAAACAAATAGGCGCATATAGCAATATGTATAAAGCATCGGTTATGTAGTAAATACTAAAATATGTTACTGAATCTGTTGCCTTATTAAGTTTTGGTTACAATGTGCTAGAAGGTGTAAACTGAGCAGTGATTATCGTAAAGTCATTTACTGCTCTTGCAGGACTCCGAGCCGGGGCCATAAAACTCTAAATTCAATCAGTAATTACGAGGTTTTGCGACACACAAATATGTCAACTATACCTACTAATTTTTAACGAAGTCTTGTACTTATTTGCTAGAAGTTGCTAAACTTTCACATGTTCAAGTTGTGTAGTTAACTTTCGCATATTAAGATGGCATAAAACGCAAGGGTGTAGAAATTTTAGATTATGTTGAAATAACGATTGATTAATTCGTACCAATTGAAGTTTATTACGTCTTTTATCTTGCCCATATTAACACATCAAATGTGGTATGCGCAAGACGTGGTACCAATATGACGTGTTACGGATCCTATGACAAAATATTAAGAATGATGACTATTTTGTACTTTTGAAATCTTTTTGAAGAAATAACAATGTTCAGATGTGAGTCATTTAGTCAAGAAAGCATCTTCGCTTGCTTTTGTGAAAACCGTGAAACAGAGTGTTTGTTCTATGTCTTAGCACTTCACTTCACTTTGATGCGTGCGCGCCGATTGTCGACTCTTTGTCTTAGTATAACCGCCTGGATTGATACGTCAACATTTATTTAGAATGTTATTACGTGTTATTCCCATACACATATATACCTTTTGGAAATACAGTAGGTAATTGCAAACATTTGGTCTCAAAATATTTTCTAAAGTAGGTACCTATAACGTAATACATGTAAAAGCTCACTTATCAAAATGATATGTATTAATGTATATAACAATCAAAATGTCCTTGAAAAAGTTGTTTTGTGATAAATTCAATAAATATAGCTTTGGATAATAGTAATATGTAGGAACGCTCCTAACATAATAACATACATAATATTATTATCTATACATGATGACTACCTATAACAAATGCTTGCAAGGTATTTCTGAAAAAAATTTCTTGAACCATTTTGATTCGATATCACTCCCGTGAATACACCTTTAGTATTCGTCCCCCAGGTGTAATTGGTATAAGGTGCGACGTTGTCGTGGCTGAAGGCGCGACGGGTGACACTAATAGGCTTGTGGGCCGAGATTGGAAAATGGGAAGCTAAGGAGTCAGCTGTCTCGTTGGGGTGCGTGCCTGATGATTCATGAAATGCGATATCAGCCACAATATAGTGTTGATTCACCAGTTTCAAATCAATTGTAATTAATTAAAATGTTTTCATTCATTGTTGTTTTTTTTTTTGCAAAAAGGAAGCTATAAATGGAGTAGAAATAAGAAAGATGAATAAAGTTTTAAAAATACGATAACTACCTATGCATAATCTCATATTGGGAATACCTAGATATCGTTACTTCGCCACGATCAAATCAGAGGACTAACATCACTAAATCAGATTACACTAAAAGAATTCCGCTTTATCCGGTCTCTCTGAACTCCATAGTTATGGCTGTCCATAAAATCGTTAGGCATATAAAAGTAACGCAGTGTTATTTAGCACAATTAAGCGGCGTTGTACAGCGCCCTCATTACTGCAAAGCCTTATTTTTAACTGCGTAACACTCGCGGTTTCTCAGAATCGGGGTCTCGTTGTTGCTATAAAATTAACCGATAGCCGACGATTATCGCAATGGGTTACGTTCTGGCGGCGAGCGAAATTAAAACTCCGTACAATGACACGCGCCTAATGACACGTACACGTAATGAGTAATGAAATAGCTCAATATATTGCACGTCGTTAAGGTGTTTCGTTTTAAGATCTATTGGTATATTTATTGTGAGAGGAAAATTAGATGAAATAGCTGTACGGTACAATTACATATGAGGAGGCGGGTCGTGATACCCTTTGAATACAATAAAATAGCAATATTTTAGCTGCTAAAAACATTAATTCAAGATTCAAGATATTTTATATGCATAAAACACGGTGTACATGCATGGTGGAAATTACATAATTTGATCTCGTGTCTTGCTAATAACATAGCATACAAATATAACATTATAAAATAAGCATTAGCAAAAACTTTAATAAATTGATTCATCAACAAAACAATCTAATTTCAGCCTGATCGAAACTGAGACAAGAAATCGAATGATGACTTTGTTATTTCTTTACGTAAAATACAAAGAGTACCGACGTGGAATTATTTTTAAAAAGTCCCATATTTTCATGTCCTATATTTTGATTTGATTTAGTAAGGTTATTTAGTAAGCGAGTATTCGGACCTTTCAGGAGATAACATATTATTATTTCATAGTAAAAATACTTGTTTAACCTTTAACTGTTGCATTAGTATAATGATTTCGTCGTAGAAAGTGAACGCAATTAGAGCATACTAAGAGAAGACATAAAAGCAATTCACGACTATTAACTAAAATACTGAAAACCACAAATTGCTTAGTCGTAACATCTCCGACCAAAAGAAATGCTTACAAAGAGCAATCAAAATAATAATTGAGCCTGATGTGGAGAGCTGCAGTGCGACGACGAGCTATGTAATTGCGCTGTTATTTTTTATTTTCAGTAGGCAAATTTCTTTACGGTTCCGTATCTCGTATCAAAAGAAGATAACGGAAACTATATGATCACTTTGTTGTCCAGTTAATTATTTTATTTGCTATATACATACATAGCTTTTTGTAATAATCGTATTCTAAGCTTAGCTATTTTATTTACATTGGTTCGCTTAATAAGGGTATGGGAAAACCTGGTCACATTAAAAACTGAGAATGACTAGTTGATTATCCTCATCTAACATGACATTACGTAAGATTTTCTACGAAGAAATTTATTTATGTTTATGTTTACATTAACCTTCATATAAATAAGCTCTTATTTGCTAAAGGAAAAGTATTTTTAAGGGAAAATATAAACTAGTACACGCAGGCAAGCCGCTAGTAATAAATAAAAGAAATAGAATATAACAGAGCATAGAAATAGTAGTTCATTCTTAGAAAACAGAATAGCACTTTAAACGTAAAGTATACATAATACATGTGTCATATGAGATGAAGATTTATGTCGTGCACTTCTAGACGTCAAAGTTTGCAGTTGCATATCGGATTCGATATTACAAGTGTAATTGAATGTTGAGCAAGTGTATGGGACAATACGCGCCCGCGCAGCCGGGCACCGCGGTAATGAAGCAATCGTTAGCGCGCCGCGAATCGCGCACATTTATGGAATTTCTACTATAATTGTATGAATGATAAATCACAATAATTCCTATCCATTTAAGTCCACGTTAGGTTGTTATTTACATGTCCACATTATATCTGGCATTACGCATGCATTACGCACTGACCACTCATTGTATACTACCAGTTTTGGTTGTGTTGAAAATATGAATTATAATTTTGTTATAAATTGTATTGATAATAATAAGCGCACAAGTGAGATAATTTTCTGTTTGCATCATATAATATAATTTTTAAATTAAGTGTACAGTCGCGTGCACTAATAAGTATATAACCTCATTAAAATATGAACCTTATTGTCCTGGCACAAGAGTCGAGATGTTTAGATTTTATTGCAGTCGACTGTACATTACCTTTTAATTCTACTATACTTAATTGTAAAATTAAAAGAGAAACGTCAACTAACAAGAAAATTCCTTCGACTCAAATTGACTGAATACGAGCAGCCGAATGATTGCCAACAAAAGACATCAACGCGCTAGTGGGCGTTCAAGTTGCCCAGTAATATCTCTCAACGATCGTAGGCATATACTCATTTCTTAGTATGTATTCTTATCGTCGTAAGGCCCAAAAGCCTTTTAAAAGGCATAAAACAATTGATTTTCCATTGTGTCTGCTGTCTGGGCCTTACGACGTTATGTTAACTACTATAGTTAAGGATATTAGAAATCAAGAGATGTGAGTCAATTAGGATATTATTGAATAAGTAGGTGCGCGCTCAAAATATTAAGTAACTTAAAGAACTAGGTTAAGTACTTAAGTAATTAGTTCCGCTGTTAAAATACCTAAAGTATTAATGTAATACATAATTAGTTGACAGAAATTATTAGCAAATGTCTAGTATCAGCTAATGCCCGTGTAATCCTACAGAAGTAGTAAAAAGTGAGTTGGCGCAAGACTAGTTCCTGCGCGCATCCGGCGCTTGCGCCGCGTCCGCTCGACTGAGATGTGAATTTAAGTTTTAGATCCAGTGCACTTGACCTACCACATTTTCAAAATATAATACGACTTTTAGGTTCTAATGATTAAAGACTTTTTATTTTAACGTCGTAATACCCAAAAGCCTTAACGTCGTAACGCCCAGACAGCAGACACAATAGAAAATCAATTGTTTTATGCCTTTTAAAAGGCTTATGGGCCTTACGACGTTAATAAAACAATTGATTTTCCATTGTATTAGCTGTCTGGGCCTTACAACTATAAGAAGTTACTACTTAATTTAACATAGGTAACATAGGTTTACATATTTTGTCGACCAAGGCCACATTTGTCTGCTTTTTATAGATCCAAAATAATAAATCGTAAATACCTAATTGAAGTATTATTAGAGAGATAGTACTGCCTCACAGAAAACCGGCGTAAAGCAGCCCCTGCGCTGTGTTTCGGCGAGTGAGTGAGGGGTGAAGGGAATAAAAGGTTGGCAGCGCACTTGTGATTCCAATAGAGTTGCAAGTGTCCATGGGCGGCGGCCATTGCTTACCGCCTGGTCGTCTGCTACCTATCACATAAAAAAGTACGTATTTTAGAATATATTTTGACTACGTAAAGTAAAGTATCAGCCTATGTTCCACTGCAGGTCAAAGGCCTCCATCATAGAAATCAAGTTGAACAAACACAAGTGTTCATCACATGAATATTTGTCCTCGGTGGGGATCGAACCCACCTTTGGCGTATGAGGCAGGGTCACTAGGTACCAAATGCGCCGTCACGTCAGTCAATCAGAATAATATATATAGTTTGACGGTAAGGGCATACAATTCTCAGAGCAATATATTCCATCGCGCCACAGCTCGATTGGGATGTGGATTTGATAAGTCTGCCTGCGCAGCGCGCCGCGCATGTGGGTTAACGAGTGCGTTGCGCCACCGCGCAAGCGCAAGCGCCGCGCAGCGACCGAACACACTACCGACTCGCATTTTTAATTTATCCTTTAATTTATCATACTTTTGCACTTCCTTACAAATGGGAATAACTTATATTTATGTAAGAGATGTTCATTTTATTTGTCACTAGACAATAAAATGTAAGTAAATAGCTTTATCAAATCACTTAGAAAAAAATGTTTTTTCTTTTTTAAATACATAGATAAGAGTTCTACTAAGTAGGTATTATTTATGAAATTTAATCAAGAAAATTTGTAACGTGAAATCTTTAACTATTAAAATTTAATAAGTAAGTCTGCAAACAACGTATTGTTTATTTTATTTTGATATCATTTAATAGTATCTAATGGATAGTATGCAGTTCAAAAGAAATCATAATATATTTCATGTTAAAGCGGCACTTATAGCAACTGCTCGAACCGGTAACTTGTTAGTTTTACATATGCTTAATTGCTACATAACAGATGTTTATTTAAATTGCAATAAATTAGGAACAATTAACTTTTAAACATAATGTAACAGTCATGAGAAATGAAATAAGTATATGAATGGAAAATGCATAAAATCTTACTCGAATTAGAATCGAACTTAGTGCACCAGTTCATTAAGTTAAGTTCTTCCTTGCGCAGTGACATCGTAAGGTATGACATTTCGATTAACCCCACACATGTTAGCGGCGCGCTCGCAACGTTATTAACCCTCACAGGCCAGACAGAGCACGTCCCACAAGCGACAACCGTGTTATATGACTTTGTTGATTCAAAACTCTCCACCGTCAGGTTTATTGGACATCACCACTTTTATCTAATTAATTTAAGCTAAGCTTAGTTGTATAATTTGTTTTGATTGATATCAGATTTCTACAAAGATAGATTAATTTTGTTATACTGTGAAAATATAATATCCAATATTATATTAACTTATCCATCTTGATATGACATGATTATACAACTTTGACTTTTGCACTTGTACTATCGGTTGCCCTCGACTTCGTAACACGTGAAGATGGTTAGATCTATTTATCAACATCAATAACGTTGGATTTTCATACAAACTTCTAATCCGTATAATATTTTCGGAGATTTAGTTAGTGTGAGTGCAATAAAAAAATTGCTTAGTGCGTGAATGATATTGTAGATGTAAACACTATAATGTTACACAGCGATTTATAACGCCGTGTTGCAATTAATATATAAAATGAAGGATATATTTTATTGCAATGATCTTAAACGATACCCGTTGTTTCTCTGCGATATAATACTTATTCTTATAAATAAATAAGTAACAAAGAGAGCGATAAAGTTACGCCTGTCTGGCACATTATTCTAGTGTTGTGTACGGTTAACGGTTACCTAAGTACTGAGTGTTCCGATAACGCGACCAATATCTACGGGGGCTTGTTATCTTTAATTAACACGGTATAAACGACCTCGATATCGCAACCACAATGCGCGACTATCTCCCGGCCCATCTGCGATCTATACAAATTGACTTGCGTCTATTTGCGACAAAAATAAGCGAACAATTAGATATAGCCGAGATTGTCATTGATTATTTGAAGATTTGTGTTGGTTTGTCCCGGGGCAGACAATCAGACGGATCACCTGATGATAAACGGTTACCGCTAATGGAATATTTTTATGAGGAAGATGGCAAACAAGCAGACAAATCACCTGACAGTAAGTTATTGCCGTGGCCCATAAACGGGTGTCAACAATAATCGCGCCAAGGTCACAACGAAACGTTTACCCCTTCCCCCGAATTGGGCCAAAAGTACCATCACTCACTTGACGAAACACAGCAATATATTGAGTCCATTGTTACATACTTTATGGTCCATAAATTTGAAAATAATTTTTCAGTGTTATTGAAAACGATAAACTATTAATTTATTTCAGAGTTATTAATAAAAATATTTTAAATTAGGTACATATTATCATAACATTAATTTGCATTATTACATTACAAATTCAGATAGCATGGGATAAAGCAGAAGATGACATTAATTCACCCGATATCGAATAAACGTAACAAATCAAATCCTATCGTAACACTAAACATGTCATGCTGTGCAATAACTGGCAGTCCAGTAAACAAACAGTATAGTCAGCCCTAGATCTACCTACTCGTAGGCAGTAGGCGCGCGGCCAGGCGGTCTGCGGCTCTGCGCCCGCGATCCGCGGCGTGATACGCGCGACAATGAGACGGTCTTAATTGGCAGCGCCGACTCGTCGCTCACTCGCCACTAGTCGCCGCCAAAATGGTAACGAGCGCGCAGCTGCACCTGCGCACGAGTCTACAACTCCCTAAATAACAATTATCTCCCTTATACTACTGACGGTTTTGGTCACCGTACCGTCTACATGCTTCGATCTCAAGACATTGCGTGCTGTCAATTAAAAGTTTGGAAATCAATGGGCTAACGCAATATCAATTCACAAAGAATACATACATTAACCTGTTAGAAGCAATAGAAAAAATATGGTATAATTATCTAAAATAATTGTAAATTATGCAACATTACCTAATTGGATAGGTATATATTTGAAACTCTCATGGCGATGTTTTGATGCAACCATTTGTAGTATTGTACAGATATAGAGAACAATTACTGAAGAGGGCGTTGACTCAGTGATTTATCTTTTCCTTCTTACCCCTGCGGCTGAAGGCGAAATGAAGTCTATTCATTCGCGTTTGTGGAGTAATTAGCTACCGATCTATTCACGAGATCAATAAATACAAGTCGGTAACCGTAAATGGGAGCGCTGGTGCATACCAGAGCGTCCGCGCCGCACTCGCCGCGCTGACCTCTGCCATTTACACGAAGATGACCGTTTGCTTACACAGCCTTTGATCTCTCTCGTCTACTCGGCTGTTGCAATTTTATGCCAGATTATTATGTATTCAAGTCGAATAGCAGATGAAATGAAAATATCATTGCGGAGATTACTTCGCGTAACCGTGGACCTCGAGTGACACGCGGTTAATGCAATTAACGACCTCCGTTCAAATACGACTTGCAAACGCGAAGCTCCATGCGGCAGATTCCGCTGAAGTTTATGCGTCTATTAGTTATGCGACTGGCGCGCAGTATCTCGGGCTACAGCACTCGCCCGTACTACTTATCTGGGGCTCGACCAGTGATTGGACCTCCTACGTCGACCAGAATTCAGATTTGCGCGTATTGAGCCAAACTGAAATATCATCGGCTATTACCAATTTCATTCGGTTACAAACATCGGATGTGGAATCTTTATTACGGGTCATCAGATATCGCGGCTGAATATTATGAGAAATTGATGTAGTAAGATTTGCAATTCAATTAACCTAGTAATTATTTTCGTAGTCTAGCTTAAATAATTAAGTGTATAGATAATAAACGTACAGTGTAGATAGTGGAACATGGGGCCATTATAAATGGCAATACGGGGCTATTGCGGTTTACGTTCTGATTTATTGCAACCGGGAGGACGGTGCGTTCGCAAGGATGCACAATCTAGTCGTGACATTAACGCGACGACTACGCGGCCCGGACCGCGGCTTCGGCTACCTAACTCTGACGTAAAATATGGTTCAGTGTATCTAATGCAGTATGCAGTCCGGCCGAATCATTTTCCCACGCCGCTTGAGCTCTATTTCGGTGACCATATACATTTAGATTCGCACTGTCTAATATTAGTTTATTATGCGTTGCGTAAACCGGTCTAAGTCGCACTAAATGACAGTGCTTTCAATAAAACCCCCGTATTTACTGTGACTCTAGTAAGCTGGCGTTCCTCTAACGACTGCGATAATATTTATGAATGGGTGATTTGAAGATAAAATACAAGTTAGTGTTTGATTTTATTTAGTTTCATTCTAAGCTATTAAAAGCTATCGCATTTAAGCTACTCATTCGATATATATTCTAATAACTGTTCGTATGTAGCAGTTGATTCCGCGCCAGTTCAAACTATTGATTGCAGTTTTATGTAGAGTGGTTTACACAGAGCGTGCTGCCTCGCCTGTAGACAGCTTCTAGGCTTACTCGGACGCCATATCGGGCATACTGAAACATGGAGTTCGCGACCTCCAAAATTGAGGTATCGACGCAAGAAGAGAAGAGGACTGTTGTTGTCATCGCAACAAACAGACGCCGACCGACAGCGCAGATAGATGCAAGATCTACTTGGTGCGAGCTACTCGCACTCGTAGACAAACAGAGCGAGTTACTGCAGCGCAGCCACTCGGCGAGCTAACTCGCACGCTCGCTCGTACCGTGACATCAGTCCTTAAACTAGACAGGTTAGAATAGGCGGGTGAGCTCGTCAATCTGGTTATCTAAATACGGCATGTGTAGCGAATTAATACAGAGATGACCGATTCAAACTATTCTAAAATTCCTTAGCGATCATCTAATTGGATAGATCATTAAATACGAAATGCTCTATTCATGAAGTTGATGATATCAATTAGCTTAAATATATGGTGTTACTTATATCTTTAAATAATTATTAGTTCTAAGCTAAGCTTTTCAGATTCAAACATATTTTGTTTATGTTAGATAAATAGAAAATTAAAAACTACGAGGATCGATTTACTTGCACAAAATGCATGCAGGTCTTAAAAGTTTCAACTCCGCAGGGTTCCTGAGACAGAATATACTTTGAGATATATGATTTGCTCGATAAGCGTCAATCATTTATTTCGAAATAAGCTGAGATTGCCCTACATTGCAGGTGCATTTACAAAAAAGAGAAACTTCGGCGGTCGGGGCTCGAAAGAAAATCTTATTATCGACGTAAGGGGCGACATTCGAGCCGGCATCGGCAGGCTGCTCCAGTTACAGAATCGCCCCCTCCGATTTGTATCCGGTTTACTCTGGTTTCGTGCGAAACACCTACGTTCACTCTCTTATGGTGTTTTAATCAATGTTATTCGCAGAATGTCCCTTAACCGGCATTGTCGAGATGAAAACCGATATTGTTTCGTGCGCGAGGTGACTGGACACCCGGACAGAAACCGCGAGTACGTACAAGTACAGTAAGAGCGCGTTCACATTTTTCTTTTCAATTAATTTCATTTTAGTTTATTGTATTTCATTAAAACATCCTTCATTGTAGCAAGTACCTACTTCCTTATTTTGGTAACTAAGAGGAAAAATACTACCATAAATCTCCTAATAAGTTGCACAAAAAGTGATCTAAGATGTTGCAGACGATTCGAGATGACTTTCAAAAATATCATCTCATACAAAAATACTGCATCAATAAATTGGGTAGCAAAATCAATCAGCAACTCACTCGAAAGTGAATTGTTAAGACTCAATAGACATTGTGATGCTCGGTGCGGCACTATACAAATAAAAGATCTAAAGAGATAATGTTTTGACAGCGGCTGACGTAAATGAATGAGGATGCTAATTGGTTGTTAACATTCGGTGCCATTATGCGACGGCGGCGCGGCGGCGGCGCGGGCGCGGCGGGGTGCAGCGCGGCGGCAGCGGCCGCTGACAGGTGACCGACTGCCTCCACAAAACAATTCGTGACTGCAGCCCACTAGCTTATACTGCACATGGTTTCAATCGACTTAAGATAGCAATATGTACAATCAAAAAAAATCCCGGGAACTTTTCTGATAGTACGTACCTACTTCGCTCACTGAACAAAAGTAAAGAATCAATTAAATATTTTCCTTATCACTAGATAGTGGCCGAAGATTAGGTTACCATCTTTACATGGTTGAAGTTCCAGCCATTCGCACTAAGCGCTATGAAAACTATAACATATATAATATCCTGGACCTTTTTAAGGCAAGAGTGAATAGGCTTTTTACGGGCAAGCATGGCCCATCTTAGACCTCATCTTCACTTAACATCAGGTGTGATCGAGGTTCAAATTCTTGTCTGTCGTAGAATAAAAAAAAATCAACGGCAGTTGTAAATCTGATTGGGGACATTGTCGTATTTTTTTATTATTGATTCCAACAATATTGGAGAATATTCGGTTTGAACTTTGTTACTTATTTGATATTCATGAAATACCTAACTGTAATTGACCTTAGTTTTCATTCGAAGGTAATAAAAATGATATTTTACTATTGTCGTTATGTAAATAAATATTTATGAATGCTGATCTTAGTAATGTTACTTTCATTTTATGAGCTAATTTTGAATACGGAAATGATAATTATAAAAATACTCAGATAACATACCAAACCGACCTTGTTTTTGGAGAGTGGTTAAAGCTACATTTTTGTGAAATAACATCATATTTTATTAGGTACTATAAATGTTTTACAACATGCATAGATACCATCCCCACTAAAAAGCATTTAAATAATTTAACAGAACAGTCGTCGTTTAATTAACTTTGTTATGGATACAATAATTCTATGTATATTCGTAGTATCTTGTGTTCACAGATCTGGTATACTTAGTTCACAATTTTACCTTTTACTCTTACGATAATAAGTACCCGACTTGTTCCAATATAATTAAAATAGTTGCCGACAATACGATACACGATGGGCCTGCGTATTTGAAAAAGAAAGTAAAAAAATATTCACATTACCCAACTTAAGTATATATTTCTCCTTCATTGGATCATCCAAAAAACGATTAGGCTTTGTCGTTATGCAGTTATTACTTATTACGTAGTTAGTAATTAATATTTTGATGAAACAAACCTGTCTTGCACATATTTGTTTACTCTGCTGTATAATTAGGCGTCTGTGTGCAATAATTGGCTCCACTTGAATAAATTTGTGAATTTTTGGCACTTTAAAGGAAACTACTTTCAAAAACAATTTACGTGCTATCAAATATAAATCTTTTATTGAGTTTCTAAGCATGTAATTAAGTGAATGCACTTGATCAAAAAACATAAACGTGATTAACATTAATGTATCTTAAGATAGTATATTGAAAAAGAAAGTGGACGTATCATTAAAACATATTAGTAGGTGACTAGGTGTAGCTGCAAAATTGAATTAAACACATTTATGAAATAGCACAGAGAGACTGATACTAATCTCAGAACTATTTAGGTTAATGGAAGAACAAAATGTATTACAATAAGCTTGTAATATAGGCGATGATGTAGGTAAGTATCGTTAATGGATATTAATAAAACACACAATGATGCTGGCTGCGCGAAACGTCCCGTTTAATTAGCAACGCTCATAAAATGAAGTCAGATTTATTACGAGTGTTTCATCACTATGTGGAATATGATATTTTTATGTGCCTATTTAATTTATAGTTGTAAAACTGTAAACCTAGCAATGATTAAACTTAAATAAATAAAACGGAAGTAGGATAAAATTTTCAACTTTAACTATTTTTTTAATAGTTTTAAGTAAATTAAATTTCTGGTCACGCATTTGATTTGTGGTTTGCAAATCTCAAATGGAATATACGCCATCTTCGGTCTCTTGCAGTAGATATGCACGACTACAATAGACCGCGCCGGGCGTCGGATGTGCAGCGCAATGCTAAACGTAGCCTATTTTCACGCTGTAAACCGCGTAGATGGCTTCAGTAATAACTCGAGAGTCGTGATCTCACTTGCATCAATTTATTTCGCCATTATTAGTCTGTACTTATTTATAGGTATTATCTCGTCCATCGGCCGCTTGCATTTCGTAACGATGCAGTTAACATCGTTTTGCATACTCTGGTGTTGACGTAGAGGTTTGTACTTGTTAGATATATTGTAGTAGGTGCATTAGCAACATTTTACTCGATACGACCGCAAACATTATGCACTAAAATGTGTACCAATCAGCATTACAATTTTATCGTGACCTTTAAGCGATTTAGTTATAAATCACGGAACCAGTAGGTATTAGTGTTACATTTTTTGCACGCTCTATCGGTATCATTGGCCAATATAGGCAAAATTAGATAATACCTACTTACTACTATAATATGCTTTAGATCAAATAGGCCAGTGAAGGCCGAATGCTTTTAAGTTTTACTTTATAATCGTATTAATTACGTTAGTTACTATTATGTTTTATTTTGTCTTACTTTTCTTCTGGATGGCTTTATATCATTGCAGTAATTACCTCCTTGTCATGCTGGTCGGGCCTTATCATGCTGCCTCCTGGTCATGCAGTTTGTCAAAAACCAATGAAATTTAATTTGCATTGATTCGACGCGAAGTGCATGTACTCCGAAAGGTTAAATACCCAGTTCTTGTTTGTGAACTTATCTATTTTTAGCAAAGACCTCCAAGTTTGTAACGAATGATCAAACGCGAATGTCATGTCTGATGTAAAATCAATCACCAAAGAACAGTAATCAATAATTTTGAAAAACAACCTGGCTTGTAATGTTTACTGCGGTTTAAAAACAACTTGTTTGTGTTTTGTGTTCGCGATGTTAAGTACAAAGACACGAAGCGAGCTGATAGGAACAAGCATTGAGCGAAAATATCTCACCGTTTAAGGTTATTTATTGGTTGTCTGCGCGACATCGGAGCTACTACGTTCTCGAGAGCGAGCGATCGGTTAACGTCAGGGCGACGCACGCAAACGACAAACCCGATGCATGTTTGAAGGCTGCGCTGCGCATTTACAGCTCGAGAAGCTTGTATAGATTCGCTCCGGCATTTACTGCTGATTCTGGGATGATCCAGATTCGCGTCCTTTCACCGCGCAGCCTTGAGCGCCGCGTCCCAGGACTGACCATTACCGACACACCGTTGTTAATGTCCTATCGATTAACATAGATCCGTACTAAGAGATTTACTGCGCTCGGACCACCGGGGCTTTAGAAACTGCACGAATACCTAGGACCTATTGTGTTTCATTTGCTCGCCATTTACAATCTATGCTGTTCCTATGAATTCCAAGCCTAGATATCTAGCCATATAGCGAATAAATTTGTATTTGTTTGCAATGCTTATGGATTGAAACGTTAAAACTTAACTTTCGCAAGACTGGCATAACAATTAGAACTGTTTAGATTTTATTTTCGAAAATAAGTTAGTCAAGTTAGAACCCCCACAGCGCGCCAGCCGATATGTGGGGACACGAGTCTTAACCTTTTTTTTGTCACCCTGTGACAAGTTAGCATCTTCTTGTTCAGTGCTTGTTTGCCAAAATTCAAGCGAATATAATAACTTCGCTGACTAAAAATATACGTCTCATTTCACATTTAATATAAAAAATATTAGATTATTGTTTTTGTTCTTTAAAATCTAATGTATATACAATTGAGTACCTATAGAAGCTATAGTTTTTATGACCCACGATATCTCACCTTGATCTGTTTTGAATAAAATAAAATGGTGGTTCTAAAGGAAAAACAAACGTTAGGATTTTTGATTTGTATACCTTATCTAACGTCTAGTATCTTTAGCCAGACCCACATGTTAGAAAGTGAAATAAAAAAAAACTCCGTTATTTCGCAATAAAAGTTTAAAAAATATGATTTGGCCTTCTTACATATAATTTCATTAAGTAGTAGGTAGGTATGATAGGTCGTTTCCAATAATAAAAAGTGCTTGTGCAATAAAACAAATTAGATAAAATCGCTTTTTTCGATTCGATGGAGCAAAATACCGACTTGTTATAACGTGCTGGTAATTTGAATACCGGTAAATAGTACTATTGGATCACGGAACCTAGTGGCTATATTCTGTATCATTTACTTATTGGGATACATTAGTTAATTAAGTTTTTTTTTCGGTTTAAGAGGATGGGAGAGGATTATAATAAAGGTAAGGGATATAAAGAAATGGGAGCGGTGTTCAAGCACAACAATGTTCAAGTATAGGTACAGCCAGCCACACATCAAAGTATACAATACTGCCAAAATTCTTCAATGGATTGTCATCTTACTGTCAAACACAATAGGTTTAATATCAATTGAGGAAATTTTACAGGTTGTGGTAACCAGATGTGTGTCTGTCTGTACAACACGCATGCACCGGGGCGCCCGCGCACGCCGCGCTGCCAATTAACTAGAATAACGACGATGCCGCCCAATCTGGCGGACGTGTGACGCTAGTTTGCAATTTAAATCGCCAACACGATCGCCAATCGGTATTTTTATCAAAAGCGATTTTAATTGGGCAGCTCCTCTTTTCCTTCGTTAGTATCTATTTTGGCTTTTGTAGAGAGCCATTTCATTGTTTCATCTAAAAGCTTAATTTTCACGTGTTTAGGCACGTGTAGAAGGATAATTTTAATATGATTTACATAAATTAAAAACCAATATCTGAGCCACTATCAGTTATAGGCCAAACTTTGGCTCGTCTTATTTATTGGACGTGGGCGTGGAAACGCGTTTATAAATATTTAGATAATGTAAAGCACATGGTGTAAGTAGGAAATTCGTTAGATAGGTAGCTTTAAACTCTCATAAATTTGTTAATTTTATACTGAATTTCACCTTTTACGGAATTGACCAGGTACCCAATACGACTATAATATAAAAACCTAAACCTACCAACACAACATGCTTTCTACTTGTAAACTCCTATTTCCGCACTCAGACTCCTACTTGGTCCATTGTACGTGTCTGTTTCTACTTCTTATGAAAACTTTAAATATTGACTCACAAAATATCATTTCCTGGGACCTGGGTAATGAAATACAAGTATACCTATATTTACTTATTCAGATCAAGTTTGGAAGTTCCAGTCTTTTAACGGAACACAACAAGCTTCCCATAATTTTATTCGAATAGAAATTTTACCGTATATGCATACTTGTTCTTTGCTTTCGAATACGTGCTTTCTTACGTTATCGCAGTTTGCATCGTCAAACCCACTACTGAGGAAGACCCTCCCAGGCTTATTATCGAAATTATTTTTTAATATC
The DNA here is from genome assembly GCA_014851415.1 of Cnaphalocrocis medinalis. Classification (NCBI taxonomy): domain Eukaryota; kingdom Metazoa; phylum Arthropoda; class Insecta; order Lepidoptera; family Crambidae; genus Cnaphalocrocis; species Cnaphalocrocis medinalis. The sequence continues at coordinate 9,446,425 of CM026276.1, forward strand.
ACGACATTGATCGTAATGTTCTCGTATGTTTATGTGACCACATTCATAGCGGTTCGTTCCAACGACCACTTTTTCAGAGTTCAACCATTACAAAAACGTAAAATTGGCATGACAATTGTTCTTCACCACTTCACTGAGTCACTTTCGTAATGAATATGGCCAAATTATAATTCCTGAGAAAAGGTAGGTAGTACACTTTGCAGAACCGGAATTGTGGCCTGGGTTTAATTGAAGGGTTCATGCAGTACGACTGTTTATCAAGGTAATTGCCGCAAGTTTTAAGTGAAAACATAATTTTATTTAATAACTTTCCTTTAAGGTGCTCCAGTTATTGACATTTACTTCACGAAACACGTACGAGGGACTTGCAGACAATTTTGACCTTAAGTCAAAGGAAAAAGGTCGATATTGTATACGAGGAGGTAAAGTTGTTTTTATATTTACTGTCAAATACGAACTCTTAATTATATGTATTATATAATTTGATGTTATTGGCTTGAGATAGTCTAGTTTCTAGACACAGGAAAGAAAGCAGACTTTTTCAAAGTTGTGAATTTCTAAAATTAATATTTATAGTATAATGAAAAAACAAGAAACTTTGTAGTACCTTTTGTGTGGCAACGTCTCGTTTGGTAATATCTAGATAATTTCTACTATGTAAGTAGATACCTTGAATACTTATAACAGAACATTGTCATAATTTTAAGTAATTTATTATGACTACTTATGACTTGGCGAACTATCAAACCATAAATTACGAGTTTACCTAAGCTGCAACTGGTAGGGAACCTAGATATAATAATATCGACACTGTGTCTGTACTTACAGTGGCTTTGAGGTGAGTTTTCTTTACCCCTGCTCCTTTTAAATAAATAGATGTTTCGACTTAAAAGGTTTTTATAGGGCTTTTTAGTCGAAAAATCTATGTTACCTAATGAAAAAATATGAATTTACAATCAGCGTCTGATTTGAATTTGTGATTTATAGATTTAGTAAAATAGCAATATATATTTTATTTGACATTAAATTATTGGCTTCTTTCAAGCGAAGATTACCTTACTTATATCGCACTTATTCTTACCTTCTTATTGGTAGATAAAGCTGCTAATAGCAATAATATATGAGGTAGGTAATACAAATATAGGAAGTTTTCTATGGAAAAGTTCTCACCTGCGCTAATTGATAACTGCATACATGAGCATATTCATATAAGTTCTTCAAAATCAAAGTTATTCCGTAAACAAGGATATCGACGGCACTGCTCGCCTTGAAGCCGATATCCTGTATACAAATAAGGCAAGTGTTTAATGGAAATGGAGCATTTTAGTGATTTAAGCGTTTCATAAAATATGAAGCAATAAAAAACATCAGACTCTTTAAATTATAACACGTCGCATTCTTTAAACTGGTTCAAGCTTAATTCTTTCCTTTTATGGACTTCATTTAGTTGTGATATTACCTCAAAATTAAAATGATACTTATCTTAAATTAAACAAAATATCATTATTTTATATGACAATTAAAATATTAATATCGCGATTAATCTGTAGTCTTTGAAACTTTTGAAATTGAACTTGTACTTTACGTGAAATTTTCTGGTATTAAGTAAATTCAATAAATTAAAAGTTTTTGATCTTTGCTGAACGAAGGATACATTCATGTTATATGTTAAAAGTGAACGAACGACGAGTTGAAAGTGACGTTGCTTTGTGTTTGACACACTGGACCCCACTGGACCCTAAGATTTTTTTATGTCAAAGGTGGCAGACGAGAAGCAGACGAGTGTGTTTTTTACCTATTAGCAATTTATGGACCGTACAAAATAAATAAATTAGTTGTAACCTAATTAGTGCAATAGTACCTATTTATAGCAACATAACATAATATAATAAAAATATTATATATAACGTGTTTACCTACATTATCTCAAAAGTGTCTTCTTAGCTGCTTATAAGAATTTACTAACAAAAGCTTTTTCAAAGAGAATGATACATTATTTGCCGAGTCCATTAAATTCAATGGGATGGCGGTTTTTTATTTCATTATTTAGATTTGATATATTAAAAAGAGTTGATAAATCTTCTGTAAATTAATATGAACTTACTCGTTACATGATTTTCGCGTTGTTATTGAAAACACAGTACTTAAACATATTGCCGGTAATAATGATATCTCCGGTGATAGCCATACCCAGACTGATTAAAGTGTCGAGGCTAAAGTTGCAAGCTGAAGCCATAATTTGTTCGATTACGCATTGATATTACCATAATATTGATATATTATAATAAAGGTTAACACGTGTGTCGATCTTCGCTTATTTACATAGATGTAAATGCAGTTAGAGATGCATGTAATAACGTGCTTGGCTGGAATATTTACGGCAATATGTAGATACTCTCTCTGAGTCGGTCCGTGCCAGGTCGCCGCGCGCGTCCTTACCTCCCGCGCATAGGCCTGCGGCGAGCTGCACACCTAGCAAGAACTTTTCACGGAAATCGTGGTTGTGTATCGTAAACAATTTGTATGAAAATTTAAGAGTTCTTCTATAGTACGTAAACAGCACAAACACACAAATTGAACGCATAAATGTGAGAAAGGATAGTGTCGCACGTGAGCGCCAGTCCCCAGATTACGTACCTATATACAATGAACGTACCCAATTTTTGCAGAAAATGGTACGATCCAATAACGTCATCGAAGGCACTTCGTGCTGAGCATTAGCGTAATCCTAGCGAGAGCACGTTACGTCAACGTTACGATCGCTTGAAAAGTTCGATTAAAATACTCGACTTGGTGTAAATAATAACTAATTGGTGAGGACTTCAATTGAATATTACCTATCTCGGATAGATTAACTATCGACTGGCCGGATGACGCATTTGGTAGTGACCCTGCCTCATACGCCAAAGGTCGTGGGTTCGATCTCCACCCTGGACAAACCGTGAGATGTGACTAGTGTCTGAATAAGTAGGTATTTAAGTATTAAATTTGTGAGAAGTTCCTTAATACGGAGTCAGATCAATGATTGTTGTGTGTGAATAGTAACAGTCTCCGATCCGGAAATATTCAAGCTGAATCTCATTTCATAAATGATGCTCAACTGGACTCACCCATTCTTTCATTTCCACACGTTCAATATGAGTACAATATTATCAGTAGGTATCTAATACCGCTATGCATCGTCATGAATTACCTGGAACAAATTAAATAACCATTGTAGAATCATATAAATAGACTTGAAATAATGCCTTGTACTTATATGTACATCCACATTAAAATGCATACATGATTATTAACAAATAATTACCGTGACAAACATAGGCTGTATATGTACATTAAAGGTATAACCTATTTAAGTTTCACATAATAAGTTTGTGCTGATAGTGAACAATTAAATTGCCGCAAAGCACTTTGTTAGTTTTGCATGTAAAATATAAATTTTGATTACTTAAATTGTTATCTTTCAGTTGCAAATACAGCATAAAGCAGACTACCAGCTTCCTCCTCGAGCCCTGCGCTCCCGACTGCGTAAATTTCCTCCGCGCCGTCCCCTAAGCTATAATGTATGCGCGCGATTGACACCTGCAACCCGTCGTAAGCGATTCGCACGGCGCAGGCGCAGGCCCGCATTGGTTGTTACACTGATGCGCACTTGTGATAAATTAGATACGGTACACACGAGAACCAATCTCGAACCTCCGCAATCAGCTTTGCGAAACGCGCCTCGTTTCCCGTAAATCGTTAGTGGATTAGATGTCTGCCAAATGTATGTAATACCTATAAAACTTTAATCCCACTTCCACCTTAACACCTGGAGTTAAAGGCTAAATTACAACAAAAATTGCCTTTAACGCTAAACATCGTAGCTCTTCTGACGACTAATGTGAAACTTTATAATCTGCCTAGCTTTGGCAGTTATATGAGTTTATGAGACGTAATAAAATGGTGCTTAGTGTATTAGTTTCGTTTGCTATATCTTTAAGCTTATTTGTTCCGTGTAAGAGAGCATTAATTAATCGATGTTTAGAACTGGTGTTTCGCTATTATATGCATACATATTAAGCCATTAAATATATTGTTTCGACTGATAAAGACTTATGCCACCCTCCCATAGCAAGTGGCATTACACACTGTGTTACTTTTTCTTGTTCGATATACTGTTTTATTTCTGTTTTAAATATGAGTGATTTTAAGTGTGGCGCTTTTTGTGCAATGTTGGCAGGTAAAAAGCTAACATAATAAATTTAACACAAATCATTGCAAGTGATTGAGTCTTACTTCCAAGGGAAATCTACGGTGTTCTCCAATGAAAAACAAATTAGATTCAACTTTCCATCATGTTCTTGCGCCGAAAAATGGTCGGTAGCGGCTTGTTACAAAAATAAACTAGAGTGAACAATCACAATTTCACTTACGATTAATTTGCTACAACAATAACAAAGATTGAACGTCGCTTGAGCAGACTGCTCTCGTTTTTTATAACGCGATATGGTTTAAGTTTTTTTGTGAGTACCGCACTATCTGATTTGCATCTATTTCAATACAATGTCTATTCACGCAGTCGATATGTAGGCAAATGCCAGAAAATAGGCTAATGCAGTCACGAACTTCTTTGACCATTATCAATTGTTAGTAGGCAAATTTACATGAAATAAACTCAAAATGGCTCTTGGATAATGCGATGTTTATAATAAACTTGAATGTTGAGATGAAAGTGTAGCGTATAAGGAAAGCAACCATAAAAGCTTATTTAATTTTAACAATCCCCTGCCAATAGGTAAACCGAGCTATGTTCAAAGAATTCGAAACATACTTTTTGCTCGATCCAGGAATCGAGCCCGGGACTCCAAGATCATGCTCCGTCCTTAAACCACAAGACCAACTGGGCGGGCTGTCTCTACCTTTAGTAAATTTATGTAATTTGTCCCGAAAATGTACGTTCTTATTTCTGCATGTTATTTAAATTCATTTGTGTGTTTTAGGCACTATACTAAACGTGAAAAATATCAGTAATTTAAATAATTTTCATTGACTTGCTAATCACAATAATAAATTCATGACCTTAAAACTCGTATTTTGAAACGTTGCCATATTTCACATAATAGTAGTTTGTAGATAATATTTTGATTATTTTGCTATTTGTCTGAAAATTCGGTAGACTCGTACAAATATTCTTCATAGAGCCATTAAGTTTTCACTATACAATATTCCTAAACATTATATTACCTATATGCGTTTTCATGGCACACATAAAACATTTTAGTGTCATATGAATAACAATTCTAAAGATAGACATAAGGAAACTTCCATATCGTGTCTAACTGTTGAACATACTGTCTTTTTGTAATACTTATTCCGGTTTCGCTAAATGCGTAATAGTTCTATTCAAGAACAATTAAATAATTATGCTGAATCTAGCTTCCGCGCTCTACCACTTCCTGAATTAAATTCTTTCGTAAAATTTTCTTGAAATAATACCATTCCGCTCTTTATTACAAAATATGGGCTAAAGTTATTTCAAATTCAAAAATTTTAATATTAAATATTACAGGTTTGATAACTTGACTACCGGCGTCACTAATATATATTTTTATAAAATAAAATATTGAAATGAGCACTCTATATAATATAGATACTGTAAATTAGGTTTTCCATTTGATTTTTTGTGAATGTTGTGTTGATCTAATAAATATACTCCTATTCTTTCTTCTTTATTTCTATACTTAGATAATGTCTTTTTAATTTTTTAATATATGTCCTGTTATCTTAAAGTCACTACAAATAGATAAATAAAATTTGGATTCCAAATGCACTGCATTAATATAATTGGAATTACACTCCAAAGTTTTCCTCATGTATGGTCACAAAAACTCGCACGGTTGAACCGATACACGTAATGTAACTGACCCAACAAAACGATTGGTCAGTACTCTCTGCTGTACGCAAACAATCTGTTAACTGACCACTTGAGTGGAAAATCAATCTCACTTGCTCTTAATACCACACGAAATGTGTGAGCAAAAAACCACGGCTAATGGTTGCTATGTTCGGTTGAAACTTACACGTTGATCATTTTGAGCTGGTTATTTGGATCATAGGCACACATGCGCACATGCTCTCAATTATGATTTCACAGATCATATTTTATTAGACTTGAATAATGCGAGCGTGAAAAGTGCAGACAAACGTCATAAATATGATTTTCCTTTTGTTTTCCTATCTTTGCATGTGGTGTTGTAGCCAAGAGGATTCTAATAGTGATGAATAACAAATAAAAACATACTAAAAAGTTAGTTATGCATTTAGGGGGTAGGTACTTTGTTTTTAGAGTGACAAAAAGGTGAACAGGATTTGTAGCAAAATCCGCGTCGTGCATAACGCGGAAAATGCGGAGACATGGCGCTGGGCGCGGGCACGGCGGGCCTCCGCGTCAAGTTCACGCGCGCAAAAAATGGCACTCAGCTCGACAACCTACTACGTTAGATGCGTGTAGGTACTTACTATAATTAGTCAGATATTACTAATATTATCGGACTATTTATAGTATGAATATGCATCTAACATAGTCGTTACTATTCATATTCATTATGTCAAATAAGAAGTTACCATTACTAAAATATATGGCAGATATAGACATTATTTGATTATCCTAAAAACTTATAGTAATAAATCATAAATCAATGTTAAAATAAAAGATAAAAACAGTATTTGTTAAACACACCCGACAGAACATTACACACAAAACTGTCAAAACAAAACAAAACAGTCAAAACTACACAAGAATAAAATAAATTATCAAAAAAAAAACCAACAACATACAACCTGCAGTAAAAGCAATAAAATGTGTTGTTATTGTTTTAATGTTGAGTTTCTGACAACATTAAAACAATAACAACACATTTTATAAGTAAACAAACTCATATAGTAGTAAATAAATAATTGTGTTCCTCAGAAAAATTTGAACTTGCCTTTTTCTCGCAAGAGTAAGATTCAGTGTACCAGAAATATTCTTTAAATCAGATATCTACCTAGGTAGATGGTTTGTTATTGATAGGCACGTCTGACAACACCCACAAAGATAGCCTAATCATTTCTACGTTCGTTTTATAGCAAATTGTTGCGCGTTTTAAACTCAAGTACTACTTTAATCTGAATTCAGATCTTGTAGTACAACTGCTAGACAGCAGCACTGGAAACTCGCAACGATAATTAAGGACTAATTTATCGGTTTAAAACATATCTGATTGTGTCCAAGTCTCGCTGGTAGGCAATGGACACAGGCCCGCCGAATACATCTTATCTCTCCAATAAATACTGAAGCTAAATGGTATGCTTCTGCAGTGGCAGTGGCTCTTAGCGTTCCTGATTAGATAACATTTTCGTACTTTTGACTCTTGATTTTTGTTTAATCCTCAAGTATTTTTATGAAAATCTAATTTAAACCTTGATCATTTGCTAAATGTAAATGTTTTTTCATGATCTAATTTTATTTTACCCAAATTAAAGTGGATAGGGATGAAAATACATAAAATACTTAGCCCTGACTGACTGATGGATCAACGCACCCCCTACCTGCTTTAATTTTGCATAAACATTCTTTAACAGAATTTATTGAATATGCATTTTCATATTTGAAATTTAGCCCCTAACAGTATAAACAAATGTTTTAGAGGTGATTTGGTTTGAAGGTTATTTCAATACAAATAAATAAATTTATATTAATTCAATGTGTCATGTCATATTTGAAATGTCAACCCGATATTCTTTAGATTTAGACCCGGTTATTTGGCAAAAGTCGGAACTAATGCAGTTGCCCTTACAAGTATCAACATTGGTAGACATTTTTCTATACAAACAATGTTGTACAACGCCCCCCTGTCAGTGCCACTGAGCGGCCTTCTGAACGTAGTCCTACGTGGTCCTACTATATTGAATTCAAAGCTTAGAATAATTATTCTAAGATTCAAAGCGTACTTACCTAACATAGTCTTTACATTTTCTAACATTTATAAATTACAATGAATGGTATGCATTCATGTCTAAAGCCTGTCGTCAAAACAAGATTTAGTTAGCATTTTGCATGAACATATTATGCAATGGTACAAGATTGCAAGTGAAAACAGTGCTTTACAATATTTGCTTCGATCATAATTTGCTATGAATCTATAATTCGACGGGTCCCAAGAACAAAATCGTATCTGCTAAGTAGGAACATAGTAGAAACGATTGTGTTCTTGGAACCCGTAGATTTAATAAGGTACTTTCTGTCTAAAAATAGATAATTCTTAATTAACAGGAACAATTAAACGACGACCCAGTCGGTACACTAGCTAACTTCCTCATACTCATTGAATACAATTACCTTATCGGAAGTTTATTTCGGCATTACAATTATAATGTTACATTGAACTAAAGCGAGTTCAGAATAATAACAAACTGCACGTGCCGATATTTTTGTAACAATGTCACCGGCTATTAATACATACAGTTTGACGTCGTGGTCCGGCGCCGACCTGGCTTGACTGGACCTGCTGGTGGCTTAGTGCTTAGTGTTTGTTGGACAGTCTAACCATTCACTCCTTAGTTTATACATTGCTTATTTACAAAATACTAAGTATGTAGTTTGGCTCGCAACTTCGTCCGCGTAGAAGTCGTAAATGGATCTAAGAAAGAATGTGCCTACCACAACAGTTATGAGTTCTTCAACAGGGGTAGAGTTTCAAAATATCCTTACTTATTGGATGCCTAGACACGTTATGTAATGGACACAGCCTTTTAAGTTTCAGGTCTCTACGATCAGAGGTTTAGGCTGTATGATCATACTGACTGGCTGATGGATTCATCCACCATTGCAAATCAATATACCTAATAATAATCTTCTATACATATAAAATGCTTTTTATCCCATAACCAATTATTATATATTCAAAAGTTGAGTGGGAGAATTTGACCGTATATTTCTGGCCTTTATTTTGTTGTCGTGCAATAAATAAATTTGTCTGAGTGTTATTTTTTTCATACATGCCTACTTACCTAGAATTTAGATACTTATTAACAATTGTTTTAAATAAAATTATAGGCCAACGCTTGACCACAATCGCACCTGATGGAAAGTGACGATGAGGTCTAGAGGTGAGGTTTGCCTAGAAAATGCCAGTTCACTCTTTATATTATTATTGTAGAGGTTGGTCAGTTTCATATGAATAGAAAAGAATGTAACATTAAAACAAAATACCTACGTCAAGCATAAATTAGTACGTAATGTGACAGAGTATTAAACGGTGCGCGGGCGCTGCGTAACGCGTTGATGTCTTTTGCTCCGCAACGAACACAATGCATGGAGCAACCGACCTGTAAACATGTGCTCACCTTACGATTCCATACGTGTTGTTACAGCTTTGTTGAATGGATGTCAATTCCTTAACATTAAGGCTAAATATAGGAGTAATTAAGAAAGTGTGAAAATGTCTATTGAAGTTCTATATACGTTAAAGTTTTATTATAATACCTGGAAACACGCATGAGCTTGAAGGTAGTTCCGTGTCAGCTACGTCCGGCAAACCTTCGACATTTCCGAACACAGTTGAATCACCGGCACCGGGGGCGAGCGCGGCGCGGGGCGCGGGGCGCGGGGGGCGCGGGGGCGCGGGGGAGGGCGCCGGCGCGGGCGCACCGTGCGAACATGCTCGCGAGGTCGGCGTCTTTTTACTCGCATTACCTCCTGACATTCGAACTTAATGGAGTTGCCTTATTGAAATTTAAGCAAAACAACTACCGACGTAATGGAACGGAATTAGGTTATCGTAACGAGAAAATGGTCCTCGAGTGGCCATCTTTAAGCTCTCCGCGGCCCAATAAGAATCCAAAACATTTAGTGTGGGTCGTGAGTTTCGGAACGCTACCCGTCTCATTCGCACAAACCAGCGGCGCACCCGCGAGAAAAGTGTAGATATACGAACGCGCTCCTATCGACAAATAGTCATTGTTCTTGGCCGTAATGGAACAAAATAAAGACAGAGCAGCGGTATTCGTGACTGCGAGACAGAACTACGGCAGCTCACGTGTCAGAGTAAGACAGACTATAAGGTTTTTAGGGTCGATGGCCGGGCGAAGGAACTTAAAATTGGATTTTCTGAAGAATTATGCTTCATTTAGGACACGTCGATCATGATCTCATAGGTCGAGATACTAGCCGTTTAATGATGCAAACCAAATCGTTCGACATTTTCGTTTACAAATAAAACTGTTACCTTTGGCATTTGCCAAAGAAGTGTTCGTTGTCCTAGACCGAATAAGAGACAGATATAGTAGGTAAGCTTAGATTTATATTTTCGTTGTTAATACTCGTAATTATGCGAATATTTAAGTATCGCATAATTCAGGATTCAAGGAATTTCCTCATTTTTGGTTAACATAAAGCCTAAATTGTTTCTATTTGTTCGAAGAGTTCTTTGTGGTATAATTAAAATCAATTTTCAGTAACAATTAATTAGTTGGTTTAATTAGAAGGCGGTGTTACGGCGCGGGCGCAGGCTGTAATGAGTCAATTGGCAATATTAATGTACACGCATCACTTATTATGCTAATGCCGGCGTATGTTAACGCATGCCACTTTGTAAACAGAAATTTCCATACGCGAAATAAATTAAAGTAATCCCAACAAGTCGTCCGGCTGGCATTAACAGAGTGCAGGCTGTCGCACTCGTCGTTACGAACCACACCGCCTGGTATAATCAACATATAGGGAAACCATCTCAATATTTGTGCTGAGATTGTTCAAAATTTTATGGACTTTTTTGGGGATTGTGGCCAAATTGCCGGACAGATATCAGACATATCAGAACAATTCAGTTTACCCATATTTAAATTATTCATGCATAAATATCTCTTTTATACTCTCACGATGCGTGGGAACAGGATGATAATAGTACTTGTATCCTTGCTAAGAGTGTGATGTGCAATGCATGAGCAGGGTCCCCAGGTTTAGTTCAGCCGAGTGATGTAAACATAGATTTTTTATGGTCATCATCAAAATTTATATTTGTGTTGGCGAGGTATGGTAAAAATTACATTAGTTATTTCTCAATATCGATGAAGAATGCAAAGTTTAAGTTTTAATGTGTGTATAAAATAAGATTATCCAAATTTAAATATTTTAATGTTGTTGTTGAAGATTTCCTTTTGCATATCTAATTTAAAGCGCGGCATAGATACTGACTTTTTTAAGCAAAATTTGCGGAAGTGAAACATTTCTTGAATTTTATTAAACTAAACAACAAGCTCTAGAACATTAGGTGGATGTGTTGGCATTCCCATTATAATACCACTTTGACAAACATTGGGCGCATTCTCATCAACCACCGGATAGCCCGAAGCGGCCATTAGTGCCAAACAGTAGTATTTTATTTTGAGTGACTGCATGATAGAAAGTGTTAGGTAAGACTGTTCATTAGGTATTTCTTTTTTGCTAATATCACCATCGCACAAAAAGTTGAGGAAGTAATTTCTTTAACTATGACCTTTTTAATACATAATAAGTAAAAAGTATGCAGAAATAATCTTGTATTTACAGCTCTCCTCAGCTCATCTGCAGCCTCTATAGGACAGTTACAAATTTGATTGAATAGAAGTAGACATGTTTCCTCCTCACCTTCGACTGGTGACAGGTATCACCAAACACGTACCTATTTCTCATCATATCTCTGCAGTTCGTATTTATACTACCTACTGTCTCACTACAAAACGTAACCCGGAAACAATGGAAAGAGGTAAGATTTTACCACTAACTGAGTAAAGACTTACCCCTAAGTAAAAAAACTTACAAATAATAATAAGAAAAATATATCCCATTACAGGCCTAATCTTTCCTGGTAAAAGCAATAACTAGACACTTAACATTTCATAAAGATACACCACACGTAGTTAAATATAATTAACTAAATCCGAAAAACATTGGTAGGCACCTGCTGAAGTTAGTCAGACACGTGGCATCGTTTATTTATTCCAGGGCGATGGCCTAAGCGTAAGGCATGAATGATGAAAATACAAACCAACAAGATAAAACAGAACAAGTAGAATCTAGCCAGACACCTGGTAGCCCAAAACGGGATATATGGGTGGATTCCCGGGGCGCGGTGACGCGAGCACGGGCCGGGGCGCGGGGGGCGGGGCGTCCCGCGGACCGTTACGCCGGCGTCCTTGGCTGAGTTCTTTCTCGCGGGCGCGCCGCAGCAGGTCGGGCTGAACTCGTTCCGCGCCAGCGCCGCGGCTGCGCACGTGTGCTAGCGCGCGCGGTGTGTGCGCACCGCGTGCTCGGCTACACGCCGCCCGCGCATGTGTGCGTGCATAGAATTACTCCTAACGGATATTACGGAATTTGTTAGATAAATGCCTTAAATTCAAACTACCGAGAAATACTTCTTACTTATACTTGTACCTTAAGGTGGCATTTATTCAGCTATATTTTTATGAAATAATATTAAATGTTTCAATAATCGGCTTCTAAAAATTTATTTGAACCGATGTATAAATAGTTCCACAAATTGCGATATTTTTCTGATTTATTATAGTATAATTATAAAAAAATATAAATCAATTGAAACATTGGATCCTAAAATAAGGTCTCCCCTTGCACTGTGAAATCCAGGAAGAAAGTATTTACCATACACCCAGACCCAACCAAAAATCTACTTCAATTTACCTTATTATGTCTATTATATTCGTACCAACAGGCTGCAATCAAATACTTAAGTACACGCTTAAGTATTTTCACCTTAGTATACATTTGATATCAGAAAGTAGAAGTCATATAACTAATAGATATTATAACAAGGTATCTACTATTGTGTTTACATGTTCCTTCGAAATTAAATTAATACATTAGTTTTGTAAATCTAATGCGACAATCATCATCTATTCAGTCAAAACATTGTATTGATCGAATAAATCGAAAGAATTCAGCCAAGTGTTTAATATTACTTATGTATATTTTATCGATTTCATTAACCTTTCAACTTGAACGAAAACGCGCGGAATATACTTAACTACCCATGTATCAAGATAATTAAATTATGCTAATGTATTCATGATTTGGAATACAAAATTTTTAAAACTATTCATAACAAAAACAAATCATGACAATGCCTGTATTTTTAAAATTAGCTAAAATAGGTATCTATGCTAACAGGTATGTTATAGGTGTAACGTTTGTAACAGTGACACTCAAAAATAATTTGACAGCTTTTTTTTCATTCTTTCACTAGTGGAAAGCTAGGTTCATTCATGATCAATTATACCTATAACAAATTTTACTACATATGAATTCGGGAAGACTTGATTTAGGCCACGCGAGCTATACTTAACTTTGCGATTGTTAGTATCTTATTAGGCCTATTAATGAATAGACTAAATATTTTTCCTTTGAACGTCATTGTTCATTCGACCTTTGATAATCAAGTGCCATAATTAAAAACGTTCCTTCAGGAAATAATCAGCGTAGCTGAAGCGTGACCCCATAGCGAGTTCCAATAAAACAGATTACTATCGGCTTTTATCACGTCAATAATGACATTTGTCTATAAATTGCATTGTGGCCTTACGCAATATTAGTTGTTAACAATAACGCTCGGTTACGTGCTCGGCGCGTACACTCGGCGGCACAACTGCGACACTAACTGTACGTTCATATTTAATGTTTCCTTATATTAGAGGTGACAAACGAACGAGCGGGTCAACTGGTGATAAGTATTCATCACTGCCACCAATGAACATCTGCGAAATCAGAGATGTCGCTGATGCGTCGCCGGTCTTTTAGAAAGGAGTACGTTTTTCTCTTGAAAAAGCGAACCCACCATGAACAAGATAAGAACATGTATAATGTGTATCTCTTAATCTACGACTTCATAATTTTCTGAGAAATGTAAGCTAAAAATATTTTAAGTAGGTTGCTATAATAATATCAACCTGTTTAAAATATTTTTAGTTTACACATAACTTTTTTAATGCTTTGCATTTTTTTGGTATGCCATGTAATAAAATGTTTATTTAATTAGATATCGGCCACTGTAATACTGCGACCGAGTGTACCGGTTGTGTCGAAATGCCGAGCAAAGGTCGCCAATCACAAATAGATTCAGCCGAGTCGCATAACACTTAAAACAATTATGGCCGTCTTTAATTACTTGTTGTTCTTATTACCGTTTTATTTTGCACGAAAAGCTTTTAACGCGATGCGGCTAACGCGCACTTACGTTGGGCAACGCAAGGACGCGCTTGCCGCAATCGCCGCCCGGCGCGGCCCGGTATTACTTTATTAAAACAAAGAATTTAAATATACACGTATCCACCGATCGCCGGTTGGAAACAGGTTTTCGTAAACGTAGTATTATTTTAAATATTTATCTATGGGAAATTAAACAAATACTACTGGTTAAGTGCTCTTGTATCTACATCCTGAAGGTGTGCTGTGTCTTTATTATATTTTTGCGATAAACATGTAAACGTTAATACGCAACTTGTATTTTTTTAGATTTTAGTTTCGGATAACTTAAATTTAAGAAACAAATGATGTATGACGAGGCTATTTAGATCATGTTAACGTGATATTTGCTATACATAATATAATAAAAACAGATTGCGCCAATCCGAGATAACCTGGGAACAGGGCATGACAATTAAGATCATATCGCACACAATCTTCTGCTGAATTGAAGCTGATTCGAAATGTATCCCGCCAGACGTGCTAAAACCGGGTTAAAATTATTTCATGAAAGGAAATAGAAAGTGAGTATCCGCAAAGATTGTTAAACGCTTGATATTGCATTCCGAACTATCACAATTAGTAAAAAAAACAAAGCGCCAAAATTCTATCAATTATAAAATGCAAATGAACAAAATAACGACATTCCATTTTGCACTTAAATTTCCATATGTGCATAATGGTCACGCTGTCATGAGCCCAACTCGAGATGGAGCGATACTGCAAACGTTAGTTTAATATTATAGTGCTGCGAAAATATAAGAAAGTCACTGAATCTAGGAATCTAGCTCAGAACTATTACACAAAATTCATTAAAATTCATGCATTTTTTTAAATAATGATCATAATAAGTTCTTCCTACATTGAATATATTGTATATTTTTTAAGAAGTGGATTTATTATTAAACAATAGCTAGACACGTGCGTATACGAGTATGTACAGCTTGATGTAATCACGATTCTTGGAAACTTCGAGTTGTTAGAGAAATACCAGTAAGTAACAAGTAACCATTTATTGAGTCCGCAGTTTCTTCTATGGGTGGGAATCGTGACCAACTTATCACCATTAACTTTTGGCGCTGATTAACTTTTCAATTGAGCTATCTTGAATTTAATTCTAAGTTCATTCATTCTTGCAGACTTAATGAAAATAATTTACGATTAAAATGAATACAAGTTAAGGCTAAATTAAAGGCCAATTTAATGAAAATGGACATATCAATTCCAGTTACGATAATGTAGTAACCACATATTTCATTCGTAAATTGGGTGACTTCAAAATGGATGGTAATACCATATTTTACGCAAATATATTTTTATTTGTCTCCTCCAGACGACGAACAGACACACAGGTGGTTGCCTGTGCGCTAACTAGCACGCTACGAAAACCTGACCACATCACGCTCACTTGTTGATACCCCTTGGCCTAATTATAATTTCTTCAAACAAAGAAGCGAACACGTTAAGTTTTTTATTTGTGCTAATTCTTTTAATTCATTAATAAGTATGTAAATTCACAAATTCATATAATGAAGTACAAATCAGTGAAACTGCCTGAACGTGTCTAGAAGGAACTATGGAACATTTACTTAAGCAACTCGGCTAAGGCATCACGCGGGCCGTACCTACGTATCACGAGTGCCATGAATCAGATTAATACCCATACACACGCAAGTTAGACGCACACAACGCGCGCCCCTGTGCGCACGCGCCGCCCTGTGTGCGCGCCCCGCACTCACACACCCGCGGGGAGGTTCAACGTACCAATCGCCAACTACGCGAGTTCCTTGTTCCACTTTACCACTGACACTATATTATTATCGTTCCATTGGAGTTTCCGACTTGGGCAATTCTTTTTTTACAAAAATAATAATATTAGGTGCCTATCTATTTTCAAAACCGTTCACGAATCATAATGTGATCAAATGTTCTATTGGAGTTCAAGTGTTACTCATCACAGGTTGACACCTGTGTCACTTCCTCGTAATTTCGAGTTATATTACAAGCTACCGTAGAAAGGTACAATACTACTACACTAGTAATAATAATACTGCATACAAAACGATGATTATTTATTTGTTTGGCCCTTGCAAATTGTGTGATGGCTATTTCACTCGGGCTGCATCCATTAATCTTCGTATGAAAGTCCGATGCCGATTGCTTTTCACCCCGTCGACAAATAGCCGACCGGCCGACCTCCATAAATCAAAATTAGTTTATATCAAAGCTTCTTAGATTTATTTATAATAAGCCCGCAGAGTTATTTGTAATGTGCAAATGATTATTCATTTCCTATCGGTAGAATGAGATTATTACTCGACAGACAAAACCATCTGAATTACCTACCAGTAAAAATCTACTTTTGCAATAAATATAATAAATCATAGAGACATAATTGACTAATTCTTTGAAAAGTTCAGCATTCAATGAATAAAGAGTTTTTTATGCTTTGATGAACTTTGACTATTTTAAGCATACTATATTGCTTAAATTGATTGATGATTTGCTAATTATACGCAGATTACAAATATTAGACCATACGATTTAATTAAATTGCCAAAATACCATTTGCCAAAATATGAAAATCTTCCAGTAGTTTAAAAACAGGTTTCTTGGGAACAATCCTTAACACGGCCTTTGATGCCATGCTTAACTTACAATCACTTTATCTGTTCAACCAACTAAAAGCGACACTCCGTGCGCTATAGTCTATAGAAGTTCCGAATAGAAGAATATACGGAAAGTAATGTAATAGTAACTCCCTGTGATAAGATAAAAAAGTGCCTCGTACAATATTGTAAGCAAAAAAAACTCGCAAACCGCTCATTTTTACCGCCTGATCAACAATGTAAACATTGCTAAAATGCTTCGTGGTCATCGGCAATCTAAACAAATCTGCAGTTAGGGTATGGACACTTTTAGTCTAAACACAATACACTAGTCTAAACGCGGAAACATATTTTTGGTGGAATGGCAAATTGACCTCGCATTTTTATACGAAATTTAAGACAATAAACTAACCAAATGTTCTCTCTAGGCCACAACATTTTATGCTACGATTGGAACAGCACAAAAAGAAACCTAGGTACTTTATTCTTAAACAAAAAGACAAATATCCACGCAACCACTGAGAACTGAGCCCTACTTGTACTTGTTATATTTTTTACGATCATGTCGAGTACGGAAACCGAAAGCTGAAAATGGCGCAATGATAAATTGCTTTAAGTTTCGCACACACCGACCAATATACTCTTGCTCAAAATTAAAAGTAAGTGACACACAAAAATAACGAGATCAGTAATCGCACAATCGGCTTCGGATCGAGATCCAAATCTTGAATGTCGTTGTGTCGGGGACTTGAGCTTTTTGTTTGCACAACCCGTTTCTCTGCAGTGGCTGATTGTACTTTTATTATTGTCATGAGGAAGTCTGTACGAAGTTGAAATTTAAAGAAATAAAAATAGATTACTGAAATACACTTTTAAACTTTAATAGCGGAAAATACGTTCATGTTTTGTTAGAGCTACGCTATGCTATATAAATGTAGTGGTTTTATTTAAGTTTATTACTATCCAGTAACTCATATTAAATATACCTACAAATATTATAAATAAATAGTACGAGAGTAGAGTTGATATTATAATTAAATCTTAATAACTTTTATATCCATTATTATGTGTTTCTATTTGTCGGACAGGCAATAAAGATTTACATAAACTTGTTTCTTGATATTCAAATACACCGTTAAATTTTAGTCGTTTTAATCCCGAAGCTATTGTAATAGGTAACAGAAATAAAGCCCATTTAGCATGTTAGATCATCAAAATAAGCTGTTCCATACAAAACAGCACATTCACCAGGCGATAATGTATGGAACAACTGATTTTTATTTTGTTTATTTTGATGTTCTAACATGCTAAAGAGGCTTTATTCGTGTTACCTGTTATGATGGCTTCGGGATTAAAACGACTAAAATTTAACGGTGTATATGGGAAAAAAATTATGTGCCGTTTTGTTTAGGAATAAAATATTATTCCATTATCCGTCTTTTTAAAATAATGCGATGTGGCTTTTCGTACTTCATAATTTCATTTTGTACATACACATAATTACATAAACTTGTCAGTGCGCCTTCTGGTGTATTTCTAGATAGCAAGCAATTATAGTAGTACTTACTTCATTGTCAAAAGAATTGTTAAAATGTCAGCTGTAAACAAAAACAAGCAGAACCAGATAACAACAAGGATGTGAAAAAAAATCAATCAATTAATTTCTAGAAAGAAGAAAGACGACACTCGTACAGGCGTCGAAGTGCCCCGAGCGGAGCCAGTGTTGTTATTAAAATAAATGTCAGTAAACAGGCATAAAGGCGTAAATAACGCGTCCAAAGGTAAATGTCAAACACCAAGATTTATGGACGCCATGCTTTATTACTCATGAGAGATTTTGAACTCTAAAGTTCAGCAATACGATTCACTTTGTCCAGCCGCTAGAGCCAGCCGGTACAAAAGACATCAACGCGTGGGCCTCGTCCACTAGTTACTAAACGATGACTTCTGTCTTTGGCGGTGCGTTTGCTAAATTATACACGTTTTAGTAGCCCTGTCTGCGTGAAAAGTTAACTTGCCCTGTACCTTATTTTCTGGAATAAAATGCATTCCAAAGTCTTTTTTCTAATTTATCTCTAATACCCAATTTCATAAAAAATTCGCTTCCAACGTTGTCACTTTGGAGCCCGGGGTACGCTTCGACCATCCAGGATATAGAGAATCATTTCCGAAAATAATCACTTAATGTCGAGCTAATGGTAAATTTACTCGGATTCAAACCTACTACCTTCCATTAAAAATGCGCACATTCTTATCCACTAAGCAATGTAAAAAAAATCTTTCCTATGTCATACGATTGACAGATTCGCACGAACACTCAGTAATTCCTTAAGTCCTGTTGTTTAAACACAATAACTTTGGGTTACATCTTATTTATTTCAATCTCATATTTATCTTCCATGAAGTAAGATTAATGGAATACTTATCGACGAGAAGGAAACGTTATTCTTAAAACTATTAAATTTTAAATTATCTTATCAAGTCCAATATACGAGTATAAAAGATATCTGTAAAAAGACAAAGGGTATAACAGTTGTAAATGGTGCCAATATAAATTGCGACTATAAATAAATACATTATAATAAGTGCTATTATGTACTTATATTTAAATTTCCTCGCGTTTAGTCCCGTTTATATAAAGTATTTGACTATAAATAAGTTTTGAAACTCGAGTATCATATAATTACTTGTTTGAAGAAAATTAGTTATAGGTATTTAATTTGAAAACCTGCGCCTGTCAAATTAACAGTTACATATAAATTGAGTCAATATACAAGAGATTCTGCAAAATGTTATTACAACTGCTACCTACGAGAAACATGAGGAACCTGTATCGAACAATTCTGCCATTATTAGCCGCGTTATCACACAGGTACGGTGGCCTGCACATCAAGTTACTACAATCTGTCAAATTTCTTCAATCGAACCTCACTTTTATGTCAAACGTGTTTGGTTCAATATCAACTGAGGAAATTTGACAGATTGTAGTAACTTGATGTGCTGGCCACTGTACAAGGCATGGGCGTGTTCATTCACCACCAGCCACCTTACACTCGGGATGGTTTACACGCTCCGTGCCTCTACGCTTGTCACTCAACAAGTTACTTAGCAATATTTCAGCTTTTAAAACCAAATTAAGTACTTTGGATGGCTTTTTAATGCAACTGTTTAAACGATAATTGTTTATAAACAAAAACCCACGAACACCGTTAATATTATTTTTAAACATCTAATGGCTTTTCCTCCAGCAGTTATTAATCTGGACGTTTAATGATTTAACTCTGTAGACTAGTTTGGGATATGCAGCACATTGATTAACAGGTATTTAACTATCAATACTACTTAAAAACGCTTTCCATGTAGCTTAGTCATCATCATCGTCTTAAGATTTTATTTTCAGGTGCGGCCAAATCTGTTGCTTAAGAACTCGGGGTCCACGGTCAAAATGTATTTATCATAGTGTATATATATCTTTATTATATTGGAAACAATTGAAGATGCGCTACCTTTTAATTAGGTAATGTGTCATCTTTGGCTCCTCGCACCCAGCTCTTGTCAGCTATCTTACCAAACAAAAACCAAAACTTGTTTTGTTAAAACCAACGTAACATCATATTCAAAGCTAAATTAACTAACTATTCGATTCAAAGTGTGTGTTTTTCCATGAGTAGCACCGACGTGTCACGTCGCGTCGTGTAAACGCTCGCGCGCGGCTTTGCTTCGGCGTGCAACATTAAAACGAACAGGTTCTGCAACATGCCACGCCGATAAAAACTATACTCCTATACCCAATGTGTTTTGGACAAACGTTTTTTTTTTCCTTTTATCAGACTACTATTTCAAGCCACAAGCGCGCAGGTCTCGTGCTTAAATAATTCACATTATAAGAACCAGTTGACCGAGTTTTATAATTTTTGAATAGATACTAGTTTTGAACAAAATTATTTTCGTATTACTTATTATACGGCATTCATTTATTATTTTTCATTGGTTTAACAATAATATTCTATATATAAAATCTTTTGTTTAACACTTACGTGAAAATATGGACACTTTTTAAATAAGTTTACATAGATTGCATCGCCCTTTATCCGTTTGAAGCAGTATTTTTCGCGTATATGTTGAGAATAAATTTATTTTTAAAGTTAAAAATGTACAAGCAATTAAAACTAGTAAAGTAGGTAACTAGAATTTCAATTTACAATGGAATTCCATGATCAAAAATATGTTTAATTCTTGTCGTATAGTTTTGTAAGTAATAGCTATCTGTCCTCCCCATCACTTGCAGCGTCGTGACCATCGATGAGTAAGCGTGTGGGACTCTTCCAAGGCTCCTCGTAATGACATACAATTACAGTACCTGAAGGGGCTGATTAAATTTACATATGACAGCTCATTTTTGTGTCGCACCACTGCCACTCAAAATCTTAATTCAGGCTTCTGAAAACACGACAATTATTGTTTTACTTATGTACTTGTCAACAACAGTTTCTTTCAAGTTATAATCTGTGTTGCTTAAAAATATGTTCGTGATGTATTATTAAAAAGCCATTAATCTTTTTTATAAAATCACTTTATCTGATTCTCATCAACATATTTCAATTTATTTAACGGAAATTTACTTGTAACCTGTCAAATATTACATATGCAGCACAATGTTATTACAACGTAAGAGAATTATTAATTTCGAGTGGCAAATATTTAACAGGTAGTATTAACTTGTCCAAATACTAAAATTCAATTTACTGTTTGTTGCACTTTTGGCTTTGACTGTATGTTTATTTTATTAAAATGAACTTCATGACCGTGCTCTTAAGTTTTATATTTGAACGATCGCAAATTACAGTCCCAATACACGTGGAGTGAGGCAGGTTAGTGCGCCGGCGCCGACGCGGAAACAGACGGAGGCCGACCGCAGGGCTGCTAACACTTTTATTGAAATACTTAATTATGAAAATTAATATTTTTTAACATTAAGACGTAATAATGTTATGGTTCTAAGGAATACGTGCTATCGATTTGGTTCTACAAACGCTATAATAAGATATCCCCTTATTGGTCAGTATTTTAATTTGTTTCACATAAGAAAATTAAAATATGTAGATATAAATCACATGAAAATACAGATTTGAGTCTACATATTCTATGATAGACAAGAGAAATAGACCAAATTAAGTACCAATACGTATAAAAATACTAATGAGATTGATTTGTAAAACAGTTGAACTTAAGTCCTTTTAATAATTCGCCGCGATATTTATTTGAAAACCCTAGTAAGTTTGCATAGGTGGCATTAAAAATACCACTCACGTTACCTTCATACAAACATAAACTCGAGCAAATCGACTATATTGCGCCCATGTCGCTGCAACATAAATATATCGGCAGATAAAAATAAATTCGCAAGTTTTTATCGACTTCCCCATGTCTCCGGGGAAGGTCTGTGAACTGTAATGGACCTCTCTGGTCAACAAAGGCTCATAATGACTATTAAGTTCATGTACGTAAATAATGCATGCTGTGTCTCAGATATGACGACCGCTATTCATTTATTTTAATGACCGTGATTTTTTTTTCATTTTCTGACTGCTATAAAAATAGCAAACAAAGGACTTCCAATGAATTTCGTTTCAGTATGCATATTTTAATGTAAACTGAGAGAAACTATTGTATTTATGTACATCTAATATCTAACTTATTTATTTTGTTCATGCCAAGCATCAGCTCAAAGACAAAGCTTTCGATCAACGTTATCATTTTTCGCGTTCAAGTTGAGCGCAAAGCCCCACATTAAAGTTCGCGCACTGCCCTTGACTTTTGCTCGACGTTTACATGGAATCATGGCCAACGTCAACTTATCTTCATAATCTCTCGATAGCGTCCGACAGAGGTTGCGCTCTATCTCAGCCGCAAAAGGCTCGAAAACAACCGGCTGTCATGTCACTTACTCTGACAACGAAATCAGTATTGACATGATGCACACACATACCTACAAGTAGTTACGCACGCTGGGCTATTAGATATTCAATATCCCTCTACCCTAAGTTTTGTGGAACGGTTTGACTGCAGAAGCACTACCCGACGATTACGACTTAGAGACTTTCAAGAGAAGAGCGTACTCCTTTCTGAAAGGCCGGCAACGCATCAGCGAGTGATGTGCGGTATTACTTGAAAAAATAACTTATCAATGTTATTTGTAATCAATTCATCATTACAAATTACATTACACAAAATGTATGTATACTGAGGAATATTTATTTCTACGATTAATCTGCTACTTTTGCATGTTAAAGTGATTTTGCAGTCTACATTGTGTACCCATGTATCAGATATAATGCATGCATGAAATCTCTTTAGTTGTGTTCTTTTTCTGGGCGATGATATTAAGTTACATAACTTTTGGAAACCATGCAAAAAAACGAACATCGCGAAACAAAAACTAGCACTATGTGAATTCGAGTTGAGTGGCGTTATACAATAATGGTTCATTACGCGGCCGCGGGCGCAGGCTCCGCGGGCCACTGGGCCGCAAACCGCGAAGCCCCGCCAAGCCGAGGCTGCCCACTTACCCTGTCGCAAACTGATCATACTCATGGAATCATTTTAACATAACAACATATCTTTTCACGAATTAGTTCACTTAACGCGAGAGACGCTAGATGAGATGTAAAATTTTATTGCACATTAAAATATTTTTTCCCGATTTCTTAAACTTTGATATTTAAAACATCGAATCATTTAATGGGAAAGATAAAAATACTCTTTTGTGTATAAAATAACTATTTAACATGATTCTTACCCTTTATTTTGCGTCACGCTCAAAACTCCAAACCGGATGTCTATCTGGAACGAATACATTTAAATAATCAGACAAAATTAAACCATTAAAACCTCGTAAATCGGTTGGCAACACATTGGCATTGGCTAGACTTAATGAAAAGACAATATCTTTTCGGCTAATGAAATATTAAACAGATAGGTAGGTGTGTTTTGACCAAATCCCATAAATTGCAGATACATCAGCGAGTATGTACTCATAATAGAAAAGACGCAACTACTAAAGTTTTAAATATAATTTAATTAAACATGTTGCTGGTTTTTGCGGTATATAAATGAGATATTTTTTACAAAATATTTAAAATTTGCAAAAACATAACTTACTTAAGTAAAAGCTATAATCGACCATAAGTAATTTCCGAGCATTTAATAGCAAAGTGCAAACTGCGTATTATTTTAAAACGAATTTTCAAGTTCACTTTTAGAATAAGAGGCGGTGATCCTCCGCAACGTCGAGAACAAATTGGGTTTTATTATCGAAAAACATCAGTATCAAGTATTTCAGTGGAAGTTAACGTGAGCAGCTTTCTACTCGTGGTGATTATTGGCCATAACCGCGGCCCGCGACGATTTGCTCGATTTTTAAGGAGACTGTATATGGGCGCAGCCCATCAGGGACGATGTTGGTGGCTCGTGAGTTTATAGCCTAAAGGAAAGGCGCTAACAACGGACCGCCTAACTAAACTAACTTAAATGCAGCCATTCAAGAACTTTCATTGAGACCTTAAAGTTACTGCAAAATTCCCGTAAAAACACTTAATTTTACGGTTTTAAATTCTTACTGCGTTATATCGCAGAATTTACAAATATTATGCACAAATAAATTTTACGATGTACCAGGGCTCTTTTATCTTTAACTGTGGTCTCAAAAACGTTTAGAACGCCGTAAGTAAGTACTCATGTGCCTACGCAGTCATTCGCCAGCCAATTAAGCGAACACGATGACTTGCGCTCGCGCATTAAATACATCTTAGCGGTAACGCGCCCGATCATGGTGTTACCTAAACTGGCACTCGTGCACGCCTCACTTTCTGGTGATTGAGTAAAAGTTAGAGCCATACTTCACATCTAATGGTGTATTTTTAAGTTAAAATACCATTAAAGGTACATCTATAGATTTAACATTTGGCTCAATCTTATACACATTTCCTTGCCTGAATCTTGGAAGAACATTGCGCATACCTCCACTGTATTTATGTAGCGTCAACTGAATGTCATACATTACACGTTAAATAAATAGATATGATATTTATCAAAAACAATTATTGAATGTACAATCTACAACATTATCCTCTAATTAAGGACATAATAGTTTTTATTTGGACTCTAGACGTTGTTGTATTTGAAAAATAAATTAAGATGCGCTAAGTGCATGTCCAAATGTTATACCGAACCTAGAAGTAAATCCACCACGGGACCTAGGAATCCATGACTTGATTTAGTTTTTCATTAGGTACACAGTATGTTAATGAAATAATCATCTATAAGATCGTAGAGAGTATATAAATGTCGAGCACATTATAGCTATTTAACTAATCTGTAAATTATAGCCAATCACTCGCAGAACTACCTCATCAAAATTTAAATCTAACCCGGAAACAAGTTTTACGTTAATCCTTTATATTGGGCGCGGACTCATCAACGCATCTTAACTTATATAGATATTGCTACTAGCGTAAGAAGCAAAACAAACACAGCTTCTTATTACGACATTAATGTGGATATTATAATAGAGATATAACGTTAGCTGGTGTAATAAACTGCAAATGTGGACAGAGGCAGGAGAAATTTGTAGTAACTGCAGCTGCTTCGATTTCTCGAACTCGCTAAGATGCACATGCTGGTAGCCCGCAGGCAACACGATCACTGCACAGTCCAGGCAAATCCCAAAAACCAACGTTATGCTCATAATGATTATAATATTATAATTATGAACATATTGAACATAAAAATCACTACTTAACTGTTTTTATTTATTTTAGTAATTTTAATAAAGAAGTATTATCTCTTAATTTTGACAATTTGTAAATTGATGAATTGTAATTTAAAACTCATTGACAATAGAAATTTGAAACTTATTGTGTTACTTAATTAAATAGTAGACTGAAATTGATTAAAAGGAATTGAAATAATATGACGTTCCCTAAACTATTGGCTTCTTTTATTTCAATGAAAGTGATTGCT
Organism: Cnaphalocrocis medinalis; assembly: GCA_014851415.1. Taxonomy (NCBI): domain Eukaryota; kingdom Metazoa; phylum Arthropoda; class Insecta; order Lepidoptera; family Crambidae; genus Cnaphalocrocis; species Cnaphalocrocis medinalis. The sequence continues at coordinate 9,472,312 of CM026276.1, forward strand.
GGCTAATCTGGCGGTCACTTGGAATTAATTAAAGTTGTGTTGCATCAAAAATATTGATTTAAAAATAACTTAGATCTTGTATTATTAATTGTTCGTTAATGTTGCTGTAAATAACATGAAAATGCAAAGTGGATAAGTAGATAAATTTTAAAGTTCACGCGGAGAAAGGTAATAATTCATACTTATAATAATATTGTAATAGTTCTTACTTGAGCGGCATAATACAGCGCTACCGTGACTTTGTATAAACTATCTTAAGTATTTCCACCACGAAGTTCACGAACAACGCATTATAATAATTTTCTAGTTTCTACTTGAAATCCTAACAGAAACATTAGAACCTTAATAAATATTAATGCGGTAGATGGTGCTCCGGAAAGATTTACACTGCAATGCTCTAAATAGATACAAGTACAACTTCATATGTAACTTCGCGAACAGTTAAGTCAGTATCTATAATATTGACCATTGCGAATTTATTAATCTATTTCACAATGTTTTTTCGTAATTTTAATGGTTATTCGGCACAAAAATGCTAAACAGATAATGGATAAGTGTTTACTTATCCAATTTAAAAAAGAGATGTTGATCACTAAAATTGGTACAGCAGTTTTTGGGTTAAAAGTGGTTTAAGAAACCAGGCTTTCAATTATATAGGTACATAATGCAAATGTTCACTGAAGCGAAAATCACATTGTTTCGCCAGTAAATGAAGATGTCGATAAGCAAATACTCGTAGATCCAGACGAACAAATAATTTCAATTCTGAATACATAGATACATAAGGTAGGTTTATATAGATAGATTTATGGAAACTAAAAAACCACCCAAGGAAAATTTGAATAATTTGTAAATAAATTGAGTAAATCACAGCTGCGAAACAATATTTTGTTCACGCAGAAACTGCCTACAAGCTACAAGTTTCTGTGTGAACAAAATATTTTAGTGCATTCAAGCACTTTTGTCGTTGGCTGTACGATCGGGTAAACGTATCTAAGTGTTAAGAGGTCGTTCGCGTTGGAAACTGGCGCAAAGCGAAGTGGTGCAAACCGCAGAACCAGTCCTGCGGCAGGAAGCGGCCTCGGGCGCCCCCGCGCGCCCCGCGCCCACCTGATCCAGACAAAGCGTGTCCTTCACGTAGTGACGCATGCAAGTGCATTGCACTAATAATAAGTCCTTTCCACGTCCGGTAGGTAACATAGTGCTCCACTACTTGACTGCCGTAATGCGATAGTTTTTTTTCATGACCTTTAAACGGACTCCGAGTCAGATCTTGCGTGTGGGGAAGTCCATGCAGCCTTCGCATATAATAAAACTATGACCGTGTGAAAGTAACAAAAAAATGATTGATCGCATCGAAACAACGGAAGCCAAATACGTCCATACCATGTCTATTAATATTAAAACAGTTATCTCTCTCAAATTACTTTGCTGCAAATAAATACCTGGGAAATATAGAGTCCGATTGTAACTGTTTAACAATGAAATTTTAACAATATGGAAATACTTTTGGAATAAAAAAGCAGATTAAAAACTTATAAAAATACCTACGTAAAAGTATATTATTATAATATTGTAATTGCAATCGCAGTCAATCTGGATTCTAAAGTTGGGTTTGGAATGTTGGTCCAAAGTTTGAAGCTTGTTTTCGGTTCAATTCCCAGCACATGTTTGTTCATTATATTTGAGGTTTATAAGTGAAGCTTTCTATCATCATAAGTATAAAATTAGTTTTAGGCCTAGGTTCATATTACATGATGCTAATATTTACAGTTCCTAATAATTTTGAAACTTTAACTATGCGTTCTTTTGAGTATGCTGTCTACTTCTACTAATGTTAAGTATTTAGAGAACTTGCATTTGAAATTAAGAGTTCTAGACCCGTAATTTAACGATATTATACGAGATATTCAAACTGTTCCACCTGTGATTTATAATAGCATTAGGTATGATGTACTAAAACTACACTACACTTTCGTTTCCCACCAGACGCCGCGGAAATGTCGAAGGCAGAACGCCTTAAAATGATTAAGTACCATTTGACCTCCAAACAGCAATTTGAAGATGTCATCGGTTGATGATGATGAGCATATAAGGTGCTCGGTTAATTTCGCCGATGATCCGTCAACGTCCGTCTTTAGCCGCGATGGCCTAGCGAGGCGCGATGGCCGGCTCGCATGACGGATATGATCTATCTTCGTGCGCAGACACACGTAAGTAAACACATCATATGCACATTAATTTTATTTCATCTTTTAGCTAAACTTCCATCCTTAACCCAATGAAGTTGGTTTCACAACTTTGCTCGCATAACCACTGTAAAAGTTGACCTATGTATTTTTGACCAATTAATTATGGGTCACACGTAATTAACTTATTTATTTTCATACACATTTGGCTCGACTTAACTTGTGATGTAAGCAAAAAGAATTACACATTACGAGTAGGGGCACCTATATCATATTAATTTTATTGCAAAATGCTACCCACACTCAAATCACACACCAGACAGTCTGAAACTTTACACTAATCAATCAATAATTAGGTATTTTGTATAAATTATTAATATATTATGCAAGAAGGATAGCTCATATACGTAGATTAAGGATTCCTGGACAAATCGATTTCCTAGACTACATTCTACATTTTCTACATAAATATAAAATCATCTAGTCTGCTTGCCTTTGAGTATAGAATAATTCAAAATGAAACTAGGTATGTTAGTAATATCATAATTGGAAAAGAGTAACGCTACAGAGTGTATCTTGTGCCTTCTCAGTAGAAATCTACTTCTGGAACAGAGATTTGGAAACCGACGGATTTGCTATTAACAACACTTGTAACATTAAATTCATCAAAATATGCTCGTTGTAACTGACATAGAAACAATTACTCAAAGTTAACTTATTTACGTGACTAGTCAAAAGTTCACAACGAGTAGAAGAGGCTCGATTGGAATTTTCTAACCTAGCAATGAGTTTCTGTAGCGTAAATCGTGACTGGAATGTATCTATAGATAGTGAGTACAGAATTGTTATTGTGTAGAGAGTAAGAGAACAATGTTGTTGATGCGGCCGGCGCGGGCGCAGCACAAAGCGGCTACGTCACCGGCCGCGCCGCCGCGAGTCTCATCGAACCGCCCAAAGAAACGATCTCATAGAAAGTAGAGCAACTCATTTATTTATTCAGTGCAGCGGGTGCGAGCGAGACGCAGCCGCGAAACTGGCTCATTAAAATAAAAATCCGATTTCCGAGTGCAACTCGAGCGGAGTGAAATAAAAGTTTCCGACGAAATTTGCTCGAGTTATTCCAAAAAAGGCGTTCGGAACGCCTCCGTGGGTCGTGGCGAGATGGCGAGATACAAGTGCGAGGAGAAACCGACCGCAATAGCCTGCGACACACGCTCGCCGGCTACTTGCTTTCGATCGCGGTGATGCATATTTTGTGCATGCCCGTTGTGAGTAATAGCGTTACGTGAACTGGACGTAGAGTCTGCTGCTTTGTAGACGGGGCGTCTTAGCGATGCAGACTGCCACGATGCCGGCATTAGAAACCAACAATTTTAGAGCTTTATATATACTTTTACTTAACTGTATACCTACTACTTAATACTACTACTATATTTCGTTAGATACGTTTGTCTTCAAATTTTTAAGTGGAAAGAACTAAAAGATCTTCAATGCAATAAATACGAATCTAAAGTATAAAACTACAAAATTCAGCGACTTTTGAAAAAATTGATATGTTAAATAACAAGAAGCAGAAAATACAGCTAAGATTCCGCTTTACATAATTAAATATATTGTTGCAATGGTACCTACCTGCAAGTTATTTCAGACATTCAAGCTTAGATACTGCATTTTTATTGAAAATCTTATGTATTGTAACTACCCAAATGTAATATCTATTTGAATTCTTCACTAAAATATTTGATATAAACAATTGGCGGACTGAATGCTATACAGCATCTCTACCTCTATTATTGTAGGTGGTGGTATTGGTACACGTCGTCCAGATACATATACTTATATAATTGTAATATATTATTTGAAAACAAATGAAGTTGTGTTCTTTTCATATGTGACATGACAGCGTCTGATTGGCAGTCGTGGAATTAGTTTCCGCATTTGCCGGCGTTTTCACTGCAGTCGCGCGCTATTGTCTAAGCATTACGCAGCTTAGCGTTGCATTAGGCGCACGACAATGCACACTGTAATCATCGTCACGAGGCGAGCTATGCGCACGCGCTCGCTATGTAAATAACACCATGCACGACATTCCGCGCCGCACTCCGGTTAAATGTAAATCGATTTAATAAATTTACATCGATTGACGCAATTTAAGCGGCTCTCGGGTTTAATTATCAAAAATGTTCGATTGCAAAAACGTTACGGTCATTATACAGGCGAGTGCCCCGGTTCTGAATTTCGGAGGTCCGCGGGCTGCGCATGTCACGACGTCGGCTCCTGTCATTACTAAATGAGTTCTCCCGGCGTCGTTCTTCATTAGCCTCAGTTAATGGCGCATGCTGGCTGACTGATATTTCCAGAGCACGTCAATTATTAAGCACGCAGACCTCGGAATTGAGTAAAATCAAAAAAATCGCCGCCTTTCACTTCCGAGTCCTTATACTACCTAACGTTTAATTTAATGCCATAACCATGATTTACCAACTCGACAGTATTTTAAGCGTAACGACCAATAAAAATGTGTTCATGCTGTATTATTTATATGTCTTTATGTCTGAAGAAACATTTATTTAAAAGTTTATTGAAAGTAATAAAATTATAAATGCAATGAATTTATGAGACACTCATAAACCACTCATTTGACCTGAAAAAAAATCAATGTAGAAACTTTACAACACTTACATTTTATAATAAATATACATATATCTATAAAAAATACTCATGTGCATACAGGCTTTAGGTCCTTGTTATCAAACACCACCTGATAATACATTGTACCTACCTAACGCATAATAAGAAACGTTTTGCAATGACAAAAACTAATTAAAAGTAAGTAAATCATAGTTTTATTACCTTTATGAGGGATCAGACTATCAAATAAGTAAGACTTTGAGATGAAGTCCATAAATAATTAACACAACATCACATACTTACAATGTCCCAACCTAAGGTTTTCCCCTGTGCTATGCTTGTAATCAGAAACAACGAAGGAACCACATATATCTCATTCATCAACAAACATTTGTGTTGGGTCTGGGTTTTTGTGGTTCCTTCGTTGTTTTTCGTTTCCATAGCATATTTGGGACCGAGACAATGTATGGATATAATGGATTTCATCTCAAATTGTCTTCTTACTTAATATCTAATGGTCTGATATCTCATAAATTGTAGTAAACCTATGATTTACTTACCGGCGTTCAAACCACTGCGCTAAACGAGTCGTCCATGTGGGATGTTGTCTGAGATAAATTTCAAGCTGCTCTTCAGATCATGATCAACATTAATTTATACACACAACTGACCTAAATTATTTCTGATTAATACATTACTCAAGAATAAATAAGTCTATTTATAGTAGATAGATTAACACGAGTTATGTATATTTTTATATTATAGGCTCTACATTCATATACATACATTTGGTTTGATGTTAATAACGTATAAATATTTACTTAAATGAGGTCTAGGTATAGCGCTAGTAAGAACTTTTTTTATGATTCTATCAGAAAATCAGTCAAAGAGATATATCTATGTCGATTATAGAGCTATACGTATGTTATACTATAAGAATTAGTCAAATCATAATTCTGTCATTAAATATCGTAATAAATATAAATAAGTGAACAGAAATAATAATTACATAGGTACTCGTACAAGCCTATTTAACCATTACCTACCATACCCACTTCCTACTGTTTGTAGGTGTAGGTAGGTAACATGTAGTGGCTACATGTGTGTGTATATCACTGCAGTTTAGCCTGCACTTATATCTACACAACCTATCAAGCTGCATTAACATTGGTACCTTAGCTTGATAATAATTATAATCACCGACGCAATATGACTGGACGACCCAATTAATTCAATTTCTTTGTTGTATGTGCGATACGGAACGCAATTTTATTGGTATGTAGTTTATATCTCTCAGTGATATCTCTTTCAGATAGCTTAACTTGGAACTGAGAATGTTGCTCTATGAGAGCTATCTATCCTACTTATGTATTTTATATTAAAACTTATATTAGAGTAATAAAGTGTTGATAAGCAATACTATTCGAACACTACTTTAATCCTATAATCACATGCATCATATTGTCTAGAATTACTATAGTAAAACACGAATACTTTCAACGTAATACAAATAATAATCTATGTTGTAAAATATCACAAACTTTCATAGATAAAACTGCACGCTTAAGATTGCAATAATAAAGAGTAGTAATTTCCTCGTTATACCATAGTGTTCTGAGTAAGTAATTTCTTCCCAGCTAAACACTTTCAAAAGACATACGAGAATGAGCAGTAAATTACAAGTATAGGTAATAAATACTTGGAGAAAGTGATAAACGAATCTGTAAAATCAGGAAAATTACTAATAACGAGCTTTAAGGGCTTAAACACAATAAATTCACTAAGCGAAGCGTATGGAATCAAACAAAAAAATCCCAATTATGGATTAAAATTGCGTTTTGTACTTGTCCCAACTGCTTGTTCAAATATTTACAAGTAGGTATCTCACCTGTAGCTAAAATGATGTTAGTTAACAAAATATTTGTTTACCATTACATCGTCTGGTTCGCAGTGGCACCCACACCTGGCGTGTGAACAACCGTTTTAGTTCAAACAAAACACAAACTCGGTGGCAACGGCGACTTGCACAACAGAAAGCATGTACAAATGTTTTCACAGATCACAGTAGCCGTGCTTGAAAGTTTATAACGTGCAGAAGTAGCGGGCATATCAGAACATCGACATGTTTGATATGTGGCATTCACACGATCTGCGAGTACGCACTCAGTATCAACAGTATCAAGCCGTGGAGCGAGCACAGTTAAGCGAGAGCGGAACTAACTAAAACAAATGAATGTACTACCTATAAAATAAAAACGAAATCACTTGTATTATGTATAAAGATCTATTGTCATGTGCTGTATTGTTTTTAACAATTACTCCTAATCACTGCATATTGCCTGTTTGATATTTAAGTGAAAGTGAGTACGAAATAAGTTCCTATCTTACTTGTGTTTGACTGTATAAGGAAGTCGTGAAGAGGATTATTATTTTTACATAAATAAGATACTATAAAACCGAAGTCAGTGAATACCGGGTCGTTACTCGAGCGAGAAATCGCACGGCGTCTTCACATCCAAGATTTATTTAGACGGTAAAGTGTTGAACGAATGATTCACGATGTGTAAACACTTGTGTTCACTTTGTCAAATAAAAGTTTTTAAAAATGAAAACAGTATTTATAGCCATTGGAATATTAGGTGGAAAAACATTCAACCGCGTAAAGTGATAGTTGGCAGACAAGCAGACGGATTACCAGATGGTAAGCAATTGCCGTCGCCTATAGACACCCGCAATCCCAATGGACTCACAAGATTTCACACAGAACAGGCAAACCATCATAGCAAAGTATTTAAAAAAACTTTTTGCGGTCTCCTCACGTCACTTTGATAGTGTTCGTTCTGAATTTTATGTTAATTACAGTTTCATTCAATCAGTGAAAATAAAATCACCTAATAAATGTTACCACTGCATTACTATTGTATTACTATTATACGAAATGCACGATTAGGAAATTTACGGGCACTAGTACATTCTCGCGACTGACAACTAAGCTATATCTAACACACGACACCACTTGTTCAATTTCGTTAAGTTCAAAAAACCTTAGTAGGTAGGTAACATGTAGTGGCTACATGTGTGTGTATATATATGACTGCAGTTTAGCCTGCACTTATATCTACACAACCTATCAAGCTGCATTAACATTGGTACCTTAGCTTGATAATAATTATAATCACCGACGCAATATGACTGGACGACCCAATTAATTCAATTTCTTTGTTGTATGTGCGATACGGAACGCAATTTTATTGGTATGTAGTTTATATCTCTCAGTGATATCTCTTTCAGATAGCTTAACTTGGAACTGAGAATGTTGCTCTATAAGAGCTATCTATCCTACTTATATGTATTTTATATTAAAACTTATATTAGAGTAATAAAGTGTTGATAAGCAATACTATTCGAACACTACTTTAATCCTATAATCACATGCATCATATTGTCTAGAACTACTATAGTAAAACACGAATACTTTCAACGTAATACAAATAATAATCTATGTTGTAAAATATCACAAACTTTCATAGATAAAACTGCACGCTTAAGATTGCAATAATAAAGAGTGGTAATTTCCTCGTTATACCATAGTGTTCTGAGTAAGTAATTTCTTCCCAGCTAAACACTTTCAAAAGACATACGAGAATGAGCAGTAAATTACAAGTATAGGTAATAAATACTTGGAGAAAGTGATAAACGAATCTGTAAAATCAGGAAAATTACTAATAACGAGCTTTAAGGGCTTAAACACAATAAATTCACTAAGCGAAGCGTATGGAATCAAACAAAAAAATCCTAATCATGGATTAAAATTGCGTTTTGTACTTGTCCCAACTGCTTCTACAAATATTTACAAGTAGGTATCTCACCTGTAGCTAAAATGATGTTAGTTAACAAAATATTTGTTTACCATTACATCGTCTGGTTCGCAGTGGCACCCACACCTGGCGTGTGAACAACCGTTTTAGTTCAAACAAAACACAAACTCGGTGGCAACGGCGACTTGCACAACAGAAAGCATGTACAAATGTTTTCACAGATCACAGTAGCCGTGCTTGAAAGTTTATAACGTGCAGAAGTAGCGGGCATATCAGAACATCGACATGTTTGATATGTGGCATTCACACGATCTGCGAGTACGCACTCAGTATCAACAGTATCAAGCCGTGGAGCGAGCACAGTTAAGCGAGAGCGGAACTAACTAAAACAAATGAATGTACTACCTATAAAATAAAAACGAAATCACTTGTATTATGTATAAAGATCTATTGTCATGTGCTGTATTGTTTTTAACAATTACTCCTAATCACTGCATATTGCCTGTTTGATATTTAAGTGAAAGTGAGTACGAAATAAGTTCCTATCTTACTTGTGATTGACTGTATAAGGAAGTCGTGAAGAGGATTATTATTTTTACATAAATAAGATACTATGAAACCGAAGTCAGTGAATACCGGGTCGTTACTCGAGCGAGAAATCGCACGGCGTCTTCACATCCAAGATTTATTTAGACGGTAAAGTGTTGAACGAATGATTCACGATGTGTAAACACTTGTCTTCACTTTGTCAAATAAAAGTTTTTAAAAATGAAAACAGTATTTATAGCCATTGGAATATTAGGTTGGAAAAACTTCAACCGCGTAAAGTGATAGTTGGCAGACAAGCAGACGGATTACCAGATGGTAAGCAATTGCCGTCGCCTATAGACACCCGCAATCCCAATGGACTCACAAGATTTCACACAGAACAGGCAAACCATCATAGCAAAATATTTAAAAAAACTTTTTGCGGTCTCCTCACGTCACTTTGACAGTGTTCGTTCTGAATTTTATGTTAATTACAGTTTCATTCAATCAATGAAAATAAAATCACCTAATAAATGTTACCACTGCATTACTATTTGTATTACTATTATACGAAATGCACGATTAGGAAATTTACGGGCACTAGTACATTCTCCGCGACTGACAACTAAGCTATATCTAACACACGACACCACTTATTCAATTTCGTTAAGTTCAAAAAACCTTAACACACTAAGGTTATTTAGTAGAGATCGCTTTCTGTGGTAAGACCACCTAAATTGTGCTCTGAATGTCTGTTATTGTAGTTGTGTGCGTTTTGTGCAACAAAGAGTACAATGTAACTAATTGCACCTTACAGTACCATCAGTGATATACTCGCACACTTCAAAAATAACCGATTTGATTGTCTGATTGGGAAAATAAAGTGAGTAGAGTAGTTTAATGCATCTTCAATGTTTGGTTTTATAACAAAATGAATGAAGTGTTGTGCTCATCTCAAATAACAGGATAAGGAATTGCAATTTCTGACCAAAAAGTTCCGCTTGGTAGCTTTAAAAGCCGTGTAATATTATTTCCGCGAATCACTTAACGAGTTTTCTTAACAATTTAGTTTAACCGCGACCTTGTACACCCTGCTATTTATATTATACAGATAATAAGAGTACGCCTAGCTATTTCACGACATTGCATAGCAAGCAGATCCGCGAGCAGGCTGTGGCTCGGGCCGGGTCCGGTCACGGCGCGGGCTGCGCAGAGTATATAACCGCCACAGATATAATGCATATCATTGCTTTATGTCCGCTTCATAGCATAATTGGTACCGGCATGTCTGCCAACAGTTTCGTCGCTTTGCGGCTACTGCTATTTATTAAACTGCAATTATCACTGCTCCGTCTTAATTGCTCCAGTATTTATCACGTCTTAATAACAGTCCTTGTTTACAGCTGCAGGTAAAAGATTTAACTTGCTAAGCTTTATTTAGTCGATGGCTTTATTCCAACATACCTACCTACCTACTTTCTACCGATCAACCTAATGATTGAGATTTCATAAAGAAATATGTGTCACCAAACGAAATCCCCAATATAACATGTATTAGTAGTGTTTGTTACAGACAAAAACAAAAACTTTATTTCAGTTTAACAGGTGGCGTTTATCTGTGAGGTCACAGAGTCATCAGAAAAATATTTTAAATAAGTCGAGATTTATTCATCTTAGCAACGTATCGTATGTTTATAAAGATACTAACAGAATACTATATTGGTGAATCACAGAGAAGTGGGAAAGTTTGACTTATGAAATGGGCAATTGATAAAGAGCAAACTTGTTACCAATGATCCCTGAAAATCGTAAATATTAACGGGTTATTTAAGCTGTAGTTAGCAGTCAGCCGTCATTAAATACGGTTTACGTGTATGATCTTAATCTTAAATAAAGTACGAGTATGCCATACTGTTGGCACAATAGAAATGTCGTATAAATACTCTGGATTGCGGTCGACCGTTGCGTGCCTCGTAGGAATATTAGACGCTAAAATATTACTTTGTATTTACAAATATCTACATAATCTACTCATTTATAGATATATATGCCTACATAAACATTTCAATGCTAGTCAACCTTTAATGACATATGTTATGTTCAAACATTAGGTCAACATGTTGGATTTTAAAATCTGTCTGTCTACATTCGACCCTTAAGTATTTCAATAAGGTGAGAACCTGATCAAGAAATGAAACGTGCCACACGTTTAACTGTACTGCATGAGTAGAGTAACTCTTTACGACTTATATTCTAGATATAAGTACCCTTATGACATGTACGTACAACATAACAAGTAAATAATAATTACTTCTAATATCCGGTACTCAGTCTGAAAACTATTTCGTGTAAGTATAACAAATAAATGAATGTTAATGAGTATTTGTTTTTTTCTAGATGCACTATTCATTCATTGTACTATACGTATTTATAAATACTAAACTTTGCATAAGATGATTAATGACCTAGGTTTTAAGACAAGTTGAAGTACCTACTTCTTGTGTTAATTATTCCGGGGGCTAATAAATGTGTATTCAATCAAGCTACATTGTTAAAATAATCATCTGATCTATACACCAATATCGTGTTCTGAAATCAGTATCTTATTGTCATACGCTGCAGTTTCACCAAAATGTATAGCTATCTATGTATATCTATGTATGCGTACAACTGAAATCACTTTAGTCTATACAATAATGTAAGGTAAGCAGTAGAGTAGCACTCCTTAAAGTTTTAAATGCCATGCAAATAAATTGTTAATGACTCTTCTCATATAAGATTAAATAATGGTTGTACGTGTAGCTTTAAAAATGATAATAACTTATACCCTTAGACTACAAATAGATAACAATCTATTTTATAGCGGTTCAGGAACATTTTAAAGATCAATAAACTAAATAGATGACATTTACAAGGGAGTGTAGTATGTACCTACTGCAAACTTTCAATAACGTCCTCTTTTTGATAACACGCTACTATTTATATATCAAATATCTCTGCCACACTATAATATTATGCGTTGTCGGTCTTCTATAAATACTACCTATTTGGAGCAGTTATATTATGTGTGGGCGGCTGTCATATTACCTGTTTCTGCAGCGTATGAAAAACTTCGACGTACGAGTGAGAGTTCTCGTTGTTTTTGTAACATAAATATACGTATATGTAAGTAGGTACGGCTGTTTGGGCCATTAGTGCGCTATGAATGAATTATTCGAAATTACTTTCATTTAAAAATATTATTTTTTCCTTTAATGTATAATTTCTTTCTATGAATAACTAACCAATGTCATAACAAGGTATTAGAATACAAGAAATTAATAAACCTTTTTCTGATTTAACTATTCCTATAAACAGTTCTTAGTCCAGTCAAAATAGACTAAATTATGATTCCAGTTTGCATTAATTCCCAACAAGCTGGATTTTTGTGCAGGCCTTGAATACGTCATTACAAATGATATGTCAAAAGTCCCCATCGATCCCGCTTGTGCGTTGTTTTTTATTCGAGGTCAAAGGTCACAAATTTGCGATTTTTGCGTATATCTCTGAAACAACGAGAGCTATCGAAAAATGGTTCAGACAAAGTTTGTAGTTCGTAAAATTGTCTACAAAAAATATACCTACAAGGGTGTCTGAAAAATATTTACCTTGAGATGGTACTATCATAGCCGTCAGTCAATGGAAAATGTATTAATTTTCCTAGTCTAAAAATGTCAAACTGGCTGTAACTAGTTATGGAACCGGCTGCACGGAGAGCCGCGCGCGCAGGCCCGGACCACTAGCGCCGCAACCGGATGTTGTCCGCCAAATGCACAATCACACTAACACAAACTCTCACGAATTTTTCTCCCAACGCTTTCACGTCTTCCACTAATTATTATCCACTTTATCGGGCATCTTCAATTTGATTTACGTCTAGCTCTTACACAGCTCAATTGGTACACTTTTTCTTTTCGGCGAGGTAATTTAAGTGCACGTTAGAGGAGAGGCACCGATACACGCGCGACCGACCTCGATCTGACCGCGGCGTATCGCACTGGCCTATTGGGATCATTAGGAATCGGACTCGCCATTACCCACCATGTGATTACAGGCACGTCTAATGAGAGTTTCGGGATTAATTACTAGTTTACGAAGTTCGATCGTTAACTGCGTCTAATGTTTCGCATTTAGTTTAGAAAGTTAAATAAATGCAACGTAAACTTTATGGTGAGTCATTAAATGTATGCTTCGGTTGCATTTTATCGTCTCCCCGCACTCTTAATATGGGACATAAACGTCTCTGGTGAACATAAATCGACGTGAAATCTTGTTAAAGGTCTTCCGTATTAATTAACGTGCAAAAGTCATAACAAACTTATTACATTACATTACCTACTTAGTATTAATAAGCATGAAGCCATTATTATGTTATGATTTAATGGAACGTTAATTGATTTGGCTTAGGTCTTTAATATATTATATATTGGTCACTACATAACTTGACCATTTCATTGCAATGATTAAAATCACTTGGCGCAGGCACTAAGTGTGACTTATACCGCATACGCGTAGTGCATCAAGTTACGTCACAAAAACGTTTCTGGTGCATTATTTTACTGAACATTTCAATTTCAAATTAGAGATGGCAGACATGCCTGTGACTGATGCGCTAACGACTTTGTGATGAAAGTGGCTTCTCATCTACAGAGTGCGCCAGCGCAGTGCACAGGCCGCGGGCCATTTCCTGTCAAGCCTAAGACACAACGAAACTGATGACAGTAACACATCGTACTGGAAACTTGCAACTGCACTCTGTCCGTGGCTAAGGCACAATCGCATATCGTTCAGAGGCAAATAACATGCTCACTTCTGAAAAATGTTTTTAAATAAATTAGTTTTCTGGAACAACACAAACAGACCAATTGCATTTCTCTAACTAAAATAGTAATATGGGCTTATAAATTGCACTTTGAAAAATCCTCCACGCATTTGGCTTTAAGTAGGTGTTGTGCCTATTATCTTAATGTATTTTTGAAAACCCTCAAAGTCAGCATAGTAGCAGTGAGAAATGCTTAGGTACGTCATGTATGAAAAAAAGGAGATGTATGATTTATTTCCTTAATCTGCACCATGAATCAGGGTGCTGCTTCACTGATAGCCTTGTATACTATGCTCGTGCACCCGCGTCACCCGCCACCTGATTCATAAACCAGACATCCACACATGCCGATGACCTTCACTTTTGTTTTCAAACCTTTATGGAGACGTATTGTTAATATTCTACAATTTATTCGCTAAACTGCCTATACATTTTTAAATCTTTTACAGTATTACACTATATCTTTTAAAAACTATAATAATCAATTCCAATATAAATATTGAGTTGTCTAATAGTGACAACTATCGACTGAAGTTAAAATATCAATTTAGCAGTGATAATTGTTTGTTCAACGGTACTAATCTTAGAGAGTCGTTGAGTGTCTTCAAATGTTAAACCGACCACTTTGAATCAAGATGTGACTGTAATTAATTATGTAAGTAACCATCCTATTCACCATTATTGAGTAGTGGTTTTTAATTAAAAATTACGATAAAATTGAATACTTGTATGGTCAGGTGTAACATTTATTTATTACCGCTGTCACGGTACAGAAAGCAAACAAATAGGATAACTCGAGGTCAATTGGTCAATCAATAATGATGATGCATTGACTGACAGACGCGACGGGCGGCGAAGAAAGTGCTCATCAGCATCGCCGGCCTGAACTGATTGATGTCTCGACCGCAAAAAAAATTAAGACTAACCTCGTGGAAAAATTAGCAGCTATAGCAGTCATCTCTAAGTCTCGTCGGAGATGTAGACACTGAACTTCAAATAAGTAGTCTGTGGTGGGAGACTTTCGTCATGACTTTCCCGTTGTCTTCTCTTTTAACGTCATACGCGTGAAGTAAGGCTAGACAGGAATTTATATAACTCCGTTACATGTTTTCATCGATATAATCACTAGATGCACAATTTCATATTGTAATTGTTTAAAGTGCATTATTTACTTAAACCATAAACTACACAACTTATACTATAGAGATAACTTCTATAGACGACCAAAAGGCTCCGAAAAGTCGACACACTTGCACCATATATTCGATACTCAGTGTCATCTATTGGCAAAGATTGCAAAATTTAGTCCCGAAACGAAGTGGGGGATGGGCCGCTAAGCATACCATACCATTTTACTTCTCGTAGCACATCCCGCTACAATTAGCGGTCGCTGTAGCATTTTATGCTACGAGTGGGAGCAGAGTACAAGTACCGGACACACATATTAACGAAGTTTTTATAGAGATTAATGTTGCTCGAGGATTTTTTTTTTCACTTTCTTTGACACATCGACTTTCGTAACGATATCAACGTACATAATTATCTCTAACTCAACTCGGCCAATATTATTTTGGACCGCAGATGCTCGCTCAAAATGTCTACTTGTATTTCGTACTTTCTGCTAGATTGTCGATATACATATGTATGTATATTTGTTCCCTAAGGGGAAAGAAAGAAAAACACATGTTCCACCGCCATCGCGCCACTCGTCTGCGGTGGCCGCCGCCAGCGCGGCGCGGGCGCAGCGCGGGCGTCGTCTCGAGTGAATCATTAGGAGCCGGCAACAATGCAGTGGCTGGAAGGCTCGCGTTCGTGATATGTCATTGTAATTGCCCATGTCAGTTTAAGTCACACGGTGTAATTACATATTATATCTTTAAAATATTGTTTTAATTAAAATTTTGATATATGTGCACAGTTTTCGTATTTTTTACATATGCCATTGGCTTATAGAGGTGTACGCACAAGGAAATAGAAAATAATGTCTTTAAATTTAAGTAATTTCTTAGAATTACCTATAATAATGGAGTCTGTCAACATTTTACTTCTGTCCCTAGCAGATTTCTTGCGGTACCCAAATTTTAGGTAATGAGTATTTATACTTTAAAACAAAAATAAAAACTTTGTGTAATTAAGGGTTTACACAACAATGTCACTCGTAACTGTTAATGAATTAATTAACAGTTAAATGTAGAATGCAATAAAAATATAATAGGTTGTTGGTTACTTATATATTTTTATAGTATGTAATATCTTTGGGTGTTCATCCGTAAACAAACCATGTTAGTACCTATTTTACATTATTACTTTAGAATCATAATATTGATCAATTGTTTCGCAGAATATGGGATTTTAAGCTGTATTTTGCCGGCATAAACGCAAGCTTGTCAAGCTTAGTTGTAGGTTGTCAAAATGAGCAGAATACAGGATTACAAAACTGAGGCACGGTATGGCGCGATGGCGTGACGGCATGTCGCCGTGCGCGTGAGTGCCACGCACGCGTCGCTCGCGATGCCCCATATCGCCGATTCTATCACAGCGCAAAGTGTTTCGCCTACGATATACACGTCCACAACCGTACTTATGTTATCTTTGAAATCATAACTGAGATCTAAATGATTAATTATACCAATGCCAAATCTTATCATCAATGTCTAAACAGTTTGATAGTGTAGGTATCCTACAAAAACCTGCGTCAAAACAAATTGTGTAACTGACATTGGCAAAACCCAAAACAGAGAACAAAACTTCCACCATCATAATCATTTTCGAAACTAAACTGCAATTTTTCTTAATGACACTTAAAGATACACACCTAAGAGGCATAAATTAACTCCCAATAAGTCATTCTTGAAAACACAGACGCATGTCGGCGCTTTAACGTAGAAGAATATTGTCATAATTTTCTTGTTTTAAGGCGAAAAATTGCGTTAGCTTTCGGCGGTGAACAAAGAGCTGCGAATAATGGCACAGTATGTCGAGTGATCATTTTGGCGCGATAATGGCGTAGGCGTGGGTGCTGTCCGTGTTCCGTGTAGGGCTGACTCTTGAGCCACAGTGAAAAACATCCGTTAATTCACACGTCATAAGAAACAGACGCCTAATGGTCCATTTTGTAATGGCAAAAAAAAACAAGTAAAGCCTCCGTACTCCTAGGTTTAGGTATATAGAAGGCAGATATGTATGTGTAGGTTTCGTCAGTAGAAGATGATCTATTTCTAAAAGTACAAAGGTTGGTTGAAAAAAGTTTGATTCAACTGCCTTAATGGCACATGTCCTGATTCTGTCACCCAGCCCAGGGGATTGAGAAATTCCCGTGTCTGGGAGTTGATAACATCTATTATTACTTTCAAAATAGTTCTAAACAGGTAGTGGTAGTTGATACTGAATTTCAATATACTTTATTGCCTTGAGCATGCTCTCAGATCAGTAGCGCTACCATGAGTTGACATCTAAAACTGACATAACGTAAACTATTGCTCTGTCTCTTTCAAATACATTACAATAAAAGAGACAAAGCGATAGCTTTCGATAGGGAGGATAGTATTTCAAACTCATGGTAAGGCTACTGGTAAATAACGTAGGAGATATTGTTAGAAAATATGTATTTAAATTCCTAATATATTTTTTGGATTGTAATGATGTCTAAAGATAACTCTGTTAGCTTTGTTTGTTGCAGTCCTATAAATTCTAGCTGATCGAATCTCAGCGGTAACAAATCATCCACCAAGGCAGAGCTGATATACTTCTACACCTCTCGGTCCATATTAAACTATTCTACCCGCTATACTTTTCTTTCCAAAACTCCTTGCTAGAAGAATACCCTATAAATAGTGTTGTGTCTCCTTTCCGCAAAGGTATTGGCAGTTTGTGGGGAACCCTAGCCTGGTAAACCCTAGCCAACCGGATCTCGGCGGGCTATAAATCATGCGTCAAGGCAGAGCTGGCCCACACCTCCACGCTCCACATTAAATTGCCTTACTACTTTTAATCCGCTAACAATCCTTACTACCCTAAAATTTTGATCAATTTATTTTGTAAGGAACTGATTTATACCTACGGCGTTTTCTTTTTCGTAATTTCGGACTAGTAGCATAGCATATATATTAGTGAAACATAATTTAACCAGTGGCTCTAGATACATTACTCTTACCACATAATCATAAATTTTTGATACTGAAGTTATCCTCACCATATAAGAGGTAAATATCATAGTTGAGCTTATTAACCTACTTAAATTAAGTAGGTAGGTTAATAATATTTTTTTAAATGGTGATCCGGGCGTATTTACATGTTGTATATACAATACTAAACATCAATTTCTATGCAATCCTACGTGGGCAATTGTTTATTCAACATTGTTAAAATAATGATTGTAACGCGCATATAAATGTACCTAATATTTATTTAAGTGTTATAAAAATAATGTAAAAATATAAAATGATTTTTGCAACAAAGCAACTACATTTTATTTCAAAACCATACTCACAAATAAAATTTCGTAAACATTTAAAACGTACCACTAACTTCAACTGCAGAGCGCTGTACCAGAATAATAAATAGCACTATAAATACTAATACCTACTTCGCACAAATGTTTGTTACTCTACAGCTAATGCATTATTGTAAGTTTAAAATTGCTTTTATAATATGAAGCTTTGTAGCGGTTGTTTGCCAATAGTTGAAGAACTGGTCCAAGTCATCACGCCATCTCTTTTGGGCCTGCCTCTTAGACGACGTTTGCTGGCTGCCAAGCGTAATGATTTTGGTCCACCTCTCTGGGTGCATCCTGCGAACGAGGCAGGCCCAATCCCATTTGAGCCTAACGGATTTTTCGCTTACATCTACGATCCCAGTTTTGGAGCGAATTGTAGTATTCCTGACTCGGTCAGAGTTTTTGATCCACGGTATACTCCGCTCCATCGCATTTGGTAGATATTGAACTTAGACTTTTATGTTCGGTTAACGACCATGTCTGAGCACTGCAGGTAAGGATGGACCTTTCCTCTTTAATCTTAACCTTAGCCCATAATTCATCAATTTCCAACGTAGAATAAACATTGTCGACGGTTTAGACAAAGTTGAGATTTTCTATAGGTACTTAATCATATCTCTACATAAGCAAATAAAGTACTCGTAGAGCCTACACACTCCAATATAAAACTTGCTACACAACTTATAATAGCTCACCCGATAGATGTGGTTGCAAATGGCAGTGTAATGTTATAATAGCAGATTAATTAATTACAGCATGAAGTGTAGTGCACTACATATTGCCGGCCGAAATCATATCCAGCGCATGTAGGTCAATGGTAAGAATTTTGAAATGCTCACATGAAACGAACACTAACGTTACGTGTGTGTGTTTCTATGTCGATTTTCTGTTCGGCTTTATACTTTAGCCATTTTGGAATATCACCACTTTTTGTGATATATCACACACCGTGATGATGTCTTATTTAAACAGCAATATTACTAGGTGCGAAGGAGCTAACATTTTGATTGCCTGCACATAGTCATGCTCAATGATGTACATACTCGTATTTTCACCATTCGACCTCTCTACAGACCAGATGGTGTAAGAGGTATTTGTAATAACCAGTAGTTTTATAGTATCATTAACATGTGAACTTTAACAGCATAATTACTTAGTCTTTTATTATCATCCACTGTGAGGGCTGTCCCGAAGTGACTTCTATTGATATAAATAGAGACAAGGCAGTAAAGAGTAATAACGCTAAATTATACAAAGCTCTCCTACGGCTACTGGTTTTAAAGCTCTTGCATAATGGTAAAATGAAAAGCAATCCTGCACGATAGTGACTATTCAATTTAGAGCCAGCACGCCAGACTGACATCACAATTGCACGCAAACTATGGATGCCCCCAATCCACGTGTGCCGGGCGCCTCGGTGCTGAAACTAACTGCCTCGACTCCAGCAGCCAACTTGTTAACCTCATTATAATGCACTCTGCCGGAATGAAAAGTAGTCCTATACAATTTTAATATAATACACCGTTTACCGCACGAGATAATGTGGGTATTAAAGCTCTGTATTTAAATATTCATTCATTCATAAGCATTTTTCATTTTAGATGCCCTCAGATTATAAATGAAATGTGCTTAAAACAAAATGTTAAGCGCTACTGTAGAGTTAATCAATCAAATTATGCGTCGATGACTTTTAGACTAATTAATCACGTCTTCGTCCCAGACTAATTGCAATTTGAATAAAACTTTCTCACATTCTTAAGACATTTCCATTTTTACAAAACCGGTAATCGTTGGCAAATGTCTGTAATATTAATAATAATTAATCAACCAGTTCTAATAATTACTTACACACAGTTAACCTCCTGCCTACTGCATATGTAGGTACGATTTAGAAAATAAATATCTTCAAAAAAAATTAAAAATCTTCAATTCAACAACTAAACTGAAAATTTTAAAATTGCTTTCAACACGGATGGTACGTATCGGAAAATTTTAATTATTATTTATTTTAGTTAGCTACTTATCATTAATTATGTATATTATGATGTATGCATGCATTACTCTTGAATCATTTGGATTTCCTAAGTGGTAATTGCGTTCTACATTTTCTTGAAAACGAGTTCATTTGTTAAGAAATTATAAGAAGTAATTTGCAGCAGTTTCATCATTGTTGATTTGTCGTGATGGTTTCAAAGACAGATAATAATGAATAATGATATAGTTGTAGTGCGCGTCGCCAACTGAGGAGCGGCGCGGGCGCAAGCGCGCGGCCACTGCACTCGCTTCGATTTCACTTTTATTAGCAATCCACTTAATTGGATACCACTGTTGCGGTTTTATTCATTTTGCAGATTCATCTGAGACGTATTTTTAGGTACGAGTGTAATAGAACGAAAAACCTAATCGAGAACTAACAATGACAGCAGAAAAATGCCATCATCAAATAAATCTCGATTAGATACTAATTTTAAATGTGGTAGGTTGATTGATGTGATTCTTGTTTCCTATTAAAATATTGTAACGTAAACATTCATTTCATTAGAAAGATAATTTCCCATTACCATCTTTTAAAAAATGCTTTAGATTAAAACATGTATTTATCGGTATTGCATAAAAGGTTAAAGTTAACAAGGCAAGTTACAATTTTAATATAATTTAGGTTGCGGTGGATAAACGGCATCATTACGCTAATTATGAACGGTGGGTGGTACATTGAAGTGCTCGTTAAATTGCCATTACAAAAAATCCACGGTCTTAAAAATTAGAACATATACCTAATAGATGAAAATGTATATAGGTAATCAACAAATCAATACCTGTACAAACACTGAAGTCTGAACAAACCTATGTGATGACTTGTACACGTTTATCCAGGGTGGAATTTGTTTGAGTAATTTCTATCCAAAAATAATATGTTTTCGTTGTAATTTGATTCAAGTCCTGGTTTCAGCTTATAATTAAATCTCAGTTATTTTCATTGATAATATTTTAATCGGATTTTGGGTTTAGTTTAAACGATGTTCTGATGATATTAAATAGGAAATTAAATTGTTAGATGTGATATGTATTTTTTAGCTTTGTTATTGATAAATACTTTTTTTATAAAAATTTAGAGCAATCCAATGTATCAATTTGGATTCGTTAACACACAAACACATTGTCCATTGATGTGTCAGTTTCTATTATGTTCATATTTGAAGTCTGCAATTTAGTTTTTGATATTGTAGAATTAAAACTGATTAAAACATAGTTATTATTGACAGGTACTCTTTGGCATTTCTTCTATAGTAAGAAAGCATTTTTGATTAAATATTGATGAACTATCTGTCCATCGTGAACCATTTTGTGTGTTCATAGTTCACGATCGACAGCTGTCTGTCATAGTATTGTTCAGGAGACGTAGGCTGTGCTATAAACCATTTAATTACTACGATCTCGAAACAGACTCACTTGTCTAACAATACGCAAGTGCTGGAGTAGTGAAAGTCTGGATCTACTGCGCTTGTTGTTATTCATTGTTCATCAGTATTCAGTTTTAATATTTAATACTTCTTGTTAATTCCTTTCTTATGACAATTCAAACCGTTTATTACATCAAAACACGGAACATTTGTAATGGAACAAACAAGTATATGTGTAAGCTCGATCGCAGAGTAAGATAATGCCCCAACTTTATCGTTAAAAGCTGAAGGTCATTCGAATCGTTGGAAAAGTACAAGACAAATTAAAACTTAATTTATACCTAAAACTACGCTCGTAATCCCACGCTCGAGAGACCGATTAAATGACATTAATAGCGTTTTTGTTCCGTGGCGAAACCGCAGGCGCAGGTAGGCTGCGTACCTACTAGAGCACAAAGAATAATAAGCGTTCTGCGCACCTAAGGAATGCTCTGCCTCTAGCTAAGCCAGATCTACTCTACACCTGTACAATCATAGAAAAGCTCCAAGATGTTTTAAAATTACACACGCTGAATTACTACGGCTACCTCGCTTTGTGTAGATAAACAAGATCTAAGGACGAGGACGATAGATTTCGACGAGCATTTATATTCTGCAGCACTTACAAAAATTACTGGCGAAATCAATATCATATTATGTAGCTAAAGGTAATTATTATATTACATATACTAAAAAACGGTCTCGATTAAAATATTACTTCACATTATTAAAATAGCTGTTCGCTTGTGAGCCAAAATAGGTTTAGGTAGTAATTTAGTATAGGTAGCAAGCTTAACACTTCCGCGTCCAAGTGCCAGTGAAGGACGTTTGAAATGTCGCTGTCTTTTAACATTGCAGCTGTTATAATGAGTTAATGACTAACGCCAATTTATTTATTTTATTTTCACTTAAAGACACATACACATATTTTATGAAACTCGTTTTCCTCCAACATAGTAATAAAATAAATAAGAAAAAGAAAACTTAGTTTTTTTCCTTTTCAATGCTGCGTAAGTAGACACGTTGTTTATGTAATAGGACTGAGTACATAATGCATTCTTAAAGTATCATTAACATCTATGTTCTTTTATTGCAATTTTTTACATCGAACCAATATTATAATTTGCTTAGTTACGTAATTTGATATCTACAACTTTCATGCACTTTCTCCAGTGTGTTATTATGTTATCCTTCGTAAATTAGATTTGATATCTTCGAAAGGAAAAAGTATAGTAAAATTCATTACTATAGCAATATTAAGTTTTCTGAAGATAATTGCCGCTCAAATTTAATGATTTTCCAACATATCTCTTCATTCATAAAAACGAGTAACTAAGTTTATGTCATTTTACTTAAAAGATTTTACTTTACAGCAATAAGGTGCGAGCGCGGATCAAAATTTCCGTATTCGCGCATAGACTTTTTACGTCTAACCAAAAAGAAAGACTTGCTAATTAATGATAAAACCTGAGATAAACCGGAACTGTTTATGTACGTCGATCATGACTTTCACTTGCACTCTATCATCGAATATTCCGACAAGAAACCAGTTCTTACATTGAATACTTGTTAGGACTTTGGCTACAGCAATTTAGAGCTTTTTAAATCTAACTTATTTAATTTCGTTATCAAAAACGATACATTAAAGCCATTTTGTTTTAATTTAATTACTTTAACTGTCTACTTTGTAGGCGATTAATCACAAAATGGTGTCGATTCCGCTCACAATAAATATTTTAAATTCAAATGTGGTTAATATTGAAACATAAAAACTATAGCTTACGATTATTTATCCATGTAAAATAAAAAAAAACATCGTTTTTTGTCGTTTCTTCCCGAAACAATAATAATTTTTAATTACTTACGTCTACTGCATTAGTAAATATGCATGAACAAGTCATCAATACGAGTATTCCTCCTTTTCATAATCTTCAAATGTTTTAAGATTCAGAATAAGACTTATCCATAGAATGTTGAGCTAATGCACTTTGCACATTTAACATTTTCTTTTAATTTTAATGAGTCCGCCCACTCATTGGTATTAGTCTGCATAGATAGTATGCATAATTTAATAAAACCTGTTGCAAATTAACATGCTTTAATGCCAATGAAATGCTTGAGGAAATCCAAATTACGTTCATACAAATATAATAGCTCCTATTCTCTAAAGCACATTACTTAGATAATGTGCCCTTTGTTTGTTATCGACGCATATTCATGAGTAGAGTCCTAATTTCATATATGACTAATATTCATCTAATTGGCATGCATGCCGTAAATACTAAAAGACACGCGGAACAAGCTCTTTGAGTCAAAATGCTAAGCAAAGTGACCTCGTTCTCTCGTCTAGCCACAACCTAATTGTTGACATACATTCGCGAGTACTATCAGCACGACTCAATTATTACTGATCGACTTTGGCAGCGTGGATCTGCATTAGCTCTGCATACTGAGTTCACGGATGGTACGTTTTCGTGAGAATCAAACTGAAGATAGTATTAGAAATGTATTTTAGGTAAAATTACTAAGTATAAGATGTGGTCGTACTGAATACATGTTAATTTGTTGCGGAATCCGAGAGCAATAACCGCCGCCGGTGCTAGCGGTATTCGGCGGTTTCTTCGGTTCTAATATTCGACAAAAACAACCGCCGTGTGCATGTGTGCCCGCGCGCGTGCACACACGTGACCACGTTAGCATGTGTGTTTGGTTTGAGTGTATTTCCACATATTAAGCTTAATGTGCAGATTAGTCACGCCTCAGCCTTTTGAAGAAACAAGCCCGCTTTGCTCAGACACAAATAAGTTTAAAAAACATAAAGACTAGATAGACTTTTTATTTACGACTTTCATCTATTTACAGAATAACTCCTCGTTATCTTTAAAAAGCACACGTGCTCTATTAAACATTATGGAATGTGACCTAATCTGACACTCAGCTGAAAGACTGAACATGAAAAATTTAACTTGTACTTAATATCACTTTAACTATAAAAAAATATATAATGAAAGTTCTGCTTCAAAAAAAAGAGTGCAAACAGTACCTACCATAAGTAGTGAATGACCCCATAATCACACAAATGTTTATCCATGGTGAGGATCGAACCCACGACCTTTAGCGTGTGAGTCAGGGTTACTACCAAATTCACCATACGGCCAGTCAGTTTAACCGTCGAGTTATTAAAATCAACAAGTGGTTAATGTAACGGGAAATATTCGAGTGTGTACGACTCTACCTCCAAACATAATTGATCGAATATGTATGTACTAGTGTAACTTATAATAACGCTTGTCTTATTTTTCTAGTTATCAAAATGTAACTATGTCGTAACCAACAAATTGATTGATGGAATCTACTCGTGCATCAAGTGTTGTGCTATCGCGAATGTATCTGAAATCGATATTAATGATTACAAGATGTGTAGTTGTCCGAGATTCTCGATGTTGGACTCAGTAAATACTAAAATTTACATCAAAAGTAAGACATTACAGAATGTAACTATCTGTCTTATTCAATTGAGATCAAGCACAGCATATTAATGCCACGGGCTCTTATACAAAAATTCAATTGCTTCATTGCTTGGTTGATTTCTTATTAGGAATTCCATTCCATAGCATCGGGATACATTTTTGATGAAATTTCAGATTTGAATTGATGAACCTATACTTAATTAACTGAACTGCTATCAGTTCGCTGCTAATATGCTATAGGAGTCCCATCAATCTAATTCTGCTTGAAATAGCACTGAAAACCATTCTTCATAACAGTCTACAACTTCACAAAATTCAAATTTTTTCAAAATACTCACATAAATCATTGTGTTAGCATATACGACCAAGGAACACAGTTCTAAGAAAATTCGTGGAAGTGAAATACATTTAAGTATTTTGATATTAGAAATACATCATTTACTAATTTTATGTTAGAAAAAACTTCAGTTTCTGTTACTATAATAACTAGTCTGCGAAACCTAACAACAACGTTCATATCATTTCGCATACAATCTTCGTGTTTGATAAGCAAATATAGCAGTCAAAGACGAGAACAATGTAAGTAGCTAAAATGAGATCGTGTGTAACGAGTTCAATACGACTTAGTGGTAGGTCGGCGAGTGTTTTTGTTTCGGGGCAAAGGTTGTGCGTTGTCGCAAGGCCAGCACACTTTCTGCGCGGGGGCTGGTCGCGCTCGGGCGCGCACCAACCTTCCGCATCGCGCCGCGGTATTCATCCGCGACTCGCCAATCTGGGGTCAAGGCTCTAACGCGTTTGATCCATTTTTTACTCCACAATTGCCTTAATTAATTAGTATGACAGCTCTTAATTGGTATGACAGTGTTACGGGAAAGCAATCGATAATATATTTGCATCAGTTCTTTCGAGAAATCTTATGATGCTATAATTTAAGCACAGATTCTAAATCAAAGACTTTATTCCCCATATTACACAACGGAGACTAAAGTTGGTTATAGTTTAAAAACGATGTGTTCACTTTTTTATGACTTGCAAATAAAAGTGAGCGCATCAATTTTAAACTGAGTCTAATTTTAGAACACGTTTTGTAATAAGAGAATATATCTTTAAATTGATCAAATTTATCTCGCTGCTGAAAACATTAATTAAGATATCTTTGTCAAGTAGGTTAACAGAGTATGTAATTTTCCGGCGTACAAAGTTTATTACCTACTTACTGTAATTGTTGGTAATTTTGGCTTGAACTGCTTTCTTGACAAATTTTCTAAATGCTCATTATAGAAATGCTTCAATTAAGGCTCAATAGTTTTGCTTATAAACCTTATAGATAAATGTCAGTTGAAGCATGTCTAGTTTACGGCTACAGGAACCCCAACAGACCCATTGTTCATCGAGCGGCAATAACACAGCGTGTCTTTATTCTTGCTGCGTGTACGCAAGCCTCCCTAATGAACCTATTAATATGTACATGGTAAATTAATGATGAGACACAGCCATCCTAGTTATTAATGACTGCCGCAATTCGCACTATTAATCAATACCAATATTCTAATAGACCTAATAATTTGATTGATTCCGCTATCGCAATCTGAAGTTTAGATGTAATCTCAAACTCGTAAATTATACTAAGACATTTAAGTACTTGTTATTCAGATGAGGCTACAGGTCAATTCCAAATGACAAAAAAAATGTGGACTAGTGATTCAAGCATCATCACGTAAATATGCAGTCACGACTCAATTTGGCCGCAATCAGTAGCTGGTGTGGCCATTTCCAGCCGAGAACAAATTTGCCGAGCCGTAGGAAATTGGGACGCGATCAAATGAGACAAAAAGGACAGGTCGTGATGTGGAGTACAGTATGGTTAAAATTAACTATTGCGCTGAGTGCGGTGTGGAGCACACGCGTTACATAACTCGACGGATCATGGCTGCGCGCGGCGGCCTGCCGCTAGGGCTACTTCGGGCTCCCTTGGTGAATTTGTACTAAATCTACTTGAATAATATACATTATACAAAAAAAAACTATAGTAGAGATATGCATAGATTTAGAAAAACTGGCCAGCAAACGCAAGTAAGTAGTCTTTACAACTAAGGCCCGATTCGACCAATCTTCATCCGAGGATAAATCTATCGTAAAACGCTACGATTCGTATGGAATGACAACGTTATATGCAAATACCATTAATTTATTGTTTTTTACTGAAATCACACCTAAAACAACGATATATAAAATCATTTTACTGGCATCAATCAAAATTATCTATAAATTATTAAATAATGTATTTAAATATATGATATTACATTAAGTGCAAGCAGCTAATCTTTAAGACGGAAGGAGAATGGAACATTCTAATTCAAAAGTAGTTACATATGAATCTCTTAATATGCATTGAGGATGTAAGAAAAGAATTATTTGAGCGATAATTAAATTTGTCTCTCAACCCTACAATCCGAGTGCATTTACCGCTAGGAACAATGCGCGCTCCGCCCCGGCGGCCGCACCCCCCGCCGACTACCTTAATGCCATCTTCATTGTGCTGCGCGGGAGGATCCAGCCTGCAAGCCTTCATGTCTAATCCAATAAGAGCCCGCGGCAAACTCACCGCGTAACTACAATCGAAAAATGAAATGCCAATTTTAATACCATGTAAATTACCAATTACGAAATCTATTAATTTGGTGCAATAAAATATCGCCTAAACAACTTTATAGGCTTGTTCCGGTCGTATGTTATGACCACTAAATATCTTAAACAGTTTTAACTGTTATTAATTGATTGGCGTTATAGTCAAGGGCGGATCCAGCTTTGGCGCCAGGAGGGGGTCACAATAGTCGTGCTGAAGTCAAGATTTTTTTTTTTAATATTTCACAACATCACATACATTGATCTGACTCCGAGATAGGTAGCTCAAGCACCTGCGTTACGGATATCAGAAACAACAGTGGAATTTGAAATATAAATGTTACAGTTAAAACTAGTTAATAGTTAGAACACATTTTTTCTAGTTAGAACTACTTAGTTTTTACGTAAAGCCTTTGTTAACACTAGACTTCACTGATGTTGAATCGAATATCAGTTAAAACTAGTTTCTACGAGACAAAACGCGTTTTCCCAAAGCGAGTCAGTTATAACTGTTCCGACGACCGTAGCACAGATATTAAAATCAGGGTTGTTTTGAAATGCGGCCGATCAACGATTTGCCGCATTTCGTTGAGATTCTTCAATAAGACTTATTACTATACTTATTATGAGAAGTGTTGCCAAGGGAAGCACATCTCGTGAGATTGGGATCAAGCGAGATCTCGCGAGTTTATGAAAATCAATCTCGCGAGATCTCCGCAATTTCGACTCGCGAAATTTGTTTGTTTTTTTTTTTCAAATATTAACAACTAGCGGCCGCCCGCGACTTCGTCCGCGTGGAAAAATTTTCCCCGTTTTTTACACATTTACTGCTCTGTCTTTGCTCCTATTGGTCATAGCGTAATGTTATTTAGCCTATAGCCTTCCTCGATAAATGGACTATCCAACAAAAAAAGAATTATTCAAATCGCACCAGTAGTTTCGGAGATTAGCGCGTTCAAACAAACAAACAAAACAACAAACAAACTCTTCAGCTTTATTATATTAGTATAGATAGATATTTTAACAGTTTATACCATAAATCCTTATTCAACGCGTTAACTAGCCAGGAAATTGATTCCACTTATATAAACCTTCTCCGTATAATTTACCTATTCACAGAGTACTGCAAATATCAAATTATATACTTAAAAGGCGTCAAACAGCGACCCCCTCTCTCCCATACATTTAGCATGTCATTACCAAGAATTAACACGTTGAATGCTGACCCTCATTTCGAAATTATCTCGCGGTGCTGACCGCCACACACCGTTGTCGTAGCCCCGCACAGCCGTATCGTCTCGTTTTCGACGTTACGAGTGTGCGGCCGCCCGCGCCGAGCGTGGCCGAAAATTCCAAGACGCCAGTGCGGCGGTTCACGCAGTGCGTGCTTAGGAGAAATCGCGATAGCAGTGCGGCTGACCACATCCTATGTGTCTTGTTATAATCTATGCATACATTAAAATATCGCCTGTAAAAATGAATTTAAGATAACAATTATTGAGAAAAATTTAAGAAGTAATCAAAGTACAAAAAAAAGATCATAGAAAGGAAACCATCCACTACAATAATATGCCATAATCATCATGTAATTGTCACATAATGATTATGTAGACATACCTACATTACTTAGGTACATATTTGCCGAAATCCTACAAAGGGCAAAAAACAATAGTAACCGCGACACATAACGACTTTTTTATCTGAACATAATTAATGAATACGTCTATTGTGTCGTAGAGGTAGCCTAATAAGTAAAAAATAAAAGTAGTCATTCGGTACTTTAAAGCCTATCCGTCGCTATTGTTATCTTATCTTCACTGACCACCAAAATACCTTTGGTTTACGTAATAGGTTACCAATAAAGGACTAGGGTTTTTTTATAGACTGCAGCAATTTAATTATTATTCATTGATGAAATAAGAGATAAGATTTCCGATTTAATAGTATTATTGGATTGTTACATAAATTATTCAAAGTGTTACTAATAACTCTATTTAATACTTAGTAACATTTGATAAACTGCGCTCTGCTAAAAAATTCGTTCGACCACAGGGTAAGTGTTAGTCCGCACTGTTGTATTGAAAATATCCCGATCGCGCTCGGCGCGGCAGCCCGCACTCGCGGAGCGGCCGCTCGACCGCAGGGTATGTGATCGCCGCACTGCTGTCATACAGTGTTGCCAACCATACTATTTAAATCGTATTTATACGACTTTTTTGGCTTTTGTACGATGTACGATCGCGTTATCGAAATCGTACGCAAAATATACGACCTTTTTAATGAAATCTTACGTAGAAAATAAATCTACAATATAAATATTTACAACAAATAATAACAAGTTTCTATTTTGTTATTGTATTAATTGTTTAACTTAGAGCTAAATAAACGTCTTATTATTTGTACTTTTTATGAACGCATCCAATAGTTATTTAAATCTGAACGCATTCATGTCAAAGCGGGAATCCCCGCGCAATCTAGCAAGACTTATGTCAAGTTTCTTATGTCATTTTAAGCCAACCGATATTACACTACGAGCTACGTACGTTCAGCGCTGTTAACTTTATTTCATTTTAATTTATTTTCTTTCTTGCTGCTTAATAAAAAAGTAAATACGTCGTGTTGGAGTGTTTAATTCCGTGGGTGTCATTACAAAGTGTGATTGGTATCTTTTTGTATTTAACCTGAAAATATTAGGTATGTACTTACTTTTCGTTTCTTAACATAAGTTCTTTTTCTTCAGAGACATGGCAGAAACATCTAAAAATAAGCAAAGTACACCAAAGAAAAAACTTCAACAGAGACAAGAGTTGCCAAAATCAGAACGGCAGAAACATAGGGCTCAAAAGTATCGGTCTGATTGGGAAGCTTTAGATATATTTAAAAAGTGGCTCAAACCAGGGCCTAATGAACATAAAGCTAAATGCATTGTTTGTGAAGTGAGTTTAACTGCAGAGATTGGTGTTCTTAAAATGCATGCCAAAAGACAGAAACACATTGATGCCATGAAAAGATTACCGTCAACGAGCAAGCAAATTTCTGCAATGGCATCCTTTGTAACAAAAAAAGACCCACCACACGTTCAAAATGCAGAAGTAAAACTTACCGGATTTCTTGTTGAACATAATTTAGCATTTAAAACGGTAGACCATTTGACAGAATTGCTTAAGAGCATATTCCCAGATTCAAAGATAGCTCAACAAATTACTTTGAAAAGGACCAAAGCAACTGCCATTGCTACAGCAGTCATAGGAGAGACAGAAAAAGAAGTTTTAGCATTTAAATTAAAACGGAGTAAGTTTAGTGCGATTAGTGACGAGTCCACTGATATAAGTACCCAAAAGTCTTCCTGTATTGTTGTTAGATTTTATGACGAGAATTCAAAGCAAATAGTCAGTAAATTTTGGGAACTGTCGAAAATTTTTTGATTCATCAAATCCTGACTTAGCTAACGAAGGAGCCACGGGGAAAAATTTATTTAATGCCCTTATAAAATCTTTTCAAGATGCAAATATTCCTCTCACTAACTTAATAGGATTTGCTGCTGATGGGTGTAGTGTAATGATGGGAGAAAATAATTCAGTGTCCAGCCGCCTTAAAGAACATTGTCCTGGCATTATAATCATGAAATGTGTATGTCACTCTGCCCACCTTTGTGCATCAGCGGCTTGTAAAGAGCTACCTAGAAGATGCGAAGATTTAGCTCGAGAAATATACTCTTTTTTCAAAAGCAGCTCTAAGAGACAGTGTCAGTTTGCTGAATTTCAGGAGTTTTTTAACTTGAAACCACACAAAATGCTTCATCCATCACAAACCCGTTGGCTTTCACTAGTTGCAGTCGTGGAAAGAATACTCGAACAGTGGGATGCTTTGAAACTATTCTTCACAAAGACATGGCTTAGCGAGAAGCTAATTTCAACAGAAATTATATTTAACACTCTAAATGATCCAGTTATGAAACTATATTTCAATTTTCTCGCGTGGATTTTGCCAAAATTTACCGAATTTAATAAATTTTTCAGACAGAAAACGTCGTCTTAACTTCACTTAACGACAAAATTCAAAGTTTATACCGTGACATTCTACTTAGTTTTTTAGACAGGAATTACGTCATGAGACATGATCTTGAAACAATTGATTTTGAAAATAAAGAGAATTTCCTGAGAAATGAACAAATGTACCTCGGCGTCAGAGTGATGAACGATCTCAAGAATTTAGGTAGTTCTAGAGACCAATCGGAACTTAATCGATTTTTTAGCAATTGTCGTAATTTCCTGGTAACAAGTGCTAAAGAAATTAAAAAGCGTTACCGTATGAGTGACCCTCTTTTATCAAAACTTCTTATGCTAAATCCTGAGAATGCAGCATCATCAAAATTTCGTGAATCCTTTCCTTCAATATTTCCATTGATTGAGTTACTACCTAGAATAGTAGCAAAAGAAAATGTGGCTTTAATACAAGCAATAGACGATCAGTGGAGAAGTATTCCAGCGAAATTCAATGAATTAGATTTGAAGTTACCCGTTGACAAATTCTGGAGCGAGTTAAATGTATTGGAAGATTTTCAAGAACTATCACAATTTGCATTAGACACCTTGTGCATTCCCCATTCTAATGCACAGTGTGAACGAGTGTTTAGTCACGTAAATTTAATAAAAACAAAAATTCGAAATAAATTGGCTACAGAAACAGTGAATGGGACTTTGTTGGCTGCACAACACATTAAAGGAAACGGATCATGTAGCAACTTCATGCCATCTGCCGAAATGCTAAGCAAATTTAATTTAGCCATCTATAAAAAAAATAACGTTTCTACTCCTGCGTCTGCTGCTGTACCTAATGACTCAGACAGTGACTAAGTTCATTAAATATATAATTATTTAGTATTAGAAATTTGTTTTATTTATTTAAATTTATTACGTTAAGAAAAGTATCTGTGCAATAGAGGTTTCTATTCTGTCATAAATGAGGCCATTTTATTATTCTTGAGGGTAAATGAAACAAGTACATGTAGGTATTGAAGTTGTTTTTAATCAAGGTTCAGAATAAATAAATAACATGTCTAATTAAAAAAAAAAAGTATAATTTAATAATAACCTAATGCCATAATAATATTATGTTTATTAATGATAAATATTGATTCAAAAATATAATTACATGCCGTCTCTTACTTGATTTATGTAAATTTATTGAAATTTCATTGCGTACTATTATTTTCTTGAAAATCATGGCAAAATACTATCTTTTTTAGTCTACGGTACGATCCTCTAAAAAATAAAGTTGGCAACACTGCTGTCATATAATTTTCGTAGGTCGCGCTCGGCGTGCTAGTCAGCACTCGCGTCTCTACGCCCAAATCACGCTGCGCGCGATGTCAGCAGTGAACGTGTTAAGTGGCAGCTAAACCAATTAGATATTAAGTAGAATAGCAAATCCTTGTTCTCGTTTAAAATTAAACTATTAATATTTAACTACCTATAAGATATTTTTACAAACATGAAGTGTTAACCAAACAATAATTGTACATTTAGCTATAAGATTTAAAATTGTTATACACAAACGTTTATAAATGTATCAGTTAATGGTAAACCAATAAATAAATACTGTTTACTAGCACTTTAGACGAAGTTTTCAGAGTCCTAGCGGATAAATGAAAATCAAAGGGTATAGATGTAGAAGGAAGAAGGCTGACAAACCTTCGCTTTGCAGACGACAACGTGTTCTTCGCTAACACATCCACGGAACTAGAAGAAATGCTTAAAGAACTGAGCACAGCGAGTCTTGAGGTTGGACTAATGATGAATCGGTTGAAAACAATATTGATGACAAATAGCACAAAACGTAGGATATCGGTCTACATGGGCCAGAAAGGTAGTTTCCTTCGAAAACAGGTAGGAAAGAGAGATCGAGCGCTGCTTCGATAATGCCTGAAAGAGCTACTGGTCCATGAAAGCGTACATGAAGGGAGACCTTCCTCTGTCACTTAAACGCAAGCTCACTGACGCGTGTATTTTGTCCATGCTTACCTACAGTGCTCAGACTTGGTCGCTAACCGAACATCAAAAGACCAAGCTCAAAGAGCGATGGAGTGGAGTATACTTGGTATTAAGATCATTGTACGAGTCAGGAATACCACAATCCGCTCCAAAACTGGGATCGTGGATGTGGGAAAAAAATCCGCTAGGCTCAAATGGGATTGGGCCGGCTACGTTTGTGGATGCACCCAGAGAGGTGGACCAAAATCATTACGCATTGGCAGCCAGCAGGACGTCGTCGTGCCTCTAGGTAGGCTCAAAAAGAGATGGCGAGATGACTTGAATGAACGACGTGACGTATGACGTGGCTGAAATGGCAATGGGTAGGACACACTGCGAGGAAAACAGACGGCCGCTGGGGTGGAAAGGTCCTTGAGTGGAGGCCACGTGCAGGATGCCGCAGCCGTGGCAGGCCTCCCACCAGGTGGACCGACGATCTGGTGAAGGTCGCGGGAGTCCCTTGGATGCGGGTGGCACAGGACCGATCTGTGTGGAGAACATTGGGGGAGGCCTATGTTCAGCAGTGGACGTCTATTAGCTGAAATGATGATGATGATGAGATGTTTTAGACCATTTCTCCAACAATTGGCAAACCACCGCTACAAACAGAGTGCAATGGCGGCATTTGGGGGAGGCCTTTGCCCAGTAGTGGGACAACGTAGGCTAAAAAAAAAAGAAAAAAAACGGTTTTATAATACATAGGTACCTACTTACTTTTTATTTTTAGTAATTATTTTCCTCATTTAACTATTCAAATATTGTTAATATTTGAAAAAAAAACAAACAAATCTTCAAATTTGTTAATTTTCATAAACTCGCGAGATCTCGTTTGAGCCCCCCAATCTCGCGAGATTTGCATTCCCTATGCAACACTTCTCAGTCATAAGCAGAAAGAAGTACGAAGTGGCAAACGTGGCCCGCCTTATTGAAGGACATATTATATCTCAATGACAATGCAGCAAATCGTTGATCGGCCGCATTTCAAAACGGCCCTGATTTTGTATCTGTGCTACGGTCGGAACAGTTTTAATAATAATAATAAATAAATAAGAAATAACTGATATTTGATTCAGAAATCAGTGAATTCTAGTGTTAACAAAGGCATTACGTAAAAACTAGTTCTAACTAGAAAAAACGCGTTCTAACTAATATCTAGTTTTAACTGTAACCTAATTATACATGTAAGACTTTTCTTTTGTAAATAAATACTTATAATACATAGAAAACACCCAGACCAATGCAAACAGAAATGTTCATGCACACAAATGTTTGCATTGTGCGGGGATCGAACCCGCAATCCTTCACACGCAGCGTTCACTACCACTGAACCAAATGGGTCGTCAACTCAACTCAATTTAACTTTGATAACAATAGATTTATTAATGTAAGAAGTTTTGTAGGAACTCAAAAATATTGACCTATTATTTATTAGGTATAATAAATTAATATTGAAGGTTACGTAATATCTGTATGGTGACAAAAATATGAATAAAATCATTAAGTTCAATTAGTGGTCCACCTCAGTCCTGGAACCAGCCCAGGGGGGGGTCATGACCCCCATGACCCCCCCCCTGGATCCGCCGTTGGTTATAGTATTGGCTTTTCACTTAATAAACTCTTCTACCGCATTCAAATTTCTCTATAAAAGACATCAACGAGTCAGTGGTGAATGTTTATCATTTCATTACTTAAGTGAATCTTTTATACATTGTCTTTATTTTTTTCAACCGCTATGCCTTATTAATTTGTACAGGGTACTTCTAGAAGAGAGATTCGCCAATGCCAGGTTATGGAACACCATTTGTGAAAGATTGATCAGTGAAGTCTAAAGTCAGGTCGTGACGTTATTCGTATTAGGAAACTGGTTTTCCGGAGATTATCAGTTTTAGAAAAAGCTTTCCGTATAGTATTTCGAATTTCTGGTAATTTTGTTTTTCTAAGTTATGTAGGTAGATCCTTAGGTAGAGGTAGATAGGTACAGTTACCTAAAAGTACATGAAAATTGTTCTTGCTCATGCTTAGTCTAAGTACCTATACACTAATTAAACATTTAAAGCAGCTTTTATCAACTCTGAATCTCATTTCTCATGAAAAATTTTCAAAAAATTTTGACAGACTGCTGCAACCTAACGTGGTCTGTATAGGAACGTTAGATTGCAGCACTATACCTCTAATATTATGTAGGTATTAATTTGTTCTATTGAGATAGAACAAAAGTAGTAAATCCTCATCTCAGCGTGTAATTCCTGGTAGCGTCCAAAAGCTGTTTTTCGGTACCTTACACTTAGACTATGAATCGAGATTTGGGGAGTCTGGTAATTACAATGCAACGAGTGCCGTCTGACCTTCGCAACCCTTTAACAGGGGAACCAGACTAACTGAATCCTGGTTATACATCTCAGAAGTAATCCGACACGTGCAGGTTTCCTTACGTTTTCCCTTACTGCTAAGCTAATGGTCCAAATACATGACATACCTACGTAAATTTTAAAAATCCACTTTTGCATACTTTGATTCCTGAACCTTCTTTTTGGAAAGGGCGCTCTTACCCACTCAACTACCGTTGCTCCCAAAATTAGTAAATTTCCTATCCAATTTCAATCTGTGTGGACCTATAAGTGTTTTTTTTTCTGTAATTACTGGTAATAACGTATAATATGAACAGTAAAATCCTGGTCCTCCCAATAAAATTAAATAAATAGGTACATAAATAAATGATTCCCCTAAATTCCATCATCATCAGTCTATATTCGTCCAATGCTGGACCTAAACTCTTTCCCTATATCACGCCATTCAACTCGGTTAAAAGCCCTAAAATTATTGAGACTCGCGCCATATCTAGGTAATAAAATAACGCCACGCTGGCAATCGCAGAGCAAAGCTTCTTTGCCTTTGTCGCTGCCACCGACGCCGGCATGTCACATTTACAGTTTGATTTATTTGGCGTCCCAACTAATCAAGACTTTTCTAAAGACTACCCGGAGCCTCAGAGTCAATCACCCATTCTTCTTGATGAAAATTTGTAAAAAGGTCGTTATTTGGGTAGATATTTATTCTCCTATCCCACATAGACTTTGTGTCTAAGATTATTTAGCTTGTCCCCTGTTAATAAACACAGTTGCTAAGTCTGAATATGAAATTTGAAATAACTGGGTATAGCTGCAAATTCCGTAAATATAATATAAATGTACGTATTTCACACAGCCAATGGAAGAGACAGTGGTGAAGAAAACATCGAAAACAGATCTGTACGTTTTTGATTGGTATTTCAAATTGACTTCCTAGTCACAATTACTGTCGTAATAATTCTAGACGTCTTCTTCTAAGGTGCCATCCGCTCTTGCAGTTTGGTAATCATATTAGTGAATTGTACTTTGAATAGCGGATCTGAGTAGCGTTGACCATTCATGTAATACAGCCACACATCACGTTACCACAATCTGTCAAATTTCCTCAACTGATATTCAACTCAATGTGTTTGACAGTAAGATGAGAGTTGATTGAAGAAGTTTAACAGATTTGTATACTTTTATGTGTGGCTGTTCGTACATAGATATTTCAACACCGATATTTTTCTTCTTCCCATACTTTGCTTGCATTAGATATTCCCCTGGGTGATCAACTGTAGGACTTAGTAGCTCATACTTGGGATTTCGCATAACATGGCCGCGATAAGTATTCGATCTTTCAGCTCTTTTTTAAGTGGGAGCGCTTCCACCTCTTTTGTGGGTATTCACGTTTCCTCAATGTACAATCGTATCGAAAAGATAAAGCAGTGCACAAGTCGGGTACGATTCATTCTAGACGTAACCCTAATGAAGTTTATCTGTTTCCACTATAAGGGTTGAGTAGATCAGTCAGTTGCCATTTCATCGTAAAAGACTTACCAAATCCTAGATGATGATCCAAGACCCCTTGCTTCAAAGCGGCTGTGGACGCAACCGGGAATGACACTCTCAGGTGATGATGACGATTGCGTTTGAGAGAGTAAGTTGATACGGTGGGAAATGAAAGCATTATCTATTTCTTAATAACAAGATCCACGTGTTTGATTTTCCACAATAACTCTCTGCCTTTTTTAGAGCTTGTGTATTTTAAAAGATCCTACCTAACACGCACGAACAAAGACAAGGCTTAATAAACTTCTGTGAAGAACTCCAAAGTGCATTGTCTTCAAGGAAAGGTCCTAAACATTTAAATAAGTGGTCGATAACACCCATATCATTTATTTATAAAACGAACACACAAGCGAATAGGTATTTTGAGACGAGTAAGGTCTTGAAACACCTTTTGCGTTTAAATAAAAATGGTATGATATAGGTACTATGCTCAAATATAGCACAAAATCGGTCACAATAAAATAATGCTTCTGACGGATTTCCTATAATGTCTTTTTGATAAATACAACAAAAGATTTTGAGGAATATACCTAATATGTATAATTGGTAGGTACCCAAATGAATCCGCCTATTAGCAAGGGCTTTTGTATTAAAAATCTAAGTAAATAATAATAAAAAGCTTTAAACTAGTCTAAAGGTATATGAAAATATAACACGTCTTAGATATTTATTATAACAATAAAAACTCTACATAATGAATTCTCTCCGTCGAATGTTAACACATGTACATCCATGTTCATCTAATCCTTACTAATTATATATGTTAGTTCATAGTTTCTACAAGCATGCAAATTCAAATGAAACTCACCTTCTTGACGAAAAAAGCGATCCAATAAACAACCAGAAATTGGAATAACACTCCGATGAAATAAGCACGAGATGTAGCACTACGTCTCTAGCTGAGAGAACAAGTTTCCAGTTAGTTCATAAACACCCGCCGGTGGCACCGGATAGGAGTCCTTAGAGTCCCGTG
Source organism: Cnaphalocrocis medinalis (assembly GCA_014851415.1). NCBI lineage: Eukaryota > Metazoa > Arthropoda > Insecta > Lepidoptera > Crambidae > Cnaphalocrocis > Cnaphalocrocis medinalis. The sequence goes on from CM026276.1 coordinate 9,511,273, forward strand.
AGCAGTCCAGGTGGATGCAGACTGCGATGGGGGGAGCCGGCGGCGCGCGGTCGCGGTCCAGCGTCCGGGCGCACAACACGCCTCGCAACGGTAAACTGGCGGGCCGCGACAACACCTCACCTCTCCCTCGCTTGTATGAGTGCCTTCAACCTCCCTCCAAACAAATAGTACCGTACGCTGTGCCTGTGTCTTGGTAACATTTATTATACTTTTATTAGTGTTACCTCCGGCTTGGCTGTGTGCTCGCCACCACCACAGGGGCAGGCGTGCGCGTGTGGGCGTTCTGTAAGTAAAGTACCTATGCGTGCTTTGATCTTACGATTCGGTATGCACGGCCGCGCGGCCGCACGTAGCACCGCAGCTATATTTTACTTCTGTAATATCTAGTCAATAATTTTAGTTTGGTGTTTGTGCAATAGTAGGTACACGTCGTATCGGGCGGACTACAACTAGGCCAGGAACCGGTATCGAATATAGGTACCTAACCAAAAGCTTCTTCACGTTTAGGTTTTGTCTTTTTTAATGCATCATAGTGGTTACCAGTAGGCTGGCAAGCTAGTCCGTTACCGTGGCATCAAGTTGCCCACGTGACAACTCACTTGATATAAAATAGCAATACGTGGACACAGTTAGTCCAAAAATGTACTTACTTAGTTAATTCGTTGATGATAGTGATAGTAGCTGTTCAGTGGATAAGAACGTGGCACACGTTTCCATACGGGAGATCGTAGGTTCGAAACCTCTGGAGTTTTCAAATACCTAGATATATATATATTAGGTATATTTTTATTCGGTGGTGAGAGAAAACATCATGAGAAAACCTGGACGTTCTGAACTATACAGTTAGCCATGATTCAGTTGGTCTGAGTTGCAAAGGTTAAACGGTAGTCGTTTCATTGTACCTAATTACCATAAGGTACTAGACTCCCCAAACCTTGAACATCGTCTAAGTAGGTATCCTAATTGGGTATTTGACTAATCTGGATTTAGTAAAAAATATTGATACTCTATCAAAATATTGGTAAATAAGAACCAATGGCCAACATTTTCAGTTAAAAATATATCGTCTAGCTGGTTTTGTGAGCATTCAAAGTTTCATGGGCAAGTCCATTTTTTAAGTATAAAATTAAAAAATAATAATTATATCATTCAACTACCCGTTCATTTTCCACCAACTTTTATTATTAAACTATTTACTTATACGAAACATTTGATATAGCTACCATACAAAATTTACTAGACGCGCATACAAGAGTTTGAGTTGTGACGTCACAATTCAATAGCCATTTGTATAGAGCGTTTTTGGGCTTGCCCAAAATATGTGCTCTTAAATTTGTGATATCTCAGGTAATTCAAATGAGAATCAAGTGATTCTTTAAACGATGTTTCTTAAATTGAGGCGTCTTTTGATTAAACACATAAAAAAAATTAGTCAAATACCCAATTGGTATGAACCCCTGCTATCACTTTTCCTTTCTTTCATCCGTCACGAAACTTTCATATTAGGTATCTACCTAAGAAAAAAACTTTGTCAAAAATAACGCTCGATGTTGTCTAGTCACATGTCATAAGAATGAATGAGACACGGGCGCACAGAGTACATTGCACGGGCGGGTCGCTTGTTCAAAAGATAATCAAGAAAACTCAGAAAATCCAATAAAATAGTTTATTTATATAAGTACCTACTTAATATGTTTTATTCCACTCACACAAAGTTTATTTTGTAATTAAATATTTTTATCGATACATTAATAATAAAATCGTAAAAAACGCGACTAAAACAGTAAACAGAACATGCATGAATAAATGATTTTAAAATTATTTGCCTATTATTACACACACAAACATTATTCTATAAATAATTATGTACCTACATAGGACTTTGTTCTAATTTAGGGTACCTACCTACCTTACAGATAGCCCAAGTCGAGTTACCCCCTGCAGTGCAAAAATAGCACTCTGACACAAGGACGGAAGGTCCGAAGAAGTTGAAAAAAATACTTGTATTGTGGAACGATTTCGAAGCTCTTATGATAAATATGGTGATATTCTTTTAGCCAATTTAAAAATGTATGGTAGGGTCAAATGAGAAACGAACAGGTGTAACAAAAATATATATTTTTATTTTAATAAAGGATCGTTCTTAAAATCGTCCCCTTTTTAATTAAGTAATATTAAATTAGCAGTTTTAACCCTCATACCTACAATTAAAACAATTTAATTTGTTTCCTTTTCGATTTTGCGAGATAAAAAATTTGTATGAAGCATATGTAAAAATATGTATATTTTATTTTGTATGTTTGTACAAAGTGCTTCGTATTCCTTTTGATTCCATTTAATTAAATGAGTTGATAATAATTTGGCATGGACGTGTTGATTCATTTCCATTATTGTCACGATTTATAGCGTATTTTAAAAAATACTTTCTAGATCGCATTGAGGCCAATTATCGTGGGTAGTTAGTGTTAATAATGTACCTTAATATTATAATTTTCTTTCTCATTTTAGAATTTAAAGGGCTACACACATTTTTCCACTAAACTTTAATATTATTTTTGAAGACCTATGAATGTAGATACACTTCATAGCTTGCGGGTTCACTTTTTAATAAAAGTATAATAAGTATAGTGAATGAGAGACCCCACAACACAAAGTAAGGTAACGTACCAACTCCCACAAAACGCACAAAACTTTGTCCGACCGACTTCTCATTTGAAACTTCGCGCCAGTATAACTAAATGTCATGTTAACTTTCTTAGTGCGTTCAAAATCAAAATATTTAAAAGCCATTCTGACGAAATCTTAAAATATAACAATATTTTTAGGACAAACAGCTTATAATATTTTGCTTCCGTTATTATAATAACGGGTATTATGATAATATCAAATGAAAATGTAGTAAATTAATCTTTAATTTCTATTATCTTTGCTTGATATTGAAACGAAAAACATATCATTGCGCTGATTCTGATGCTGGGACATGAGAGACTTCGAGTATTAATCGAATAGAACATTTAATTATTCGATTGTGATTTCGATTACGCATTAGACAATATTAATTAAATAAACTTACTTCATTTACTTAGTTTCGGTGATTCTTAATAATGTCTAATACTTAATCATGCCTTTAAAAATGCTTAAACGTTGGTTGAAAGATATTATAAAAAGTTTTAGTTTTCACATAATGATTTTAAGTATAAAATTTATTACATTTTATAAAAAAAAATAGGTACCTGTATGTGTGACCCCTTCTGATATATTATAAATAGGTATAGAAGGCATTTATGATGTGTACTTGCTTGCTATGAGGGGATTCTATTGTTCTTGTTCCATTTACCTACTTACTCATTTGATAAACAATACTAGCATAAGCGTGTTTGTAACGAAGCCAGTAGCCACGTTTTAACCACCATAGCCACGTTTAAATAACCAGTATTCATTTTGCAAAAATACCAATTTGTTTGTTATTGTTCATTCATGCATTCTCAAACAAAAACATTTTTATATCGAGTCAATCGTATTTATTCGTATTGCATTCTTCTCGAGTTAAAGTATAGTCATGCTAGTAAGTAATCGATCACATCACTAAAATAGGCATCCCTGCCGGGTGTGTGTGCGACATACAAATTGTGTATCTGTAATTTAGTTAAAATTTAGGTGTAAACAATGTGTACCTTAAAATATTTAAACGTGTAATACTGAAATATAAGTAATCTCTTTGCCAATGTCCTAGATAAGAGCTTTTTTACTTTATATACATTGATGTGAGGTTCTCGTGCTTTGTCTTCGTGTGTGACAATATACTCAAAATGGCGCATCAACTGGCACAGTCTGTAAATTGTTCATTGGACGACATTGACCTCAGTGCACTAAAGGTAAGTTTCAAAAGTAAACCTAAATTGGTAGCAGCCAAAACCCGATGCCTAAGAAGCTCCCTTTTCTCTTATCATACAGGAACACTCAGTAAAGGGCAATGATCTCACAGGGCGTGAATCATATGTGCAGGTTCACTTTACGAAAGTATATCAACCTTTATCTCCAGTGTAACTGTTCGCTCTTCATTTCAGGACCCTGCTGGCATTTTCGAACTTATAGAAGTAGTCGGAAACGGGACCTATGGCCAAGTATACAAGGTAAATAGTATTCATTATTATATTGTTCATTTGCAAGTAGCCATTCCATTGATACACTTATCGGAATACAAATGAAGAACAAAACAAGTTGTAGGCACTAATTGTTTAATTAAGTAAAAGTGTGCATAGGTATATTCGTAAAGCTCTCCTCAGGAACTTGATTAAAGTTAATAGGCCTCAATGAAAGCAGTATGTACAATTAGAGAGTTCAAGCTATTAATGTCAGCCAATGAATGTAGGTAATGTCATCATCACAGTGCACATTTTGTTACTATATTTTTGAGTTTGATATTATTACAAACATTTTCAAGCATAATGTATTTTTTATTGTTTCCAATAACATTGGAAGCAGTTATAAAAATAAATACTGTTTCATAAACACACTTCGAATCAGGGAAACCAATCATATCAATGAAATAAAATATACCTAGGTACCTATGTGCCCCTACCACTAAGTTTAACCTGGAAAAAAAATAAGTTGAGATGATAATTCATGCTCTCTACTCTGGTTGTTTCATAATTTTATGGATATAGGTATTCAATACCAATATGTAATTTTTAGGGTCGTCATACAAAAACCGGCCAACTTGCTGCCATTAAGGTTATGGATGTCACACAAGATGAAGAAGAAGAAATTAAGCTTGAGATTAATGTTCTGAAAAAGTACTCAAACCATCGCAACATTGCCACATATTATGGAGCCTTCATAAAGAAGAGCCCTCCCGGCAAGGATGACCAACTTTGGTTAGTCATGGAGTATTGTGGTGCTGGTAAGTGTTTATTTTAAATCTATAGTTTTCATTCAAGTGATTGTAAAACTAGAAATATCTGTAGCATGCTTTCAGCTTTTCTGTATTTCTATGGGCATTATACCTGACATATTTATGCATTGATTTGTAGTTAAGTGATCAAGACCTTATTTTCCTATATGTATAGTCTGTTGATCAATGTGTTATTTAGCATTTTTAATATAATTTTGAAAACCTACTTGGTTAAAATCAATTATAAGATATTTATGACACTTAAACAAAAGTACTACTAATTAGTATTGCCTTTATCCATTTTTAAGAAATGAAGTAAAAAGTAATCTAATTTAAGTTATTAGATTAGTAATCAACAGACTATGGTTATGGATGGATGTAATAACATTGAACCTAGTCAAGTGAACTTAAACTATGTATTTTGTTTGTAACTTTCAGGATCAGTAACAGATTTAGTGAAGTCAACCAAAGGGCAATCACTGAAAGAAGAATGGATCTCGTATATTTGTAGAGAAATCTTAAGGGGTCTCAGCTATTTACACTCTAATAAAGTAATCCACAGAGATATCAAGGGACAAAATGTACTCTTGACCGACAATGCTGAAGTGAAACTGGGTAAAGTGTGATTTGTTAATAATTTGAAAAGAGTTGAACTTGTTTGAATTCAATTTATCATCATAGCTTATTATTTCATATTTGATTTTCAGTGGATTTTGGAGTATCTGCACAACTTGACAGGACCATAGGTCGACGAAATACGTTTATTGGTACTCCATACTGGATGGCTCCAGAAGTTATTGCTTGTGATGAAAATCCAGATGCAACATATGACAATCGCTCTGATCTCTGGTCTCTTGGGATCACTGCCTTGGAGATGGCTGAGAGTCAACCTCCATTGTGTGACCTACATCCAATGCGAGCTCTCTTCCTTATTCCAAGGTACCTTCAGAAACCTTTGGCAAACTTTAACAAATAAGTAAATTACTATAGCAGATACAAATTCAAAATTTTAAAATATTTCAGAAACCCACCACCACGTCTCAAATCCAAGAAATGGGCTAAAAAATTCCATAGTTTCATTGAGACTGTCCTTGTAAAAGACTACCATCAAAGGCCTTACACTGAGCAATTGTTGAAACATTCCTTTATAAGGTATTTATATCAAATATTTTCACTTTAATTAATGAGTTATTAACCTCATTACAGTACTGCATGCATGTGTTAGATAAAGTGATATGAATGTATTATTTTAATTAGGAGCACAAGATTTTAAATATTCAATTTAATTGCTATGTTTGTTAATGATATTATTATTTGATGTGTATCATGTATTGTCTCAATTTGTACAGTCATAACATTTAAATAGTGGAAAACTTACAAATACTAGTAGGTATTCAAATAAATATCTGCTGTATCTTTCTTCTCAGCACGTATTTCCTTTAGAAACAAATAAAATATTTCCAGTTAATCTGTCAGCACTTTCTTTGATTCTTACCATTTCTCAAACACCATTAAGTTGAGAATTACGTATATGGAAAATAAAAATTGTAAGTTATCTATTATACAGATTACACTTATTCACTGTGTATTATGTGTAACAGATTATAGTTACTCAATGAGTTCCTGTCCCTGCACATTTTTGTAACTTTCAATCTAGGTATATAAGCTTGAATGCCACTTTAATGGGTCACCTTTCTCTCAACTGTGTTCACTATTATCTATAATTGCAGGGATCAACCTACTGAAAGACAAGTAAGGATACAATTGAAGGATCATATAGATAGGTGTAAGAAGAGAAAGCAGGATAACTCAGTCCGTGAAGACTACAAATACTCAGGATCCGAAGGCGAGGAAGAGGAGAATGCCATCGCGGGCGAGCCCTCGTCCATCGTGCACAACGCCGCCGCGCACCAGGGCGGCGACACGCTGCGTAGGAACTTCCAGCAAATACAAGAGGGACGGTAAGAACACTACTATTTACTAGTAAAATAAAACCCAAGTGACTCAATCACCTACCTACCTACCTACTATTAATATATTGAAGTTATCAATCCATTTGAAATAAATAAGCAAGAAACGATCGTTAAGGTTTTAAAACGACATAAATGTAACCAAAGCTGTTTTATTAACTGTGTTCTCATGTATTAACTATTGGTTAAATAACGTAGAGCCCCCGCCGAGCCGCCGCAGCCGCAGCCGCCGCCTAAACGCAACAGTAAGCGTGAGGAACGGGAGGAAATCCCAGGTAAAACTACTTCTAACTTAATGTGATTTTGTGAGTAAGCAAAGTGGTGTTGTTTTTCTAACTTCTGTTGTTTGTGGTTACTTTAGAGCCTGGCCCGCCGGCGAGGCCATCCATTCCACAAAGACTGATTGTTGTGCCAGACCCGCAGACACAGCAACCTAATAGATATAGGTAAATATTTCGTTTTTGTAAGGGCTGCTCATTTGAAATTTCAAAAAATATGCTTAACGCTTCTATGCTACTCATTCTTAACCGAACTGAGCAACCTTTATATTTTGTGCTAACAAACTAAACTTACATAACCTCATCCATGACCATTTCATATGATAGAGCTGTGTAATATTATAAAGAGAATGTTTACTAAATTATATAACTTTACATTGGACCAATCGACCACAAGACCTTTAGACTCCTTGAGGTTGAACATAGATTTTAGATACACTTTGGATAAGCTCAATGTACATAAAGCTATAGCATATAGAATGTGTTGTAGATAGTTACTAAGACTCCTTTAATAATTACGTTTTATGAAATAAGAATCAACAGTGTAGAGTTAATGGTACAGCTGATATACCATTTTAATGGATGTTAATGATGGCAGGCCGCTGCCGCCGACGCCGAAGTCGTCGGGCTCGTCCAACAGCTCGGGCTCCAACAACGGCACGCCGCCCGCCAGCGGCCCGCAGCCGCCGCAGCGCGGCTCGCACCACATGTTCAAGCCTATGGTACGTGCCACCTACCTTACCTAGCTATACTTCTTCACCAGTATAGGTCTTTATATATCAAAATATTACTTGGCTATACTAAGTACCAACTTCGCGGAGTAACATGCACGAGGAACAGATGTCCCTGACATCCCAACCATCAAGTTGGAATGCGTGCTTATTGATAGCGCAATGCGACAACATTATTCCAGCATTAATAAATAGGCTAGAGCTTAAACCTGTGTTCTGTGTGGAAATATCACATCGAGTCAGCGATACCCCAATATCGACACGTTTTGTTTGCATGATTTATAGTGCTCATTATGTTTTTTTTTCTTTTCATATGTTTAATGTACGTACAGCCACACATCAAAGTACATATACAAAACTGTTAAATTTCTTCAATCGACTCTCATCTTACACACACGTTAGGTTGAATATCAATTGAGACAATTTGACAGGTTGTGGTAACCTGATCTGTGGCTGTACAAAGATTAATAGACTATTTGAAATAATAATATTTATTAAAATGATATTTACACATTTTTTAAATCAAATTGTGGCTTCACAAAACTAGTTAAAAGTTGTATTTAAATATTTACCTACATATTTCGAATTTAATGCTGTGTATTTTATTGTTAGTTTGATTTGCGTTTTGTTTTATTTCCATGTCATGCTGTTACATTACTTTGCACACCCAATGTAAACTTCAACTGCAGCTTCCTCCGCGAAGACCAGAGGTTTGTATTAATTTTTTAAATTGCAATGCTTTTTTGCAAATGCACACAAAAATATAATATTATATATACATGTGACATCAGTTTTGATTGCACTTTAATTATTTAATAGTTCCAAAATTGTGTAATTTGGTATTTTAGGATTTGGATAAGTTGGCTGCGCAGTTGAACGAGCTGGGCGTGGTTTCCGGTAACGAGCCGCCCAACAGACCTCCGCGAGCACCCACCAACGGACAAGGTATGCCTAGCCTTCTGCTCACTTACTAGCCTTGTGAAATTGTGATTTATCCACTCACCCACTGGTGAGTTGGTTTAGAGCGATCTCGTACTAGATAGTTGATGAGGACCAGACTATGTGTGTGTTAGTGGCTCCGGTTTGGTCATCGGCAGAAAACTACATTCCGATCCAGTGGTAAAATTATTGACATTTATAAGTATTCTGTACAGACCTAAATTGAGTAAATTATTTTAGTTTTATATCATTTTTATCTAATGACTAGTGGCCCGCCCTCACTTCGCTTCGGGACGGTAATTCAGAAATGAACTAATAGATGGCGCTGTGCTAAATTACATCTCGCAAGCGTTTCGTGTTTTCGGTTTACCTATAAGCCTTGTCGTTGTCTATAGAAGTTATCTCTTTATAAATGGTATAGATGTTATCACACTGCGGTCTTTTCGTCGTAGGTCGAGTTAAAAGTACAATGTGTGTGTTCTGGGGAGTACAGAGTTGGTATAAGCTGTATGTAACCGTAGGTCCGCCGGTGGAGCGCAACCCTCCGGAGCCGCCGTTCGAGGAGTCGGACAGCGACTCGGACGCGGAGGACAACGGCGGCCGCGTGCGCAACGACGGCACGCTGCTCGCCAGCGACCCGCCCAAGCCACTGTACGTACTTTTATACTCTACGTAGATAGGATACCTATTATATACAATAAATAAATATAAACAGCAAAAAGTTAGAGTTCTATAACCTTTCTAGAATCAAAATTTATAAGAATTAGAGACCGCATCACGGAGGGTTGCTGGATGGTCGGGAATTGACAGGGTTTTCCCAACACTCCCCGAAGACTTCTTTTGGGTTTTCCCGGGGGGGAAACCCCTCATGACACGTATGGAAATATTGTTGTGCACTAATCAGATTTCTCCCGACTAAAATACTAAAAATCCCGCAAAAATTTAAAACAGTAATTGCTCCCAACATCAACAGGAAGAAGTTTCGATCTAATATGTATTAACAAGTCCCACTTTATTTTTATTAGATAAATAAGTAAGATTCCCAGAAATGTCATGAAATTAAGCTTACGTCATAGAGTATGGTAGTACCCCATTGGTTTTATAAACTACCAGTGGCCCACCCTTACTTTATTTCGGGAAAGTAGCACTGTCTACCAATAGATGGCGCTGGGCGTCGATTGCAGCGCGCATAGGTTTCGCCTTCTCGGTTTGTATTTAGGTTGGTCGATATCTATATTATAGTCGGGCCGTTATATCATGCCGATTTGACAATACCTTTTTTTTAATTTTGCACTTATCCTTGTTATGAGGAACACATTTCGCGAATCATAAAGAACTTTATGATTTAAAAGTAGTTCTTTATGATTCGCGAAATGTGTTCCTCATAACAAGAATAAGTGCAAAATTAAAAAAAAGGTATTGTCAAATCGTTAGAGTCTGTTTATCTCTTTTTTAATAGTTATAGATTACGGAGTTCCGTAATAGTTCCTCACGACTTCATTGACAGAGTATATCGTTGGTTTACTTTTGATTTGCAATTTTTGTTTTGTCCCGTTTTTACTTTGACCCCTCGCTCCCGTCCCCGTTTCTGTTCGCTTGTCAGTCCCGAGTTCTGCTACAGGCCGGGGCTGTCGTGCGTGGCGGAGGACGGCGCGGGCGGCGCGGCCGGCGCGCCCACGCGCCCGCTGCCGCCCACGCCCGACGACGACGAGCCGCACCCCGACCGCACGCTCGTCATGAAGCGGGTGAGTCGACGACACAATAACACTTTACACCACACTAGAGTCCACGCTTCGGCATGAAGCGGGGGAGGCAACCAGGCTCAACAACTTTAAAACACTTTGTACAACACTGGAGCCACGCTCCGTCATGAAGCGGGTGAATCGACAACACAATAACACTACACCACACTAGAGCCAAGCTTCCGCATGAAGCGGGTGAGTCGCTCCACTAGGGCCACATCACTAGGAACACTTCTCAATTGTGAAAGAGCCACACTCGTCATGAAGCGGGTGAGTAGACAACACTGGAACTTACACCACACTAGAGCCACGCTTCGGCATGAAGCGGGATAGGACCATTCTCAACCGTGGGAGAGCCACGCTTCAGCATGAATGGCCCGCCCTCACAGGACCGGCATGAAGCAGCGCCTGCGCTGTGTTTTTCGAGTGAATGAATGGGGGCTATCGTGTTTGAAAAGAAAGTTACAGTAATTTTCTTAAGTTAAAGTTTGAACTTGAGGTTGAAGTTGTAACTGAGGTCCAACTTCTACGTCATTTCAATTCAATTCAATTCAATATAATCTTTATTCAGGCAAATCACACCATTGGTTGTTTAGTGACATATTGACATATTCACTTCAAAAATAACCAATCACCTTGAAGATGGACCTCAGTTCTACACTACGCCATCTAGCGGATCTTTTACACGCGATAGCTCCCATTGGGGGAAAAGGGGGCCGCGACGACAATCTTGGCGCTATCGTGACAGTGCCACACCACTGTAGCGTAGAAATTAGTTACTCATGCGGCGATGTGACTTTTACTTATCATTTCAAATTTACGCAGAAACGCCACGTTCATACCGGCTTTCATGATAAGGATAATATAATTACACATGCACCTTATTTCGAAATCATACTTTCCAGAGAATTTTCTGTAATATTGATTTATTTCTGGCGAAATGCTTTACGAGCTGTCACTATGACGAAAGTGTTTGCATTTTGCGTAGAACACTCATATTACCTATAAATGATACCTCTGTGTGTGATTGCATGTTTCGTAGGCACTTCAAAGAAACATCTCATAGCTCTGACAATTTGTACTGCTATTTCCAATCTAAAGCGGACACCTCAAGCTTCACAACATAGTTTTTTATATATCGCTGAACCTATCTTCTTTTGACTTCAATCCAATGTGGTAGCGACAATACACTGCGCCATTGATGTCGGGATCAGGAAGTAAATCTCAGTAATCTTGTTACATTAATTCAATCAACATTATTATTTTCACACATACTGTTTATATTTAGTACAGTAGTAGCTCTGCCGACTGCCATCAGTCAGCTGACTCGTCCGCTTGTAGGCGGTGTACCGCCGCAGCTTATCCTTTGAGATAAGGCAAACTCATTAAATCACTAGGCTAAGCCAAATTTCGTGTATGAATTGTGTGCGACTTCTCCGCTCCTTTCATTGACATCTCATAGAGAATAGTCGGGTAGGGCTGAGAGTACACCTCATATAGCCATTACACGCCAAAGTAAGATCAGTGAGCACATTTCATAATTATAACTATAGCTTTGACGTTTTTCCTATGTTGTCCTATTATTTACGTGTACTTTTTGTATGGGGCATGATCGAAAACATCAGAAAGAAAATACGGAAAGCGATAAAAGGCAGTCGGACATCGACGAGGCGGTGCTCCTGAAGGACTGGGACTTCGCCCGGTTCTTCCCGGCGCGCGGGGCGGACGCGGCCGCGCGGCAGCGGCAGGCGCCGGCCAGGCCCGCCGACAAGTCCACGCACGACAAGCTCTCCGATATAATCAAACACAAAAAGGAACAGGATGCGGAGCTCAATTCTCCAAATAGATTTTTTAGAGGATTCCGAAGAGAAAACTCCGATTTTTTTCCCTTACCCAGTACGCGGCACTCCGCCATATACTTTCCGAAGCATGAAAGCCCGGCGGGTGCGGCGAGTAGGCAGTTGAGATCCAGTGGTATATTTAATAATTCCCGAAAGCAAGTGATCAAGTCTCCGCCCTCGGGGGAGCCTATTTTGACGGATTTCATCAAAATGAATGATAGTTTAAGGATGTCGGCGCAAGGAGAGGTTAAGAAAACAGATAAAAAAATAAACGAAAGAAAGGTGTCTGCGAATAACCCGATCGATGCTCTTAAGAATGTAGCTGCCTTGATCAGACAAGATAGTGAGAGTAACGGCCCGAGCAGGCAGAGCAGTGTGAACAGCGACTCGCCAGCCACGAGCATCTGCTTCACGCGCGGGGCCTCGCTCGAGAAGGCGGGCACCCCGGACCTCACCGCCAACACCCTGGAGAACAACACCCCAGTGGATTCCTCGCCCGACGCGAGTAACATAGTGAGACCTCGCAGAGAAAAGACTGAATCTGATATTGTATTTCGAAGAAATTCTCATTACAATCGGCATTCTGAGCTTATGACGTGTGGGCAGGAAGCGGTACTCGCACAGGATAAGGTAATTTGCTCCCTGCTCAGGATAGTTTGATTAATCCCTTTATTGTACTTACATGTTGGTATGAGGGTTCGATTTCTAACCTAGTTATTACTAACAATTTGTAAATGAGTCTGCTTACTTCGAGGACTTTCTCTTAGTTAATATGTACTCCGGTTTTGGTTTGTGTGGGAATGGTTACAATGGTTGCGTCTTCTGTGCGTTCTTGTAGCGATGCTAAATATATTAACAAAATAATGTATACTCTGTCATCAGTTTAAAAATGCGATCTAATACAACCATACTAGGCACTTCAGTAATAGTAAATATCAACCTCACTTAATAGTCAATAGTGCATCTTTGCTATTTAAATTGTAGTCAATATGTAATCTTTTATCAAATGTTTTATTTTATTTCCATTATTTATTATTATAATTAGTATGATTCGTATGATACCGCACCTGTATGGTTTAAGGTCTACGTATTTTAAATTGACTACAGAACTGGAGGTTGGAAATATGGGATTGGCTTTTTGTAGTTTTGGTAACATAAAAGTTTCGTAATAGTAATTATAAATACTGCTCACACGTCTTACATTTTGGCGTTATGTATTTTATTCTTTATACTATAAATATTTGTTTAACTTCGGTATTGGGATTAAAATAGATTCTTAGATTATTATGAAGTAGAAATCATTCTCAAAATATGTTAACAGCTTCTTTTAACTGACCATAGAACTTTAACCTCACAATATAACTAACTCCCTCTATCTAAACATTCTGTGCGCGCAAATACCGTCTTCCTGCCGACAAGAGCGAGACATCAACATAACGATTGTAGGAGACCTCGTGCCGCCAAACCTCCGACATTAACAATCTTGGGAATGACCGCCTAACGAAATATGCAAGCTGAAAAGAAAACCGTCAGAATTGTGAATGTGTTTACTGCATGTATTGGCTGTGCATTGTTTGTGTTTGTCACGCGCTGATGCTGTGATACTATTAATACTCGTCATTGTAACATTACTTTTCATCATCATCATATCATTACATAGAATTGTAGAACGTACAAATGTATCGTTTTTAATTTACTAGAAATGAACTTTGGCTGCCTTTCGAAGCAGTAAATTAGATTCCTAAATTGTTTTAAGTATGTATTTTGTTTGTAAATAGGGTTTTATACTGTAACCATGTACAATTTGAGTTGTATATAGGGTCGATCGAGTGGCACGAATGAAGGCAGCGGAGCTAGAACTAGTTCCGTCCTCCCCGACCTGCTCAGCCAAGCTGGCCAGCCCACCACGCCACCGCGCCATGACAAGTCTACCAGCGAAGAGGTGAGATCAAATCTATACCTTGTATATTCACAGTACCCTGTATTCTTTACGAATCATTCTTTACTTGAAATCATAATTAGCCTATGTAGTTCAAGTCATTCATAAGGTGCGTCACAAACAACGTGAGTCCGCTGCATATTAACTGATTACAAGCCCCACCCATTGCGATCCATCCGCATCCGTTGCTTGAGGCGCACCTGTTGAGCAAGCATAGAAGTGCTTTATTATCATCAGAATTTGGTCTGAGATTATTGCATAAAAGGGTCTTGGACTGTATTGACGAAATAAGATGATGTTTGTGAATTAATAAAAAACTAAACAGGTGGCTTATTATAATGAAGACTTCCCGTAACGAATAAAAATATGTCCTGTCCACATCCAAACTAAGGTGACAAACATCACTTATGAAAGAGAGGGAGAACTCCGATTCGGTCGTACAGATTTATTTTTACCATTTCAAAATAAAGTGACTACAAATACCTAATCACAGCACGTGATGTCACTTATCATTTAATTTTTATTTTACTGCATCGCAAACAACCCGTCTCAGAGCCGTTTTCAAAAATTAAAAATCGTTCTATCACTATTTAATGATGTCAGCAGTATAGCTTACTCATAACATAATCAGCAGTATTACCTAAACACTTTCCTCAAAGCGATCCAAGACCCAATTGAAGATGCATTCGTTCTTACATATTACAATCGAAAACTCAGACCAGGCGCTGAGACTACTGGTAGTACCAAAAATCCATCATATTAATAGTATGTACCTATATGAAGTAATGATAAAAACTTTATAAAATATTTTACTCAATTATTTATCTATCATTATATTATCAGTCATCAAAATACAATTTAGTGCTTAATAGAAGAAGTACATATGTTTAGGGTTACAATTTAAAAAATTTTCTTTCTAAAAACAAAAAATATTCTGGAATCATTATGCCTAATAAGTGTTTAACATAAGGGGCTTTCAAAACAAGTCATTATGCAGAAAATATATGTTAAGACTTGGCTGGGGAACTCCCGCGCCCCAGATCATATCAGTAAGAAATATGGTAGTCAGAATCAAAATTATCCTAGCCTTCAAGCCTACCAAAAATATCTGAGCATTTGGCAAAAAACAACTGAATAGTACACGCAAAGGTGCATTTTCATTTGTTGTTCTTGAAGAAATGAAATTACATAGGTAAGTACACCTATTTGTGCTAGAAGTGATTTTTTGTAAAAAAAAACTCAAGATATTTTTGATTGGTTTGAACGCTAAGATTATTTTGATCCTCACTGTACATATGTATGCTGATTATTTTCTATCTCGTATACCTACCTATAGGCATAATCCCCCCTCGCAGATAATGTTTTTTAACAAGGAATATCTATTTAGCAATGAAATGTTTGTTTTGAGAGCCCATAACGTGGGTGGGGTTACGTGTGGTACCGAGCTTGGTTTATCGTATTAATGATATAATCGTTGTCAATCATGCAATCGCCTGGAGCCGCTCCCGCGACCGGCTCGCGGACGACTGTTGCCAATACGTAAGTATCCATCGAGCTGTCGCAACAACAAACGCTTTTAAAGGTTCTCATAGATTGTTGTTTGTTTAAAATGTATTGTATCACACATTCTTCCTATTTATGCATTTACTAGATGCTTTCATTTGTACCGGACTTTGTTTGATCATCATTGCGAGTCGATAAACTAGAATGCTCCAGCTTTAGGTAGTTGTCGTATATTCTGCGGCTTAATAACTTTCCTAAACAATGGGCGAGTGGGTCTTCAAGTTAATCCCGTGCTGGGCGCGCCTGCCCCGGCGCTGCAAATATTGCGCGCCGTACTCTTACTGTTGAGCGTACTTAACAAGGCTTGGACTGTCTGTCAACTCGTAATTGAATTGTTTAGTATCGAAATTAACGAAATTATAAAAGGACATTTCTCCACGTAAAACACTACATATTTAACAAAAATATTTACTGTAGAATGAAGATAAACATAAATAACAGATTTCTATCAATAATAATATTTTTTGTAAAATGTAGATAATTGCACAGGTGGAATAAAATTTTCATTATGTATATTCCAGGAATGCCAAATGTAATCTGATCATTGCCTGCAATCATTCATCCGATATGAGTCATTATTACTAGCCATGATTTTGTAGATAATAGCAACGAAGCGCAAATAACTTTCCAACTATACTGAATATGACCACTAATAACTGGGAGATGGACTTACCTGACTAACCAATCATTCACTTACTCGCATCGTTTAGAATTAAGTCATGTGCAATAAACATACATGATGACCATGCAAGGCAAAACTAAGTATATATATTTTTGACATAAAATGTAACTTGCTTTTTTATTGGTGTTTAGAATGAAATACTGATACTTACGAAAGTATTTAACTGTCATAAAAGATGGCATTCCTATATAATTAAATAAACTTATTAGTTGAAAAGGAACTATCGCAGCAGAAATAGAACAGATTTTAATTTTTTATTAAATTTTATCACCTGGTCCCTTCGTGTCATCACACTGATCCAGGTGGCTCGCCGCCGCGTAGCCCAGGAGCAATAGTGAGAGTGTGCGTTGTCTGTTGCAGTACCGGCAGGCGATAGCCGGCGGCATGCCCCTCCCCCACCACCACCACCCGTCCCCCGGCGCGCTGTCGGCGCACTCCACGCCGTCCAAGTCGTTCGTGGCGGGCGCCGCGTCGCCGCACGCGCTGCAGCACTCGCCCTCCAACTCGTCCGTGGGCTCGCACACGCAACAGTTCCCCTTGCCCCTGCAGAAGCAGCGCTCGTTCCTGACGTTCGGCTTCGGCGCGGGCTCCACCGGCAGCGGCGGCACGCAGGGCTCGGGCGGCAACGCGTCGCGCCGCGAGAGCCACGTCAACGTCAACGTCACGCCCACCGGCCACGACCTCAGCTCCGACACGCCCGAGATCCGCAAGTACAAGAAGAGATTCAACTCGGAGATCCTCTGTGCTGCGTTATGGGGTGAGCGTTAATCTCGCTTTTTCCTCAGTTCCGTACATGTATACGTTTATAATTTGATATTATTAGTAACTAAGTTGACAAGTGCGACCATCACAAAGATCGCAACATTTATCTTGAATAGCATGCAGTCAAGACCTTAGCGATCGATATGATTGTTGATGCATGAATTTTATTTCAGGAGTCAATCTACTAATTGGGACAGAAAATGGTTTGATGCTGCTTGACCGTTCGGGTCAAGGCAAAGTTTATCAATTGATCTCACGACGCCGCTTCCAGCAAATGGAAGTGCTAGAAGGACAAAACATTCTTGTGACAGTCTCCGGGAAAAAGAACCGTGTTCGTGTATACTATCTCAGTTGGCTGAAATCAAAAATATTGCGCACCGATGGTCTCAGTGACGTAAGTATTCTTTATAACCATTTTAACTTAAATAAATAAAACTGAAACCGTTTTCTTACGTAAACATGTTATGTTTCAGCAAGCAGAAAGGAGGAATGGATGGATAAATGTAGGTGAACTCCAGGGCGCCGTTCACTTCCGTATTGTTAAATATGAACGAATCAAATTCCTTGTGATAGCTCTAAAGGATTCTATTGAGATTTATGCATGGGCGCCTAAACCATATCACAAATTCATGGCCTTCAAAAACTTTGGAGAGCTGCAACATAGGTAAACAAATAATACTGTTTATAGGTTAAACTCCTAAACAGGCCACCTGCCTGGCATATTACAGGCTTGAATAAAAATAACATTTATTATTTGCAGGCCTCTATTAGTAGACCTTACCATTGAGGAAGGAACAAGACTGAAAGTTATTTATGGGTCAGCAGATGGTTTCCACGCCGTCGACCTAGACACTGCCACCGTCTACGACATATATATTCCAAAGCATGTAAGTGTGTCAATCCCTAATAGTCTGTACAATGAAAAGAAAATTGTACATCATATATTTTCCTCATTTTTTACAAAATAATTTGATACTATCTTTTTCAGACACAGGGAGCAATAGTACCGCACTGCATCGTACCGCTTCCAAACTCCAACGGTGTGCAGTTACTGTTATGTTACGACAATGAAGGTGTATACGTAAATACCAATGGAAGAGTCAGTAAAAATATTGTCTTACAGGTTAGTTTTTTACTTGCGAGTTTCTTTATTTCGCTTAATATTATCATGTTATCAGATGAATGATTTTACATAATTGGTTATCTTCTTTTCAGTGGGGCGAAATGCCTACATCCGTAGCTTACATCGGTACAGGACAAATAATGGGTTGGGGCAATAAAGCCATCGAAATCCGCTCTGTAGAGAGTGGCCACCTCGACGGCGTATTCATGCACAAAAAAGCACAACGACTCAAGTTCTTATGCGAACGCAACGACAAGGTATTCTTCTCGTCGGCCAAGGGCGGGTCCTCGTGTCAGATATACTTCATGACGCTGAACAAGCCCGGCATGGCCAACTGGTAGTGCGCCCGGGATGACGTCGCCTCGCCCGACGGCTCTGGTATTTGCACATGCCCCCATTGTACAAGAACATGCCAGTAGTTTAGTCAAAGTAACAAAAATATACCATGTGCTTTGGTCATTTGGAATTCAAAGACTTGTGATAGTGACAGATGATAATTTATGCTCAAAAGACAATCCACGTAATTACAATCGAGTATTTGAAACCCATTTATTACATGTGTCATTTTGTACTGAGAATTGATGCAACCTACTAAGAAATATTATTATAATATTAAGCAATAACCTCTAGAATAAATGTTTTGATATTGAAATTATTCATAAGTAAGTTAATATTGCTTAGGTTTTATTATTATGTTGCAATTGTTTATTTCTAAAAGAAAATGTAATGTGAAATCTACCTATTCAATCGTATATGGCCATATTATATTGTTTATATAAAGTTAAGCTAGTTGGTGGTGATGAAGTAATTGGTTACATTATGTTTATGTTTTGAACAAAGAGTAATGCCATTTTTAACTGATATATAAATAATTTTATTATTGACTAAAACAACAATTTTAGATCATGTAAATTTAATTCTTCGATGTAGGTCTATCCCACTTATACAAATTGGCATTTAGTCAAGTCACTTTGTATTATAAACTCACACCAAACGACAATTTCATTAATGGATAAATCCTAAAATTTGGTACTATTTATTATTTATTTGTTATGTACTATATTATTTACATGTATAAAGATGTAACTGTGCATATTGAAAATTATATATTTGATGATTTTTTATTTGAGACTACCTTAGCGTAATAAAAATTATAAAAAAATATGCAGACTTTTAATTTAACTGCTTTCCAACCTACGATCGACTAAGGCTGCCTGTCCATTTAAGCGGAGCGATGCGGCGGAGCGGAGAAACGGACAAATATTAGCCAATAGTATTACACAAAAATTCTACTGGCTAAAATAAATAAATACTATTGGCTAATATTTGTCCGTTTCTCCGCTCCGCCGCATCGCTCCGCTTAAATGGACAGGCAGCCTTAACAAAGAGAGATGTAGGTAGGCCTAGCACGAACCTTTCACAGAAATCTTAACGTACTCTGTCAATAAAGTCTTTTATTCTTGAGGAGCTATTACAGAGTTCGCAATAACTTAGTATAGATCTCAATGGTATAGATTAGTGATGATACGGCCGGATAGTAGGGCACTATCCGGCCGAATACTAGATGTTTCCCGCGATACCGTTCGCGCTGAGTGCTTTACGCCCTAAACTCGTCTATATCGCGCTTTTCTGTGGGAATACAAAAGTTTCTTAGCCTATCTATATTGTTTCTCGTTGTCTAATCTATCTCTGTATCAAATTTCATCAAAATCAGTTCTTTAGTTTAGGCGTGAGAGTAGCAGACTGACAGACAAACAGACTGAATTTATAATATTAGTAACGGATTATTTTGCACATACACACACATATATGAAATAAAAAGAATATAACAATAGCTTATGGACGGACACCATTTATTAAATTAAAATAATGACAGAAATTGTTTGATAAAAAGTTAATTACTACAAATTTACTATACACCTTAAAGTACCTTTTCATTAATGTAACCTAGAAGTAACCAGGGTAGTTAAAAAGTTACCTAAAAGGTTATAAAAGTGACCTTCTGGCAACACTGTGCCGGCCGAAAGCCGATCACGCCGAATGCGTCCGAATATTTCCGATCTTAACCCATTAACGCCCAAAACGAAACTACCAGACAAATTTTGTAATAATGGTTTTTTATTGATAAAATATAGCCTAAATTCAATATTTATGAAAAAAAAATATAATAAAAAATAAGTAATTTAGAAATTATAGGGGTAGATAGATAGATAGATAGATATTCTTTATTGCACAGAAATAGAATACATGAGTGAAACAACAGCTATAGACAGTACAATAAGGCGGTCTTATCGCTTGAAGCGATTTCTTCCAGACAACCTTTAGGTAGAGGAGAGAAAAACAGCGTGTTGGCGATGGGGGTAAGGCAGTGCAAAGAGATTGCTGAATGAAAATATGAAGTACAGATACTTATAATTATACATGACATACTTAAATAATAATAAGACATACATAAATATTAATATTAATATACAGACTAAGTTCGCAGCGCCAACTTACACGACGATGACAAATTAACAGCGTAATGGATTTGCGATACGTTCTGGGTTATGTCCATAATTTTTACGCCCCAATCCTATAACTGCCGAAGATATGGGGCGGTTCTTCGACTTCGTTGGTTTGAGATAGGAGCGAGCAATCATTCGTCGAAACGCTCACTGATCCTAGTAGGCCACATTTGGATCAGACTTGCTTACCAACACATGTAATCTCTAGGTGTTAGAAACCGCCATATCAAGTAGATAGGGGGAAGTCCCGTAACCACGGACAGGTCCTAAAGCCGGACAAAGTCTGTACCGGTTTAAAAAAGCGCGCCAATTTGTTACTTTATGTGACGGTTAGTAATCCACACGCAAGTGGAGTGCGGGGGGTGCCGACTAACGGCCAGTGCCGACTCGTTCGCCGTGGAGCGTGGTTTAAATTTTGAGGTTAGTGAAATTTTTGTTTCGAGTAATATTTAGGCGTATATAGACAGTAATCTAAGTACGAAATCATTTTTATTACGCTTGATTATTATTGTTATGTTACTAATCTCGCGTTATTTATGTTTATTTTTGTAATTAATAACATATAATGGTAGTGAGATTTTTTCTTTGACATATCTAAGGGTCCCTAAGATCGGACACTTCAAATGTCCCCCAAACCGGACAGTTTTAGCAATAGATTTTATTGTTCCAGTAAGTTTATTTTTGTGTTTTGTCTGATTTGCCAAGATGATAATGAAGAAGATTGGATCCGCTGTCAAGCTTGCAATGAATGGGTTCATGAAGTGTGTGCTGATGTTGAAAAAGGCTCAGATAGCTACATTTGTGATTTTTGTAGGTTGTACGATTAAAACGTTATGATTAAAAAGAAAGTGTTCCTGGTCATTGCCAAAGTTGATTAAGATTTTTATATATTTTTTGTTAAACTTTAATTTGTTATATTATCTAATGATGAAAATTAAGTTTGAAGTTAAATAATTAACGAAAAGAATACCGTCCGAAAGTAGGGGACCTTTTCTAGAGTGTTATTTTCATAATGTTAGTTTCTAATTACTGATAAGTACATTTCAAATTACATTTGAGACTGATTATATACCTGTGATGATTAAGTATATAGTTGAGAGTAATAATAACATAAATAAACAAATTACATAATTAAATGTCTTCGATTTATTTCACCTATTCCTTAAGTGTCCGAAACCGGGGGACCTCCCCCTAAGTGAATATGACCCACCACCATTTCTATCCTCTGATTGATACTCTATATAGACTTATCGATTGATCCATTTGATCGACTCCTCCTATTCCTTTATTATAGTTTATAAACATTCTTGGAATAACTACATCAACTTTTTGTTTCTTCACACCGCACCATCTTTTGACTTTTCCCAAAGGCTCCACACTATCAAAATTCGACCCCATTGTAACTACATTATTATCTTTCAACCGCACAATAGCTATTCCTCGTATCAAATCGGTAATCATTTTGAGCCCTGGGCAGCGTCTTCATTTCTTTCACAGGCTTCACAGGACATTTCTTTGTTCTGTTGTCACGTACAGTGCCTGTGGCCCTGTAACCTTGGAAGCGTAAGTCAACAAGCAATTGATAATTTGTGAAAAAATATCGAAGTAAACAACGTGTTCTTTGGCTTGAATAGGCATCTTGGAAAGCAGGGATTTCACCACTCTTGCGCCAAGACTGTCCGCTGAGTTTTCTGTAGATTTTCCGCAATATATATATATCAAATGAATAACAGTACCCGTCTGAACGAGTCGCCGCCCAATTCAAGAACAGCTTCAAGAACTTCATGGCGAGTGCTATACATAGGCAAAGCTTTCCTCCAAACAGGACCATCCAATAGCTGATTTCGGATCGTTTTGCTGGTCTAGCTAAGATAGACAGCGGCTAGTCATCACTCTCATCCCAATCAGAAATGTCATGATCAGCATGGCGACGGAAAACCTCCAAAGTTCCTGGCACATCTTTAGGAAGGTTACTGCTAAACAAATCGTCTTCATTGCCTTCTTTATCGTCACTTACTGCTGAAGGTTCTGGTGGCAATACGATTAATTCGTATTCAGCATCATCCTCTTTAGTTATTATAGACTCTAAAGCCTTTTCAAGCTTTGAGTAATTGTTTTTGCTCGTAAAAACACGGCGTTTTGGCATTCTAATCTTATTAGGCAAACAACTGAAAATAAAGAAAAAATAATACACAACCGCCCATTGTACCTGGGTGATTCCGAGAAAGTGAGGATAAAACGCGTCCAGTCCAAATACTCCTTCCTCATAACACTCTAGTTAATACCATCAGGGTTTTTAAATACTTAAAGTATTAGCACAACTTTTAACACACAAAAACAGAACATAAAACATCGTTATAATATAAAATTTAGATCAAACGTGCCTCAAACGTCATTATCCTACCATGTCCTACAAGGCTGTGCGTGGATATTAAGTCTGATAAAAAAATCATCCGAAACTGAACGTTTAATTCTTACATGACAATTTGTTCTCAAATAAGAAAAGTGTCTAATTAGCGCAAATAACAAACATTTATTTTATTTTAACCTGGAAAACTAACACTCTCAAAGTTTGGGATCGAAAAAAAATCATTAAACGCATCAAGAATGGTTTCTAATAAAAAAACAAATTCATGAGGATTTGAAGCACGCCGGGATGCGCCCCTCACCTCTCTCAGTGTTCAGGTGCACTGCATGCTTTGAACGGAGTGGTAACTTATCACGTTTGTCGACCAGGTAAGCTTACATTTCGTTCTTCGAAATTTGGCATCTAAAAAGTCATTAAACTTTTACTGACTGCAGTTGCTAATAATTGTCACATCAATCATATTGTTTGCTGCTTTTACGTATCGAATGGGAACTTATTCATAACCATGTGCTTTGAGGCAGATTTATTCAGTTTCAATAGGTTAAAACCAGTTTTTTTCGAATTCGTCATTTTTGCCAACATCATTTTCCTCAAAAATCTGTGTTGCGTTTAATGACAAAGAGGGAATATAATGATTTGATTTGTTTCCAATAATGATAGTTGTTGAGGAAAATTACCTTTTGCTTTTAATTAAGTATAGGTGGAGGTTGGCGAAAGGGAAGGGAGGCCTATACCCAGCAGTGGGTACTACCGCGCTGATGATGATGATGATTATAGGTATGTAGGTACTTTAAGTGTATTGTTATTGTTTAGGATTTAGTCTGTTAATAACATTATGTTTGTTCAGCATCTGGGTATTATATAATATATCTATTTAAGTATAATAATATTGTGGTACTTTAGTTGCTTGTGATATCTATACTAATATAATAAAGCTAAAGAGTTTGTTTGTTTGTTTGTTTGAACGCGCTAATCTCCGAAACTACTGGTGCGATTTGAATAATTCTTTTTTTGTTGGATAGTCCATTTATCGAGGAAGGCTATAGGCTATCAACATAATAATATTAAGGGGGTTGTAAGGGGTTAAAAGGGGGGTAAAAAGTTACTTTTCCACGCGGACGAAGTCGCGGGCGGCCGCTAGTTACCTATAACACAAGTCCTGCCTTTTCTAAAATGTCTTTAATATTTTTTAGTGGCTCAGTAAATTGGCACACCTCAGCCTGATGATAAGAAAGAGGAGAGCCCATGTTGCAGTCACAATTAAACACAACGGACGCAACGGCACGGCATCACATCCGTTCGCACTGCCATACTGGCCCGCGAGATGCTTCTTCACGCTTCGTTCGAAGGAGTCCATATTGTAGGACAGAGGAAACACCTGGGATGGCAACGAGTTCCATCGTTTAATGGTGCGGCAGAAATTTGAGCTGCTAAGATGGTGTTTTAGTCTAAGATGGTGTTTTCCACCGTAAAACGGTGACAGCGCCGCCCTGCATGTGTTGTTCTGTGATGGAAAAGGGAGGGTGGGATAAGGGAGAAAAGTTCTTCAGAGCACTTACACATATAGGCGGTAAAAGACACTGAGCGACCCAATTTCTCTACGTAACTGAAGAGGTTCAAGGGTCTTGGTGAATGGTGATCTCTTCATCGCCTATTATGCGTACAGCCCGTCGCTGCAATCTGTCGAGAGCATCTGTAAGATATTTAGTGGAGCCATCCCAAATATGCGAGCAGTGCTCCACGTATGCTCGAACTTGTGTCTTATATAAAAGACAACGTTGATCAGGCGTGAAGAACCTACGCACTCTATTCAGGATCCCCAGGTTTTTGGATGCTGTGGGAAGGTCCTCAACATACTGGCTCTGATGACATGCTTAGGCTAATACGTAGACTGAAGTGGTTGAAGAGACGGGAGGGGAATGAATGGGGATGTTTTGGATGAGAACACCTGTTTTTTCTTGCATTGAATTCGACCAGATTGTTGGAGCCCCTTTTACTAGTTAAATCAGATTCAAAACGCAGTAGACCTCAACGACAAGGCTCTCTCGCTTCTCGGCGATTACAGCCCTATCGGTATCAGGCCAGCTATCTCCCATGGACCGTCGTCTGCATATCAATTAATTTTGCCGAGAGGGAGCATGTCATTGATATGCAGCAGAAATAGGTGGGCGATAAGACAGAGCCCTGCGTGACACCGGCATTGACTGGCATGAGTCATGAAGTGCATCCATCCGCAAGAACACGGGTTTTTCGCTCATGTAGGAAGTCAGAAATCCAGTGACATAACCGATCAGGCAGTCCATATTGCGGAAGTTTGGAGAGAAGAGCTTTGTGCCAGAACCGATCAAAGGCCATGGCAATATCTAAGCTAATAGCCTTATACTCACCGTATTTGTCGATGGCTTCCCCCGGAGGTGCATCGCATACGCTAGAAGATCTCTTGCTGGGGTTATCGCTATGGGACGGCAGTTTGATGGGTCCGATCCGTCTTCCTTTTTAGGGTTGCTCATTAGCTTCTCTCCAAACCTCCGAAATACAGCCAGACGAGTATGAGAGACGGTATAGTCGCGTCAGTACGGGAGACAACTCGGCGGCACACCTCTTGAGGATGACAGCTGGGACACCATCCGGACCACTAGCTTTTCCAATATCGAGGGACTGTAGTTCGGAGCGCACATCGCGCTGCCTGAAGTAAATATCAGGCATTTGGAGTCCACACGAAAGAATCGTGATTAGTATAGCTCTCAAACAGCTTAAGAACGGCAAGGCACCGGGTGATGACGGAGTCACAGCGTAGCTTCTGAAGGCAGGTGGACGACCGGTCCTGAAAGCCCTTCAGAAGCTATTTAACTTCGTCATTATCGAGGGAAAGACGCCCAAAGCGTGGCATACTGGCATGGTGAGGCTTTCCTTCAAGAAGGGAGATAAATCCCAATTGAAGAACTACAGGTCCATCGCTGCTGAATCACATATACAAGCTGTTTTCGAGAGTTATGACGAACCGTCTCGCACGTAGGTTGGCCGACTTTCAGCCTCCCGAACAAGCCGGTTTCCGCAAAGGCTTTAGCACCATAGACCACATTCATACGCTGCGGCAGGTTGTACAGAAGACCGAGGAGTACAATTTGCCATTGTGCTTAGCGTTTGTGGACTATGAGAAAGCTTTTGATTCTGTCGAGATTTGGGCCCTGCTACAGTCTCTCCAAAGGTGCCGGATTGGCTACCGGTACATACAAGTGTTGCAGTCCCTGTACGCAAACGCCTCCATGTCAGTCTGTCTTAGGACCATTACCACTCCAGTGAGGTGTGAGACAGGGTGACGTCACGTCACTCGCCGAAACTGTTCACAACTTTGTTGGAGGACGTTTTTAAGCTTCTGGAATGGGATGGACTTGGCATCAATATAAATGGCGAGTACATGACGCACCTTCGATTTGCCGATGATATCATAGTCATGGCTGAGACTTTGGAAAACCTAGGTAAGCAGAATGCTCGACGACCTCAGTAGAGTCTCTCAACAAGTGGGTCTCAAAATGAACATGGACAAGACGGAAGTCATGTTGAACTCTCATGTCGTACCCACTCCTGTAAAAGTTGGAAGCTCTACACTGGAAGTTGTATACAAATGTATTTTACCTCGGACAAAAGTGCAACTTGGAGAAGAAGGCTCAAAGTCACTCAGAGGGCAATGGAGAGAGCTATGCTCGGAATCTCCTTGCGAGATTGTGTCAGAAATAATGAGATCCGCAGATATCTAAGGTCACGGAAATAGCCCCAAGAATTGCGTGGCTAAGGTGGCAATGGTCAGGGCACATTGCGAGGAGAAAAGACGGCCGTTGGGGTGGAAAAGTCCTTGAGTGGTCTTCCCACCAGGTGGACCGACTATCTGGTAAAGGTCGCGGGAGTCCCTTGGATGCGGGTGGCACAGAACCGATCTGTGTGGAGAACTTTGGGGGAGGCCTATGTCCAGCAGTTGCAGAGTTGTTTTATTTTATTCATCTTGTAACTTAGAAAATAACTGCACGAAATCATTATTCGCATTAGTCGTCATTTTTCCTCACCCTTAAATCATTAACTTCACACGTTCGTCATTATCGCCAACAGCGTTTTTAGTTAAATTTGATTTTTCTTCGAAACTATTAACTTTACAATAGGGCCAATTATATATATTTCAATCATATTAATCTAGGAATGATTCCGGTAAAGAATAATTGTTGTACCACAAGGTTTTATCATCGGACAATAAAATCGTCAAAAATATATTCCGGACTAAGAACCACCCACCTGCTTGAGTACACTTGACTATAACAACATATTACGCAAAAGACCAGAAGATTCTTACCTAAAATGTTATTCACAGAGATAGTATACACCCAATCGAAACTTATAATCGCCAAATAAATGAAAATTGCGCACTGATTATATTTTTTGTAACGTCAAATAACTTTAGTCTCAACCACTTTTTATTTCGATAAATACCGAGCTAAATATATGACATATTTTTTCGCACTACACACAAATACTATAATTTTACAGACAACTAGATTCAACTGTTGTTAAATTATGCGATTTGTTTTATAAACCACGCAAGTAAAACATGAAAAATATTAACCTGACTAGCTGTACCCGTGTGTACGGTGGGCGGTAATAGGTTAATCACGCGCGCATATTCAAATCAAATAGTAACGCGATAAGCGGCCGAATATCCGGCGCTCCGGCCTCGTAGTTAGCCGAATATCCGGTATCCGGCCAAATCACTATTTCATCTCTAGTATAGATAGGTAGTATTAAAACCAATGGTGCTACTATCGATGACGTAAGCGGCAGTGGCGCCATCAATTAATTTCATGACTTCCTTTAAAGCCATTGATATATAAAACATGGGAACTCCTTTAATTCCCCAAAAATCCGTACATACACTCAATAAGGTTAGGTGCGTTTTTGAGTCGTTGAGCCATCGAAGTAACTTACAGGTTAGGTTTATACCTACCTTGGCTTATGCCTATCTTAGGGTTTTCAGTGATGATAGTGGCGATGGCAGCATCACACATTTGCCACGTGCGCCATTATACTCCAACCTACTTAGGCTATTATAGCATAATTATGGTCAATCTCCCACTGGGTATAAGCCTGACTTTACCTTACTCTATAGCAGGGTTTCTTAACGTGGGATCCATGGACACCTTAGAGGCCCGTAGCCTGTATATCAGGGGTCCGCAGTAGGTCAGTCTAATAAATGTATTTATTATTAGGAAATTGTGTACATAGTAAATTCGTCGAGACTGTCGGTTAGCTTCAATAAGAAGGAGAGTAATATAAGCTACTTTTTTGCCCCTTTATAACCCCCTATTTTAGGGAAGCCACGGGCGAAAAGCTAGTAGGGTTTATGAAAACGAGCAGTTGCAAAACAACTAGATCCCTAATTATAATTATGACAACCCACGAGCTATAGAAGTCCCGGCACAAATGCGTCTCCCGGTGACCGTGAGTGCGCAGAAATATTTTTAGCATAATTACAAGTGCGAAAACATCCCCACTACTTATGACCAGAGTGCCGAGGCTTGTAGTCTACGGCACGAAACAGCAGTGATGACCTAGAGTGCGCAGAAACCAATTTATATAGAAAGTCTTCTTTTTTACAAGTGCGCAAAATAACGGTCATCACTATACTCTCGTGCCGGCAGCTGCAGCTGTACAAATAGCATTGTTGTTATTAAAGGAACAATAAATTCCGAATTGAAAAATAAAACAAGTGGATGAACAAATAAATGTACATAACTTTTAATACTTTTAGTTACAACTTATCACATCGTAGTAAACTCCAAAACGACGACAGGACAAATCTGTAACAGAAAAGCAAAAGATAAAATAAATACCTATAAAGTTTAAACTCTTGTTATTTATTGATCTGAACTCATTTATTTCGGATAAAATGTGAACGCCGTAACTCCATTCGCAAAAGAGCGCTATTTGCCATTCATTTTCAGACTTCAATACAGCTAATCAATTTCTATGGATTGTATATATACCTGTACTGTATATATACGAGCATGTACAGTCAACTCCAAAAATATGTATACACTTTAGGACCTTGTCACAATACATAATGTATAAGAAAGTAGAAGTCGTTCTTATACATATGTATTGTGACAAGGTCCTAAAGTTTATACATATTTTTGGAGTTGACTTATACACAACTTGGCTGCCTTCTTTGCGAGAAAAACATACTACGCACACATTCACGTGAGCTTACGGTGATCTCGCCGTGTTCCGACACGAATGACAGATTAAAACGTGCGGGAGGGACACGATATGATATACTGCTATAACGAATTCAAGTCTCTATATTTCAAGGTCAGCTAGAGTCATCCTGTGTATTATTAGTTTATGCAGATTACTTAGGGACCGTTCAATTATTACGTAAGCAAGCATTGATTGGGGAGGTCTTGTCTCTGCTTACTTTTGATAAATTCAGGAAGAGAAAGTATATTTTATTGAGCATTTTTGCTGACAAGGGGGGAAGGGGGTTAAATTTCCCAAAAAATCTGCTTACGTAATACTTGAATAATTATTGATAATTACAAATAAATACCTGCCGTTCTTCATAACTGGAATCGCACGTCCATTTGAAAAAACAGACGAGTGGGGGGTCAATTCATGAGTTCAAGCCGGTAATTATTATCCATGTTCTGAAAACACATATTTTATTAAAAATTCAGCCAAAAACAATTAGAACTACCTACTCAAAAGAACATCATATTCTGGTTTATTATATTGTACCTATGTACATATTGTTAGACAATGACTTGGCAATTGTCAACTAACAAGAAGTTTTACTTCGAACTTCCATACCTTGCCATGCACTTATGCTCGTCTTTATTATCATTACATACCCTTTCTTATTTATTAGTTCATTACTTTCGTAAAAAATAACGCATCGTTATGTCATTATTATATTTCAATTGGTATTGTTTGGTCATCTTTTATGACTATGTATTCATAACCCTGAGTGTACTTTTTGTCCTATGGCAGCTGTACTAAATGCAAAAATTATTTACTTCTATTTCATTATAAAAAATAATTAAACGCTGAGCTAATATCTCGAATCGATCGAAATAAATCTCATTCATTATGATCCTAATAATTAGATATCTAATTTAACTACAAGCCTCTTAATCCAAAATTATTTTAAATTAATTGCCACATTATCTGTTCATTTCTACACTTTTATAAAAAATGTGCTATAAGACTTATTCTAAAATAATACAATAAATTATTACCTGTCACCCATAATCGCATATTAAATCATTCTGCGATCCACTTTCAATATAATACTGTCCTGAAAATAACTTATGATAGCAAGTTCTCCAAAATTTCCTACCAAATATATTTAACCATGGTTTAATAGCGGATTGTGCTACATTTTTAATAGTAACTTTGACTGCTTGAAGAACAAGCTGCTTGATATTTCAAGGTATTTGTTACACCTGTACTATAATTTGCTACGAACCAATATTTTTTTAAACACGACCTTAATAACAGAAGAATATGAATTTTGGTCACTTTTATACTATGCCTCAGCCACATCACATTAATGATTTGATATATTTAAGTTCCAAATCGGAGTTTTATAAGTGTCAAAGTGAAAATATTTCGTTGAGAGTTATTTATCACTCCCTTATCTCAATTATTTAAAATATACCTCCTTCCATTGATATGTTAAGTTATAATAAGTATAGCAACAGGCAACACAGTGACCCAAAAAATCCTGTTGTCACAGACTAAATGATTGATCATCCATCACAATACCTTAGTCCAGAGCTCAATATATCAAATCGGATGACGAGCCCTTAGGTCTTTAATCTGTAATTAATATTTAAGTTATTTCAATAAGTGTAATTAATACCCAAATTGTGGAATTTTATATTGAATAAACTCCATTAAAAAAACGTAGTAGCCACATGTATGTATTTAGTTTCCTGCCGGGCTAAGATGCGCAGCGCACCGCGTCTAAATTTTGCCTGACTCTCTTTCGCGAGAGCGCATCCTTCTATCCCGCTGGTCGCTCAGTCAGGAGAGCGAGTAGCAACTTGCGCTGATACAATACGAGGGTCGACAAAAATCTCGTGGTGCGCATCTTAGCCTGGCTGGAAAGATAACATCCCTTTCGAGCTTTTAGATTGGATCAATTTTGTCTCTGAAAAGTACCTATTAATAGATATTTTGTGCCAAAATCTGTATTTGGCACATAACTCTTTTATATTGTATACCTACTATGTCAATAAAGTCGTGTAATTTTATTCTCGAGGAACTATTACATACGGCGTTACATAGTATTTATGATGTAAGCGGCAGTAGCGCCATATATTAATTTCATGACTATCTTGATGCATTATCTAATTGTTTTCCGAGACTTTGCGTCAAATACTTTAGACAGAAATTATTTCCCAAGCCTTGCTTTATACGGACTTCCATCCATACCTTTATTCCCTCATTTCATCACCAAATATGTCTTAACTTTTCTTAAGGTGCTATTTTAATATGTCTTAAAGATTAGACCATTCCAAATCAAGTTCTCCAGACCTACTTTTTCATGTTATTTGAAACTGACAACACATTGATGAACATTTCCTAATGCGCTATAGTAATATCTTATACATAGATTAAGTGGACTACTGGAGTTCCCCATCAGATACGCCAGACCTTCGTTTTTCATGTCATCAGAAACTGTTCAATATATTGATCAACTTTTCCATATGCGCTATAATTTAATACGTCTTATAGATTAGGCAAACTCCTCGAGTTCCACATTATGTTCTTCATTTTTCATATCGTCAAAAACTGCTCACGTACTGACCAACCCTTCCTCATGCGCTAGTCTTACAGATTAGGCGGGCTGCTGGATTCAGAATCACTTCAGACTTTTATTATTCATGTCATCAGAAACTGAACTACTGAACATACTGACTAACTTTGCCTAAGGCGCTACAGCAATATGTCTTATAGATTAGGCGAGCTGCTGGAGTCATCAGATGCTGCAGACCCTCTTTTAAAACCATGTTCATTCTCATGACTATATGTATTTGCACCAAATTTCATTAAAATCTGTTCAGTAGTTATGGCATGGACAAACAGTTACTTTCGCATTAATGTTAAAGTTGAACTCACTTGAGATTTTATTCAATAACTGAGTAGTACTCAGTGAGTACCTATGTGTAATGTTTTCGCATTGTTCCTGCCTTAAAATAACAACCAATCCAATATTTTATGTAGCCACAAATGTTTACAAAATAATGTAATGTCATTAAGTAAAAAAGGTTGTTATTTCAATAACGTCAAGTAATTTACTAAGACATAGGTTATTATTAATAATAACATACGTCCTAAAGGAATAATATTTGGAAGTTATTATTTTTACCACCACTATGTAACTTATTACTGGTTAAGTTGAAATTAAAATTATCAATATAAGGTTACCTTTACTTTCCATAGCGTTCCTTGAACAACCACATATTACCGAAAGCTAGATAATGTTTATAATTAACGGTTATTTAATGTTCAGAGATGAATATATACATATATACTTTATTATGTTCTTATAACTTCAAATTCATTGTTTAAACTTTAGTCTAATTGCTTTTAGCATGTTCAATCACAAAAAAAAACGTGAATTTTCACTATTTTAAATAAAATTATACACATAGTCTTTCACAAGTTTATTACGAATTAAGTCCTTATTATCTAAATAAAACATTATGGTACCTACCTATACCAACCTTACAAGAACATGTACATACATAATGTACTCTACGAGTAATTTGCTAGACATTAAAAAACCTATGTTTTGTTAATTTAAAACTTGGGTCACTGAGTTAAATATTAAAATTCTTGTTTCATACTGGATACAGAAACTATTTTCTCAAATCAAATCAAATATGCCTTGAATTAAAACATAAGTCAATTTTTGTTAAATTTATCATTACACAATTCCAACCAATCTTTACCTATAATTCAAAATAAGTTACTTTTATCATACCTAAACATTTTAAATTACATTTTAATAGTGTATATTCCATATGCTTCAATAATTTGATCCAGCTATTTATATTTCGAGTGTGTGGCATAAGACGTAAATCATATTCTGTTATAGTCAAACAGATCACCAACTGCCTGTAATACAAACAATTATATATAGAGGCTTAGACGTTAATACTGTTCCATGGACTTATAATCTAATGTCAAATAAATAATTGTACTGGATACACTATAACCGTTTTATACTACATTTATTTTTAATCATTCCTATTTTTATGGAGTAGTATCTAGACAAGATCTCTGATATCACAATCTGTTTTTAAATCTTATTCACTAAATAATAATTAATTGAATCTTTACGGTTCTTAAAAGCTTTTCATTTTGCTTACATAATCAAGTTCTCCATATAAGGAGTATTGTATTAATAAAACCTATTTTGTTATAAATGTTTAAATTCCATAATCAATGTGTGGTTTTTCTATCATGACATCATAATAAAACCGAGACTAATGAGATCTTAGTAGTACCTAATCTTTAAATGTATGTTTATTTGTATAATAATATGTAATCATGATATAGATTTCCATTCTTCACTACTTGAATTTTATCCAAATATAGGGTAAAATACCAAACCATTAATAATATTATATTACACACATTTTTTGTGTATAAACCTGAACCCATTGTGTAAATAAATTCAACTTTTTAGTGTAAGCGAAATTAAAACATTTCCAGGGTTGTCCTACATGGGCCACAAAAGCGACATTTTGACACGAGTACTGTTTATGTGTCGTATTATCATTTCTTGTTGTTGATTAGATTAATCATCAAGTTTTAACTTGTCGCTCACCAAGGACAAGGGATTAGAATTTACCTACTTGCACACAATGATGCTCCACCAACATCAATAAATTATCATAATATTTTCCATTAGGTTTTACTTAAGAATTACATTTATAAATTTGTAAAAGATAATGGCCTAAATTTTATAGTAGGTATCTTAATAGATTCTATTCAACGTTTTTGGATTCAGTGCATTTATTATAGGTATCTTAATGAAATACTGGATTATGCATTCGTTTACGGTTTCTAGTACGTCATGTCAGTAGCTCAAAAAACTCACAATCATCTCACTTATAGCTTCGTAAATTGAAAATTAGTACCTATATAGTCGTACAGGTGTCTTAATATTTACCATACTTACCATAGTTATTAGTATACTGTGGCTGCGACTGCTGGTAAGAGTTGTAGGAAGGTTGCGAGTAGGAGTCATAGGCTGGCGCCGCGCCGCCGTACGCCGCCTCGCCCGCGCCGTAGCCCGCGTCGCCCGCGCCCGCGCCGCTGCAACACAACACCCAGCTCAGCCTGCGCCCTCCTCGCGCCGCGCACCGCACCCGCACGCCGCACGCGCGCTACACTCACCCGTAGCCGTCGTTCTCGTAGCCTTGGCCGCCCGTCGAGTAGCCGTACCCGCCGGAGCCGTAGCCGCCGGAATTGTAGCCGGAGGCCTGAGCTGGCGCAGGCGACGAGTAGTTGTTGCTTTGATATTGACTGTAAAATATAATTGCATGTGAGATGACGCTCTAATGACATAAATAACGTATTACAGAAGACCTCGATCAGCATCTACGTTGTCTGCATTTGTGTTTCAGACGGCAATTCCTATCTGTGAGATTGTAATCATCATTCAAAACGATTATTTTAGTTAATAATTCACTGATTGAGAGTGCAATATACCTGGGAGCATTGTAGGATGGCTGGGCATATGGATCTGCCTGTGGAGGCTCATATGGCTGATAGCCCGTGTGTCTGGAAATCACATTCAAATAATTAATATCCTTGTAATATTCAATAATGTTAATAAATAGACTTCAGATATTCAGATATAATCACATCGTCATGTGTGTATCAGACGGCACATTCCTATCATGATTCCGGATCATCATTGTGTCATTTTTAAATACCAAAAAATCAACAAACAAGCTTGATTAAAAAGTCAGCACAGTTGGTAAATTGAAAGAAATAATTAAATTGTATGCTTACGATGGTGGTCCATAGCCATTTGAATTCGGAGGATTGTGTGGTGGAGGAGCTTGTTGGTAACCGCCGGACTGCGGTGGCCTGCCCCCACCTCCCCCGCGAGGTCCATCGAATCTGCGATTTTAAAATGTACTATCATGCAGCAAATATTTCAATTCTAGAATATTCAAGAACAATTTTAGTGTCCGAATATTTAATTTTGGTCGAGTTTCGGTTTCGGCAGAAAACCTGATGACTATGGCCGAAACTGCAGATCGGGAGTTCTCCAGTGTCCAGTGCCCTAGATGTCACCTAAACTTCAAGCACAGGATAACTATCTAATTTACTTTAAATTAGACTTGTGAGGGTACAGTAACTGTTAATGAGACTAAAAACCGAACCATGATCACAATCACGCTAATAATTTTAACCATGTTTAATTTGCTATTCGGTTTCAGATGAATACATGTATGATTGTGGACTATTTGACATCATGAGTTGGTCATCACGTACAATGGACCGAAAGAGAGTCTAAGTGC
This sequence comes from Cnaphalocrocis medinalis, assembly GCA_014851415.1. Classification (NCBI taxonomy): domain Eukaryota; kingdom Metazoa; phylum Arthropoda; class Insecta; order Lepidoptera; family Crambidae; genus Cnaphalocrocis; species Cnaphalocrocis medinalis. Next base: position 9,547,205 of record CM026276.1, read on the forward strand.
GGAAAATGAAGTCCACTTTACATCATGAGTTGGTTCAATAATAGCTTTGGTGCCAAAACCTGGAACCGCTGTCGGCCACTATAGTTACATAATAGGGAATAAATCAAATGTAACCTACCTTCCGCGTTTTGGTGGTCCTTGTGGGCCACCATGAGGTGGGCCTCCACCCCTCTTGAACGGCGGACCCTGTTGTGTGGGCGGCGCCTGCGCCTGCTGATGCGGAGCCGGCGGGGCGGTGCGCGGCGGCGCCCCGCCTGCACCCGGTGCGCCGCCCACTCCACCTGGTCCGCCTCGTCCACCACGACCACCTAATAAATTATTATTTTTTATAAGCTGAATCTGCAATCAGTCGACAGACTTTCATTCTTCTTAATGTCTTTCGATAAGCAACTCAGGAATGCAGGCCCCTGCTTTGCTCATCCCCGGTACAGAGCACATCGGCTCTTTTAAGGTGTTTTAGGTTTGGGAATAGTAGTTGCCCCGTGAGAAGGTTCAGGTGTTGCGGTAATCTGCCCCTGTATTTAGCCAAGTAACGTTTGGCTTCTTCCTCCACTGATTCCACATTTAGATATTTGTGGATCTCTGAGTTCCGAGTGAACCACCCTGCACCACTGATCGTTATTAGGATGTTTTTCTATGCACGTTGTAGGCATAAAAAAATTGATTTGCTTGCCGTGGACCACAATTGGACACCATAGGTCCAGATTGGCTTGATTACTGATGTGTAAATCCTAAGTTTGTAGCTCAGTGACAGTGTGGACTGCCTCCCTAACAGCCACAAGAGGTTTTGGAAATGGTTATTCACATCATTCTGTTTCTGTTGGATGTGGTATTTCCACCTAATAAATTAATTATGTACCTACATCTCCCTTGCACATGTGTTATAGTCTACGGCAAGAAAGTGTGGTTATGACCTTGAAACCAATTTTAATAGAAAGTCTTCTAATCGCTACTTTTTCGTGCCGCCAGCTAATACTAGTATAAAAACATACTATTTATTTGTTTGTAAGGCTAAATTCTAAAGCTGATCTGTATAAACGAAAATATTGTTTATACATAGTTACAGGAAAATAAAAATATTATTAGAATGAATAAATTACAATAACCCCAAAAGCGTTCCTATTATGTTAAGCGTGGGGGGAGTGTGGTGGGAGGGATTTCCACTCTAAGTTCGCGAATAGCATTTTGTAGCACTATTTCCAACATTAATAAAATGTCTTTTCAGGCATGTCCACATTATGAGAAAAAATTGCACAAAAATAGGTCTACCTACTCCGGTCATTAGTTATCATGTAACTAATTGCTTTTAAAGAGACTTATCATTTTCTCTTAATTTCTTACCTCTCATAGGCATTCCACCACGGCCACCACCACGGTCTCCACGCTGTCCAAAATCACCACGGCCCCTACCGCCTCTTCCTCTCATACCCCCTGGACCTCCTCTATTATTAAATCCTCCCCCTAGAAACAACATGTAGTTATTATAATTATTGTTGCTGAGGTAACTCTTGCTTTCATAGATACGTAAAGTTAGTGGAATTTGACAACCATTTGGGACTTAGGTACCCTCACTCACTCAGCAATCGATTATTCACAAGGCAGATCAGTTGTAAATAAAAGAAATCAGAATGTGATCCATTAGGTATTTATGTTATCTGATATTCATATAAATAATTGTTAATGATTTTATTCATTTATATATTGTACCTTATTTAATATTTGGACTTGCTTAATAATACTTAGGGCCTCGTTCACCACCTCTGAGTAAAGTGTCAACTAATTTGTCAATTAAAGTGGGTTCGAAGAAAATTGGCCCCTGGTCCGCAGCCTAGTTTAATTTAAATATTTTTTTCAATACAAATACCAGGGGCCCTTATTGATTTATTATTTAAATAATTTAATTTTGACTGTATATTAACTGTTTGTTTCTCAAATAAATAAATAACGGAAAATGTACTTGGAGGGGGTGCTCCTCTGGATTCAATAGTAGGAACAGGATGTGGTCCAGGGCCTTGGGGACCAGGCGGAAAACTGCGACCGCCGCGATCTCCGCCGCCACCGCGCATCGGTCCTCCGCGGAATCCGCGCGGCCCACCACGTGGCGGCCCAACGCCACGCGGGGGCCCGCCGCGTCCTCGCATACCGGGTCCGCCACCCCTAAATTATGCAATTTGCTCATGTAAGAAACTACATAAGTTAAATAACAATAAGGTATGTAGAGAAAATACCACATTCATGAGCGTAATGGTTAATTCTCCGGTTTACGAAAAAATACCTGACGACGCTACATTATAGTAATCTCTGACAGACAAATAACCTAAAATAGAGTTAACTAACTGAAGAATGCAAAACATACCGTCCTCGCATGTCAAATCCACCTCTCCCTCTCATGTTTGGGCCTGGAGGACCGCCACGCCCGCCACCACGGAATCCTCGGCTTGGTGGACCCTCCATTTTATTTTACAAAAACCTATTAAATAGGTATTCAAACACTTTTCTACGCTCTGCCCTAATCACTACAAGTATTAATATTATTGCATTTAAACTAGATACGTTGGGCAAATGTATCAAGCTTAAAACTTAATAAAACCCGGCAAAGCAACGCATTGAACGCAATAAAAAATTAAATGTCACCACAGGAAAGGCCTCGTCAAAATGGCGGATGGGGGGAACCATAGAGTAAAATAGTTAAGGGGAATAATGCAAGCAAGCAAGGGAAGCGGCCGACCAATGTTGCCAGTTGATTCGCGTTCTCCCCACACTAGACGCGCGAGCGAGTGTGGGAGTCGTCATGTTCTGAAAATTTAAGTCAATTTTAAAAACAAAAGTAAAATTTAATTGTATCATTGAATCCGCAACCATTATTTTAATAACTATTCTTAAATAATCAAAAAAAAAATAACTGTTACCTATGTATTAAATAATATTAATATCCTAATATTCTTTCTTTCGGTTACATCTATGTATTGTAGTATGGTATAGCTGGCGCGATGGCGGCACGAATGTATAACGATTACGGTTATTTTGCGCACTTGTAACAAAGAGTTTAAATGATAATTGTCCATGAAAAAAGAAGACTTTCTATTAAAATTGGTTTCTGCGCACTCAAGGCTACTCAAAGACTCAAGGTCATAACTACAGCTTCTTGCCGTAGACTTTAATATCATTAACAGCCTAAGTGCAGTCTACAGCAGCGGTCGTCACACTTTACTCTTCAAGGGCCACATATCAATATGAACATCAGGGCCCGGGCCGCAGTATACCTATGCGTTTCAAGAGCTTTTGCATAGGTACTTATCCATAGTAGTCCACACTATTCATATAAATGAGAAAGTGTATGTCTATTACTTCTCTACTCAAAAACCACTAAACTGATTTCTGATAAGTACGAATATGTAGTTGATTAGTAATTAAATAAATCTACCATATCGCGGGCCGCACAAATAACGTCTGCGGGCCGCAGTTTGACGACCACGCCCACGGGTCTACAGTCTACATGGCAGTCACATCACTATTAACGTCAAACAAATTTCCATGTGTCAAATCAGACTTCTCAGACACAGACCAAGACACGGTATAATAATCGGCATATTAATTTTGTTCTTGGTCTGTGATAATCGGTATTTCTAATAATACCGTAAAATGGGGTAAATAGGTCCAACTTTCACTTTTGATTCAATTTTAAACCCTTTTCTGTGCCGCATATGGTACTAAATCCTGCCCATTATGATGTCTGATAAGCTGTTCTAAAAGGCAAATAATGTTGTTTTATCAATATGTTGCCAGATTTTGATAAATTCAATAAAATCCAGCCAGATCCCAATTTACCCCCAGCGGGGATAAATGGTTTAGGAAAGGGGTATATTGGGATTTTGACCAGGGCTGTCATTTCACTGATTAGGATATTTTATTTAATGTGGTAATAAAATAAAATAATAGTAAACAAATAAGAATCAAGGCTCGATTATTATCTTATATTAGATATAAAATCGAATATCGTATCTAACGACCAACAAATAGTTGATTGCAAACGGCTTTCAATAGATAAACGACAAAAAGTAAGAAAAGGAAAAAAACAATATTGTGACAACCCTATTTACGCGTCCCAATTTACCTCCCGACTGAACCAAATATCCCCCGTTCTGCTCCTATTATCCCCACTCATGGACCAATTTACCCCATTCGTGAGCCTAATTTCCCCAAAAGTATCTACAAAACACGTCACATAAGAAAACAGTATTTTTAATGAATATTTACCTTTATTTAATTACTTTCACTATTTGTTTAAACAACAATAATATATAGAATATGTTAGTATTGTTTCTATCACTTTTTTTTCTTAAATCCTTCAAATATCACCTACTCTTCTCTTTGCTCCAACTTTGCTCGGTACCTAGCCCGCCCGACTTGTAATTTTAATGTTGTGTGTTCATTTACATTAGGTACTTGTTTATCCGTTTTGAAAAAAATGAACGATCAAGAGAAAGTTTTAGATTACTTGTTATCAGTGGAAAAGTTAGCTGAAGAGATTTTGTCAGACCGAAGAGAAATCGTCTTGCTTGATAAAAGAAGGAACCATAATCGAGAGGCTTTGAGGGATCTAGCAAAATCTTCGCAGAATAAATGTTGGGTAACTGTCGGCTCCGTTCTTATTAAAAATAATTTGGAAGCTACGCAATCTCTCATAGAAGCAGATCAAAGACAATTAAATATTGATATAAATAAATTACGCTGCAATCTGAAAATCAAAGTTAACAACCTTAGAGATTTGGAAATGCAGCCTCCAGTATCAGGTCTAATGTTGATTCCCATGTCACAGAAAGAAACACAAGGATTTTCAGCAGCTGGTCTTTTTTAATGTTGGTTTCTAACTAGTTGGATGTGTGTACTCCTAGTTTACATTTAGGGATTAATAAAACCGTTTTCTTTATTCTAAAACCTCAATTATTTTATTGTAACATTCAAGCAAGAACTAATATATCAATATTCCTTGCATGCCTACTTATAGTTTTTTAGTTCCTTAAGTTTGTGCTTCAAGCTGTAACCCTCATAATAATATTTGAAATCTCTGATAATGAATCTTTTGACAAAGCCAAAAAATACCTAGTCCTAAAATAGTCAGATGTGTAAAAAAATTTAGTCTCACTGTTAACTATAGTTTACTGAAGATTACGGCTTGAACATCCAGCTGTAATCCTCATTTTTGGTGTAAGTAAACAGTAAGGTCTTCCAGACCAGTTTAGGTTCTGAAAAGTTGTCATGAAATAATCACAACCACATACCAAATCTCAAGCTACATAATTTTTAAAATAAAACAAATGATTTTTGGGTCAACTTAAATTTATTTACGCACTTGCCTCAGGAAGAGTGGTAATAATGTCTGAATCACCTGGATCTGTGATTGCAAGTGTGCACACTCTGTAGTACTTTCCACAAGCGGTGCCTAATTCAATGTTGTTACCACTGTAATGGTGAACGCCAGTCTTTGCAAGAAGAGCATAGTATTCAATCTCAGATTTTCTGAAAAGAAAAAAATCATTTACATTCAATGAAATGGTGAGAAATTCCTATTATTTTTACAAGTGGCCCGGTTGATTCGGTAATGTACTGAAATGAAGTGAGGATGGGCCACTATAATGATAATGATAATTTATTTCACAAAAAACAGAGTACATAAGATGGCATAGCATGGCAACAAAATTATATCCATCTAGGTAGTTCCACAGAGTATCAATAAATAATAAATAAATAAATTCACACAATATCTCAAACCTACATTGACCTGACTTCATACTAGTAACATAAGCATTTGTTACTAGATATCATTATCATACAACAGAGGATCACAATATACATACTTAAATACATATATTACACCCAGGCACTGTTGTCGAGGGCGAATGTTTGTCGAGGGTGGGGATCGAACCCACAACCTCTGGTGTGAGGCAGAGTCACTACCTAAATGCGTCATTCGGCCAGTCATAATATACAGTACCTAATACAATTTATTATCTAAACAGATGCAAGCAAGAATGATATAGGATGCCAACCACTATAATATGAATCACAAAATTTCTTACCCGTCAGTTCTGCATTGGATTCAAAGACCACTCCATAGGTTTCCCAAACTAATAAACTAGCAAACGTTTGGTAGTATACTTGAATTTAAAATAGTTTTATGTATTTTTATTTATCACATTTGCTAATTCATGCAATGGGAATCCATACTTCTTAGTCTAAGACTCCATATGCTTCCCATAATTTAAGTGGGGAAACTCTACTTCTCAGTAGTCTCACCTTAGAGGAGGCGCGTTCTTGGCAATAATGACCAGCTTGGCTTTTCCTTGGCGCAGAGTCTTCAGCGTTTGCTTGTAGCCGAGACAATATTTGCCAGATTTCATGACCAGGGCCAAACGAGAGTTTATAGACTCGATAGTCTTTTTCTGAAATTGAATGAATAGCAATGAATAAAAAGAAAGAATGTACTACCAACACTAAGAAATTCTAACCTCAAAATTAAATGTATGAAACTATCTCAACCCCGCAAATTACACAATTAGCGAGCCTATCAAGCGTCAAGTTTATATTGGACTCCATTTAAAAGGAGGTTATTCAAGAGAAAACTTGAAAAACCATGCCACGGGTCCATCATTAACTAACATCCTAACATCGCATAAATGCTTACCTGTTTCTTCGCAGCGACCATGATTATAGTCTGTTAATACCTGCAATAAAAGCTGTTATTAATATTTCGTTCAAAATATAGTAAATTAAAGGCAATTATTCAACATTTACGAATTCTATTTTACACACCTGCTTCAACCACGAGGAGATACCATAAAAGAAAGAGTAACTAAGAAATGTCAATATATTAAAATAGAGTTACCAACTCGAAAAAAAAAATACCCCTAAAGCCCGCTCCACACTTAGTCCGCAAACCGCGGCGGCGCGAACATGCTGCTACTCGAGTCGGTATATCGCGAAACTGCAAAAAATAGGTTGGTTTAATGTTATAAGGTAGTAGGTATGCAAAACGTTTTAAATACCTAATTCACTTTCGCGACGCGCCGCGCATGTTGCGCCGCTAGGAGTAATATTGTATTGTTCTGTGATGATGCGTTATGAGACTGGTCATATAAAGTAGTCGGACAAAGTATAAGTGAAACATGGTCTACCGGAATGTTTTTCTAATACCGGTATTTTTTCGGTACCTAGGTAGGTAGGTAGGGTGATCGAGATAGTGATTGCCCACTTAAGAAATTGACACTAGTTTTATTTCAATATACCTAGGTCTTAGAGTAGACAGCCACTGGAGATGCCCTAACGTCCGCGCTTCTAACAATTTTTTTCACCATTTTTTGCGGGGGACGAGGTAAACACGTACAGCACACCACCAAAAATTTTAATACTCAACAGTCACAAATTTTGCTGTCACGATAAACGCACACTACAGAAAAATTTAACACATCAAAAAATACACGCTCACAAATAAAGATTTCACGTAACTATGCAGCATACATACGAAAAAGACAGTGATGGGACACAAAGAATGAGTCAAATCAGTTTGGTGAATGAACTTATATATAAAATATTGTAAGTGTAAAATTCTGCACATTGAAGATAAATAAATATTTATTTAGTCAGTTTGTAAAATAAAACCGGCCAAGAGCATGTCGGACACGCACATGAAAGTGTTCCGTATCCAAAAGATGGGCCTTAAACCTTATTTTCATAGTTAAGTTAGGTAGTTATTTCCATACATTACCATTTAGTTAGGGCAACTGCACGTCATAAGTTGGTCAAGTTGTATTAAAAATACTATGTATGATACAGAGTCCGCTAAAGTTTTCGTTAAAAGTACAGTCAGCCACACATCAGGTTACCACAATCTGTCAAATTTCCTCAGCTGATATTCAACTTAATGTGTATGACAGTATTTACTGTGATGTGTGGCTGTACGTAGGTACTTACTTGGAGGTATAGAGCATATTTTTTTCAGAATTATTTTAATAGTATTTCAAAAGTTGGGGGGGGGGGGGGGAGAGAAAAGCTCTAATTTTAACTTTGTATTAATATATCTCGAAACTGGGGGGTTTGATCCACATTATGTCAAGGCAATTTTTGTTGTATTTAAAGATACCTTTTTAACGATACCGACCAGACGATGGGGTAAGTCTAATTTATATTTCGAATTAACTTTTCGCTGTATGGAAAGGGGGGTGAAAAATAATTATTTTTCAATAATGTTAAAAACCAATTTTTGGATTATCAGTATACATCTCTTTACCAATTTTCAGTGGCAATCGGTGCAGAAACGGCGGAGAACGAGCCAGGACAGACAGACGGACAGACATGACGAGTAGACTACGGAACCCTGAAAAATGGTGAAGTTGTGTAATACATACTAAAACGTAAAAAATTACAAATGTGCGCTAGTTTGGGGTTAAACATTTGGACAAACAAAGGGAGAGTAAATGAAACAATATATTTTTAATTAGAATGATTTATTGAAATATTACAAAAAATCCTTATTACGCATTTATATTGATTTTCAAAATGAATAAGTTTATTGTACACGTGTCGAATATATTTCTGGGGGTCAAATTTTTTTGAAATATTGGATAAACGAACATTCGTATACTTTTCTATATTAAAATTAGCGAGCTCCAATTATGGTTTACTATCTACTCCGTTATCATGCATGATACTCCCGGACCACATATTTTATTCCTTTTACCTCGAAATATTTTATAGCCACCAATTCTTTTTATTTTTAGAATAAATTCCAACATTGTATGACCAGAAGAAAGGACAGTAATTTCTCTAATTCACTTTACAATGTTTTAATATTATAATATACGTCTATACTATTTTATTCAAATATAATGAAAAGAACGGATTTTGAAACTAACTGCAGTGAGTGAATGATTCATTCAAATGTCGAGTTGATTTTAATTGGTCCCATCACTAGGACCGATACCACGTTATCATTATTAAATTTTTCTGTCGTTTACGTATCGTAACGGTTTTTTATTAAAATAGATTTTCTAGTTTAATACACATTTAATAATTAATAAAAGTCATTACTTATGATAGGAAACGCGATCTTGTTGCGAATTTTAGCTGTCAGATCGCCTTTTACATGAAAATACTGCACAATTCACCATTTTTAAGAGAAACGTCACGCGACACGGAGCGATGCAAAATGGCGATGTAGCGACATCCAAGTAGTTTTGTATAAATTAGTTGACCAGTTCCGAATAGTTGACCAATGTACTTTGCCGGAGGGGAAACGCCCGGTATGGCATCTCCAGTGGCTATATACTCAAAGACCTAGGTAGCTGAAATGGACTAATGGAAAAGTTAAACCAAAAAAAAAAGGTCTGTCTGTGGTCCTGCCTGCTTTTAAAAAAACTTTCTGCCTATAGACAAATTAATAAAGTGGCAGGCAGGCAAATTATTGATATTTAAATTTTATTAAAAGTAGGTAAGTATTCCACCCACAGTGTACTGAATTAAATAGCTAAATGTAAACTTAAGCTTGTGGTATCATCAGCACACTGTATCCGCATGGTCCTCTTTTCTGATGGCTCTTATGCCGCCTGAACCTTGCACAGTCTTGATCATCATTAGTGGTGATGGCTCATGATTAGGCGAGTCACTCATGTCTTTCCTTACAAACTGAAGGAAGTATTTTTGGCCTTGCCTTTCTAACACCGGAACCCGGCCGGCCGCCGGACTACTTGTTGTCTACTACACTTCGCCCGGCCTTCAACTCTTCTTCAACGTTACCTATACATATAGTTTGCCTACTGCAGGGTGTATGCATCAGCTCGACTTCGTATTACTTCTCTTATGATTCTTCCTGTATCAGGTTTTTCAGTATACCTAATTACCTAGTGATTACCGCTTTCATGTGGTCGGACCATCTTGCCGGTGATGGTCCACTTGAGTGATAAAATTATCACTCAATAATATTGGTACTTAATTTAAGAATTACAATAACCTATAATATGATGTACTATTTCAGAAACAACTTTCTCAATTGTCATTCTTCCAAGATGGCCAATCGTCGGTTCATGGGGGGTGTAAATGAGTTTTCATGGGAATTCGATCAAGATATGGATGAAATGGATACATTCAGTGGATCAAATTACCGAGGAGACTATAGGTACATTTTTAACTATGAAATTTAAGCTAGTAATTTAGATTTGTCAACAAGATTTATTTTTTCATATTTTATAGTCATGTACAGAGGGGTGGCTACCTAAAGCAGTGCAAAAATAGCACTTGTGTCTAAGACATAAGGGTATGTTTTAACTTTTTCTTAGACAACTTTTGTTGTAAGTAGGTATCAACTATAATTATATTTCGTTTATAGTTGTGTGTAGCGGAAGGATACTCTGAGCATGTGTTAATGTGATTGTGTGTCTGTCACGTACAATGGAACTAAAGAGAGTCTAAGTGCGGAAAATGGAGTCCACTTTACATTTACGAGTGTGTGTCTGTTCATATGTGAGTGTGTATGCATTTGACTTAAAATCCCTATTTTTATCATACCCTGTAACATATTATTATACATTAATGTATGTCTATATAAAGAAGTTAATGCCACAGTCAATGTTAAGGCTTACAGGTAAACTGTAACTTTGCCGTTCTATGTTGAGATTAGTAGGTAATAATAGCAAATGAATAAAAAGTGTTGGTTACTTTTTTTTTCAGAAACAAGCGCTACAGCGATGCTTATGGAGATTACAATGGTGGCTACGGTCCTATACCGCCATTGGGCTTTGGTCCTGGACCAGGCCCAGACTTTTGGCCTAGGCCACCTCCTCCTACAATTATAATGGGGAGAGGGTTTAGACCAGGAGGTCCCCCACCTAAAAGAGTAACGTATGATGATCGACCTTTAAAATATCTATTACGTAAGTGGAGTATTTATATAACTATTATTTGCTTAGGACTTTCCGGGACAAGTTTAGCCTTTGTTATTTAGAGACCGTCCACTAAAATCCCCTGGGGCATTTCTCCTATGATCTATACTGCTGGATTGCACTGCTGCACTGGGGGAAGTACAATGGTAGGCCTGCCTCACACATATCTAAGTTACATTTTACCGGTGGTACCGGATCCGGTTTTGCGGATTGCAATCCCTATCCATCATTAGCCTGTTGTAGTCTAATGTTGGACAAAGCCTCGCTTTATACTTACTTACCTAACCATAAGTTTTATTACCTATTTCAGGGTGTGGTGTACCAAAGGAGAGTATTAAAAATCTTCCTAAAGCTCTACTTCAACTTTATGAACCTCAGTACTGTGGTTTATGTGGCCAGAGCTTTGAGTCTTTCCCATCATGTAAGTAGTTGAAGAAACCATACATTATTCAAATTTACATGTTGTCCCACATGCAAGTAAGAGTATGAGACAAAAAAAAATCCATCTACTTTATTTGAGACAAATAAATAGGATAAGATTAAAGGATTTTTTTCGTGAAAGAAGACTGATTATGCTCATTTATGTAACTAAGTACTAAAGAACCAAGAGATGTGCCTGCCAACTCTGTATAAACCACTCCAAGCTCACATAAATGGATGTTAAAGTAGGTAATATAAATCGATAAAATTTCGTCAATCTACTCCAAGAGCGATATCGTACACTACGTCACATAGAGAAGAAGGGTACTTCTTGAACTTAGGGGCATCCTTATTTCTGAAACATACTATTGCTACTTTTGGATTACAGTTAAGAAAAATTTAATGTTTCTTCATGCTCACTTAAAGATTGGAAGTAGTTTCCCTCAATTTAGATAATCGAATCATGCTAAAAATAACAGATTTAAATGTTGATCGATTTCATTTATTTAATATTTCAAAGAAAGAGGTACAATAATGAAAATACCGCAGGCTTCTTAACAACCATTTCAGTAACTTCCTTATATGAAAAACATAAACCTACATAATATAGGTAAATTACAAAAAACAATGATATTTCATTTTAGTGTAGGAGGCACACACTTTAAATTTTCTTATTATTTTATTGTTGTTCTGGAGTGAGGTACGTAGGTACTTTTTTGTTGGTTCCGTGGTGGAACCCGTATTTTCCTCCTACCTGTACACATTTATTAAAATTGGAATAAATTTTATTACAGCGCGCATGCATTATATTTCCAAAAATCACTCGAAAGCTCAGAAGCGGTGGTTGGCAGAAAGAATTGATCTTACAGTACCGAACAAAGAGGTAAAAAAGATAATTTGACAATGTAATGTTTCTGTAGGGGTTTTGACGGCCCGTAGGTAGTTACTGCAGTTCACATAATCAAAAAAAATATCATAAGGCTTATGTGTACTTTTAAAATATAAAAAGGGAGGCAAAGTAAGTTTTTTTTAACAAATCAAATTATATAGATACATACATTTATGTACTTATTGTATAAAAAATGCAAAAAAACCTACACTTTCAGTAAACATATGATATTATATTATTGTGTAGGTAAGGAGAATAAAAGGTTTGTTAATAGTTCGCTAATTAATTTATTAATAATACTTACCTAAATATTCACTTGTGATGAAGTCTGCATAACGCGATGAGATCGGCGTCTCATCGGGTGTAGACTTCAAATACCAAGTGGAGTTTATGTGAACTTAGTCGTCAAAATCGAAACTTACATTGTTGCAAGTTATCTGACTCCACGTTCCACAGAACGTGGGGTTTAACTAATTAATTTTAGGTGTTGGGCTAGGTATGTATAATATCGGTAGAGCATGAAAAGAAAACCAAAACATTAAATTCTATGGTACACTTTATCTGGTTTCCAAACTAGGTATACTAAAAAAACCCTAGTTTGGGACCAAAGAAATTAAGTATCTGAGGTTGTCTCAGTATTTACTTATTCATAGACCCAATTAGACTGCCTTTTTTTTGCAATCCAATGTTAAAAAACGGGAGCCTGTAATTAAGACTCCCCTGTCTGTCTGTCTCTGTTGCCGGGTTGTATCGAACCCGAATAAACTAAAGACGATAAAATACTGAAATTAAAATAAATCAATATTCAAAAGGGTCTACCACAGGAAAACGTAATTATCATTACTTATACTAAGCCTATATTGTACTCTGTCCTGCTATTGTTGTGGTATTAATTGAAAAAAAAAATTTTTTTTTGGCCCTTTTTTGTCGATATTGGTAGATAACGCCAGCAGGTAGACGCTAGAAATATTCATAGAATATAAAGTTGATTGTTTAAATGGAGATATCCATTCCAAAAGGTCTTATTGTATAGAATAGAGAATGTTCGTACGGAATTATGACTCTACCTCGACCGGCCTTTTTAAAATTACTTAAAATTGTTATGTTTGTGCATAGTATTCACAGAATCGTCTTTTTTATTTATTGCAGTCGGCATTGAAAGCTCGTGAGATTTACTGCGAACTTTGTGACGTTCAAATAACGTCCAAACCGCACGGCGAATCTCACTATGCTGGAAAGCCGCATCGTGCGTAAGTAACTATCTTCTATATTATCTATAAAGAGATAAATTCAATAAATATTGACCAGACATAACTTACTTATTATGACAAGTGCTGCCACAACACAAAATTATCTTTACATGGTTAGGTTAGGGTTTTTTTTATGACCACCCAGAAATCCTTAACTAATTCATGGTGTAGCCCACTTTTAGGGACTTTTGCGCATGGCGGCTAACAAATCTTCTGTGAGGCCTATGGGCGTCAGCCGCCACCCAGTAAAGTGACGCCCTTAGGCGTCTTCTGCCGTAATTGAACACATACACAAAAGTCAAAACACTAGCATGATAGAATCGGCGCCCAGCGCCATCTATTAGTAGCAGGTGGACACCTAATATCCCGAAACGAAGTGAGGGCGAGCCACTATATTCATATAAACACGTTATATGTAAATGCCACCTTGATTAAAACTACACCTTTATATTTTTCATAATTTCCACAAACTCAACTATATGCAGGTTATTATGTTATAAGTGGACACTTAACTACCTATTATCGCAATAGGGTATTTGACAAAAAAAAAATTATGTGTTTAATCAAAAGACCTCTCAATTTAAGAAACATTATTGAAAGAATTGCTCGATTCTGATTTAAATCACCTGAGATATCATAACTTTAAGAGCACATATTTTGGGCAAGACCAAAAACGCTCTATACAAATGGCTTCAGGCAAGTGACGTCACACGCCCGTGTCTTGTATGCGCGTCTAGTAAATTTTGTTTGGTAGCTATATCAAATGTTTCGTTTAAGTAAATGGTTTCATTATAAAAGTTGGTGAAAAATGTACGGGTAGTTCAATGATATAATTATTTTTTTTTAATTTCATACTTTAAAAATGGACTTGCCCATGAAACTTTGAATGCTCATAAAACCAGCTAGACGTTATGTTTTTAACTGAAAATGTTGGCCATTGGTTCTCATTTACCAGTATTTTGGAAAAGTATAAACATTTTTTACTATATCGAGATTAGTCAAATACCCTATTTGTTACAGAAACATCAAAACCCCGTCCTTGATTTCACTACAAAGATATTTTTTCCTTTAAATGTCTTAAATTTATCAAAGTTGTTTAAAATGTAGCCCAAAAAGCTCTCTTAAGGAGAAAGCATGTTTACTGAATGTTAACTTTTTATTTACAGAATTGTTGAGGGTCGAAAGAACCCCAAAAATCCGATGCTGCTACAAAAGTCTATGGAGAAACGATTGTAAGTTATAAGTAATTTTATTAGGTACCCATCCTATTAATTGAAAACTTAATAACGATGGACATTGTTTTGATATTTTTTTCATTATAGAATTTATAGCACGTTTTATTTTAAGGAAACATCCTAACTAATATTATAAATGTCTGTCTGTCGTTACTCTTTACTCTTTCACGCCAAAACTACTAAACTGATTTGAATGAACTAAACTGATTACAATGTACCTATTACAGATGGTCTAACTCTAGACCCTGAGAAAGAACATAGGCTACTTTTTATTGCGAAGGGGGGAAGGGGGGGAGTAACAATTATTAAACAATTGAAAATGCTATGTACCCAAAGATACTATATTCCACTCGGACGAAGTTGTGGGTAACAGCTGGGTAACACAGCTAGTAAAAAATAAAACTGCGTTCAAATATGTTTTGAATTGTTCTTGTATTGCCCGAGAATCGAACCCGATAAAAAGCAAAGTAATTAAATGAAATTTTACTACTTACACCATTCGATCCAGTCATTATGAAAGATACTTTGTCTAAGAAACCATATTTTCTATGAGTGTGTGAACCGAGGGACCGATCCTGGCATTCGCTGAACATACTACCCATATTTGGTAGTAGAGTCTGACCAACAAAACGTGACTATAAAGAATGGCGGCAAATTCAAAAAATCCTGTGATGTCAACATTATCTTATCACCCTCTGAAAAACGACTTTGACACTTGTATTTTTTATTAAACTGGTATCTTGCTTAGTCTAATAAAAATACAAATATCAACATCGTTTTTCAGAGTAAAACACAGGATTTTTTTAGCAGAAAAACTTAATAATAAGGGCTTTTAAGTATCTAACGATGAAAATTGTATAGGTACTAAACCTATGTATGTGATGTGGTCACCCTTAGTCTTGTAGGTTTTTTCATAGTATTACCGTGAATAGGGTAGTTGACTAATATCGATGTAGTAAAAATATTGATACTTTACCAAAATATTGGTAAATAAGAACCAATAGCCTAAATTTTCAGTTAAAAATATAACGTCTAGCTGGTTTTGTGAGCATTCAAAGTTTCATGGGCAAGTCCATTTTTAAAGTTTATAATATTATAAAAATAATTATATGATTGAACTACCCACACATTAAACACAAACTTTTATTATAAAACTATGTACATAAACGAAACATTTGATATAGCTACCAAACAAAATTTGCTAGACGCGCATACAAGACACCAGCGTGTGACGTCACATGTTGGTAGCCATTTGTATAGAGCGTTTTTGGGCCCGCGTAAAATATGTGCTCTTAAAGTTGTGATATCTCAGGTAATTCAAATCAGAATCAAATAATTCTTTCAACAATGTTTCTTTAATAGAGGGGTCTTTTGATTAAACACATAAAAAAAAATAGTCAAGTACCCTATTGGTTTTGTTGCTAATTATGATATCGGTATTATTAAGTTTTAGCACAGAATACTTAATAGTACAAGGTACTGAAAACCCACTTCTAAAACAGTTTATGGAAATAAAGACTCAGACTACTATAATATAACGTTGAAATTCCGACCGACCAGCGTTCAACACCTACAAATATTTATACCTAGAAGTGCGTTCTCTTTCTATCGCGTAACTCGTACCTTTTCTGACAATATCAGGGTTGTCTTCTTTAAGAAAATAATATAATCTTAATATTAATAAATGTGTTGCTTCGTTGAGCGTTGGTAAAATCAGCCCAGATACCTAGATTGTGTTTTAGTACATACCTGGCTATAACTTGTACTAATGTATTTTGTGTTGAGAGACTCGTATTATTATTATTATGTATTTTGAGGTATAATGCAGGTGATAAGATATACCTACCTACCAAAAAATAAAACGAAACAGATCGAAATTCAGTTAAATATTGTAATACCAATATTGTATATCAGCTATTCTATTGCCCACCTATGATGTTTCATGTTACGTTAATATTAATTTATATACGATACGTCGGTAAGCCACAAACAATAGTCGTGCGCGCGTCGCCGCTCGCTTGTGAGGCCCTACTGATTGGCCCCTCCGGAGGGGCCGCCGCATGTACTTCCAAATTCGTACCTACACGCGGAGTGGGACAGGCCTGGTTTTAGTAAGGTATTTGTTTTTTATCTATAAGGCTAAAATTAATATGGTAAATAGATCTGCCAAAAAGTAACGGGCACAGACACGGATACAGGTTTATCGTCTGCCTCGGATATCCGCCGATACTGAAAGGCACATCACTAGTACCTGTCTATAATTTTGTTTTTGATTACTCACTATACACTTATATTTTTTATTATAGCGAGCAATTGATTCGCCGTGAGAAAAAGCATTTGAAGATGGCTGTCGATGAGCCAACAGTGGAGAAGAACCCTGAAACAAAAACCGATTCCCCAAAAATTCTGCAGCCCGAATTGTACTGTGATATATGCAAGGTAACTAACTACTTCTATACTTCTATAGCCGGGCCGTTGTATCATGCCCGATTTGACAAATGTAAGACTGAAAGCACTAGTGAGGGACAACAGTAAAATTGCCGAATCATTTAAGTAACAGTTACTTATTTCCACTAAGGGCAGTTTCCCATAATACAAAAAAAAAAAAATGGGTTATATTAAATGGGTTTGCACTTCACCACATCTCACCTGATGGAGAGTGACAATGAGGTCTAAGATGTAGCGTGTTTTCCCAGAAGAAGCCTATTCACTCTCGACTTAAGTACACCAAAATTCACCAGCTCTCTGGGAATACAGAAGCCGGCAAGTTGTTCCATAGCAGTTCGTATTAAGAAAGAAGAAGCAAAACGCGAAATTTATTTTCAAAATAAAATATTAAAACCTTCAAGTGCCAAATAACTAGTATTTAAAAAAAATACGCGGTGAGTAGGTATTACCGGTTACGTCACTAAATGAAAACGTGTCAAACCGTTGCTTTGTAAAAGCGTAATACAGAGTGGAAATTTTACGTTTTCTTTTTATTCTCAAAATATTTTAAGTAATAAAAGACAAATAATTAGATAATTAGGTGTCTTTGATATTATGAAATGAAGTTTTATTTTTAAAAGTGATTCTTTATGATTCGCTAAATGTGTTCCTCATAACAAGGATAAATGCAAAATAAAAAATAATAATTGTCAAATCGGGCATGATAGAACGGCCCCACTATAGTAATACTTCTTCAAATATTTTGATGACAAGAGCGTACTTTTTGAATTTTTGGAACCACAGATTATATTATTATATGTCTGCAATGTGGCAAGTGTGGTTTAGTCCACATAATTCAAATTATAGTCTAGTTAAATTTAACGAAAAAGGGACTTGATGAACAGGCCTCAAAGTGACGTAAATATGTCTAAACGGACACAAATCTTCCCATTTAGGGACGTTCGTTCGTGCAACACTCATTGCCGCTATCGAGCCGCGCATAGCCACATGGCAAACGAGGATGCCTCTTTCGATATAATGACGATTGTTTTTTTTTCTATAGAAGTACTTTTAAATGTTGTTAAAATAATCCTTTCCCCCTATCAAAATTATCGATAGAAATTGATAAAAATCGGACTTTGAATAAATGTTTCAAGAACTATTTTTTGGCATTCATCGAGATCTAACTGCTGTGGCAGTTCCGAAATTGGCGCCAGCATCTTAAAATGTACCGATTATTATGGAAAGCCATATTTAAAAAAATAACAGAATTAATGGATTAAGGACTTCCACGAAAGATCTTGAAGAATAATCCATTTCATAGCGTGACCCCCGAAATAGTTAAGATACAATTTAAATTACTTACATAATAGGCAAGTATTTTTATTTTGAAGGGTTATGTAATTATTATATGGTTTAGGTGTCACAGCCATATCACTTTAAGAATGATTTACATCAAACGGACGTAAACGGATAAATTATGTTGATTTTTCAGGTAAACATGACTTGCTCGGATCAAATGACCAGTCATCTGAATGGGAAAAAACATCTGGCTAAAGAAAAGCAACACATATTGAAGATGATGACAGTCGGCAATACAGGTAAATTAAATTATCAAGTAAAATGCAAGTGGGTGACCTAAATATTATGTTGGAAGGTGTTTTTTTTTCTCTGCTTAATAATTGAATCAGTTGAATGAATTATCCATCAGTGATCTTTTAAATAAATTGGTAGTTCTTTTCATTCAAAATGAGTCCACACGTTTCGCATTGTTGGCTACCCTACTATAGTCGGGCCGTTCTATCATGCCCGATTTGACAAATGTCAGACTGAAAGCACTAGTGCGGGACAACGGTAAAATTGCCGAAAAATATAAGTAACAGTTACTTATTTCCACTAAGGGCAGTTTCCCATATTCAAAAATATATTATATTTTATATGAAATGGGTTTGCACTTGACCTCATGTCACCTGATGCAGAGTGACAATGAGGTTTAAGATGTAGCGTGCTTTCCCAGAAGAAGCCTATTCACTCTCGACTTAAAGACACCCAAATTGTAGCTCTCTGGCAACTTTTGTATTGCCGGTAAGTTGTTCTATTCCTTAGCAGTTCGTATTAAGAAAGAAGAAGCGAAACGTGAATTATTTTTCAAAATAAAGTATTAAAACCTCCAAGTGATTAATACCTAGTAGTCTAGTACATAGGTACCTATTTAAAAAAAATACGCGGTGAGTATTACCGGTTACGTCACTATGAAAACGTGTCGAACGGCGTAGCTTTGTAAAAGCGTAATACAGAGTGGAAATTTTACGTTTTATAATAATTAGGTGCCTTTGACATTATGAAATGAAGTTTTATTTTTAAAAGTGGTTCTTTATGATTCGCTAAATGTGTTCCTCATAACAAGGATAAATGCAAAATAAATAAATAAATATTGCCAAATCGGGCATGATAGAGCGGCCCGACTATATCACCATTCACCATCAATAAGCATGTCTCTAGCACATCTCTAGTTTTAAAATTGTATAAGGGCCTCGTTCGCCATCTCTGAGTAAAGTGTCCAGTAATTTACTCTTCAATTTAAGTGGGTTTAGAGGAAACTGGCCCCTGGTCCGCGGCCTAGTTAACAATTTAAATAATTTATTTAATACAAAGACCAGGGGCCAATTTTCTCCGAACCCACTTTAATTGACAAGAAAACAACTTGGGACTTTACTCAGAGATGGCCGAGGAACGATGAGCGAGGCCCAGAGATTAACCTAAAGTTTTTACAATCTTTGCTTAGGTGCAGTGGAAGGACAAAATGAAAATGATGCTGCAAAAAAAGGTAAATGCAATTTAATTGCTGACTTACATCATAATCCAAAATTAATTACATTATTGTATAATACTTAATATTTGATAAAATATAGGATGTGAACCAATGAAGGAATTTATGAATATGATTTTTATATAAATATTTTGCTTAGGAATTCTATACAAGTAATCGGCATTGAATTTAATTTATAAAAATGGTACTTCTATTTTAGTTGATGAGGAAACAGTCACTGCTGCTGCAGCTGAAGGCGACGCCACTCAAGACCAGGGCCAGGCTGAAGATGACTTCGACTGGGGCGCCGGGAGCGGCGCTTGGGATGAACCTGCTAAAGAGGAATAAGTATGTTATTAAGCAAATACCTACATAGTCTTTGCCCAATGATTCAGCTTTATTTTTCTACTAAAGTATCTAAATATTAGGTATGCTGTGGTTGGTTATAAAGTATTTTTGGTTTGCTATCCGTGGGCGGCGGTGGTCTCTTACCATCAGTGGCCCGCTTACCATGTGTTGCCCCCCTTTCTCGTAAAAATAATGGTCCAATCAAAAACTTTAACATAATTATACAATCTGCCATCAAGAGATTACCTAATTCAATCAGTTTGCTAAGTGGTTTGTTTTATCTAGGTAGGTACAAGATAAATGAAAAAAAATAAAATAAAAAATAAAAATGAAATAGATAAATAAAAATTAAAAAGAAAATCTTTTACAGAGTCATTTAATGCGTAACTTTATTATATACTGAATAGTAGTTTAGTTGTAAAAAAACATTATTTTTTCTGTTTCAGATTTATTTAAACCATTATGATTGGTCTTATAGAATTGACCATATTCCCGGATGATGGAACTATTATGCACTGAAAACGTAATAGTACATTATTAGTTTTTCGGTATTATACAATAAAAATATTATGCTTTTAACTGGAATTTCAATTATATATTGACCTGACTCTGTACTACATAAGTTAAGTAGCTTACGCACTTGGATATTGTCTGATATCCATATAGGAATTACAAATCCATACTTCCATACTAATATTATAAATGCGAAAGTAACTCTGTCTGTCTGTCTGTCTGCTACTCTTTCACGCCAAAACTACTCGACGGATTTAAATGAAATTTGGTATACAGATAATCTAGACCCTGAGAAAAGACATAGGCTACTTTTTATTGCGAAAAGGGGGTTGAAAGGGGGGTAAAAAGTTTTCCACGCGGACGGAGTCGCGGGCGGCCGCTAGTAATAACATAAATGACAGGATGTCTGACCATTTACATCCCTTCAACCACGTCTTCCCCCAACACTCAGAACAGCATTTTATTTATTTACAAGTATCAAAAATCAAAATCAAAATATCTTTAGTCAAAAGTCCTTTACAGAACATTTATGAATGTCAAATTTTATAATCTACTGCTGATTCGGAAGGTCAATTTCTACCGAGAAGAATCAGCAAGAAACTCAGTAGAACTTAATTTGTTATCATAAAATTTTCAAATTTGTTATCATAAATTTTTTAAAGAATTAAATAAAATTTAAATTTCATAATACATAACACTGTGTAGGTGAACAGTTTATCATTTCCACAAATTCTTGTCATTTAGGTATTCTTCAATTATAGTAGGTAGGGTGATCGAGATAGTGATTGCCCACTTAAGAAAATGATGCAAAGTTTTATTTCAATTAAATCCTTTATTTTAACAATTGGGTAGCAGTGTGCGACTTTTATATAACATTGGTAGTTTATCTTTGAGATAAGTTAGCAACAATTCAATTTTCTAAAGAATATTTGTAAATATAACGTTTTGCAAAAAAAATCTTAAAATTTGTTCTAAAAATTCAGTGATTGCCCACCCCCTCTAAATACTAAATGAAATGTTTTTATACCATGATAACTGCTTCAAATGATACATCAAAGCTTTAACTAGCTCGTTGTTTAGCTTTCACATTCAAAAAATAAAATAATAGTGACACAATCATTAAAACTACTAAGTGTATCCGATTCTCCTAAGGAATTCGAGTTTTTTGAAGAGACGAACACCTGCTGTGCAAAAACAGCCATTATCTATACATATAATAAAAATGTAAAAGAGCTGTGTCTGTACATTGAAGATATTTATCTCAAAATAACTTAGGACGACTAAAAAACAGTAACAGAACATGAATCAATGATTTTTAAAATTTTTGTCTGTCTGTTTGTCTGTTTGTCTGTTTGTTCGCGCTAATCTCGGAAACTACTGAACCGATTAGAATGAAACTTTTTTTATTGTATAGCTGTAACATCAGGGCAACTTATAGGATATATTTTATTTTGAAGACCAGGCTCCTTGATGTAGAACCACAACAGCCCAGCTAAACTATAAGAGGTAGGTCAATGGCACCTTAACAAAAGTTGTTCAGATTAATGAGCATTTTATGATGCCATGAAAAAAATCCAAGATCATGGAACAGCTGGTGTGGAACTCTAAGAGCCCAGCTACACTATAACAAATATGGGATGAAATGGAATGCAAAATTTTCAAATGTGATGAGCATTTTTGGATGAGATCCGATAAGGAAGGATATTTCGAACTTAAAGGGGGTTCCAAGTTTGGTGATGGGACTACGTGATTCCTTGGCCCAATCTACTATTTAAATAATCATCTTTAAGTCAAGAGTCATAAAGTTCACGCAAACGAAGTTGCGGGCGGCCACTAGTAATATATATTTCTTAAAATGTTGACAATATTCTTATTTAGAATTCTGATAAAGAGTACTCTAGAGTTATTTAACGGATTTAATTCAAAACTACTTCTTTGAAAATAAGTTAAAATCTACGTTAACCTTAAACCTGGCAATCACTGTACCCTGGGCAATCACTGTCTCGGTTCCCCTACCTATACGACATTTGGGAACTCGCATTAAAAAAAACAATTTTTCATACAAAGTCGGTCATAAATGGCGAGTCGAAAGATATCATTCTGGTATAGCGTATACTTGATTACAGGAGTCCAATGAATAAGTAACACATTCTATATAATGCATCAAGAAAGTCATGAAATTAATTAATGGTGCCACATCGTTTACATCATAGAGCATGGTAGTCCCATTAGTTACATAGTAATATGGTAATAGTTCCTCAAGAATTAATTTCAAGACTTTATTGCCAGAGTATACGTACCAAAATGCGTTTAACAGCAGGAGCGTCGTCTTCGCCGCCGGTAGAAACCGCGCGAGAAGCCAAACCATAATGCTAGTGCTAACACGCCAAGAAGCCCTACTAAGAGGGCTCCTTGAATTTTAGGGTCATTAAAGTTTATGGATTTTTGCTGTAGTCCACTCGATTTCGCTGAAGGTCCGGCGGAGGCCTTTTTGGCCATCTTGATAGATGATTTGTCTTCTGTTATCTGCCCCATTTTATTATTATTAATAGTGTTTCAAGTTTTGGCACCTCACATTTTCTGATATTAGGGTTTGAATAGATTGGGAATTACTATTTCATTATTTACGAAGGCTACATTTTAATAGACCCGGGTTATTTTTGTAAGTAGTTATGTAGTTTTGTCATAACTGTCACAACCGTAAGTTATAGGTATGTCACGTGTCACACGTTTTTAAAATGTATTGCTTTCAAAAAGTATAATAATTTTTATCATTCGTCTATGGATATCCTACTCTGGTCAATACTTTGTCGAAATAGCGAAAGTACGTTTACTTAGGTTTACTTGTACCGGGGTCGACTTTGAGTAGGGAACTACCTATAAAGAGAAATGAAGAGGGCTGCGACGTGTAGCTTCATATTAACCAACCGATTAGCCAAGTAATAATGAATATGGCAACTAAATGTTGTACATAAATAAGTACCTAATTAAAAATCTTTAGTTATATGCCTGCAAAATTCTAGGCCCTGAAATTCCGTAATTAAGGGGCTATACGAATGAAACTAGCGCCGCCAATCTATTTACACTGATTGTAGCGAAAAGACGATATTTTTTAAGAAAGCAAAACATTACAGACTTAGATAAAAGTAAATTGAATTTTTCAAGATGCAATACAATATTTCTAACACGCGACAAGTAACAATAATGTTAATTATTGCTAAAAACGGCCACTATTTAGCAATAATTGTCATTATTGTTACTTGTCGCGTGTCGCGTGCCGCCAACCTATTTACACTGATTGTAGCGAAAAGACGATATTTTTTAAAAAAGCAAAACATTACAGACTTAGATAAAAGTAAATTGAATTTTTCAAGATGCAATACAATATTTCTAACACGCGACAAGTAACAATAATGTTAATTATTGCTAAAAACGGCCACTTTTAGTTTCATTCGTATAGCCCCTTAATGAGATAGGTATTTAACAAAAATTGCATACGAACTGTGATCAAAACTACATCTTACCATTTGCTATATCCAGCAATCGGCCAAATGTTCCCCTAGCAGGCATTTGTATAACTTCGAAACCAATGCAAATAAAAAAAATCATTTAATTCAAATTCGATTCTAGCAAAACATTCCGTTAGGCTAACCTTACCCCAGCCGAAACTGTTTTCAAATTCATTTCTAATTATGAATTAAGTAGGTTCTTTAAAAGGTGACTTAAATCGACTAAATCTCCCTGATACTACCGCAGCTCCGATGGCAGTCATCGGCAATGTTGGAACTTGAACTTGAAAGTATTTTTATGTTTATTCGTACTTTCATATGTACAGACGGCGTCAGTTGTAGCTAAGGACAATGAAGGTTCGAAGTCCAAAAAACTTGATAACTCCACGTGCTTTGGAGCCAGTGCTTTTAGTACATAACTACATTATCCCATCAAAAACAATACTTGAAAAAAAAACAAGTCTCGCAACTACCGTAAAAAGTGGTGAGATCCATGTTTTGCCAAGTCGGTTAATAATCATTTATTGACTTTTTATCCACAACGAAGGTACAGGAGGTCGAAAATGGCCTGAATTGCGAGAAAAGGATGTTCCGGCCGTGCCGCTTTTTTGCTCGACTTGGTGGGGGGGACTCCCGTGCCCCCAGATACATAGTTATTGTTTTGAGTCGATAGTGCATTATAAACAATTACGTCGGGGAATATTAACACACGCAATGATACAATTGCTAAACTTTTAAGAGATCTGAACGGTCTAGTTCCGTGGTCGTCAAACTGCGGCCCGCGGGCCGCATGCGGCCCGCAGACGTTATTTGTGCGGC
Source organism: Cnaphalocrocis medinalis (assembly GCA_014851415.1). NCBI lineage: Eukaryota > Metazoa > Arthropoda > Insecta > Lepidoptera > Crambidae > Cnaphalocrocis > Cnaphalocrocis medinalis. The sequence continues at coordinate 9,572,358 of CM026276.1, forward strand.
CCGCGATATAGTAGATTTATTTAATTACTAGTCAACTTCATATTCATACTTATCAGAAACCAGTATAATGTGGATAAGTACCTATGCAAAAGCTCTTGAAACGCCTATACTGCGGCCCGAGCCCTGATGTTCATATTGATATGTGGCCCGTGAAGAGTAAAGTGTGACGACCGCTGGTCTAGTTCGAAACTAGCATTATTTGTATACCTAATAGATCCTACTTACTAGCATATGTGAAACACTGTGAAGCAGTGCATGCGCTGTTTCGCTGCGTGAGTGAGGGTACTGGAGGCCCAATCCAGGGGAAGGGGGTTAAATTAAAATGTAAGCAGTGTACTTGTGACACCACGATGCGGACCACTACGAACTACAAACCTTCAAGAAAAGGGCATATCTCGCTCAGCGCACCTGTGAAGCCCCTGGAGTTGCAGGTGTTCATGGGCGACGGTAATCGCTTAACATCAGGCGATCCGTCTGCTCGTCTGCCCCCTATCCTATAAAAAAAAAACCACTGGTGTTGCAGGTGTCCACAGGCAGCGGTATTCGCTTACTTACCATCAGGTAATCCGTCGGCTCCTCTGCCACCTAACTATATAAAAGAAAAACTATTAAAATTCAGCTTGTTGATACTTACCAAAGTGGGTAGGTAGGTAGGTACAGATTCAACAGCGTCGCCTCCGTCGCCGACGCGACAGGCAGCCGCGGGTGAAGCCAAACCATAACAGTATGGCTAACACGGCAAGAAGTCCTACTAAAAGCGCTCCTTGGATTTTCGGGTCAGAAAATTTGTTGGAAACTATACCCTTTTTTGACGTGGATTCAGAACTAGGTTTGGCCATCTTCATGGAAGATCGCTTTTCAACTATCTGGCCCATTATATTATATTAATCAAGTATTGGCACCTTTCATCTTTTGTTAGGCTAAGTTTGTTAGGATTCTGATAAATTGGATTTACTATTTAGTTATTTATCTCATCTATTTCTTCTAACGTTTTAATAGACCCTGGTCATTTCTGTAGATAATTTTGATCTGTTTTGGAGATTTTAACTAAATTCAACCAAATTCCAAAATTTCTAAATCCATGTTTTGTCATGATGTCATTTTGGATGTCATCACAGAGTAGTATTATGATGCTCGACAGAGTATAGCTGGAGGCACGAAAGTATAGCGATGACCGCTTAGGATGACCGTTATTTTGCGCACTTGTAAAAAATAAGACTTTCTATCAAAATTGGTTTCTGCGCACTCAAGGATATAACTACACTTCTTTCCTCGGACTATACATTGTATTATATGTCTGCAATGTGGCAAGTGTGGTTTAGTCCACATAATTCAAATTATAGTCTAGTTAAATTTTACGAAAAAGGGACTTTATGAACAGGCATCAAAGTGACGTAAATATGTCTAAACGGACACAAATCTTCCTATTAAGGCTGCCTGTCCATTTAAGCGGAGCGATGCGGCGGAGCGGAGAAACGGACAAATATTAGCCATAGTATTACACAAAATTCTACTGGCTAAAATAAATAAATACTATTGGCTAATATTTGTCCGTTTCTCCGCTCCGCCGCATCGCTCCGCTTAAATGGACAGGCAGCCTTAGGGACGTCCGTTTCGTGCAACACTCATTGCCGCTATCGAGCCGCGCATAGCCACATGGCAAACGAGGATGCCTCTTTCGATATAATGACGATTGTTTTTTTTTCTATAGAAGTACTTTTAAATGTTGTTAAAATAATCCTTCCCCCTATCAAATTATCGATAGAAATTGATAAAATCGGACTTTGAATAAATGTTTCAAGAACTATTTTTTGGCATTCATCGAGATCTAACTGCTGTGGCAGTTCCGAAATTGGCGCCAGCATCTTAAAATGTACCGATTATTATGGAAAGCCATATTTAAAAAAAAACAGAATTAATGGATTAAGGACTTCCACGAAAGATCTTGAAGAATAATCCATTTCATAGTGTGACCCCCGAAATAGTTAAGATACAAAAATTAATTACTTACATAATAGGTAAGTATTGTTATTTGAAAGGGTTATGTAATTATTATATGGTTTAGGTGTCACAGCCATTCACTTTAAGAATGATTTACATCAAACGGACGTAAACGGATAAATTATGTTGATTTTTCAGGTAAACATGACTTGCTCGGATCAAATGACCAGTCATCTGAATGGGAAAAAACATCTGGCTAAAGAAAAGCAACACATATTGAAGATGATGACAGTCGGCAATACAGGTAAATTAAATTATCAAGTAAAATGCAAGTGGGTGACCTAAATATTATGTTGGAAGGTGTTTTTTTCTCTGCTCAATAATTGAATCAGTTGAATGAATTGTCCATCAGTGATCTTTTAAATAATTTGTAGTTCTTTTCATTCAAAATGAGTGCATACGTTTCGCATTGTTGGCTACCCTACTATAGTCGGGCCGTTCTATCATGCCCGATTTGACAAATGTCAGACTGAAAGCACTAGTGCGGGACAACGGTAAAATTGCCGAAACATATAAGTAACAGTTACATATTTCCACTAAGGGCAGTTTCCCATATTCAAAAATATATTATATTTTATATTAAATGGGTTTGCACTTGACCTCTGTCACCTGATGCAGAGTGACAATGAGGTCTAAGATGTAGCGTGCTTTCCCAGAAGAAGCCTATTCACTCTCGACTTAAAGACACCCAAATTGTAGCTCTCTGGAAACTTTTGTATTGCCGGTAAGTTGTTCTATTCCTTAGCAGTTCGTATTAAGAAAGAAGAAGCGAAACGTGAATTATTTTTCAAAATAAAGTATTAAAACCTCCAAGTGATTAATACCTAGTAATCTAGAACATAGGTACCTATTTAAAAAAAATACGCGGTGAGTATTACCGGTTACGTCACTATGAAAACGTGTCGAACGGCGTTGCTTTGTAAAAGCGTAATACAGAGTGGAAATTTTACGTTTTATAATAATTAGGTGCCTTTGACATTATGAAATGAAGTTTTATTTTTAAAAGTGGTTCTTTATGATTCGCTAAATGTGTTCCTCATAACAAGGATAAATGCAAAATAAATAAATAAATATTGCCAAATCGGGCATGATAGAGTGGCCCGACCTATATCACCATTCACCATCAATAAAGCAATGTCTCTAGCACATCTTCTAAGTTTTAAAATTGTAGTAAGGTCCTCGTTCGACATCTCTGAGTAAAGTGTCAAGTAATTTAGCTCTTCAATTTAAGTGGGTTTAGGAGGGAAACTGGCCGCTGGATCCGCGGCAATAGTTAACAATTTAAATAAGTTATTTAATACAAGACAAAGGGTACAATTTTCTCCGAACCCACTTAAATTGACAAGAAAACCACGTTGGGAACTTACTCAGAGATGGCCGAGGAACGATTGAGCTGAGGCCAGAGATTAAACTAAAGTTTTTACAAATATTTGCTTAGTGCGAGTGGGAAGGACAAAAATGAAAATGATGCTGCCAAAAAAACGGTAAAGCCAATTTAATTGCGACTTATATCATAATCCAAAATTAATTACATTATTGTATAATACTTAATATTTGATAAAATATAGGATGTGAACCAATGAAGGAATTTATGAATATGATTTTTATATAAATATTTTTGCTTAGGAATTCTATACAAGTAGTAATCGGCATTGAATTTAATTTATAAAATGGTACTTCTATTTTAGTTGATGAGGAAACTGTCACTAGCTGCTGCAGCTGAAGGCGACGCCACTCAAGACCAGGGCCAGGCTGAAGATGACTTCGACTGGGGGCGGCCGGGAGCGGCGCTTGGGATGAACCTGCTAAAGAGGAATAAGTATGTTATTAAGCAAATATGTACCTACATAGTCTTTGCCCAATGATTCAGCTTATTTTCTACTAAGTATCTAAAATTTAGGTATGCTGTGGTTGGTTATAACGTATTTCTGGTTGCTATCCGTGGTCGGCGTGGTCTCTTACCATCAGTGGCCCGCTTACCATGTGTTGCTCCACTTTCTCGTAAAAATAATGGTCCAATCAAAAACTTTAAACATAATTATACAATCTGCCATCAAGAGATTACCTAATTCAATCAGTTTTCTAAGTGGTTTGTTTTATCTAGGTAGGTACTTACAAGATAAATGAAATAGACAAATAAAAATTAAAAAGAAAATCTTTTACAGAGGTCATTAAGTGCGTAACTTTATTGATATACTGAATAGTAAGGTTAGTTTTTTGTAAAAAAAACATTATTTTTTCTGTTTCAGATTTATTTAAAACCATTATGAGTGGTCTTATAAAATTGACCCACCATTCCCGGATGATGGAACTATTTATGGCACTGAAAACGTCAATAGTACAGTATAGTTTTTCGGTATTATACAATGAAAAATATTATGCTTTTCCAACTGGACATATTCAATTATATATTGACCTGACTCTTGTACTACATAAGTTAAGGTAGGCTTACGCACTATGGAATAGTGTCTGATATCCTTATAGGATTACAAATATGACATAAAATGACAGGATTGTTTTGACCATTTACGATCCCTTCAACCAGGTTCCTTGTCCCCCAAACACTTTTTTCCCCCCCCCGAACAGCATTTTATTTATTTACGAGTAGGTATACGACATTTGGAAATTCGCATTAAAATAAAACAATTTTTCCTACAAAGTCGGTCATAAATGGCGAGCCGAAAGATATCATTCTGGTATAGCGTATACTTGATTACAGGAGTCCAATGAATAAGTAACACATTCGTATAATGCATCAAGAAAGTCATGAAATTAATTAATGGTGCCACTTTCGTTTACATCATAGAGCATGGTAGTCCCATTGGTTACATAGTAATATGGTAATAGTTCCTCAAGAATTAATTTCAAGACTTTATTGCCAGAGTATACGTACCAAAATGCGTTTAACAGCAGGAGCGTCGTCTTCGCCGCCTTGTCAGCAAAAATTGGCGATAAAATATACTTTTTGTTCCTGAATTTACCAAAAGTAAGCAAAGCCAAGACCCCCCCTCCCCCATCGATGCTTACGTAATATTTGAATGGTCCCTTACAAGTTGATACTTTCTCTAAATTTAAAAGCTATGAGGTACTTTGGTACTCTAAGGCAACTCTAAGGCCAATGCTATATGGAGACCTTTGATTATTATTATATAATCAAAGATGGAGACATCATAAACGCGATAAAATGTGATATGTCGGCCACTAATATGGCGTCTTTTAGTGGGGCTACTTCATCGATATTGCATCGATATGAATAAAATGTCCACCCATCGCTATTATCCATCTATACTTAAGACTAGTAATTTAAAAATCTTTTCTTAGTTACCTAAGTACTTGCGTCAAGCGGCGGCAATAACTGTCGTCAAAGGAGTTGTGTGTGAGCCCTTGTATGTATGTACATACGTACAGCCACATCAAAGTATACAAAACTGACAAATTTCTTCAATCGACTCTCATCTTACTGTCATCCACACTAAGATTCAATATCACCTGAGGGTCTAACTTGAAGCCAGCGTTACGACCGAATCGGAGTTCCCCTCTCTTTCACACTCGCTGTACGCGCTTTTGTTTGAATGCGACAGGTATACTCTCATTCGTTACGGGACGGCTTCATTATGAAGACCCGTTTAGCGCAATGGTTTGAGCGCCGGTTGAGACGTAAGGGTCGCGGGTTCGATTCCCGCACCAACACAAATGTTTGTTGATGAAACAGATATTTGTGTTCGGTCAGGGTGTTTGTGGTTCCTTCGTTGTTTCTGGTTTCCATAGTACAAGGGAAAACCTTAATTTGGGACCAGGATAATGTATGTGATGTTGTCTCAATTTATTATTATAAGCCACGTGATGTGTGGCGGACCATGTATATTGGTTATCACTAAAGTCGTGTAATCTTCATCTTCTTTAATAGTATTTATAAAGAGATAACTTCTACGACAAGGCTTATAGGTAAACCGAAAACACGAAACGCTTGCGCGATGTAATTGGCAATAGCGCCATCTATTGGTTCATTTCTGAATTACGGTCCCGAAGCGAAGTGAGGGCGGGCCACTAGTATGTATTAAAAGCACTTTTGTATAATTATGATAATTTATTTATTGTTGATTTGATATACCAATCAGGTAAAATGTTAACAAATTCATTGCTAGGAAATTCTGCTACTTTGACTAAATTACTTGCATGCACATCAAATATGAGTGATACTGGTTCTTCATTAGATTTCTTGGCATTGGGATGATTTATCAAGCAACTTTTCACTTGAGAAAGGACATTATATAAAACGTGTATTGCTTTTTCTGGTTGCCATTCAAACTGAAATAAAAAAAAATGGTGCATTTAAAAAACAAAAAAATACTATCACATCAATACGGTCAAATTTCTTCAATCGACTCTCATCTTAATGCCAGCCATTCACATTAGGTTCAATATCAATTGAGGAAAGGCAGGTTGTGGTAACCTGATGTGTGGCTGACTGTACCAAATTGGTAATTGTGTGCAATCTGTATTGTTTAACTTTATGATTAATTATGTTGGTTACACTCATTTTTAAAAAGTATCTAAATGGGGATCCACATTACGAATTTATCCCGCCAGATGGCGCTTCGTCGATCCGGCCACTGTCAACTGTCAATTTCATACTATGGGCACAAAATAGGGACTTGTGCAATGGGGGCTACCGCGAGTGAAAAATCCGTTAGATGGCGTACGTGTAGACTGAGGTTCAACTCCAACTTCATTAGTGACATTTTGACATTTCACATCTAGAATAACCAATCACCGTGTAGTTGGAGTTGGACCTCAGTCTACAGGTACGCTATCTAACGGAATTTTCACACGCGGTAGCCCCCATTGATGTTCTTAATCAGGTTTCTTTTATTAAGACCCTAATATGCCACAGTGTTCTGTACGATCGTGGTAATAATCTTTTCCCAAAAGACCCAGTATTGAAAAAAAATTGGGAAAAGCTATTAAAAGAAAAAACTTTTTTAACTCTTCTTTAACGTCGTAACGCCCAGACAGCAGACACAATGGAAAATTAATTGTTTCATGCCTTTTACAAGGCTTATGGGCTTATCCAGCACTTTCCAATAAGAATACGAATAGCGCCATCTGTAAAAAGCTTTGCCTGTGGATTCCCACTCTGATTTTTAATCATGTAGAGTAAACTGACAGATGTCAATGTGTCAGAGTATAGTTTCTACATTGCTAATAAAACACAAAAAATACAAAGTTTGTATTGAACGTCATTTATATTATGATCGTGACGTCCACCTTGATGCGTTAACAAATAAACAGCAGTTTCATTTTGCGAGATGACGCAATAAAATAGCGGCTACTATACAGGGTGTATCTGTAAACATTTACATCCCTTTTACCACGTGTTCTATCAACCATTCTGAACAACATTTGTTTAACAATTTTTCCAAATTCTTCGAAGAAATTTTCGATTCCCCATACAAAATGACCAAGTCACGTGACCGACTTTGTATGGAAAGATGAAAATTTTTTATGCGAATTTTCAGAAGTCATAGAACAAAAATGTTGTTTAGAATGGTTGGTAGAACACGTGGTTAAAGGGATGTAAATGTTCACAGATACACCCTGTATAAGTATATCCATGTTATTTAGTTTGTGGTAATAAAGAACTGATAAAACTGCAAACTTTGGATGAAATTTTAAAATGTCTCATGTTATTTTATGAACTAGGAACTTAAACCTACACTTAATGACTGCTTTTAGCCTAAACTATCTCAATAATATTTTTATATGTTTTTAGAGTAAAGTAGGTAGGTACCCTCATAGAAAACTAATATGGTACCCTATTGGAAAAAAAATGGTATAATGGTATGTAGGAAGAATGGTAGGTAGGAAGTACCATTTATGGATTTATTAGTTACGGACACAATACAGTGTTATTCAAACCAGAACTCACTTTGCAGTACTCAGTTATGTCCTCAGTACTGAATAATTGCAGTCTTTTAACAACACCTTCATCATCTCTGAATCCAACAACCAACCCTTTTAGCCCAGCCAAATAGCACTGGCACCAACATCTCAGCATTTTGAACCTTCTGCAAAATAAACAATGCTTTTTAGTTTTACAGATTACACATTTTTGTATTTATTTAACACTAAGGCGCTCACAGCCACAAAATTAAACCATCAAAGTATATAGGTAAATATTATAATGTAATGTAAAGTGGACTCCATTTTCCGCACTTAGACTCTCTTTCGGTCCATTGTACGTGATGGGACGGCTGGTTACAGAAGCCAGCCCAGCTCCGCCCAGAAGCGCAGAAGTTTCCTGGGAACTTCACAGGCTTCGCGGACCGACCTCACCGTTCCGAGGATTTGCTTGCGTTGGGTGGCCACTGAATCGCACTCCAGGATCACATGTGTGGCAGATTCCTCGGCATTAAGGCATCCTCTACATAGAGGGCTGTTTGTTGAGCCTATTGTGTGAAGATGTTTATTTAAGGGGCAGTGAGTCACTGCCATAACTGCCAGTGACCAGCGATTTGTCCCTATCATTATTCTGCATTAATTTCTTCTTAGGTAGGTAAATATTATACATCATTATTTTTATATTAATGCCAAATCCCTCTTAACAGGTTTCATGAATAAAGTCCCTCTAGCATGTTTGATCGTCAAAATAAGAAATATAAACATCAGCTGTTCCATACGAATAGAAATGTTCACCAGGAAATATTTGTTGGATATAAAACATGGGAACATACAACATTAGTTCCAGAAAAATATTTTTTCAATACTTTTTTGACCCAATATGCATACCACAGATATACTTACTTAAAGTTTTGTTCCTGTTTGACACTTGATATTTCCCTGTTTGTTTTCAGTTCCACATATTTATTATTCTTAAGATAATTTAGGGTACTTTCAAAGTCATGTACATTTGGTAGAGTAACTGCATCATTTGTAACTAGCAGCCCATCTATCTGAGCACCATATACCAACTTGTGTTCTCCCAGATTTGAGTGGTAATAAAGGGAGAACTCTTCATTTTCTATAACAGGTTTATCAATATCTGGTGGCATGTCGGGTGAATCTGCAAGAAGTTTATTTTGAGTGTGCATAGTAACATTTTATGCCTAACTATGTACAGCCACACAACAAAGTACACAAACCTGTCAAATTTCTTCAATCGATTCTCATCTGTCCTGTCTTACACATTAGGTTGAAAATCAATTGAGGAAATTTGACAGAATGCAGTAACCTGATGTGTGGCTGACTGTACTTGCGCACTATTTATTTAATAATGTGATTAAAAACATGCAGTGGCATCTTTGTAAAAGTGGTATCTGGTATAACAATAACAAGTTTGAATTATATTATTACAATCCTACAAGGTCCACAAGGTAAGTACTAATCCTTAACCTGTTTGAGAGCTTGATCACGAATGAAGGTCCCACAATTTCAACGTTGGGAATTGAATGTTATACTTTTAATCACGGACCTATAAACATTTTTATAGGTCCGTGTTTTAAATATCTCAAATTCAGCTTACCAGCATGAGTTCATTAGTTAGTTATAGCTTACCTGACAACAAATACTGTTCAAATTTGTAGCCCCAGGCACAAAATTTTTCTTCTTGTCTATTTCTAGTTTGTCTTCTCTGTTTCTCTTGCGGAGTTTCCAAAGAGCATAGATAAATAGAGCCTTTAAATAAGCTGCCCACAAAGCGCACTTGTTCATTATGGTATGCACTGCACATTATACCGATAAGTGTTCTTCTATAAGAAATGAAACAGTTATCGAGTTTCAAATCTTTGGCATGGTTAACCAGGAACTTGAGTAAGAGATTGATTTTTTCGTTATTATCATCGGTTGTTCTTTTTACGGCTTCAAGTATTCCATGGTTTAAGTCAAAGTGTACTTCTTTTGGTACGGGATTCAAAAACTTCAGCTGTGATATATCATCATGGTATTCTCTAGATACATCGACGCTCATATAGCCAATAATGTTAGGCTTAGAGATACTTGCCGGACAATTTTTACATCCTTCTGACTGGGGTGCGAAACAATCTTGTCGATTGAACTTTGAAGAATTCATGTTTCAGAACCACGACTGTAATTTTGTAATTACTATCTAATTTTAATCAACTGCTCTAAGATCAAAGAGCATATTATAATCACTCCGTTATGTTTATAACGTAGTGATTATGTTATGAACTTGCTCAGTGATTTTTTATGGATTTTTTAACAAATGTTAACAAAATATGTGATGTGATTACTTGCTCAGTGTTTTTAACTTCTCTTGTCAGTGTCATCAACACAGACCAAGAACGTCATCAAGTCAGATGTACTCTGTGGTCAGAGAGTCACAGACCAAAAATGGCAAAAAGTGTGATTGGCCAAGTTAGAGGCGACGCTCCCCCCCAAGCCCCCCAAGCACACAAGGCCGGATTTACCAATCCGGCTACAAAACATGTTACACACAAAGAGGAGGCTGCGCAGACTGTGGGCCCGAACGAGGTGCCCGGTTGTAAAGTGCGAGCTTAACACCCTTTCCTCCGAGTTGTCCGAGGCAGTGAAGACTTGGCGCGGCGAGTCGTGGGAGGGTCGCATAGACCAAGCCACCGACAGCGCTGCCGATCTGTTTTTGCTTGCCCGACAACTATCCAAATCCACTCCCCCAGTTTGCCCGCTCCTGGACCCGGGTGGGAACAGCTGCTACGCAGCTGAGGACAGGGCAAACATCCTAGCGGCCCACCTCCAGACCCAATTCACTCCACACCCCACACCCTCGTCTACGCCCACCCACATCCGTGACCACCATAGTTTTGTTCAGTCCCAGGTGGAGGACTTCCTGTCGGCTCCAGTACCGCATCTCAAAGGGGAGGATTTCATCTCCCCCTCTGAAATGTACCGAGCCATTCGCCGCTTTCCGAAGCGGAAGGCTCCTGGTCCCGACGGGATCTCCTCTGCCATGGTCAGCCATCTCCCAAGGCGGTGTTTCGTTGCCCTTGCACAGCTGTGTAACGGTATCCTGCGACTAGGGTGTTTTCCCCGATGCCTGGAAGGTGGGACGAGTAATCGTTCTGCCTAAACCGGGCAAAGATCGCAGGTACCCAGCCAGCTACAGGCCGATCACCTCCTCTCCCACCTCTCTAAGCTGTTTGAGCGATTGCTGCTGCGAAGGTTAAGTCCGTTCATTCGCCTCCGCGACGAACAGTTTGGCTTTCGCAGTGGGCACTCTACGACGCTCCAGCTAACTAGAGTCCTTCACCACCTTGCTGAGGCTATGAATCAGGGTCACCCGCGCTGTCGGAGTCTTTCTTGATATCGAGAAAGCCTTCGACAGGGTATGGCACCCTGGTTTATTGTTCAAAGCTAATGCACGCGCATTTACCACCCGCCTATGTAAAACTGATAGCGTCCTTTCTCGAGGATCGCCGGTTTTACGTAGCAGTGGAAAATGCAGTGTCCCCACCCCACCCATCCCTAGCAGGTGTTCCCCAAGGCAGCTGCCTTAGTCCTATCCTTTATGCGCTCTACACGGACGACATTCCCACTCTGGAAGGTAGGCTGAAGGAAGGCGAGCGCGACGTCATGCTTGCGCTTTTCGCAGATGACAGCGCCTACTTCGCCACCTCAAGGAGTGCGAAAGTCGCCCTAAGTAGATTACAGCGCGTCCTAGACCTCCTCCCCGACTGGCTAGATAAGTGGCGGATGGCCGCTAACGCGTCCAAAACCACCGCCATTATCACCGGAGCCGGTCACAATCCCCGATCCCAGCTCGCACTAAGAGGACAGCCATAGAATGGCACAAGGCCGTCACCTACTTAGGCTGCAGGATAGACAGAAGGTTGAGCATGATCGCGCAGGCCGACCACGCCATCAACATGGCGAAGGCCGCGCGGTCAATCCTCCGCCCCCTTTTTGTCCTCCCGTCTCCCCTTACGTACCAAGTTGATGCTATACAAAACATATGTTAGGTCGCGCCTAACTTACGCTGCGCCGGCTTGGTATAGTCTCACATCCGCCTCTACTCGCGCCAGACTACAAGCGCAGCAAAGTATTGCCCTGCGCATTATAGCGGGCGCCGGGCGCTACGTCAGGAACGACGTTATCGCCCGCGACACGAGGGTCGAGTCAGTGGAGGAGTTTGTGGTGCGGTTGGCGCGTCGAATGTTCGACCGCGCCGACAATAGCCCACATACCCACCTCCGCAACCTGGCTCCCCTCCACGCGCGGCCCCCTGATAGGCCCGGTCGCCCGCTCCCGCGGGAGATATTAAGCCCCCCCACCTCACCCACACGACACACCACACCCACACAACCTACACACACCCCAGATACACCCACAGAACACCCACAACACACTCCCCTAATCCCACCTGCACCCATTCCCCGACTACGGATTGTCGCTGGTTTGTCAGCAGCGGCAACTCCACCCCCCGCCCCCCAAACGACGACGACGACTATGTCTGCAGCCGACTCGTCACCGGTTGCATTCGCGACGTTTAGGGACGACGTGAGGGGACTCGACCGATCCGACTGACTGGTGGTCTCCAAAAAAAAAAAAAAAATAAAATCAATAAAAGAGGTAGGGTAACCGAGATAGTGATTGCCCAGTGTACAGTGATTGCCCGAATTAAGGTTAACATACATTTCAACTTATTTTCAAAGGTGTAGTTTTACATTAAATCCGTTAAATAACACTAGGATACTGTTAACTAGAGTTCTAAATAAGACATTTGGCAAAATTTTCAATAAAAATATTGTAATGGCAGTTTTTGGTTAGCGGGTGTCCGTCACTTCAAAAAATGCGAATTCCTTACAGAATTTGTTAAGGATACATTTTGTAGTTTTGAAGTTTGTATCACTTTAATTTTCTTTTTTGAGCGTTAAAGCACAACGACGTGTTAGTTAAAGCTTTAATGTTTCATTCGAAGCAGTTATCGCGGCGTAATTTTATTCCATTAAGTATTTTAAGAGGGTGGGCAATCACTGTACCTAAAATATGACAAATTCAGTTATTGCCATACCAGAATTCAGTTATTGCCATGGGTATGAGACAGTGATTGCCCGGGTAGGTATTTACTAAATCACGTGAGGGATATAATAATCGAACCGAATATTTTCTTTATATCCTGTATTTTTCTATAAATCTAGGTCTAGGTACAAGGAGTTTCGAAAAAACTGCTTTTTACAAAAAGTTGACCTAAAAATAGGGGAAAATTTGATCTGCTACCGAAAATCTTGGAGGAAAGGTGGTAAGAAGAACAACCAATTATATACCGTAATTATATTATGTATTTTACCGTGGGAGAGCACGTTTCAGTATGAATAGCCGGCTTAAACGGAGTGATTCTTTAATCACAGAAAACCAAAATCAAGCGGCGCTAATGCGTGAGTGTACCGGAGGCTCTATGAAGGGGGAAAAAGAGTTAAAATGTTGGCAGCGCATTTGTGATTCCCCTTGTTGTTGCAAGTGTCTATGAGCGGTGGCAATCGTTTACCATCAGGTGATCCGTATGTTTGTGAGCCACCTATCACATATTAAAATTTAATTACCAAATGATGCAGTTAGTAATAATTAGAAAAAAACTTTCAAGTTTCAACTGTGGGAGAGCCACGCTTCAGCATGAATGGGCCGATTTGACCGGAGTGATACCACTGCCTCACAGAAAATCAGCGTGAAGCAGCCCCTGCGCCGAGTGAGTGAGGGAAACGGCCCACACCCGGGGGGGAAGGGGATAAAAGGTTGGCAGCGCACTTGTGACTTCAGTGGTGTTGCAGGTGACCATGGGCGGCAGCATTGCTTATTATATATAATGTGCAGTCAGAACACGCACCACTTGATGGCAAGCGAATGCCAACGCACATACTCAACACCAGTGGAGTCACAAGTATGCTGCCAATGTTTTCAACCCCTCCCCCCTCCCCTCACCCCCCATTGGGCCTCCGACAACCTCAAAACTGTATCTACTTACCTTTTGTAAAATTGGTACATTCCATTTATTCGCTGAGATAACGAGAAACTAGATAGAACAATTTGACGATTTTACTAGATTTTGAAACTAAACGGGTTTTCTTAGTCAATGGTATCTTATTTGGATGATGTTACTGATTTCAATAGCTTAGAAATATATCTTAAACGCACAAAAACTTACGAAAGATCTAAAATTTTAAGTATTTAATAGTATTTTTATGGAATTACAACGTGCGGTATAGTTGGCAATCACTGTCTCATTTGGTTGGCAATGACTGTGTCAAGTGGGCAATCACTGTGTTTTTAGGAGATATTTTTGTTATACGTTATAATTATAAAATATTCTTTAGATGTTTGAATTATTGCTAACTTATCTTAATGCTAAACTATTAACGTTGTCAAATAATTACACTCTGATTTCTTATTGTTAAAGAAAAGGATTATATTGAAATAAAACTAGTGTCAATTTCTTAAGTGGGCAATCACTATCTCGATCACCTATATATAGATAATTTAAAATATTTATTAAAAAAAAAAAAAAAAAAAAAAAAAAAACCCAGAGACCACCGATACTTGACAGGGACTTTTTGTTTTGTTCGACTTGCCTACTCAGGCACGGCCGCTCGAGGAGCAACACTCCTCGCGGCCCACCCCCACCACACCCTGGACCCGGGAGGGCCAGGAGAAGCAGCCCGGGCAAAGAGCCTCGGCTCGAGGCCCGTACTCCAGCGCAAGCTGGAATGACCAAGATGATGATGTGTGATTGTCCTACCAGGACCCTTACTACCAGCCGTTAAAGCAGGCCTGGACCCTTACTACCAGCCGTTAAAGCAGGCCTGCTATTGAACTGCCTTGTTATTTTGTACTATGACGTCCTTAACGCAGGCCTGTAGCAGGCCTGCGGCAGGGCAGTTATGTTGACGTCTTGAAACCGTTCACCTTTTTTTTTGTATGAACTTTTCTTAATATGAGCGCTTAATAATTGTCAAACTGCGCGTCTTTTGAGCGTGATAACGTCAAATAAACAATCTTGAAAAAGGTTACTTTTAGACCACCTTTCACAACATTGTTAATGATTTGCCTAGTAAATGGTAGCAATTTTTTCCCTGTTTTCCCCTGTTTTGTGGTTGTGTTTAAGTGTGTTTTTGTCCCCCGGTCCGGAGTTAAAAGTGTAGGAGCACTTGATTGCTCATATTTTAGCCTGATAGTAGATGCAAGAAAAGCCTTGATTGATCTTGACTTGTATTTTATTCTGATAATGTGTGCACACAGTGACAATCGAACATGAACTAGATAAGTAAAACTAAAATCGTAAACAAACAATCGGCGCGCATAGGAATTATTTAGGTCGCTGATCTTACAATAGGTACCTAAATGTTCAATGTAATTGTACAAAAAGTTTTCTTGTCCCGTCCTTCTACGAGCATCATTGATGAGCCAGTACTGGAAATATAAAAAATTGTATTACAATAACTTCATGTTGTAGTTCCATACCTTTATTATGTATTTGTAAATGCAATTAGATTTGATAATAAATATAATATGAAACCAAAACTGTTTTGTGATTTCTTAGTTGAATTAAGTATATTCTTATGTAGTAAGTAAATACTGACATACTTTCGACCATCCTGATGCAGACTTTAACAGTGGGAGAGCCAGGCTTGGCATGAATGGGCCGGCTCGACCGGAGTATACCACATCCCCACAGAAAAACCAGTGTGAAGCAGTGCATACGCTGTGTGTGTGAGGGTATCAGAGGCCCAATCTAGGGGAAGGGGGGTTAAAAGGTAAGCAGCACACTTTTGACACCACTGGTGTTATAGGTGTCCATGGGTGGCGGTAATCGCTTACCATCAGGTGATCCGTGTGCTCGTCTGCCACCTAGATCATAAAAAAAAGAGGTTGAGCCTTTCTCCCCGCTGCACTCTACATCCTCTTAAAATGTTCCCGAGCTTAAGTGGATATTTCTTATACCCTACTGCTATTTCTCAGGGATCATTCAAAAACTCCCAAGCAGTTGGGTATATCTCACACGATGTCTTGTTTGTTGGTTTTCACTATAGTAAATATTCTATTTACCACTAATATACCTACATAAAGTGCAAGTACGAGTAAGATATTTTGTAAAGTAAAGTGGACTTCACTTTCCGAACTTAGACTCTCCTTCGGTCCATTGTATGTGATGTAAGTAAGTTATTTTTAAACAAAGGTAAAAAATGCTATGTACTTACGACATTTTAAATGAAGAAGACTGCAAACACGAAAACTTAGCTGCCCTGCCGAGACTGAGCTATGCCTACTTCCTACAAAAGTAAGTATCGGCGAAGTTCGTAAAGTTTAAAGAAACAACTTGTTGCTACGTATTCGTAGGAATCAAAAAAAATAACACTTATTGGTCTGTGACAAGTAATAAAAACTTCTTAAGTAGTTAGACCAAAGAGTCGTAAAGAACGAGTTTAGGATTTATATTCAAACTAGTATAAAATATTTAAGAACAATATACAGAATATACAAGGTATAGTACAACAGTAATAGGGAAATTGGCTACGTGCAAAGCGAGTAGTGGTGGACAGATAATGACCACGCACAATACGGCAGAAATTGGAAACAAATGCAGATGGTCAACTTTCAGAAGTGTTGATTGCAGTACAACCTCCAATATTCTCTACAAATAATAGTATGTTATTGTTAAAATTGGTAAATAAAAACAGGTTTTGTATAAAATAAGTCTTTATTAGTCATATCTTCGAAGAATTTAGAAAATTTATTATGAACAAATTGCCGAATACTATGTTTGCCCCAATGTTGTTAGTTACTGGTCTTTGACAAGCTGGAGGTGATGTTAACATAGGATATTAAGGCACTAAAATGCTTGCACTTGCTGCTCTGATTACTCTGATTATAGACACAGTCACATTTTACACCAGTGACGACAGAAGCACCATTGATCTGTAAAAATAATAAGAACAATTAGTTAATTGGAAATGACTTAAATGTAATAAATAAGTACAATCCCCGGAACTAGTACTGGGCATACCCAGGTGCACCACCAGACGCTTGCTAAAAGAGTGGTCGATTGAACAGAGCAACACTGGCCGAGATTGACAGGCCAGACACATGCTAAAGGCTTAATTACAGAATTTTCCAACAAGTTCTCACTAGAGGCTCTAATGCTATTTCGAGAACAGTTGAGGATCCTCACAGGTCACTGCAGATTGAACAAACAGATAATTATATCACATAAACAATACTTACGTTTAAACTGGTTTTGTATGGTGTTAGTGTCACAGATGACTGACGAATTACGTGGGCTCGTGCTATGTAGCTTTGGCCGTTATGTCGCAGTTCTTCCACATTTCTTACATGCTTGGCTAATAGGAATTTATTGCCTTTTATCACAGTTTGTGGTTGGAAACTAATATTATGTGTAATAGTTTATGTAACCCGGTTTTTATTATTATATTAGTTTTACAGTAAAACTATTGAATAAATTGCACTTAAATAATGTCAACAATACTATTTTAATCTTTGATTTTAATTATATTTCCAAAGAAAACTACCAATGTTGACATTGTTATAAATTTCAATTATTTGACAGCATTGCCAGTAAGAATCGTTCAAAAATCTAAGTAGGTAAGAAGAGTACAGAATAGTCGCACGCCATATGAATTACTCCATAATTTTATTAAAATCTACTGTGAATTAAGAAAATTATGCTGATGAATGAAATTACACTCATAAAAACGTACTTTTAGTCAGCAATTGATATTATAAAACGAAAACTAAAAAACCGGTTAAAAACGGGAAAAAAAATATCATAAGATTTCCGAACGATTCTAGGTTGAATCAGTAAGCAGACCAGAGACAAGGAAACCGTTCACCTTTTTGCCTAGCAGTGCAATAGTCGTTCAGTTTTTATGGGCTCATAATACGAATCTTAGCAGCGCAGAAACAGGCCTGCCTTTGAACTGCGCTGCGAATGGATGGTTTTCGTATTTGCTGGTATTACGGGCCCAGTGTTGCAAAACCTCCCGATTTCGGCTATTGTCTCCCTATATCCCGATTTAGCGACCCAATCTCCCGAATTTCTATTTCGTTTATTTTACTACTACCTATGTAAGGTGCCAAAAAAATGTATAAGCCGATAACACTAGCAAACCTTGGCAACACTCAAACAATACAGGGGAATTCCCCAAAACTTCTCGCACGGCCTTTCATTACCGCAGTATACACAAAACATATTGCACCGAAACCTTTTACTCAAAGACCGAAACATATCTATTTAAAATAAGGTTCATTCAATGACTTAGGTATGTTTCCTAACTCATTATTATAGTCATTGGGTTCATTACATATTGTTTAGTTTTATTCGTTCGTAAGTGCACTACTTTTGATGGTGTAAATATTTACCTACAATGTCCGATTCCGATGATCAAGCACCTAGTACGAGTACTGGAATTAAACGCCAGAAATACCTACAACATCTATGTAAAATGTTTCTTTATTTAATAAACTTTAAACCGATTCTTAAGTTTTGACTTTTGCAACACTGGGGTGGTCATATACACAACGTAGTGATTACTTGCTCAGTGATATACACCTTCTGATTTAAGATTGTATGGCGCACTTAGCCGAAAACATGATTTGCTAAATAGGTCTAAGAGCATTTTATGTATTTGCCATCTACATTTTTGTGTATGTACAACCCTATTTATTATGAATAAACTATTTGATTTGATTTGCAAAACATAGATTCCTCTAGAATAGGGCTATGAAAAAAAAAAGAAGTTTGATCATTGATTGATGCGATTCTTTGCTTGCTTTTCTATAATATTTTTAGCTATTCTTTTTCTAACCCTTTTTAATTGCGTTTTATCGATGCCTGGCGCACTTACCCTCTTCGGCGGCTTAGTGCGCCTAGAGTCAAGGTTTCCAATTTTGTGCTAAAAATCATTACTGTCAAATTCCCATGAAACGATATTGGTTGTTATTGCAAAACCCCAAAGCTTAGAATAATAACTCTATAGAAACCTAATGCGTCCGCTCGCTTTAAGCTTAGTAGGTGGTACCCTTATTGGCGATCGGAACCCACTCGCTCCTTAGTGTCAAATGTCACAACGACCCGAACGTGGCTCCCGAAATAAAAATAATTATGACGGTTTGTGCGGTTAAATCGTGTCACAACAATAGAAATTAAAGGGAGAATAAGAATAATATTATCACTATTCACCAGTAAGCTTTCAATATTTCATTGTATCTTGTAATTTTTTAATCCAAAATAGAAACGTTTATTTTCAATGTTCAGTGTTGCCCAATTGAGAAAAATATTTTCCCATTTTTCCTGTCTTTTATCCAACTAATTATTTTATAAAACAATTATTGCTAACATATTTTCCTAATGTAAGTACCTACGACATACAGTCGACTGAGGGGCATTTCTCGAGCACTCGACATTGAAGTCGAATTAGACAAGTATTTGTATTGACGATAAATTTCATAATTCGACTTCATTGTCGAGTGCTCGCAAAATAAATTATACAAAAAAAAAATTTTTGTTATCTTCTATTCATATCAGTTTAATAATATTCTATTTAATACCTCATAAAAACATGACCTACCCCAAGCAACACATTATTATTGTATTTGCCTAAAGGTTGTGACCTCACAACATACACATACCAATGTACCACCGAAATTGTACGTTAAATTTCCATAATACCTAGTGCTTATGTCGTAGTTTTTGTGAACGTATCTATTAGATCTATCTCGCAATAAACTTTACATTACTTGTTCATACCACACCGACCAACATTTTACGACACATTAGAAAACACTATTGAGGCGTCCCGATTTATTTCCCCGTTTTCGGGGAAACTGCACCTTCACTAGCAACATTACAAAAGTGTCAGTTCGGTGCGCAGTAGGCTGCGTGAATTTTTTTGTGTCTCATTTTTGACAGAGCTCTAGTATGGAGACTCTCCTTCTATAGAGTCATTATTCTAAGCCCCAAGATTCCAAAGACTGCCCTCGACCTAAGTCTGAGAACATTCGCAATCCTAGCATTAGAGATGACGAACTTTCATACAAACTTCCTTTTGGTATATTTACTATACTCTGCGTACATACAACACTCATATACCTACACCTCTTTAATGGTTCAATTTTAAAAAATCCTTCTTAGTCTTTAGTGCTACTTTCACTATTGTGTACCTACTCTTTCAATAGTCGTGTTAACTGCCATATTATTTTATCCAAAATGGGGTTACCATACTCTATGACGTAAGCGGCGGCAGTGACGCCATCAAATTAATTCCATCACTTTCTGTTATGGTAGGTACATACCTTTACCTATGTCTGGATGGTAGCCCAATCTATATCTTCTTCTATATTATTTATAAAGAGGTTACTTTCATTTTTTTCATCTTCCACATAGGTAAACCGAAAACACGAAACAGTTGCGTTGTAATTTGCTACAGCGCCATCTATTGGTAGATAGTGGAACTACTTTCCCGAAACGAAGTGAGGGCGGGCCACTATCTTCTATCTTCTTCTATACTATTAATAAAGAGGTAACGCCTCGGCCTGTGACTGACTGACTGACTGATCTATCAACGCACAGCCAAAACTACTGGACCTAAATCATGAAATTTGAAACATAGGTAGTTCTTATTATGTAGGGGCGCACTAAGAAGGGGTTTTGCGAAATTCACCCCCTAAAGGGGGGAAAGGGGGGGTTTACGTTAGTATGAAAGTCTTTCAATTTAAATGTTAGAGATTTGAAAATTTGGATTATGGTTGATGATCAAAAATAAAAATTGACCTGTTTCAGTTTTTTTTTAAATTCAAGCCATGAAGGGGTGAAATGGGGGTTAAAACAATATATGGGAGATTTATAATTTTTAAAGCTAGAGTCTTGAAAATTGGTATTTGGGTTTTCCATACAAATTAAATGAATGTGATTTCAGCATTTTTTTTTCTTCAGCTTACAAAGGGGTGAAAGGGGGTTAAAAGGTCGTATGGAAGATTCGTCATTTTTAAAGCTAGATCTTTGAAAATTGGTATTTGGGCTTTACATGCAAATGTAATGAAACTCAATTCAGCATTTTTTTCTTCAACCTAAAAAGGGGAGAAAGGGGGATGAAACGCCGTATTATCAATTTTAAGCTAGAGTCTTGAAACTTGGTATTTGGGCTTTGCATAAAATGTAATGAAAGTGAATCGTTATTTTTTTTCTTCAACCTAAAAAGGGGGGAAAAGGGGGTTGAAACGAAGTATTGACATTTTTTGAAGCTAGAATCTTGAAAATTGGTACTTAGGCTTTGCATAGAAATTTATAAAAGTGATTTGGTATTGTTTTTTCTTCAATCTTTAAAGGGGTGCTTTCGGTTTCTTCATATTCAACACCTATAGGAGTGAACGGGGGAACTGATTAAATTTGACAAAATAAAGTTATAGAGTTTCCAGCAAATCTTTTTGAGATTCTTTCATTAAGGTTTACGATCACCAAAATTGATTGTTGTGAATTCTACTTCGTTCAAAAAATTAAAATACCGAAGCGAAGCGAGGGCGGGCCACTATCGGTTATAAAATAATACAATGCAACTCCATAGTTTTTTTATTTTATTTATGTGATAGTTGGCAGACGAACAGACTGAACACCTGATGGTACGCGATGGCCGCCGCCCTTAGACACCAGCAAGACCAGTAGTCGCAAGTGCGCTGCCAACCTTTTACCCCATTCCTCCCAATTGGGCCTCCAGTACACTCACTCGCTCGACGAAACACGCGCGCCTGCGCTGCTTCACGCCGGTCTTCTGTGAGTTCCTCAAGAATAAAATTTCATGACTTCAATGACTGAGTACCTAGTAAAAACAGTGCTGACATACCTACCTACCTTGTAGTTGTACACATCAAAGTATACTTAACTGTCAAATTTCTACAATTAACTCTCATCTTACTATCATACATATTAGGTTGAATATCATAATTATGAGGAAATTTGACATGTTGTAGTAGGTAACCTGATGTGTGGCCGTCTGTAAGTAAATTTAAAAAATTGTCTCATTTTAGTTATATTCTGTGGTTATAGCTACAGGATATAGTATAGCTCTAGCTAACCTATGTTAGTGAGGATTATGCTTAATAAAGTAATAGGGATTATGGCTTGAACGTCAAGCTGTAATTCTCACTTACAGTGCAAACACTGGTGAAACTTTTGTTTTAAGGTTATTTTTAAAACTTTTAATGGTAAATTCGACATAGTTATGCAAACCAGAACCAACCCACAAAAAGACTTACGAGATAAGAAACCGTAATAAAGAGTTTATTAAAGTGTAAACTCGATTACATCTAAATTGAGAGTTGGTTGTTGTTTGCCAAACTATGTCCAATTTAATATTACACTAGCAAAGCTGCGGGCGTCCACTAGTATAGTGTAATAACAAGACTTAATTTCTTTATGATAAAAGTTTATTGACAAGAAGTTCATCTTGGTCAATTTATTCAGCCTCACTATTTGACCTAATAATCCAGTTTAAATGTATCTTACAAATCCATTTTTCCCAATCATTCATATATTAAAGCTATGAACAAAATTGATTCAGTAGTGTTTTTACTTCAATAAACTCTAAAATAATAAGATCTTTACGAATAAATTTAGAATGACCTAATTAACATAATAAAAGTACCTTAAAATTAACTTTACTAGAAACTAAAACACTATTCCTTGAATAACAGCACAAATCATTGTTCATAATAATGTCTATAATGCTTTTGGCTATATTGAGGGTTAACTTAAATTATTTACTCTATGTCTGGTAAATCCTCTTCTTCAGCTGAGCTGGAGTCATCCTTCTCGTTTTCATCGCCGAAGTCTCCTATTTTATTTGAGAACATGTTAGAGAACATATCAGCCATCTCTTCACCTTCCTCTCCACTTTCATCTTCATCTTGCCAGCGCTCAAAGTCAACTTTTAACCAATGATGTTTCTTTTTATCACTTGTGAGGGTAGGCCAAAAAGGTCCATCAGACTTTTTTGTAAGAACTACATCAATAAATCGTCCTTTGTTCCAGTGTGAGCTTTTCTCTGGATCTATTTCAGCATATAAGGGAATTTCGACTTCGTGTAGTATCTGATCTGGTGCACAGATTCCTTTGAAATAGATTTTGTTATTTTCAATTTTTATTTCTGGTTTATCACATTCTACATTGAATGTTAAAAACACACGAGCACTTCTCTGAGCCCAAGAAACTGATGGCGGAGTGACCATTGCCTCTGAACTCATCCTGCATAAAATAAATCCACCATAAGATATTTATAAAACAAAATCCAAGATAACTACAAAAACATAGGCTTGTTTACCTACTTTAATTTTGTAATTAGAAGATATTTTCCAACTTGATCACTAAGGCACCGCAAAGAGGCGAAAATCAAAAAAAAATTTGACAATTGACGGGATAGGTTAGAAGATAATTTTTTAATAGGATTATGGCGTGGCGCTTTGCAAGTTTCAAAAAGATTAGTGTTCGATACTGGGGATAACTATGTTCTTTTATCAGATCTTAATAGGCATAATAAAATAATAATAAAAAATATACATTGCTATATTTTGGTTCGGAAATGAATAAACTTCATGATGTAGGAGGCTGCTACTTACATGGGGACTACGGTGCGGCGACCTCCTCGTGTGGCCCCCCGGTAGTATTTTCACTCTGTTTGGAAGTACTACCGGGGGGTCCTGCCTGGTGTTATTGGGCAACGGCGTGTAGCAAAGCAATTGGCTAAATCGCCGTATTGCTACCGGCTGACAACTGTACATTGAGGCCTAGCTCTGTCTGGGCCGGGGCCCTGTGCGCCCTGTGAGGATCTCCTCCACCTTTCCTCCCCTACTCCGGTTTTTTCTTACTGGTCTATTTGTCACTGGTCTGCGCTGCGTCCCACAGCCAGTGGGATGCGGCAAAGACTGGCAAACACATCTCTCTACCCAACGAACCACTGCGCAATCCAACGTAGCCGGCCGTGGGGCTGTCTGGTGGGACAGTTTTTGGAAGCCTGCAGACACTCTCCCCCACTGTACCCTGCAGCCAGCAGGGTGTGGGTTTGTGGAGAGTTCTGCAGGAGCCCATGCCCGTGACGTCCGTATCGCGATTCAGCGACGCGGGAGCCACCCCGTTTAGGTCTTTGTCGGAGGGCAGTGGAAGCGTTGGTAGGAGGCCGTGCTGAGCTGACGTGCCTCGCTGTCCATGAGCGGGACGCGGTGCCAAGGTTTGTTTAGCCCGTATCCCCCCCGTAGCCCTGAATAAGCCGGAAACAGCCCCAGGTGTTTTATTTGGTATACTTAAAGACCGGCCTCAGAATAGGTCCTAGTTATGGGAGAGCCCAACACTACCGGTCGGTCTCCCAGCCGGGGGTGTGCATAAGGCGCCACCGAAAGGTGATGTGGCGACTCGGAAGGGTTCTAATTAGTTCGAGTGTGGCGACGTCGGCTCATTGCACTTTGGGCCAGCAGCATTTCACCTGGGTCAACAAAAAATACATCATGCAAGTTTATTCATCATAATGCATGATTGTATTTGTATGTAGGTCTGTACAACGATGTATTTTGTTGATAAAGGCTTTTTGTTAAAACTTTTAAAGCTCGCATCATCCACTATTTCATTTATAATGCGTCAAGAAATTTAAGTAAATATTGCACTTAAAAAAATCATCGAAGGGTTTAGGTGGGACTCGAACCCACAACCGGTGGCCATGTTCTTTTTTAACTAACTAACCGCTGTACCTATGTGATGTGATGTAGTGAAACTGAAAATACATTACTTTAGTCTGTGGTTTATGAAATGAAGGAAAAAAAAAGTCTGTCTCTGTGCCTGTCAGCTGTCACTGTCATACACATTTATCACACACACGGCACGTGCATGTTTTTTCGTTTTTGTACATCGAATTTTTGATTCAATATGGGTAAATCAAAGAAATTAAAACCTTCACAAGTCGGAAAAAATATTGCGCTTGCAGATCAAATTGAGGCAAATAGCTCATTAAAATCTAAAAATAGAAATAAAGAGAGATACAGGCATGATGATGACGACGAGGTGGGTGTAATGTAATTTTTGCCACTTTATTTATTGTTATAAGCTATTTTGATTAAGGTACTAAGTTGATTATACCGTTTTTTGTGTAGTTCATAAACGCTGACCTATCTAAGAAGATTTTAAAAGCTGCAAGGAGGCAACAAGCTGAATTGGAAGAAGATGAGGTAGGCCCGTCGCCAGCTAAGTACGTTCAATTGCCCACATCATTTGAAGGTCTGTTTGTATTTTATTTTACATCATTAATTTTATACTTATACTTGTAATGTAAAGTGGACTCCATTTTCCGCACTTAAGACTGTCTTTGGTCCATTTTATGAGATGGGCTGGTTATCAAAGCCAGCCTAGCTCCGCCGTTCATGCAATACTCAATATTTTGTATAAATGTTTTTTTATAAATGTAATTAAATTTGTCTATAAATGTGTGTGTCTTGAGAATCACATTGAAAGTACTACATAGGAGGTTCTAATGAATAATATTGTGTTCTAGAAACAAACTCTGATGACAGTTCCACATCTGACCATGATGACTTGGAGCCTGATGCATACTATGATAATATTGAAATTAACGAAGAAGATGAAGAGGCCCTTAAAATGTTCATGTCTTCTAAACCTGAGAAAACACGTACCCTTGCTGATATCATTAAAGACAAAATCACAGATAAACACACAGAATTACAAACTCAGTTTTCTGACATAGAAACATTGAAATTACAAAATATAGATCCCAGGTATGTTAAAATAATTAATTATTTCATAGACAACACAATGATTTATGTAGCCTAGGTAATTGTACAAATAGAAAAAAATATATATATTTAAGCTTCTTTATTCTTCTTTTATTAATATGTTAAAATCAATATAAATTTAACCAAACATTTTGTAACAATGTTTATTTTTCATAGAATAAAAACTATGTATGAAGGTGTGAAAGATGTGTTGCAAAAATATCGTTCAGGCAAACTACCAAAGGCATTCAAAATGGTTCCACATTTGCAAAATTGGGAGCAGATTTTGTACATTACAGAACCAACTACTTGGTCTGCAGCTGCTATGTATCAGGTCAGTAAGAATATTAGTTAATGTTACAGTCCCATAATAAGGATTATTAAATAATAATAAAAGTTATCTCTTTATTTTGGCATAAATCTATATCACACAAACATACACAAAGAAAAACTATTGAATATCTTATTTTGTGATTTTTCTTCAGGCTACCAGAATCTTTGCATCAAATTTGAAGGAGAAGATGGCTCAGCGTTTTTACAACCTTGTTCTACTGCCCCGTGTACGAGATGATCTAGCAGAGTATAAAAGGCTTAACTTTCATTTGTATCAAGCGCTGAAAAAGGCTCTGTTTAAGCCTGGAGCTTTTATGAAAGGCATACTATTACCTCTCTTAGAGGTCAGTGTTTATCTGTTTTAATGGGATGTGATAAAAATATTGTATGTACTTATATTTCCAGTTACCATTATGTAAGATTTATGTAATTTTATTTTAGGCTGGGGACTGTACTTTACGTGAAGCAATCATTGTGGGCTCTGTTTTAGCCCGCAATTCTGTGCCAGTATTACACTCTAGTGCTGCCATGTTGAAGATTGCTGAAATGGATTACACAGGGGCCAATTCTATATTCTTGAGGATTCTGTTTGATAAAAAATATGCCCTTCCTTATAGAGTGGTAGACTCAGTAGTTTTTCACTTCTTAAGGTTAGTCTTTACAACTTTCGTAGATTCTAGACTTGGTCAGTATGCGTAATGTTTTTATAAACCACATTTTGTTATTGTAGAATTTCTAATAAGTAAATATAATATGCTAAGTAAGAACATAGCACTTTCGGTTTTGTTCTTGGGACCCATTCATTTCTAGCTATAATGTAAAAAGTCTCATACTTAGGTAATAAATCATTTGTGTGTATTTTAGATTCCAAAGGGATTCCCGTATTTTACCAGTCTTATGGCACCAAGCTCTGCTCACTTTTGTACAGCGTTATAAAGCAGATATTTCAACCGAGCAAAGAGATGCTTTATTAGAGTTACTAAGGAAACAGTCCCACTCCACTATTACACCAGAGGTATGTTGTGTATTTGTATGAATATTACTTAGTATTCTTATTTCGTTATCATCTTAAACATTGTTTTAAGTAATATTGTAATTATTACTTTTTTTACAGATTCGAAGAGAACTACAATCAGCAAAGTGTCGAGATATTGAAGTTAACGAATCTGTACCTAGCTGTATGATTGTGGAATAGATGATTTTAAGAATAAAATCTTTTACTTTAAATTGAAATATTTATCTTACTTAACTGAATTTATCACAAGCTCATTTACACTACCCTTATTCCTAATGTAACCACATGATAGATACCACTGCCTCACAGAAAACCGGCGTGAACCAGCCCCTGTGCTGTGTTTCGCCGAGTGAGTGAGGGTACTGGAGGCCCACCCGGGGAGGGAAAGGGATAAAAGGTTGGCAGCGCACTTGTAACTCCACTGGTGTTGCAAGTGTCCATGAGCGGCGGCAATTGCTTACCATCAGGTGATCCGCCTGCTCGTCTGCTACCTATCACATAAAAAAAAAACATATTTTCAAGTTTTATGATTTGTTAATGGAACTTCTATACATAATCAAATGGTGGTGATGCGAGTAAACTTTTTAGGTTATAAAAAGAAAGTTTTGCTATTAACTAGATTTAATGTGCTATCTCGTGTTTGTCATAATAGGCCTATCGACTTGACTGGATATAAAATGCACTGGAGGTAATATAGTCTTTCCACATTCACATTTTCTTCCAGAAATGAAATCAAATGAACCCACTTTGAATCCGCAATTTTCACAATGAAGTTTTCCTTTGGTCCAGTCTTCATCTTCAATTTTCGATTTTATCCAGATGGGCAATTTATCTTCTTGTAAATGAATGAATTTTCTCTCATCGTAGCTTTCACAAGTTAGATTACACGAGTTTTCATATAAAGATGATTCTTCAGTGATATTCAGTAAAATATGCCTGCATTTTTGGCACTTAATGATTTTTGGAGTTTCCATTATAACCAAAAAATCTCCTAATTTAGTTACCTATTGCAATATTATAATGTATAAATGTATTACATTATAATAATTTCTGGAATTAGGAAACATTGCATTCGTTCCGTATAGACTGATTTTTATTAATCATGTGGAGTAGAGATGGGCGAATTTGAATGAATGATTCATTCGAATACCTGACTATTCAAATTATTCGATTGCGCCAAACAGCTATTCGAATATTTCAAACGAAAATAATCAATCGTAGAAAAGGTAGAGCTATAACAATAAAAGACCAACACTTTAAAGTTAAATACTATAAAGTTGTCTTATATTATACTCGTTAACGTAAGCATGTTGTCTTCGGGCTCTGTGTCTGTGGCATGAAACAATAGCGATGACCTTGAGTGCGCAGAAACCAATTTTAGTTTCGACTAAAATTCCTTCTTTTTCACAAGTGCGCAAGATGCCGCTGACTTATACATGATGAATGATAATTCGAATGAAATATAAGAAGTAATTCAGTCATCATTCGAATGAATAATTTGATGAAATTAATCATTCGAATGAAAGAAAGAAAGAAAGAAAACATATTTATTTGGGCACACAAAATAGTTACATACATGGAGTTACACATTAAAAGGCACTTGTGCAATAATTTTACTGCACATTAATCAAATGGACGTAGGTACATACGTGTAACTAGTAGTACAATTCAACCATGTGACCAAAATGGTTTCCATTCAGCATTTTTGTTAACGACGTGAAGAGCCGCTAACGCTGATTTTCAGTGGAACCAGTTTTTGTGAGAGGGGCTACAGTGACACAAGTTATAAATATTTACAAAAATAACAGTATCTATAAATAAAAATATACAGACGGCTCGACTTGATTATGAATGAACATAAAGATGAATATTTAGTTACAAAATGATGAATGATCATTCGATTACTAAGTATGTACTTAACTGTGAATTCATTCGAACAGTTCGATTGTCAAGATTTTGAATAATCGCCCATCATTAACGTGGAGTAAACTGACAGATGTCAATGTGTCCATCCTGTCATCCCCATACCAAAGATATTTTGTTATTTATTTTTAATATCTTTGCCCCATACCTACTCTATGACGTATGGACGTAAGTGGCACAGACCAAGAAAAAAAAGCACAGACCAAGAAAAAAGTAAATAAAGTGGTATGTACTAAATTTCATGACTTTATTATAATACTATAGTACTCCGTAATAGTTCCTGAATAATAAATTTCACGACTTTATTGACAGAGTATAGCTATTGTTTTTATTAACTCCCAAAAAGTCACTATTGAGGCATCCGATCCGATTAATTTCCAAGCTTTCGGGGAATCTGCACTATTATTGGCAACATTACAATTAGAGCTGTGCGAGTAAAATGTGTCGTATGATGAAGTGTAGCGGAGCAGTTGTCGCCGCAACACAAACGTAGTGATTACTTGCTCAGTGGCAACACATTCTTCGCAAACCAGCCTTATGCAGGCGCGGATCCAGGCTTCAAAAATGGTTCTGGGCATCTAGGGATTTTCTGACTTAAAACATACTTAGATAGTGGACGGAGGGTTCTAGTGGCTCGTTCACCGTAGCTACGCTCATGATTGT
The DNA here is from genome assembly GCA_014851415.1 of Cnaphalocrocis medinalis. Lineage (NCBI taxonomy): Eukaryota > Metazoa > Arthropoda > Insecta > Lepidoptera > Crambidae > Cnaphalocrocis > Cnaphalocrocis medinalis. The sequence goes on from CM026276.1 coordinate 9,602,059, forward strand.
AAGCATCTAAAGACTTTCCGACTTGGGGCAAAGTGTGACATCTCAACTAAATTAAAGGTTATGGGCATGCCCACAGTGCTCACATCGGTCCGCGCCTGGCCTTAGGCTGCTTTTCCACCGGAGCTGTGCGAGGTAGCTAAGCGGTGTGCGAGGAAACAATCCACCAATAGAATCACTTCATTTTCCTAGCTCGCTCAGCTCAGCTCTGGTGAAAAAGTTTTTAGCGAAGCGAGGTCATTCTACAAAACAAGCACGAAATGTCTTGCAACTAGGGTTGCCAGATAGTAACTTATCAAATCCGGGACAGTTCTATAAAAACAATGTCAGCCTAGGTCGTGGCTATAATAGAAAATATCTTTTTTTTTTCAAAGGATTTATTTAAAAGGAAAAATGCCATGAAAAATTTTCAAATACAAACCTTTATTACTTAGATATAGGTAGGTAATTTTATAAGCAGAAATCTAAAGTGGCATTCGACCTTTCTATAAAAATTAGACATGCATTCAGCGGGAGGTATTTTCTTGTTTCGTACATACCTACCCAGTCTTGGTTTATATTTTTATCACTTTACGGTATGTCTATTAGTATCTATTAGATAGCTTAGGTAATCTACTAGTTCTTCTTTGGTAGGCTTCGTCAAGTGCTTCTCGTCACCTATCCCTCAAAGTCTTAAGTAAATAGAAATAGATAATATTTATTTGGAGCAAATAATCTTGTACAAAAAGGACTTAAACTATATATAGTACTTGAATTAATTTTCTGCTTCCAAATGGTTACCACTGAGCACGATGCCATTGCTTATAATCCTACTAGCGGCCGCCCGCGACTTCGTCCGCGTGGGAAAAGTAACTTTTTACCCCCCTTTCAACCCCTACCAACCCCTTTTCAGCAATAAAAAGTAGGGCCTATGTCCGTTTTCTCAGGGCTCTAAGATTATTCTGTAATACCAAATATTCATTTAAATCCGTTTGAGTAGGTAGTTTGGCTGGTGAAAGAGTAACAGACAGACAGACAGAGTTACTTTCGCATTTATAATATTAGTATGGATAGTATGGATTAGTATGGATGGCGCTGATATTCTGTGGTACCGGGAAAATGTAAGTCGAAAGTCTTCGACCAGTGCGTCCTCCCGGTCATGACTTAGTACGGTGCCGAGACGTGGACACTCACGGCTTCAAAGTCGCTCAAAGACCTATGGAAAGGGCTATGCTTGGAGCAGGTATCTCTGAAGGACCGCATCAGAAATGATGTAATCCGACAGAGAACCAGAGTCACCGACCATAGCCCACCGAATTAGCAAACTAAAGTGGCAGTGGGCTGGTGACATATAAGCGATCAGTGAGATTCTCGTAGCCAACTATTCGAATTGCACGACGTTCGGACGCGGTCAAAGGGGAGGAGCTGATACTGGGGTGCCTCGGCCCAGAGATGGGAGCAGTACATGTGAGGCCGGACTTGCGCCTTATTATACCTCTAGAGCTGAAGGCCGTGGGTTGGCGTAAAGTAGGTTACCTACCAATGCTCTGCCGAGGACACCATAGGAGGTTCTATGGAGCTTACTTTTATTTTTTTTTGGACAAATCGGAAACTTTTTAATGTTTAATTTATGAAATAAGGTACGTTGTATAAAATACGCTATTGGCGGTTAAATGTTGCCGCTGAGTGAGTTCTAATTTGGTTCTATATATTATGTATTAAAATATAGATTTAGTTAGATGCATGTTCTAGGCGATAATTACCTACACCTTAGATGTTTATATATCAATTAAATATTAAAATTACAGGCTTTTGCTTAAATCAGTCCCTTCCAAATTCCCTCATATTACCATAATAATATGTAAGTAATTTATTACCGCCTCAGTTCAAGATTGCGTTTTGACAAGAGAAGAAGATATTATCTTTATCGTAGAAATGGGTGGTGCTTTTATTGCCAGAGGTCGCTTAGTCATTACATTCATTAAGGTGTAGTAAATGAAACAAGCAATCGCATGTGCGTCATATTTTATTCCACTGAACTCGCACCACAAGACTGCGCTGTTCAATGAATGCAATTTTCAATAAACTAAGTGACTAATGTGCTTCGTTTAAATAATGTTCTAGGTACATGTAAATATTTAGCATGTACGGTACGTACTTACAGCATGTTTTTTCATATAACAATATAATCAACAATACGTTAATAAATAGGTAATGTTGTATAAAAAGTGTAAAGCATACATTTGTGGTTTTTTTTAAATATCTGTCATACTTAATACCTTTCCAGTCAGTGCTTAAAGTATTTTAACTTAATGGTTTTATTAAATAAAGTAAAATCGTTGTTAACAAACACTTCTACACAAGAAAATATTTTTAAATTTCTAAGACCATAGGTAGTGTTATTATTTTTCCACATAGTTTGCTAAATAAAACCGTTTAATAAGTAAATACCTAGGTAAAATATTTTATAAGATAGGTAGTTTCGTTTGAATCAAAGATGGATTTTAAAAACTTGTACTTAATGAATTAATAAATATAGGTAATTTATGAAGTTCGAGTGCTTAGGGTTTTGAACTATGTACCTACTCGTAGGTACACGAAAGGGTTATTAATACCCTGCATATAATATAACGTAGGTGTTTTTTAACTTGTATCAAATATGATTCGTTAAATGTACTGGACAATGTAATTTCATGAACTCATCGTGGTGACCAACGGTCTAATCTTACACAACGAGATAATTTATAGGAATCATGTCTACTGGTCAAGTCATCGATACAACTTACCTCATTACGACAAACTATTGCAGACTTCTGTAACAATTAGGTTCTATCTAATTCTTCTAAAGCTTTATTTTATAAGACTGCCAAACACGCAAAATGCAGTATGTAGTCAGTAAGTACACAATATTTTGTAAGAAGTAGTTATAACTTAGTTAACAAATAATTACCTATACGAACATTTAAAAACCAACTTGATTTTTTTAATTCACACTAGGTACGAATTCTTTATTGCTTTTGAGTATATAACTATTTTCGCAATATACTTTCTGCAATAAAGGATCACCCAGGAAAAGGTCCTACTTGACTAGATAGGTAGGTACATGAGTAGGTAAAGGAATCGGATAAAGTTTATATTTACGTCATTTTATCTTCATTCAAGTAAAAGATGTAGAGATACTCGTTTATAAAATTGAGGGAACTCACTGTAATGTAAATTGAAAATAAGTTTGATTTTGTATCGCTGTTATCTGTTTTTTCTTTACTAGGTTGGCTCAAATTTATGCATGGGGTACAGCGTGTTCTTCAATGCACGTACTCACGAATGTCAGTCAATGTTTTCCATTATTTTTTTTCTCCATCACTATTAAAGTTTGCACAAAACATTCGGCTCGTTTTAATTATTGTCAATATTTATGACACACTTATTCTAAAATTAAGGAGCAGGAAGAAGCACCTACCTAGATTATAAAGTCGGGTGGGGAGGTAGGTAGGCAATAAGAGACATCTCTAGACTGACGAAGACCCTAGAAGGAGCTGCCCTTTAACTTGAGATCGCTATGGGTGGTTGGGATTGATGGGTTACAAATAGTCAGTAGGTAGTTGTTGCAGAATGTATTAACATAACAAATAACCATTATTTTCAAATAATATTACATGCGCTTAATTTTTCAGCTTAACAATATAAAATTTTGATCACAGACAAAATTACATAATACAATGCACGCTTTCACATTGCGCAATGTTGTTGAAATATAAAATACTTAACTTATCGTTACGATATTCTAATTTAATATATGTAATGTGATATTATTCAAAGCTGAAACAACCAGTAATCTGTGACTAAATTATTTCAAGGCAACAATTTTCAAATAATTAAGCGAACATCTTTTCGCATGGTGGCGACTTAATATTAACATTATTAATAATAAGTATATATCTTATTACTACGGAAATATGTCGTCTAATATGATCGCGCTACAAAGGTATAATAATAACAATTCTGTGCAAAGTTGCGCACGGTACACATGACATTTTGTTTAAAAAAATGTAATAGGCATGTATTAATCCACACAAAGCAACATTTTAATATTTTACCGACTTTTTTTGCCAGATCGTGAATTACATCGTAAGGAGGTTTTGTTGACCTATTCATTATTTCTTTGGACTTAGTGTGTACATATTGGTATTTAGTCAACTTTGTGTGGATTTCGGGTAAGTTTATTTTGTTTGTGTAACAAAGATGTTCTATCTTAGGGGATAGGGTTTGTTTGTGTTTCCTCTCATTATTGGACTAATTACTTTATGACTGCAAATAAATAGGTACGTAAGCGTAGTTAATTACTTAATGGTCGTGTTTTATGTTAAAATGAAAATGTTCTGCAACCATTTTTTAAGTTTCATAATTAATTTGGTATCTTGAGATGGTGATAGTTAGAACCATCAGAATATTATTTAATTAATATGTATTGTAGACTAATCTACCCCAATGGATAGCATTTATTATTATGCTCTTACATACAGACAACGTCACGATCGGCGGCTACTATGCCTTTCTTATACCATGGGATTCGGGACCAACGCGTCAGGTGTTCCTCTATGAACGGGAGTGCCTCGACATTTGGGCGATAATGTCGATATAATAATACTATTTAAATTATTAAGGACCCAAGACATTGGCCCAATTACAATTCTGCATTAATATCAAATGTGTGCGTTTGTTCTTATTGTCATTTATCTAATAGGTACACAATCCATACTGAAAGCGTTTGAAAATCCCAACAGCGTTCACATTGCTATAGCTATAGATATTTTGAATTTCAAATATTTTACCGTCGAGAAAACAAAATGTATACATATTATATTCAATATTTGACCCAATCCATACTAGGTAATTGGTTTTGAATTCCGAAAATTCCAATAGCGGATGTTCCGCGAATGACTCTTCATTGGTGACGACACTTTTAACGCGTTCACGGCGTAGCGTTGAAAATATCGATCACAGAAGCCTTGGTTCTGTGATCGATGATTTCAAAGGTTGAAATTGAATTGACATTTAAATTGAAGTCTGCTCACCTTTGAATTATAAGTTTAATAGTAAGTACTATTTTTTAACGAAACTGTTAATTAAAATAACTTATTGATAAGAGTAAAGGAACTTAGAAGTTTCTTGCTTATCTACTTAGAAGACTTCTTCTGAATGACTTCAATCACAAGATTATATTATAGATCAAATATGTCGCTGTGATACTGGCCTGAATAAGACCTGCATAGGCCACCCGCTTAAAATAAAAAAATAAAATAGAAGAAGTCATATTTTCGTACAAATACTTCGTATATAATCTGCGGTAGATATTATATGTGCTTACTCGTATTACAGGTAAGTAAGCACAGTAGAACCTATGTCAAATTCGTAATTAAGAAAAGTTTGTAGTCTCCTTAATAAAATAAATAATTTTAGTGTACATTTTATATTATTTATTTTACCTTAATGTTAAACACATTTTGTTCATTGTCTTGAATGACTGTCATATAGATAGGTTTGTAGTTCGACGTGCTGTTGTCTGTACATTCAGCAATAATAAATAGTGATAACACGAGCTTACTCGAGTATATGCTATGTGAGTGCAAAACGGTAGGGGCGACTTATACAATAGTTATACAATTAATAACGTCGCGTACGTAATGTGTAGTTTTCATTAAACGGCGTAAGTAAATGCATATCTAAGTATACCATCAGCGACTTTAGGATTATGTATAGATTTGATTGTTTTGTGTATTTGTGTCATATACAAAGGTGGTAAAGCAAACTGTAATTGTGACAATGAACGTAAAAATGTACTCTATGTTATAAAATTAAAATAGTGCTAGTCATGTTGAACGGAGCGTCAGAATCAGAACAATAGAGTATAATAATACATTATTAGCTAATTTAAATTATTGATGACAGGATTCTTAAAAGCTAGCTTATATAATATAAATAAAACAAGATACACCCTGTGCATAAGCGCTATTAACCAATCCTCAATCGTATTGTGACGTTGACAAGAGTTAGCGGAAAACGGTAACTGAATCTCGCAAACCGCTCCGAAACATCAGCGCACTGACCGAATTAATGTCGACACCTAATTCATAAGCTTCTGTATCCAAACTGAATATGTTATTTTATTGCGACGTAGCTAGTAGCTACGGAATAATATTTACATCTAGGCTTATAAGAGAAAAGGTGAACATTACTGGATTATCCTCTATGAGAATCTATATATGCATGTACATAATGTTAATGTAATTAGACAATTGAAAAAATATCCGTTCGTTAATGTTACAAATTATTATAATAGGTATAAAACAACGATCTAATGCGGGTATAGTTCAGTCTAAGGCCTGACGTAAATGTGGCTAGTTCGTTATGATACCTATCATTATGTGGCAAGTGTTACACTGCCTCAGGGTAATCCATATGTTAGATTACCTCTACTAGTGCTCTACCCAGTCATGACTATGTACGGTGCCGAGACGTGGACACTCACGGCTGGATTAATCCACCGCGGTTCAAAGTCGCTCAAAGACCTATGGAAAGGGCTATGCTTGGAGCAGGTATCTCTGAGGGACCGCATCAGAAATGATGTAATCCGACAGAGAACCAGAGTCACCGACATAGCCCACCGAATTAGCAAACTAAAGTGGCAGTGGGCTGGTCACATATAGGCGATCAGTGAGATTCTCGTCGCCAACTATTCGAATTGCACGACGTTGGACGCTGTCAAAGGGGAGGAGCTGATATTGGAGTGCCTTGGCCCAGAGATGGGAGCAGTACATGTGAGGCCGGACTTGCGCCTTATACCTCTAGAGCTGAAGACCGTGGGTTGGCGTAAAGTAGGTTACCTACCAATGCTCTGCCGAGGACACCATAGGAGGTTCTATGGAGCTTACTTTTATTTTTTTTGGACAAATCGGAAACTTTTTTAATGTTTAATTTATGAAATCATAAGGTACGTTTGTATAAAAAAAACGCTATTGGCGGTTAAATGTGCCGCTGAGTGAGTTCTAATTTGGTTCTAATATTATGTATTAAAATATAGATTTAGTTAGATGCATGTTCTAGGCGATAATTACCTACACCTTAGATGTTTATATATCAATTAAATATTAAAATTACAGGTTTTTGCTTAAATCAGTCCCTTCCAAATTCCCTCATATTACATAATAATATGTAAGTAATTTATTACCGCCTCAGTTCAAGATTGCGTTTTGACAAGAGAAGAAGATATTTATCTTTATCGTAGAAATGGGTGGTGCTTTTATTGCCAGAGGTCGCTTAGTCATTACATTCATTAAGGTGTGTAAATGAAACAAGCAATCGCATGTGCGTCATATTTTATTCCACTGAACTCGCACCACAAGACTGCGCTGTTCAATGAATGCAATTTTCAATAAACTAAGTGACTAATGTGCTTCGTTTAAATAATGTTCTAGGTACATGTAAATATTTAGCATGTACGGTACGTACTTACAGCATGTTTTTTCATATAACAATATAATCAACAATACGTTAATAAATAGGTAATGTTGTATAAAAAGTGTAAAGCATACATTTGTGGTTTTTTTTTAAATATCTGTCATACTTAATACCTTTCCAGTCAGTGCTTAAAGTATTTTAACTTAATGGTTTTATTAAATAAAGTAAAATCGTTGTTAACAAACACTTCTACACAAGAAAATATTTTAAATTTCTACGACCATAGGTAGTGTTATTATTTTTCCACATAGTTATAAATAAGTAAATACCTAGGTAAAATATTTTATTAGATAGGTAGTTTCGTTTGAATCAAAGATGGATTTTAAAAACTTGTACTTAATGAATTAATAAATATAGGTAATTTATGAAGTTCGAGTGCTTAGGGTTTTGAACTATGTACCTACTCGTAGGTACACGAAAGGGTTATTAATACCCTGCATATAATATAACGTAGGTGTTTTTTAACTTGTATCAAATATGATTCGTTAAATGTACTGGACAATGTAATTTCATGAACTCATCGTGGTGACCAACGGTCTAATCTTACACAACGAGATAATTTATAGGAATCATGTCTACTGGTCAAGTCATCGATACAACTTACCTCATTACGACAAACTATTGCAGACTTCTGTAACAATTAGGTTCTATCTAATTCTTCTAAAGCTTTATTTTATAAGACTGCCAAACACGCAAAATGCAGTAGGGTAGTCAGTAAGTACACAATATTTTGTAAGAAGTAGTTATAACTTAGTTAACAAATAATTACCTATACGAACATTTAAAAACCAACTTGATTTTTTTAATTCACACTAGGTACGAATTCTTTATTGCTTTTGAGTATATAACTATTTTCGCAATATACTTTCTGCAATAAAGGATCACCCAGGAAAAGGTCCTACTTGACTAGATAGGTAGGTACATGAGTAGGTAAAGGAATCGGATAAAGTTTATATTTACTTCATTTTATCTTCATTTAATATTCAAGTAAAAGATCTACAGAAACTCGTTTATAAAATTGAGGGAACTCACTGTAATGTAAATTGATTGAAATAAGTTTGATTTTGTATCGCTGTTATCTGTTTTTTCTTTACTAGGTTGGCTCAAATTTATAAATGCATGGGGTACAGCGTGTTCTTCAATGCACGTACTCACGAATGTCATTCAATGTTTTCCATTATTTAAAGTTTGCACAAAACATTCGGCTCGTTTTAATTATTGTCAATATTTATGACACACTTATTCTAAAATTAAGGAGCAGGAAGAAGCACCTACCTAGATTATAAAGTCGGGTGAGGAGGTAGGTAGGCAATAGAGACATCTCTAGACTGACGAAGACCCTAGAAGGAGCTGCCCTTTAACTTGAGATCGCTATGGGTGGTTGGGATTGATGGGTTACAAATAGTCAGTAGGTAGTTGTTGCAGAATGTATTAACATAACAAATAACCATTATTTTCAAATAATATTACATGCGCTTAATTTTTCAGCTTAACAATATAAAATTTTGATCACAGACAAAATTACATAATACAATGCACGCTTTCACATTGCGCAATGTTGTTGAAATATAAAATACTTAACTTATCGTTACGATATTCTAATTTAATATATGTAATGTGATATTATTCAAAGCTGAAACAACCAGTAATCTGTGACTAAATTATTTCAAGGCAACAATTTTCAAATAATTAAGCGAACATCTTTTCGCATGGTGGCGACTTAATATTAACATTATTAATAATAAGTATATATCTTATTACTACGGAAATATGTCGTCTAATATGATCGCGCTACAAAGGTATAATAATAACAATTCTGTGCAAAGTTGCGCACGGTACACATGACATTTTGTTTAAAAAAATGTAATAGGCATGTATTAATCCACACAAAGCAACATTTTAATATTTTACCGACTTTTTTTGCCAGATCGTGAATTACTTAGTTACGATTAATTTATTAAAGATAAGGTGGATTGTAAGGAGGTTTTGTTAACCTATTCATTATTTCTTTGGACTTAGTGTGTACATATTGGTATTTAGTCAACTTTGTGTGGATTTCGGGTAAGTTTATTTTGTTTGTGTAACAAAGATGTTCTATCTTAGGGGATAGGGTTTGTTTGTGTTTCCTCTCATTATTGGACTAATTACTTTATGACTGCAAATAAATAGGTACGTAAGCGTAGTTAATTACTTAATGGTCGTGTTTTATGTTAAAATGAAAATGTTCTGCAACCATTTTTTAAGTTTCATAATTAATTTGGTATCTTGAGATGGTGATAGTTAGAACCATCAGAATATTATTTAATTAATATGTATTGTAGACTAATCTACCCCAATGGATAGCATTTATTATTATGCTCTTACATACAGACAACGTCACGATCGGCGGCTACTATGCCTTTCTTATACCATGGGATTCGGGACCAACGCGTCAGGTGTTCCTCTATGAACGGGAGTGCCTCGACATTTGGGCGATAATGTCGATATAATAATACTATTTAAATTATTAAGGACCCAAGACATTGGCCCAATTACAATTCTGCATTAATATCAAATGTGTGCGTTTGTTCTTATTGTCATTTATCTAATAGGTACACAATCCATACTGAAAGCGTTTGAAAATCCCAACAGCGTTCACATTGCTATAGCTATAGATATTTTGAATTTCAAATATTTTACCGTCGAGAAAACAAAATGTATGCATATTATATTCAATATTTGACCCAATCCATACTAGGTAATTGGTTTTGAATTCCGAAAATTCCAATAGCGGATGTTCCGCGAATGACTCTTCATTGGTGACGACACTTTTAACGCGTTCACGGCGTAGCGTTGAAAATATCGATCACAGAAGCCTTGGTTCTGTGATCGATGATTTCAAAGGTTGAAATTGAATTGACATTTAAATTGAAGTCTGGTCACCTTTGAATTATAAGTTTAATAGTAAGTACTATTTTTTAACGAAACTGTTAATTAAAATAACTTATTGATAAGAGTAAAGGAACTTAGAAGTTTCTTGCTTATCTACTTAGAAGACTTCTTCTGAATGACTTCAATCACAAGATTATATTATAGATCAAATAGGTCGCTGTGATACTGGCCTGAATAAGACCTGCATGGCCACCCACTTAAAATAAAAAATAATAATAGAAGAAGTCATATTTTCGTACAAATACTTCGTATATAATCTGCGGTAGATATTATATGTGCTTACTCGTATTACAGGTAAGTAAGCACAGTAGAACCTATGTCAAATTCGTAATTAAGAAAAGTTTGTAGTCTCCTTAATAAAATAAATAATTTTAGTGTACATTTTATATTATTTATTTTACCCTAATGTTAAACACATTTTGTTCATAGTCTTGAATGACTGTCATATAGATAGGTTTGTAGTTCGACGTGCTGTTGTCTGTACATTCAGCAATAATAAATAGTGATAACACGAGCTTACTCGAGTACCTATATGCTATGTGAGTGCAAAACGGTAGGGGCGACTTATACAATAGTTATACAATTAATAACGTCGCGTACGTAATGTGTAGTTTTCATTAAGCGGCGTAAGTAAATGCATATCTAAGTATACCATCAGCGACTTTAGGATTATGTATAGATTTGATTGTTTTGTGTATTTGTGTCATATACAAAGGTGGTAAAGCAAACTGTAATTGTGACAATGAACGTAAAAATGTACTCTTTGTTATAAAATTAAAATAGTGCTAGTCATGTTGAACGGAGCGTCAGAATCAGAACAATAGAGTATAATAATACATTATTAGCTAATTTAAATTATTGATGACAGGATTCTTAAAAGCTAGCTTATATAATATAAATAAAACAAGATACACCCTGTGCATAAGCGCTATTAACCAATCCTCAATCGTATTGTGACGTTGACAAGAGTTAGCGGAAAACGGTAACTGAATCTCGCAAACCGCTCCGAAACATCAGCGCACTGACCGAATTAATGTCGACACCTAATTCATAAGCTTCTGTATCCAAACTGAATATGTTATTTTATTGCGACGTAGCTAGTAGCTACGGAATAATATTTACATCTAGGCTTATAAGAGAAAAGGTGAACATTACTGGATTATCCTCTATGAGAATCTATATATGCATGTACATAATGTTAATGTAATTAGACAATTGAAAAAATATCCGTTCGTTAATGTTACAAATTATTATAATAGGTATAAAACAACGATCTAATGCGGGTATAGTTCAGTCTAAGGCCTGACGTAAATGTGGCTAGTTCGTTATGATACCTATCATTATGTGGCAAGTGTTACACTGCCTCAGGGTAATCCATATGTTAGATTACCTCTACTAGTGCTCTACCCAGTATTGAATACCTACCTATCTGACTAGGACTAACATAATAGATAATTATGCACTAAAGTAAATTCATTTTAATTAATAGGTGTTTAATGGTCATTTGAATTTATTGCATAATTGAGAATTTCACTGCGAATTTACGAGTCGCCTTCCGAGATACGCTTCAACGTTTCTCTAACTAAGCAGTGTCCGCTGAAGACGGCAAGGTAATCGATTGAAGATCATATAATAGCTTTTAACGTTAGTTATTACAACAATACAACAAAGTATACAATACTAAGTTAATGACCGTAAGTGTTCCATAGCATCGATAGGTATTCATTTAGTAGACAGTTCTTAATACTTATAAAGTTGAAGTTCTATAACTACGAAAGCAAATATTTAACGTCAATAGGTCTAGAGTGCTCGGCGAGATAATTTAAAGCAAAGCAAAGACTTTAAATATCTAGATATTTCTGAGAACAATATTTTAACTGGGAATTGACCAATTTACAAATCTATAACTACCTACCATATTTACAATATTGTGTTGCGCTTAAAACAAACAAACTTTATTAAATTAGGTTTGCTAACAGTAAACTCTATTTGAACAGCGACTGCATGTTCACTTGTTTAGATCACAAACATTTTCTGAGAAGGAAAGTCAAATAAACACACAATTAATCGTTGTAATTAGTGTATGCGACGGTAACTCGATTGTGCTCAATGCCACTGAGCTAGAAATATTAATGTTTGGGTAAATAGGTATACACAGTAAAATTATAATACTTTCATCAGACAAAATTATCTAAGCAAGATAGTGCCGATTGCCGATAGAAATTTATTGCTTACCGGTAAATATATAAATTATAGTTTAATTGTATGTAGGTAATTCTAGTAGATGGTAGCTACAAACATTTCCGTAATTGAAGGCACGGGCATGGTAGCATTATACATCGGCACGTACTTCACGAGTATTCCACAATCAAAATCTACAAGCAAAAAAGGCATTAGCCATATTTTTATGTGAAATCCATTACATTGTAAATTCTTATTTCTCTGAACGATTTAATGGGTATAAGTTGGACCACCTAACATTCTTTTTTTTATAAAAACGTGTAAATTCTGCAATGCGACGATGATCTGACATCTCATAAGCCATGGGAGATCAGATCATTATTTCTGTCAAGATTGGAGGGACGATTCTCGTGACATACCGAGGTAGGTATATATTATATATGTACATGTACACATCAACAGAATCTTGCCGGATTCATTAATTTTAATATAAACGTACATAGTTATAGTCAAACCAAGGCCCTAAAAATTGCACAGCCCGCCTGGAATAATTGATGTTTTACCGAAGCAATTAAATGTTTCTTGTGGACAATGTATTCAAGAAATATTTTTTTAAAATCAGTCCAGTAGTTTGAGTTACTTTGTGAATACTACATCGACTGTTGAGTATAAACATAAGTACTTGGAATACCTATCTCTGAATTCTGTTGATAAGTTTATTTTTTGATAATTAATTCAGCATTTGACATTTATATGAATAAAGTTACACATGAGATTATTGGACTAGAACTTTTACATAGTTCGAAGTGAATTGATGCATCCATAAATAAATTTAAATCATTCACACTTGCTTCAGTAGTAGCATGCCAACAAGTCTAAATTGGGGGCCAAGCTTTTCTATATTTGTTTGGCAGGTAGGTACATATGTAAACATATACCTCAAGTTTCTCGCATCGATCTATATATTATGAGTTCTATTGCGAATACAATACATATCCCACACATGTTCTACGAATCCATGTACTAGATAACCGGCCGGCGTTCGTAGCGCGTAACTTATTTACCCATGACCTTTTATACCAACGTAAACTTAAAGCCGTTTAAAAGTAGTTAGCACTATCTGAATACACTCTACAGTTTACAATAGAGAATGTCGTATCATAAGAATAATACACAAGTATTTATTATTCTTATGGCCAAATAGTCACTTAGATTACAATCGCGATGCGGACGTTCTTAGATTATGGTGGGTTTACATTATTGCTTACAATGATATTACATTGGCGACACATCTTAACCCGTAACTAGGATACACATTACAACACAAAGTAAGATTTGAGCCACGTTATAGTAAAACTTACACAAATTAATACGAGGAAGAAGATAAATGTGATATACAATTACACAGGTAGAGACATATTCACATTATTGCGTGAAACATTGTTCTGTAAAGTAATGTAAACGTTTTGATAAACGGATACACGATGTCGAAAATAGATTGAACAATATTTATATAGCTATGCATTTTAAAGACAATGCTGTGATGTATACCTATGTGTCAAGTGAACTTCATAAACGCACTTCCACAAGGAGCATCGGCCTCTCTCAGTGGTTAGACAATACCTAGCTACTATGTAAAGGCAAGGAGCAAGGACGGGTAGAAAGCGTTTCTCGTTTACTCTCTTCTGGAAATACAGTTCACGGTAGTTACGTAGTCTCTCAGTCTTATAAACCTCTTTCTGAAACAGCTGAGATCTAAATTAAATACTAAGTATATTGAGATCTTCCAATGTGTATCTGGATTTATCATCTGACGTAATTTTCATTAACGCGAATGTAGAAGAATAATACTGTCAGATAGTGCTATTGTACAATTAAGTATTATTACTCATTCGTAATTTTAATAAAACGGCTTATCTTAAAAGCCCGTAAATTACATAAAATTAAAGCACCCAATGTATCCATCACTTATTGCGTTTCGAACCACTCGTGCAATTCACAATAGGTATTATCGTCGACGCTCCGAGTCTACGGTGTTCTAATCGAAGATCTTCTAGTAATTACTAAAGCGACTTCGTGACATTATAATACGAACGGACTCGATGCGGGCCACGCGGCCCGTTCTCGATATCGCGAGGACGTGTTAATTTAGGCGTTTAACGGAAGTACAAAATTGGTCCATGCGTCGGTTGGGGCCGCGTCAGAGGAAGCTCCGGGCGTCGTCAAGGCGGGCGCGCGCGATGCGCTGGCAGAAGTGGAAACGGGCGCGCGGCGCGTGCGGGCGCGTGCCGCCGGGCCCGGCGCGCGCCGCCTCGCCCGCCGCGCCGCCGCCGCCGCCGCCGCCTCCGCTCGCCAGCGAGCCGCACGACGCGGACTCGGCGAGCGAGCGCGTCGAGGGTCGGGAGCGGGGAGCGCTCGTCTCGCCTGCCTCACACTACCTGTGCTTGCCAGAATTAAAACAGTTAGCTCTATATTCTCACATTTACACCGTAATCTAATAATAAACAACACATCATGATATTATGACAGATTTTATTATAATTTTTATTTTTGCTATAGCAATCCTTTGCAATTTATTCTTAAGTAAATAATGCACTTAGGAAATCGTCGTAGGGTTCAGGTTGGGCTCGAACCTACAATATAGATGAGACTATCGTCAGGTTCGGTTAGTTTATTTGGTAGAATAGCCATCCGTATAGTGGAGGGTTGTGGGTTCGAATCTCACCTGAACCCTACGATGAGTGTTTAAGTGCATTAATTTTGAATGAACGGTCAAAACTGAGGCAGCTTGGCATTTTCTTATTTCCAGATTTGCTGTGGTATCTACGTTGAATTGATCTCATACGTGTGTTAGGACAGACTTGTTCGATAGTTGAGTACGTGGGCACACCCACTACTGGGGAGTGCCTTACTCAGTATCACGACACCGCGTGGGAAAATCCTACTGGGTGTCCTGGTAGGTCATGCATCTGGAAGGGTTGCATTGCGCTAAACAATTTGGCTTAAAGTGGCGAGCGCCATTAGCGGTACGGTCCAGTCCCGGCCGTGGGGTATTCGAGATGGACACCCCAGGGGTTTTGGTTAGGGTTAAAATCCCACACACGACCTTGTCCCCCGCATGTGGCAAGGTGAAGGCCATGATGGTTTTCCTGAGAAAACGCGTTGTTCGGTAGCAATGAGTGAGCGGTCACCTGTAGAACGAGTGTGAGTGCGGGGGCGGCGGCAGCGCGGGCGGCACGGGCGCGTGCGGCTCGGACGCGGAGCGCTGCACGCCCGGCGTGCGGTCCGCGCGCTCGCCGCGCCCGCACCGCCCGCCGCGCTCGCGCTCGCCGTTCCAGCTCCACTCCCATTGGTTCTGTCATGTCAAGTTTAAACATTTACTTAGCTAGTTATTTAAATTCTTGAGTAATGACATCGATTCATTAATTGTGCAAAAGTGCAAAAGGTAGAAACGTCTGAAAATATTTGTTCGTTTGTAACATGTAGCTTAAGTTAAGTTAAGGTTGACAGCGCACTTGTGACTCGATCTACTGGTGTTGCAGGTGTCTATGGGCGGCGGTAATCGCTTACCATCAGGTGATCGGTCTGCTCGTCTGCCACCTATTACATAAAAAAGTATATTTTAAGTCCATTGGTTTATTATTTTGGTATTATTTTTATTTCTTGCGAACTTAATTCAATAAATAAAAAATATTAACAGTTACACCTAATACCAGATGGGCCTTTTTGACGGTACAATAACAATATGAAAACAATTTTAACGCTAATTTGAGTTCAGAAAATTTTTAGAGGGGAAAGAACAGGATGAAAATTAGGATACGACGTAGCTCGAGGTCGTAGCACCCGTAGCGCTTTAGATCGTAGCATTGCTACATCGTAGCACACTACTCGTGGTGTTTTCGTAGCGTGATTACGCAGTAACTTGTAGCAAAACTTTTAGCTATGCTTGCTACCTAGTAGGTCTTTTATTTTATAGTCTTATTCTGGTGAATAATAAAATTGTTGTACCTAGTAAAATGTAGCCAGTTTTTGACTAATATACATAAAATATTAGTAAAAAAGAAACACAATATAAGTAATGACGTCAAATCCAGACCCGTACATCGTTCGTCTGTGGCACCGAGAGCGAGGCCTTGGGCGGCGGCGGCGCGTGCGCGTGCGGCGCCTGCAGCAGCTGCAGGATGCGGCGCACGTCGGCCGTCAGCCCCGTCTCCAGCGCCGCCACGCGCCGCGACAGCTCCTCCAGCCGCGCCAGCACCGCGGCCACCGACGCCGCGCTCGCTGCTGCGCCCACGTTCTGGTATTGCGGCGATACTGTGTCCTAAACACACACCAAGTCAAATCTATACTATTGATAACGAGGTAAATAGTAACATTTGCTTTTAAACGTGGGCGAACCACACTTTACGTAACCATATTTATCAATCATATCTCTCGGTGCGAGTTGATACCCTTTAAGTTCAGAATGTCCAATTCCGAAAATGTCCAACGGTTTCAAAATGTCCATTTCCCGAAATGTCCAATTCTCAAAATGTCTCCAATTCCCGAAATGTCCAATTCCCGAAATGTCTAATTCCCAAAATGTCCAATCTACTATTATGATGAGTGTGCGTGTGCCTTGTTGAATCCATGCGGGAGAAACCGCGGGCAAAAACTAGTATTCAATATTTTTAGGAAACGCTATGAGGACTTATTCAATAAGGCACACTCACACTCATCATAATAGTAGATTGGACATTTTGGGAATTGGACATTTCGGGAATTGGACATTTAGGGACTTGGATATTTTGAGATTTGGACATTTCGGGAAATGGACATTTTGAAACCGTTGGACATTTTGGGAATTGGACATTTCGAATTGTCCTTTTCCTGCCGTTGTTGATACCTGGGCAGCTGTTTGAGTTCTTTCACTGGTGAAGGCTAGCGCGGCGGGGCGGCCGGTCTGATGCAGGTTGACGGCGGAGTGCGGGGCCGAGCGGGAGGAAGGCGTGCGCGCGGCGGACGACGCCGCGGGCGCGAGGATGTCGTCGCAGGACACGTGCACGGGCGCGGGCGCCGCCGCGGGCGGGCTCGGCGACGCGTTCGTGTAGTACGAGCTGGGGTTGGTGCTGAGGCTGGAGATGGGCAGCGTGGCGCTGTGCGCGGGAGTGCTGACCGCGGGGTCGCCGGCCGCGCCGCCCGTCAGCGGCGACGTGTCGTTCAGCGGGCCCACCGAAGACTGTCGCCGCACGGCGGGCCGCCCTCGATACGTTTGAGGAGTCGATTGCGCTGAAATTTGTACTTAGATGTAATGATGCAAATCTTTACATTAACTCTTTTGATTTGAAATATTGCAAATTGGGGATTCGTATTTACAGTAAAAGAAAAACAAAACATGTTTTATTAATTGACAAAATTAAGAAAATGAAAGAAAAAACAATCTTTTATGTTATAAATAAAAAGTCTAATAGGTCAATGGATGTTTGTTATTTATAAGTAGTCTTTTATATTGTGGATGTGTTGTTATTGAATTGAGCATCTAATCATCGTTTAATAAAATAAGTATTGAACGAAACATGCACTATTAAGTCATCTGCATACTTACAGTACTTGTTGTGCAGCGGCTGGTGTGTTTTATGATGGTAGAGGTCTGGGAAGCTCCGTTTAAGTTGCGCTAGCATGCCTGCACACAAGGGCCGCGCTCAGAGCGGGGCGGCGGGGCGGCGGGGCGGGCCGGGGGAGCGAAACATTGTAGGTATTCGACAAAGTTAGGCCAACATGTTTATGAAGATGATAAGGTCTCCGCCGGTCCCCGTCTCCCCCGCTCGCGTCACCATAAGTAGGAGTAAAGAAATAATACGGAAACAAGCGTAACACATGCTGCTTTAAATCAAATAAAATTACTGTCGGTGTTATTTCGCGTATTTCCAATCGGATGTAAATTTACAAGTTGAAATTAGAATTTATTGCCAAATATGAATTTTATGCCACATTTAACAAAAGTGTGATTCAAATAGTAACGCAACTTAGTGACTAATTCTGTAACAATATTATTTATCCAACCTAACGACATGGATTACATTTTGTTAAATGTGTATAAAAGAGGAAATTTGGAAAAGCCTAACATTTGTAATAAGTTTAAACCAGAGGGTCAGAATGTACAGAAGAAGGTTATCAGAACTGAATAAAGAAAGAGATGTTTAAAATTTAATGTTTAAAAGGGGTTTGCACATAGCTCAATCCATTTCTATGTGTACATATCTACTCTATGAAATATGTAACAAACACGACAAAACTCCCTTTGATTGACTGCATGCAGCGTTTTTAGTTCATTACTTTGACTAGAAAATTAGGGGTTTATGCAGTGTTTGTTAACAACATATTCGAATTCGAGAAAAATCATAGATAGAAGAAGGTCATTAATTTACATTCTCCTAAAATATTTGTGACACTTACCCGTGATAGAGTTGAGGGTTGTAGATCTTTGTTTACTAAAATTGAAGTTGAGAGGCGTAACGTCCTGACCGGCCTTGTCGGTTGAGAACTCCAAAATGCCTCTGCTGGCCGGGGACTCCGTGTCGTCGTCGCTGCACTGCTGCGAGTCCTGCAGGAGAGATCACTCTGTATAAGTTCTTATAAATACAACATTTCATACATTGCCCTGGTCCCAAACTAAGGTTTTCCCTTGTGCTATGGAAACCAGAAATATTCTATCTAATATATGATTTTATTATTCTTTATTGCTCAAGTAAAACAAATAATAACTTTAAAGTACGAACTGTCATCATTATTCATCTTTTATCTTATTAATAATTCGTCATGACTCCTACAAAATATGATTGGTCATCATTACTCATTACAATGCCAGTGTCACTACAGTAAGATAGTGTTTTATTGGGCTACTAAAGTGGACTATTTTAAATTACTTAATTGTAGACCGTAGGAATCTCGTGATTGAAAAATTGGCGTTGCTAGGCGCCTTACCCTTTGCCTTAAGGAATTTCGCCTTATGGGAGGCCATAACTATAAATACAAAATTTATAAGGTAAATAGATCCACAAAGGTTCTGCTAAAAACGGATACGGATCTTTCTTATGCCTCGGATATCGCTAATAATTGTCACTAATAATTATTATGCACCTAATACTTAAGCAAGCCCACACCATTGTCAAGAGCGCGCAGTGGGCACTACAGGGTAGCAATTTTTGTGCACTCGACATATTTGAAGTCAAATTAGAAATGTGTATGGACAAGAATTGCTACCCAGGATGCCAATTCTCGGTTTTCGCTTTCTATGTCGAGTCGACTTCATGGAACGTATAGACCAATAGGAGAACAAGATAAGGAATGTCGACTGTAATCTGTGTTCTCCTATTGGTTGTCCTGGACGCGAAGTAAGTGCACGACAGACGTCGTGGAATTTATCTCATGTCTTGCAGAAGATGGAGTGATGTGGAGGAGGCTTACCACTTTTTCGGCGAAGGTCTCCGTGTGCGGGCGGCGCGTGGTGCGCGCGTAGGCCTCGCGCAGCAGCCGCGCGTCGCTGGGGTTCTCGTAGCGCATGCGTCGGCGGGGCTCGATTCCGCTCAGCTCCTCCTGCATATGAACCGTTTTAGTTCTATGATGTTGACATGGCAAAATGATCATGTTGACTGATCAGTTATGTTTTGCTATGTAACTTATGATTACTTTTAACGACGATCCGAAGCGCGAAAGGTTCCGGGTTCGATTCTCTGTCAAGTCAATTTAGAAAACTACATTTTCTATGTTTTGTAGGGTCTAGGACCTGAGTGGGTGTTCTGGGTTCACGCCCCCGGTTAATTATTGTTATCTGGTGCGCATGTGATTGTCTGGCACAATTATAAATATTGTAAATAAAATTAAAACTAGGATATTCCCTATACTAGTACTTATAACTAGATGACGATAGCCGTGGTTTGGGTGTCTATCTTCCAGCACACCCAGACAAGTGTCAAAAGACCGGGAATCGAACCTTTCTTTTAGAATTCTGACGTCAATTTCGGAGGAATATTCGTTTTGAGGACTGACACGAAAGTTACATACATCTCGAACAATAACCATAAACCGGTGCTACGCGGTCCTGGAGGGCTAATTTGAAGTGGACGTTACGACCGAATCGGAGTTCCCCTCTCTTTTACACGCGCTGTGCGCGCTTTTGTTAGAATGTAACAGGTATAGTCTCATTCGTTACGGGACATCTTCGTTATAAGCCACCTGTTTCGGACAATGGGCTCACTCACATCGCGCATGTTGTAGGTGATCTCGAGGTTGTTGACGAAGGAGCCGCGGAACTCTGGGTAGAAGTCGAGCACGTCCAGCAGGTCGTCGCGGTGCACGCGGTGCAGGTCGCAGTACGTGAGCGCGCGCACGCGGCAGTTGCTGCGCCCCACCGTGGGGTACACGCACGGGTTCTCGCCGAATATGTCGTCTTTGCCTGTAAGTGGGCTCACTCACATCGCGCATGTTGTAGGTGATCTCGAGGTTGTTGACGAAGGAGCCGCGGAACTCTGGGTAGAAGTCGAGCACGTCCAGCAGGTCGTCGCGGTGCACGCGGTGCAGGTCGCAGTACGTGAGCGCGCGCACGCGGCAGTTGCTGCGCCCCACCGTGGGGTACACGCACGGGTTCTCGCCGAATATGTCGTCTTTGCCTGTAAATGTATTCATTCAGAATGAATCTCCGTTAGGTGAACGGAGCGATTTGTACTCGCAACACTTTTGCTAAGTATGTACCTACGTATATAGAGCTGCAAAAGCGAATTAGGGTGGTTACCTATCACGTAGATTTTGGTCGCTCGGTTTAACAATTCAATAATGTTTATGTCTTTGTTTTTTTGGACACCGCGCGTCGTCGTCGCATCGTGTGACTCTATCAACCCCTGATCTACTACCGCGACAGATGCGATTATTGCGCCACAGAGGATTTAATAATCCTTTGTGGTTGCGCTATATGCTAACGGTGAGAAATTAGTGGGATACCGCGAACCTGTCTTTCTACCGGTGGCATAGAACTGCTGTCGCCACTGTGGAGTTTTGAAAGAAATCAGTGGCCCGGGGCCGCTGCGAACGGCGTGGGTAAAAAAACCGTTCCTATACTAATGAGTTCTTAGCCTTAATATTATTATTACGTTTACGTTACGTTATTTACGTTTATACGTATGCAATAATCGTAACACAAATTCTTTGACCCGGAAAACGTACCCAGAATTGCCATAACAATGTCGTCTTTTAGTATTTCGATTGAGCCTCTTGATATAAAATATAAGGAAGTGAGAACATCGCCGCGATGAACCAGGGTTTCACCAGGAGGCGCGTGCGTCGTTTTGAACCTTAATGACAGAGCCCTGGAACAATAAATGATTTTGTAAGTGATATGTTTAAACTCTTAACTCAGGCTTTTCTTGTATTTTTAATTACCTTAGACATCCTGGGCTGGCTCCATCGAACGCAGAACAGTTGGCAAGCAGATTGCGGTTGAGATGAAGACAGATATCTGCTTGCAGGCATTCAGGGAACCCTTTTAATAAACTAGATGTGTCTATTCCATTTGTATAACTCCACGCGTGTTGGAAATATTCTTCTAACCTTTGCCGTAGAGGATTGGCAATCTAAGAAAGAAAACAATGTTTTATTATTATGTGTATACCATTTCATAGAGACTGCCAAGTAGATTAGTAAGTTGAATTACCTGATGAAACCTAATAAACTCCCGCACTCTCAGGATTTGCGTGTGATACCTAGCAGTTCCCGAATATAATCGTTGTATAATCGCAGATACATTACCGAAGATACTGGCGTACATGAGAGCTGGAAACAAAAACGCAACATATCACTAATCATTTAATATTCTGAACTTTTACAAGAATTGTATAGAAGACCATAAATTCATGACAATATTTAAATTTTATTATATAAATACTTGCTAGCCTACCAAATACTTTATCAGTTTATTTATTTTGTAGCATTGCTCTACCTACCTTACTTATATGAGGAAAAATATGAACTTTTTACTCACATCCAACGAGCATTACAAATATCGTGAATCCTTTTTCCATGTCAGTGTTAGGAGCAACGTTGCCGAAGCCGACGCTCGTCAAGGAGGTGCAAGTAAAGTAAAGGGCGGTGATGTAGCGAGATCTAGGTGGAAAACGAAAATAATTTAAGTATTACGTTATACGTAGGATTTCAGTAAATTTGAAGTAGGAACAGTATCATTACCTCATTGAAGGACCAGTAGAATTGTCATACGATGCTTGAACATCGTTAGCGAGAGCGTCCAGCCATCCAATAGGAGCATGAAGCTGGGGTCGCTCCCAACTACCGATAGCGTACCTGTATAAACACAAGAATGGTTTAATGGCGGGCGCTAGCGATGCGGCAGGTGCTAGCGAATCGTTAAGAGTCTCACCACAAGCAAGCCAGCCAGTGCGCAATGAGCACAAACGTGGCCATAAGAAGGAGCAGGACGGCAGTGCCATATTCGGAGTAGCGGTCCATCTTGCGCGCCACGCGCACGAGCCGCAGCAGGCGCGCGGTCTTCAGGAGGCCGATGAGCGTCGTCGTCTGCAACCACCACAACCACGCTCAGACTGCGCCGCCAACACCAGCAACGGAACTCAGCCGCAAATCAAGCTTATGATTCGTTCGCTTAGACTAAATAGCATCAACGAGGCTTCATAGCGAAAACCACGCTAACTAAGCAAAAATTGCCTATGATTATGCTTTAGAGCTCAACCAAACTCAGGTATACTTTGCAGTAGGTATTACAAGCGATTATTTAAAAACTATAAGATTAGCTGGCTTCGTACAGAATGCGGTGCACTTAATAATTGTTTGTAAATTCTAATACTGTAAACTGTATTTGTAAAGTTATGCTTCTTTTCGCGTAGAGGACGGCGGTGGTCAAAGTAAAGTATAAGGGGCTTGTTTTACTTGTGGAATATTGAGCCAAAGTTATGCATATTAAAGTAAAAGAGAAGGCTATGAAAGTCAAGACGGTGATAAATTTTGTAACCACACTGTGCAAAAGCCAATTAATTTATTCATCATAAAAATATTACCTGATTGTATTATTGGTACATAATAATGTTTGTTGTATGAAGAAAATGCAGACCTATATGGAGAATTGACATACGTAAATTATGTTTGTCACAATTAGATTATTGTCACAGAAGTAAGAGTGAGTTTCCATATTTATTAGCTTAAAAGTACTGTTTAAGTCGTAATAATTTAGCTCTGGGGATGAGTCCAAAGTAGGCCTAAAATTGTTAACAGCTTAAATTTCCTGCCAGACTTCCAGGGTAGTAATATAAAAATCTTAAGAAAAAAGAAGAAACTAAAAAACAAAAAGTTTTTTTTTCGTATTAGAGCAAGCTGATTTTATTATAGATTAGAGAGGTTTGGCAGGATATTTCAATTGTTTCCACTTTTGAACCAAAGTCACCCTCAATTAAATTATACAACTTAACTGTACCCTTTTAATTTCCATCATACTTTTTTATAAAATTTAAATTTTAACAAAGATCTTGTACATAATTTATCAGACAGCTTATACCAAATTATATATTATATTTTTCTAATCGTCTAACTTCGTGTAGAATAAGTACCTATGCAGAAACTTGTAGGTATCCATTTAACGTAGATAGGCCAATTTTAATGAAAATCAATTCAAATTTGGTTATCATGATCCTTAACGCAATGACAATTGTATCACCATAATAATACCTACAGACAAGCCCTCCGAGAATATTAAATATTAATAGGTATCCCATAGTTTATGTATCAATATATATTTCTATTTCTATAATAACTTTAATTTGATTAATAAGCAACATCTGTAGGTTCTTCAATACAGTTGTTTCTAAGCCCACGGCGCTATACACCGTAGGATAACTTTTTTAAGACCTTGAGGAAATGAGTGACTTGAATACATAAGAATTAGAAAATTTAGGAATATGTAGAATGAACAATAAATGATGGAGATCTCATTGAAAGTGCATATATGCAGATATCGGAAACTAAGCAATATAAAAATAATTACATGTAATGTATTACCTTGCTTTTACTTTTTTTTTGCTTTATGATGGGATTACGTATGTAGTTTGACGAATATTTATTTTATTACTTTAACTGGGTAGGTTTGGGTTAGATGATGAGTAAAACAAAAAATAAATAGTTTGAAATAATTTATTTCAATTAGAAAATAAAACCAACAAAAGATAATTTATAGTAATAATCAATAAAAAAACAAAAATGATGTAGACATTTAAACGACTAAAGTGTGATTAAATAAAAGGTGCTAATTACAACTAACATAAATCAGACGATGAAACAAACTCAAGTGGGTATGTGGGTAATCGGTCGATACAATATCTAATGGTCAGTCGTTGGCTGATGTAAGGTGGGTGCTCGGTACACAATATAAGAAATCGTCATGTTGGGTAGACATAACTCTGTGCTAGACCATGTGGTGGAGACAGGCTGTGCCTGTTGAGTTGGTACACAATCAGTTTGTCTGGGAAGTGTGAGCGTATTTGCTAAATAAGCTTTGTGCTTTCGTGAGGTTTGCACTTTTGCTATGAAAAGCCAATGATAATGTTCCGCCTCTGGTATATATCGCCGTAACGCTTTGTCATATCATACTCATACCTACATCTATATTAGTTACATTCCTGACTATACGCATTCATATTCAGCATTCACGTTTTCATAATCTAAAATATTATTTTTAAATACTTATTTCGAAGCGTAAACAAGTTAAGTAGGTAGGTAACAAAGCTAAAATATACCTATTATACATAACGTAAATGAAAAGGTGAAGGTCCTCTAGAGGTCACCTTGGCAGCTTGCGGCGATCGTTACCACCATAGTCTGTATTTCCGACGGTGAGCTACTTGTATTTAGCTAGTAGGTATAGTGGAGCTACAATACAGCCCCAATATTATTTGGTAAAGAGATGATCTCTATGGAACTTTTGGCTATGGATTCCATGGATTCTATTTGATTCCTGGAGTGGAACCGCAGTTGGCGGGCAAGCTGGTGAACAGCGAGTGAGCTCCTTGATGAGGCTCGGTGTATGTTTGAAGATGATCATAACATTTTGCTCATGGGAAGCGTCATTATCTTCCATTAACGCATTCGCTTAAGTGGATTGAAAATGGCTAGTGGAAATTAATCAATAAAATATGTCAACTAAAATGTAAGAAAATCGAGTGGCAGCAACATAAAAATAGTTCACAAAGATGGTATACCTCATCACTTTCCAGCCCCTGCTGTAACAAGAAATGGTATAAAAGATTCAATACGCACCCACCTTCGGGCTCTGCATACCGGGGTTATTAAACAAAACAAAACAGGAGTAGGTACACTATTTCGAAAAAATAATTATTAATTTAATAATCAATAATAATTAATTCAAAATTTAACAAATAAAAACCACAATTAACGTGAGTAACGGAAGACAGTGAAAGTGAAGTTAAAAATAGTTCTGACTGAATTTTGAATAAAGAAAATAAACATACTTAGCTACTGGTACTGAAAGTTGGACAACGCGGGCTTTGAAGTGACAATATCAATTGCTTCAACCTGATTAAATGTGAGTTGCAACAATTACATTCCACTAGTTCGTGTTGGTACGTGATACACTAGTCAATCGCCAGAGCTACATTTGTCCGAAATTGATGTGATCGTTTCTCGAATGGGAACCTGTTCCAAAAGGGATCT
Source organism: Cnaphalocrocis medinalis (assembly GCA_014851415.1). NCBI lineage: Eukaryota > Metazoa > Arthropoda > Insecta > Lepidoptera > Crambidae > Cnaphalocrocis > Cnaphalocrocis medinalis. Next base: position 9,628,384 of record CM026276.1, read on the forward strand.
ATTGTTGTTTCTATAAATGGTCATCGTTCAACCCTAACTTGACCTACTTCATTCCTTTACTTACGCCCTATTGTCCCCTTCCATTCGTGCGGATTGTAACGTGCTTCATCTCCCTAATCTTATTGTACTGTATGGCCTCTATTCTTTCCCAGAGAATATATTTTGCTAAGTAAGTGCTGCCAATATTGTTTTAGGTTTTTCGATATTAAAACATCAATTCATCATTTCTCATTTCGGACAATTGATCGTCTGGTGGCTAATCTTATCTAATTAAACTTAGGCATTATTGATCTAATGCTATAGTTGAAAGTGTTGTAATGTGAGCTATGGAACTGAATGGTGGATGGTGTGAGTAAAGGCAGCTCACTTCGTCGGTGTCGGTGCCGAAGAGCAGCAGGTCGAAGGGGATGGCGGCGACCAGGTCGATGAGGAACCAGCCGCGCAGGTAGTGCATGGCGATCTTGGCCGGGTCCGACTCCACCTCGTCGGCCACGTCCACGTACGTCGTGCGGAAGTTTATCAGGATGTCGATTATGAACGTCACGTCAACTGGAAACAAACGGCGATGTTGTAAACGTTGGTCTACGTTAGACGAGCCTGGCACAGCGGACATCGAGCCGAAATTTGTGTAGTGTGGACCTACTTACTTACGAGCAACGAAAAAGTATTTGGCTCGTGATCGACTTATTGTAAAGGGTTTACGAGATTGCGATGTTTGTCGGTTTGCGCTCACGTCGGATCGTCTAGTATAGACCCACCTTTACACTGTTGGGTACGGCTTGTTAGATGAAAGCTTATCTTTCCTCGGCACGTGAGTGTACTCGTAACTAATTGGATTTGCTTTCTCCGAAATCTGTGTTCCGTGGATGAAATCAGTTTATACACCGTCATATTGTACATATTTTACACAAATATGAATAAAATAGGTTGAGGCGTATGCTTACCAAAAAATCTTTATGGGAATATATTTTCCTCTTAAAAATCAAATTAAATATTCTAAAAACTGATGTTCTATTTATGGATGATTTCTAACGATTTAGAAGTTCTTTTAGGTATCGTAGTATTTTTTTATTTAATATTTATTTATAACCTACTACTATTACAAAAAATATGTGGACTGTCCTGTCCTACAGCTGTTGAAAACCATACGTGAGCAGTAAAAAAATGGTTTCGGAATATAATTCTCAATACAAGTCAGTAACGCCATTAATGCAAAGAGCAGCCATGTCATGATGCAATATTCCTAGGAAATAAATATATACGAGTAGCATACCGATCATATCAATGACGACGATGGGGTCCTCTCCGAAGCTGCGCGAGCGCTTGTCGAAGTCGGGCTCGTTCAGCTGGAAGGCGGCCACGTACGGCGTGAATATCGCGGTGTAGATCACCAGGATCAGGATCAACCAATCCCAAGCGGCCTGGAATTAAACAGTTTACACATTTTTGGAGCATGTTTTAGACGTCGTAGCCATATCGTAGATTTGTTCAATTCATGAGATTCTCGGTAATTTCTTGAAATGGGCGCAATTTATGATATGAGCAACTTAATTTGATCAAATTGTTAACATTTCACAAAATTTTCATCCCTATGTGACCAGATTATGTACAATAGTTCTGTCCGTAAAATATTTAGTGAAAATCTGGAATACCTAGATAAAATAGTTTAATTTCATTTAATTTCCTCTGGACACGAAAATAAAGTATTAGTAATAAAGTTACCAAAATTTAAAGATTTTTCTTACAGAAATAATAGTAGGTACCTAATTTTTGTAAGAAAAAAATAAGTTTTATAGCATAGCGGCCGCTACTTTACACATAAACAACGCGCTAGCAGCGGCAACGCCTCTCCCGGTAATTAATGCGATATAATCAAATAACTTTGGCCATTTCATGAATTAGCCACGTGTTTAGTTGTCCACATCATGAAAAGGTTTCTTATTATTGATCTGCCCTTACCATATCATGCTATGGCCAATACACGCTGACTAAACATTTCATGCGATGCAACCATTACATGAATTTATTGAGCGTTTCATAAAGTGAGCAAATCCACTATATGGTTATGGTTACGATATCAACTTGTTTTTCAATGTTTAATTTAACTAGTTAAATTTTATTTCAAATACCTCCGCGAATCTAGGACTCTACCTACAGACATACCGTGATATTTAGGCCAACGACAAACCGTCACTTACAAAATAACTGTAAGTATATTGTTCTTTCACGTTAAGAATGTAGGCAAGTAGTGGGTTATACTCGTACTTGTCCTTGGCGTAACCTCGCCCCTAACATGAAAATTAAACTAGCTGTTGCCTGCGACTTCATCCTCATCAAATTAGTTAGGCTTTAGGCTACTATCATCCCACATTTCTTCACCAAATAGGTCGGAATATATAAAAACGCTAGTAGAATATATCATTTTAGCTGCCAGATCTTTGTATAATTGTTAACATCAATCATCCATCACATAGACCAACTATGTCTAGGACGCCGTAATATTTCTTATAGATTAGACTGCCAGGTAAGGCTCCCCATAAAGTGCAGACCTTTGTTTTTTATATTAACAGAAAGTGGCAATCATGTTGATCCACTTTCGGTAAGGTGCTATATCTTATATTATATAGACTAGACGGGCTTAACGACCAACTTTTCCTAAGGCGCTATAGTAAATGTCTTATAGATTAGACGGGCTGCGGAGTTTACACTGTGGTTTCACGTCAGTTGCTCGACACTTTCGGTTTTCTTGTCAACGGAAACTGCTCAACGTATTGACCAAGTTTCCCTATAGTATATGTCATTTATAGATTAGACGGGCTGCTGAAGTTTCACATTTAAAGAGTAGACTATGTCCTTTTGAACCAAATGCCCATGCCCGACTTTGGCGCTTCGTATTCATTACCCTATGGCGAAGGGTTTGCAATAACTTCAGCTGTTTAAATGAGAAATCAGTGGACTCAGAATCACCGAAAATACCCTATTATAATTATGTTAAAAGTAATTAAAATTTCAATTTTAAATAAATTGAGCGTCGCATATCGATAATACTTGGAAAAGCTACTGGTCCATGAGGGCTTATATGAAGGCCGGCCTAAAGCGGAAACTCTTTGACGAAGATAATTTCCCGCAGTAAAATGTGGCATTTATGTAATCCAATGTCAGCTAACTCCGTACTAAATTTTATTAAAATAGTTAACAAACTTACATACTAACCCACTCATAAACTGTAGCCTTTTTAATATTAGTGTGATTCGTTTGTAAAACGTTCTGTATACGAGTATTTAAGGGACGTATTAAATTCTAAATGGAAACATGCTTCTCATGAGACTCCTAAATTATAAGTGGAATTATTATTTTTAAAATAATAATTCCACTTTCGTATTTCATGTTCATAGTTAAAATGTTTACAAATGGCTACAAATTTGGTAAATCACAACGAAAAATATGCCTACGACACATCGCAATAAAGGAAACACTTGTTACCTACATAATTATATTATTCAATTACCAACCAACATATATATATTAGTCGCATTTTAAGTTTGATTCCTACAGTTGCTATTAACGAAACAGAATCCTATAAGTCTTAACATCTTATAAAGTCTTTACAACCTGCTCTGAAAGCAAATTGACAGCCAGACAGTTATGTACTTATACGAGAACAGTGTGTGTACAAAAGGATATTAGAAGATAAATGCACGTGAGTATAATCACGCTACGTGTGTGATGATAAGATAATAGCTGACTGACACTCATCCCTGCCACACTCCGTGCCGGCCGGACCCACTGGTCGGTCGCATAATGAGGAAAACTAGGATGTAGCGTGTGGAATGAAAGTATTTTGCGCTTTTGCGTGCTCAACCAAAATGAGGCCATTGCGACATATGAGTACGGCGGGCGGGTACGCAAGCAAGTATTTGCTTATTTTTTGTTAGTATTCACAGGAACTTGAATTTAAGCTGCCATAAATAAACTATTTATACAAATGAAACAGTACGAGTAGACGTTTTAATGATGTTTATGTTTAATTAGGGTACAACATGCAACTCTTTATCGATCCGAGCAAAGAAGACTCGTTTAACACAATTCCATTATAACTGTATTCAGATTAGGATAGTATGGCTTAAGCGTATATTTGCAATAGCTCTTATTGCATTAATAAGCATTAGAATTCAGATCGCCAGTTAAACGGTGTTAGTAAAGAGGCAAGGCTGTTGATTGAACTAATTGGGGCTGCGACATAATTTCGTTCAACAAGCCTGCACAACATTTTTTTTCAAAAGTGTTTTTTATATTCCAATATCTCGTTTTACGACTTTGGAAGTTTAAAATAGTTAGACATGATCAACCAATCAAGGCTCTTTAAGTTTGTGTTCCTATAACATGATTTCTTCCTATACCAATACAGTATTATTATACTAATACACTATTATTAAGCGCTTCAGTAAGCGTCACTTAAACCGAAACCCAGTAGCAGAACTAGCCGCAGATACCTAAATCACACTATAGACTTTCAGCTTCAAACTTTGGTTATAAAAGCAGAGTAGGAAAGCCATTTTCTAACTTAGCCAGTTATCGGTTAGATCGGGAAACTGTAGTGAAGTAGTTATGCTAATAGTATGATCGTATTCGCCAGCTCATAATTGATGCAAGCTTAACGGATTTTAAATCAGCCGTTGCCGATGAATATTGCATGGCTGATTTTTTTCTTTCATCTACTTATGTTTACTTTGTTCAGGAAATACCACTTTACTTACTAATTTGACTTACAATGTACAAATAGTTACAAGCAGCATCACGCGGTGTGACATTACAGCGCTTAGTGTACCTAGGTTCCCGATGTACAAAGTAAACAATAATTTCACCACAGTCACTACATAAAATGTGTTATTAATGTATGTAATATACAACTATAAAATTATTTTGTATATAAGACACAAAAACAAAATCATACTTAATTCCCAAACAGACAAATCCAATGCAGAATCCTACAAAAATGCCATTTAGATCGCTGGTAAAGATGCGGGCGGAAAGTTTACTATTTATGTCTGGGTTTCAGTAAGATAAAAAATTACGTAATTCGATAAACCAATAGGGTACCCTTTAGAATGGAATTTTTTAAATCGCTATTAATGTTTTGATAAGCTACATTGATAAATTTGAGATAACACACTTAATAAAATGTATCACGATGAAATGTCATGTCATGAATTTATTAATGATCAAACAATGGACGTGGGTGCAATGTTAGGTGTAGTATACCTGATAACTATCATCAAATTACCATCGCTATGTAACGAGGTAATGCTGCCAACATTTTGCGGACATTGCCACAGGGGCCTACTCCTGTTTTAATTTTGTCTTTTTGGTAGTTTTTTAGATTTAGTTTTCAATTATTGTATTCCTTGCATTCATATTATTTGTCCTATAAAGGTCATGAAGTTAGGATATACAGATACCTACAATAAGATACAAGTTGTCATCAATGTATACCTATGTTTATGAATAAATAAATAGTTGATTGAAAAATAGTCCTTGTCATCATTAGGTATACTTTTGCTGCCAGCTGCTGACAGCCACTTCGTCGGCGTTAGCTTCCAAATCTGTATTTGATTTTATATCTGTTAAAACCAGGTTAAAATAATATCGTTGTGCTAGATCTAAATCTGTGTATTTGTTTTTTTTTTGTGTTTTTCAGTAGCAAACATCGGAAAGTTTAATATATCTTATAATTATTTGACATTAAATATTTTTCAGTTGAATGGACAGATTTGGATAACGAGCTACGAGTGTTGTTAGTACATAAATAATAGGTAAGGATTCATTACTATTGAATTTTGTATGAAGTAAGATACTCATAGCAAAGTACTGATGGATTGGGGTGAAAGGGTAGGGGAGGATATTATGGTGACTGGTAAAAGTTTTTTAATACTCGCAAAACTGTGGCATTTGGCAAAAAAAAACTTCTGGTGTAATCTACATACAATTTACTACAAAAAATGTTTTTTTGCTTGGATATCTAACGAGTTATGAAGAAAGAAAACGAAAGCTGTGCTAAAAAGAATATCATTTTATGGGTTCGGTCTGTTTTAGCTGTAAAAAGCTTAGTTATTCATCGCGAAAATTTTGACAAATTGAAATTGAAAACAATTTGGACTCCACCATCACAGGTTGCCTTGCCCTGGCCATTAATTTAAGATTAGTTTTGCAGCATTAGAGCAGTACGAGTATAGGATCTTAGGCTATTAAGAATTCTCCACTAAACTCGCATGCGAAATTTAGATATAGTTGCATTATACGGCAAATGACATTCCTGGGGGGATGTTTGAGAAACAACTCGAGCGTTAAAACATTCCTCATGAAAATAGAGCGAAGGCTTATGGCTCTTTTAGTAATAAAAAATAGTGCGATTCCATGTCGCCGCCAAGCCTTGTAGAGCAACGTTCCTAGCTCTGACACTTTACATCGGGGCAGACAGAACTTTCATTTGCAGATATAGGTAGCTTACCTTACCAAATAATGAGCGTAGATAGTAGTAGTAGCTTTTGTAAGGATTGACGGGAATTGCTCTTATGTACTTGTAGTATTACTCCGGTAACGGACGGTTCGTTGACCAAGGTTCAAGAGCACCCCATTAAAATAATAAGACGATTGGTCTGGCGCATATTTATTAAAACGTGCCTAAATTAAATGATTACGATCTAATCAAATTGGTTTTTTATTTACATGATTATTATAATTACATCTAGAAACGTGAACAAATCGAATTAGATTAGATTTTTCTGATGCAATCAAATCGACATTACACAAAATACCAATCACGTGAGTGTTGGACTCGTGGATTTAGTATCAACTTGAAAAATCCCACTAATATTATAAACGTGAAAGTTTGTAAGTATGGATGGATGGATGAAAGGATGTTTGCTACTTATTCACGCAAAAAACTACCGAATAGACTTTAATGAAATTTTACAATAATATAGCTTATACATCAGAATAAATATTAAATATTATATTTATAAAAATATATCGAGTGGATGGTCCAAAATATAATATTACGGTAACTAACTCCACGCGTACGAATTCGTTGGCGGCCGCTAAAACATTATACGAGAGAACCTAGCCAAATTTTATCTTGAAGATTTTCAACTTTCATACCTAATAAAAAGTTGTGCGGCTACCCTATTGGCTATTGACAACACACTATTATGTATTCTGTGACAACACTGAAAACAATGCTTTCATTTAGGTATAGTATTTTTTTACATGACGTGTTTTATTTATCAACGTTCATGTTAATATTTTTTCTTCCTCTCTAAATTCTCGATACTGTTTGAAAAAGATCAGAATTTCTATAAAAAATTCAACAAACCTTCGACTCTTTCCCTCGTATCTTCAAAATATTTATTTACTACAGTCTCGCAATGAAGTTACAGTTATAGTTGAATATCGGTTGGTACAAACTGCAAGGAATCTTAAAAAATCGTTTGAGTTATAAAATTGTTTTTTTGTATAGGAACCTTTATTTTTCCCTTTCAGTTATGGAGCACGCGTGCGTGCCGTATTGAAGTTGTTATTAGAAGATATCCACGACTCATAGTACTCACAGTAAGTACATAGTATAGAAATACAGTTACATATAAACTACATATTAGTTTAATTTCAAACTTACCTTGTAAGGAGAATGGTGGAGGATAGTGCAGGGGTGTGACGGCTGCGTAGTCCCCTTGGGCCCGCCCGTCGCGCCCAGAGACAGTACCTGAGAACAAACAAGCCTGTCATTAGAACTACAGCCACCAGCTGACGCCGCGTGTCGTGTTCGTGTGGAGTGTACAGTGTCCATGCATCGTGTCTGTTCACGAGAAACACGCGGGTGTCGCAGCGAGTGCGGGCGCGAGAGCGCACACGGACGTTTCGTTGGTACGTGAACACTCGAATGTAACCTCATATGTTTGATACTTCGCAACCGCTCTCGCGATTTAACGCATTGTTTCTCAATATGAGCTTAGCCGATCCTCCTATAATATAGTTACCGAGTGTGTTCATTCACCACCTAACATTTAATAGATACACTTGATTGCACAGTTAGGTAGGTACAGGTCTTAAGAATTAGGCACTATTGCCATTATAGTGTACAATTTCAGTGGTCTTATCACTGGAAGCGATTTTTACCTAGACAACCGTCATCATACTTAGTGTTGTCACCATGAAACAAGGAGAAAAGCTCGTTGATATTCGTTAGCCTATTTAATTGTATAGCACAATAATTAACGTCGTATAAATACCTATACTGAATACCCAATATTGAACTATTTATCAACCCCTCGGGCCACACATGACCTGATTTATTATCTTCAATCAACCTATGTTTCCATAAATAGCTACGTTAAATATTCCCGAGTATCATGACATTAAACTCCTACTGGGTATACTAATATGTATTTAAATAAATATTTTTGCACACTACAAATGCAATTACATTTTGTATACAGATCCAAGTAGTACGAGTAGTTACACAGGCATATCTTCAGAGATGATTTTATGAAGTCTAGTATTTAACTATTTACCTAACTAACTTCTTAAGTGAGCACCAAATGCTATGTACAAATGATTTTTTTTAGTGCACAAGTAATACTTTTTCTTGCACCAAATATTATAACCGTTTTATGAATAGCATTTATGTCGCAGACGACGATAAAATGAATATAAGAAGGGATTATCAAATACTTTGTCCATCAATCCACTTAGGAAACTGTGAAGGATTACTGCTTAATCCTTCTCAGTGAAATAAGGGGAAGCTTTAATCCCAAGCAGATTCAGTCAATATCAGTAGAAATAAAAAAAGAAATGCTTTTCAGCCTACCGATATTTACTTGGTTGGTGGCATTTTTCCTGAACATAAGCAAGCTGGTTCTGGTATTTTATTTTCAGTAACAGTGTCCCTATAAATAATTTTATTCAAAAGCGTTTAAAGTAGGTACGAAACATGGGATTAAACTTAAAATAATACGTTAATAGTTAAAATGAACATATTATTTGGTTAAAACCAAGTATACAGTGGCCCCAAAAGGTTTGTTTCTCGACATGACGGCAGTTGTACCACCATTTTTGCATTTTGTACTCTATAACAAAGTTATTGGACGCGCGGGAACCAATTCGTGGTATTTAATGAGATATTCCACCGCAACTTAATTGCTGCCTGGTGGAGCTGTAATTTACTAAAATACATACATTAATGTAAATGAAGCATTGTAAGGGAGCCGTAAAATACGTTGGATAAATAATGTATTAGTTATGTAAAAATGAAAAAGCTCCGCAGTGCACTTTTATTAACTGGGGAGCTCGAAAATGAAACCATTCATAAATTATTATCCAACTGCGTGCGAACAAGGGATGGACTTAAATTACCCACAGTAGCTACCTGGAGTAAACAATCTTGTTTTGCTCTTTAATGTTTAATTTATTTTGTTGAACTTTGCTGTTCCTAATTGGGTTTTCATTATTGCTTGTGAGACTTACTTTATTGGTTTGAAATAGTTGCAAGAAAGCTGAGAAATAAGTAAGGTAGTAAGCAGAAAAAGTTCTTTGTTCAAAAATACAATAAGTTGGATATTTATGTTAAGAAATAGGAAAACATAATTAATTTTTACTTTGTGTTTCCGGCATCCTGTGGCTTAAATGCTACAAGTAATAAGCCCGAGGGCAAAACAAACTGAAAAAGGTAAGTAAAACAAGAACATAATATTATTTTTTAATCAATCGTTTAGGGATCGCATCTGATACATGTGTTGGGGATTCGTAGCACTCGTAGCGCCCTGCTACGGAAGTTAGCTACGAGTAGTATTTTGTCTTTGCCCGTTTTGATTGGAAACTGATATGATAGTGATATGAAAATAATATGAAGAGGTCAGACGTGGAAGATGAATATTAATGAGTTGGAAAGTAGGTGTCTCGGCTTGGCCCGGATACCTGCGGCGCGGCGGTGCGAAAGGTCAACGAGATGCGAACAATATAAATCATTCACCTGGTAACACGAGCTCACGAATGTGGCTCCCACTGCGTTGAAGTCCCATTTATTGACGCAGAGTAGAGAGAAAATGCTGCAGATAACTGTCATAAAGTAACGCAATCGTCCTTAGATTCCTTTCCTTCTTTATTTGTGGAATGATTTTTTTCCGTAATAGTTTTCATAATAAATAATTTTAATACTGATATTGAATCAGTATTCAATCTCTGATTTAAGATTGTTACAATTTATATCAATTAGAATTAATATAAAGCCGATTTTTCTGAAACATACATACGTATATACCTATGTCAGGCAAAGAGATATATGATTACCTCCTTGCCGATGGCTGGCAACCCGTTGAGGCCATTACAGGGCGGTTCGAGTCGGACGACGCTCTTCCGGGAGCCGCGGAAACCAGTGTCGTGCACGCGCACCGAGGAGCGCCAGGTGGAGGGCGGCTCGTCGCGCGACGTGCGCGCGGAGGCGGCGCGCCGCGACGTGGTCAGCGCCGCGCCGCCCGCGCCCGCGCACGCGCTCGCGCCGCTCGGCGGCGTCACGATCAACGGCACGTCGGGCGGGCGCTCCTCCATGCCGCTGCCGCGCCAGCGCTCTCACCGGAACCCGCCGTGCTCCGACGCCTCCAGGTGCTCACATTCCAGCACGGCTCTCTCGAACGCCGACACCGTCTCCAGCAGAGCGATTGCCGTGTTTTGCATAGATGCACAATTTTGGTCCGCCGGCACTTGGAACTTTCCGTTTCTTTGATTTCGAGACGGTATTTAGGTATCAGCAAAGAATTGGAGTGATTTCTGTATGATAATCGTAATGGTATGCTTACAATGGTATGGTTTGATACGACAAAAATATTCGACGATACCAAAAATTACGTTTAATTTTTTAATATGTTATGGCATGAATGAATACCTACAAATATATATGTTATTGATATAGATGGATCAAACAACAAATAATGGTTTATGAAAATTAGAATACCAACTAATTGTGACGGTGAAAACAACATTGGATGAATAGCAATCTCGTCACGACATTCAGAGGTATCTACAGGTAGGGAGCGAGAGTTTCCGCAAACGTCGGCAGAGATATTGTACGTAAAGAAATAGTGTGGTCGCAGGCGGGGGTACGCGGCAGCAAACGGAGAACGAGGCCGAGCCTCATTTGAGACGGTGTGTCAATGGGCGGTTGGATCTTTTCATCTATTCTCAAGCAAGCGAGCGAGACGCTTCACTAGTATGCTAATACAAATGGCTGATGACAATGTGGCTTGAGTGATCACATTGTATTTTAGTGGCAGGTATACGTTTCATGATACTACTTATTTGACGTATTTAAACGATTTGTTTCGTATGAACGGTTACACTACTTGTTCAAATTGTAATCGTATTAGCGGATTCATAGTATGATATGATAGCTTATGTAGCCAACGATGATTAAGCTCTAACAAGATGTAAATGAGAGAACGCCAATGTTAAAGAATTAACAAAATTATTCTAGATTCACTTAAGATATTATGGTTCTAGATAGATAAAGTAAGAGATAAGGTAAATTACGAGTCTAGAAAGCTCATGAATAATATTAAGCCAAGTCGGATCGAATGAAGACGTGGCCGTAATCTCGGTAGATAAACAACTTAATGACTTTTTCAGTCGATGAACAAATATAAGTATTGAAATTTTGTGATTCTCGTAATAGGTAGTGGTCTGGAAAACATACCAGTTGACAAACATCCCGGTTGACAAATACTAAGAGATGTTTTTTATCAAAAATCTGTATCAATTATTCCTTTGGTAGTACATACATATGTCATATGCCGAAGTAAGAAGATTTATATCAATACTTCCTATCTTTAAAAATTACAACTAACTCCTAAAAAGTACATTTGTAAACTATTTCCCTAAAAATATATTGTATCTTTTTAAAAAGTGCTCAATAGTATTTGTACGGTGTGTAGTTCTGTTATATGTAATTCTTGTGTTTACTGTAGTTGTAAACAAATTGTAGGTAGCATAGGAAGAGAAGTTTTCTAATTTAAGAAATGTTAATTTACAATGAGCACATTCCATAAAGCATAATAACGAAACTATATATACTATTGATGCAACAAGAGCTAGGTATATGTTTAAGAAAAAACTAGTTTTGTTAACAATTTAACAAGGAACCAAATGGTTATGTAACAGGAAAAGTTACTGTCTACAGACAAAACAAAGCTGTGTAGGTTGTGCCAAGAATGTCAGTTGGGAGGTAGGTATGTATAGCGCTAGTGAGACTGGCAGGCGGCCGGCGCTGCGGCCGGAGGCAGGGAGGGGCTGCAGCGCCCGGTCCCTGCACGCTCCCGGCCAGCCAGACCTTAAGCGTGGGGATATCTTACGTGAATATGTTACATCAAGTACTCGCTCATAACTACTAATAACGCTAGATTCTACTGTTTTTGTTGTGACAACTAAGCTGTCAAACCTTAAAGAATGTATGTACGTCCTTTATGTATTCAGCAATGTATACAAGGTTTGATGAATGAACAAATAGTTAATTATCTTGTAAGGTGTTGCAATTTGGTAAGATTAGGCTAGGCTAGTATCGTTTGTGATAGTAAACTACCTTCCTACAAAGAAGAAAATTTACGTAATTTAGACAAAGGAAACCATACCATGGTAGTCATAACTCCAAGCATGGATCGCGTTTTTCACAGTAATAGCAAAGTAAAGCTAGAAACAACCGAAATAATAAATCGCTAAAGCTCGCAACCAAAGGAACGCCAAGAAAAACACCTTTTAAGAATTGACGCACGGTTCACTGACTGGACTAAGCACACGGCGGCACTACACTCGGAATACTCGACACAGGCGGCCTGCACCAGCGGTAGCCGACCACGTTTTAGTAAATGCATATAAAAGAAAGCTCAAAAGCCCTATCGCAGCGTAACAAAATCTGCAAATGTCGACTGCAAACGATAATAATATTTTTTACTTTTTAATGCAGTCGATCGATTGAAACGCTCGACTCGTTTACGGTACGTATGTACATCATCAGATACGTAAACGTTATTGGGTGCAACGGGTGTACATTTTAGATAAGAATCGCGTCAACGTTCACTCAAGGCTGAGGCCTAGGAACGATATTTAGATAACAATTCGTTGGCAGTGTAAGAGGCGGCAGAGTCCGCAGCGTGGTCGCGGGACGTAAACTCGATCTGGCACTGTAGCGGCGCACGCAGGCGGGCTGCGCGCGCCGCGCGCGTCGCGAGCGCGCCCGAGCCGCCCCGAGCGCGCCCGACCATGCGTGACCTCGCACAACCTCCCCTTCCCCTCGGCGGGCATTTCAGCTGGAACGCATCGCCGCCGTCCGTCGCCGTGTCGTGTCATGCTGCTGAATATGCCAGACGAGTCACGTGACTGCTCGATATTAAGCTTAGAGATATAATGCCATTCGTTACAACAGCTCTACTCAACTTTTTTACTACTAAGCTGCTACTTTTTTCGCTACTGAGCTTGAGTGATACACTATAATATCGTAATAGCATTTGAATCGATAGTAACCTGAGTTTTACGAAAACATAATGAGTTAAATATCATTGAATAAGTATTTAAGCGCTTGTGCTACGGCGTAGCAAGTCGTAGCATTGCGCGATGTTTTACAAGACCTCCTTTATTGTGATGGTATTGGTATACTATATGTTATAGGTACCTATACGAGATATATGTACATACGCACACGATTTCGTTTGACTAATGATTAAGTGATGAACAAATGTGTATTTAGCTAAATTTACACGGTAAAGAGATCTGTGGGGTAGACCATCTTGTAAAAGTAAAATATCTGCCTATATACTGTACCACTGCAGGGCAAAAATCCATCATAGAAATCAAGTTATCGCTACTATGAAGGGATTAGGTTTAATCACCACGCTTGCCTAATGCACATTGGTGATCACCCCGAGATCACGGACCATACTTAAACCATAGACCAACGGGGCGTTCTAAAACCTTCCGATATTAGAATTATTTCTGCTATTCGAGGCTGACGAATAAAGAAAACAAATATTATTCTCTATCCGTATAAACACCGGCTTCCTTTACTTATAAGAGTGAAAAAAAAACAAAGGAACCACTTTCAAAGATTTTACAATCGGAGGTGAAATCGAATTAGCAAAAATAAACTGCCAAAAAATCTGTTCTGTAAAGTTATTATTATGAAAAGAGCACACATACGCATGTCTGAACTATGTGAAGGTACATTTTCAGGTCAATAACACAACATAAGTTAAGGTAAAAGAAAGTAGCCAGAAATGTAGATAATAAGAACCTTACAAACTTTTCTCATAACACAGAGTATATCGACCTACGTTCGTGCATTAATGTAATTCATGTACTCACATGACAAAAGACAAGTGGACTTTGATACAGGTATTGGTTACAAAAGATCGATTTCTATGAAATATTAACAATCCCGTGCCTGGCGCACTGCCTCGCGTGTCTAATACTGCAATGTTGCAAGTCACATGGTAGCATCTAATCGAATACTTATGTATATCTAGTACTTAATATGTCGGTCTCGAAGTACGTTAAAAACAACGTCTTAATATTCTCAATTCATTTAAAATTTTTATTGCATGCTCCATTGGCATTGGTACAAAGTACCTATCTCAATCGTCAATAGCCCAGACAGCAGATAAGCAATAGAAAATCAGTCGTTTTATGCCTTTTAAGAGGCTTTTGGGTTTAACGACGTTAATTACATAGCAAATAATGTATTTCACTTTATATACACAATTGTGTGTTTTACATTATTTCCTATGTAAACAATGCACCCTGTAATGTAAGGGCATACCAATTTTCAAAATATGGATTATATTTTTACTAGGTATAGATTGTACTTAGTGACTTTGTATGTTTGTATAGGCATTATATTTTTACTTTAAGTACATTACTCTTGTGTATATGCATGCATGTATACATATTTGGTTTTGTTTAAATTCTAGACATCATAGTCAGTTGTATCCTTGTGGGTGGATACAATGTTTTTCTGTAAAATCAAATCAAGTCTGTTGTTTCGCATTTATATTTTAAATTAGTAAGACTTCAAGAAAAAAGTCAGTAGCTGAAAAAATAAAAGATTTTCAAGGAGTCTCCAAGAAGTCTAGAATCCTAGACATGCAGGCTTTTAAATTTTGCTTTTGTTGGTTTTCTGCCAAAGTTGGCGTAACGACAGACTTAGTCTATAGAATCGTCTCGGCGCCTGTCTGTCTGTTACTTACTGCATAAAATATTAAAACATAACAACATATTTTTTCATCTAGTTACAACTTTAGAAAAGTCTTTTGCACGTATTCATAGTATTAAACAAAATATATAATCCTTATTTATTATTAGGCCAGAATACGTTTATTTAAAGTTAAAATCAATTGTCAGAATAACTCTCTTTGAATATTATTTCACTTCCATTCCGGCATTTTATAAATAAAATTTATATAGATAAATTAAAATAATTTGTAAGGCGAAATCCTGATTTATTTGGCACATCAACCATACAAACTATTTTATATAGCATCTTTACGTTTCTGTAAATGAATGCGCCTCGCGCCTTCGTAGACGCTACGATATCTTCGTAGCGGCCTTGCTACGAATTATGTGCCAAGTCATTTATTCTGATTTCATATCATCACTGGAGGACAAAGGGTAATAAATATGATTGGTGACTATCTTATAGACTAGTTACAACATCAAAGCATCTCTATATTTCTAATTTACTGTCTACCGTAAATTTTACGTAAGATACAGAGACACTATTTATGTGAAATCTGCAATAATAAATCAATAACCCGGTCGTGGACGTTTTGTGGTATTAAGATCGCCTATTGAATTTGGCCTAAAATGAAACACAAGCCAGAATTATTTGAATTTCATGTTTCCAAAAATGGTTTTTATTGATGAAGTAAAGTTCAAAAGCATTTATTACTTATATAATACAAAGGAAATCAACCATGATCTAATCTAAATGTCCTTATTTGATAAATTTGGATAACTCCAGCTTAAACTGCCTACCTATTTATTACCAGAGCAAATAAATAACCGTTACCAAAGTTCCTATAATTACGCCATTTGCCCAATAAATTCCAGTTTTGGATACTAAAGCAATTTAAGCCTTTGGGCCGCTTATGCAATAGGGTAATGGGTTTATCTATAGAACCGAACGGTATCTGTGCAGGCCTTGAACTCTCGCGTGCTAATCGGCCGGTTCACGAGGCCTCGCCTGTGATTCCCTGGTCTATACTACGCCGATTGTACTTGCCTACATACCCGTGCACTCACCTTATAGCCCACACTTTCGCTAAGTGTACGCTTGACCTAGTCGTCTTGGTAGCATGTACAGTAGCGCAGTTAACTTCGCCCGGTTTGACCGAACAAGGGATTTAAGTAAAAGTAACCTTCGTGGTTGTTAAGTTATTAGAAACGTAAACTTAGCCCCACGAACAGTGAGCCATGTGTTGGTGCTCTCACGATTTTCAAAGAAAACTAAAAATATAATGGTGCGGAATTTACCTCAACCGCGGGTAAAGGACGATCCGGAATGTAAGCACAGATGTATTTTATCTACCTATTTACTTTTCAAAGAATTGAGGTATTCAACCAAATCTGTAGATAGTTACGAAAAAAATATTTAGTAGTAGTAAAAAAAAATAGAGGCAGAAGCATTCTATCCGTGTGACTCCTTGTATGGATTGGCCATAAATTATAAAAGGAGGGCAAAATTACGTTTATATAAAAAAACGAGTAGGGCACCCTCCTTGGTGCTTTCAGAAAAAAAAAATCAGTAAGAATCGAATCCCATACAACTTACTTTCTCCAATATTTTACAGTTTTATTTTTTTTTTTTGGTTTAAATAAGGAATAATGCGTCGTAAAAAATCAACAATAGTTGTCATTTATTCTAATACATTGTGCACAACAAGTCTTTTCATATGTTATTTGAACTCGTATCTACAATTTCAATTAAATATGTCGTTCTTGTTAAAGGAGAATGCAGATTTTTATATGGAAACTTTAATGACTAATTTAACGTTTAACTTTATTGAAGACCTCAAGCCTTTTTGTTGCCGAATCCGCATTGCTGTGATATTTCTCATATCTATATTATAAAAAATTTATTGAAATATACATGAGATACATTAGTAACGCACTATGCAGTCATCAAATTCTTAACTAACGATAATATGAGAATTTGGATTAACTACTTTTTAACGAGACCTCGTCAATAAGTCACCAATAAATATTTAGGTATTTATGTAATAGTGGTGAATAAAGTTTTTATTTTAAGCAATTTGGTATACATTTCGGCATTCTTCTTTCAAATGTTTAGGTCAAAGTGCCCTATAGGTTTTGATCAACTTCAGTCGTAACAGTCGAAATATGCGTTTTTTTGCTAATAGATGTTCGTATCTTTTTTAGAGGTTCGATTTATTCACACCTTAAGGAACCTGTAGACCTTCGTGTATGGTTAACGGAAACGAGAGAGGAATGAAGTCTATTACTGCACCATCACGAGCACCACGAGAGAGAGGGGGAGAGAGAGAGAGAGAGAACTGAAGAAAAATAACAAAATATTTATCGTAATAGGAGGTCCATAAAATTAAAGGTAAATTATGTAATTTGAAAACTATTCGATTTTTATATTTTTTGAAAGTTAGCTTGCTGGCAGATTCCAGTTTGACGCTGATTTCTAAGACGCCCTGTCAATAAAATAAGGTATGGACAACAACACGTTGGGATACCTACCACACTGTCAAATTTTCATCGGACTTGATGAATTTACAAATTTTATTACTGTACCCATGCAGGACAAAGGGTCCATCATAGAAATAAGGTCAACACTACTATGAAGGGATTAGGCTTAATCACCACGCTTGCCTAATGCGGATCATCACGAATCCGAGATATGTTCGAAAATTCGAAACGTTATTTTGCTCGTCCCGGGAATCGGGCCTAGGACCCCGAGATCACGGCCCGGTACTTAAACCATAGAAACGTTAAGAAAATAAAGAAATTACTTGTTGAAATGTGAAAACTCGAGTATGCTATTTGTAAAATAATGACTGACCACAAGAATTCTTTTTCATTTAAGGCTTTTAAGGCATCGCACGCCTCCGGGTAATAAGCAAGAAATAAAAAAAGCCATTCTGGTGAGATATTGCGTGCGTGGCGTCCGGCGCCCGGGGCGTGTTGGCTGGCATTTTGCGGCCCAAGGATTCGGCCGCTGCAACCCACTTGGCCGCATGCCACATGAAAAAAGACTGCACAAAAATTGTTTATTACAAGTTCCACTTCCTTAGGAATGAAATTGTATAAGAATGAATAATTATGCGGATTTATGACTGCGCACATTTATATATAGGATCAGTGCCGCAATACGTGTTTTATTGTCTAAACTCATACCTACCTAATCTTTCAATAATCAAATACACTATGTGCTAACAATATAAAAAAAACAAATAAGTTACGAAGTTTTCTTAGGGTATGTCCAGCAGTGGACGTCTATTGGCCTAAATGATGATGAAAAAAATATTGAAAACTACTCAGTTTACAGAATACTCTTACATACACACAGAGTGTTACAGAGTATTCTTTCTACTATTGGTAGATATCATATCAAAGACCTGCGAAAGGTAGATAGTAAACAAAATATTTTTTCTCTACGTACAAGATCACCTAATGGTATGCGATTGCCGCCATCCATGGACAGCCGCAACACCAGTTACAAGTGCGCTGCCAACCTTTAAACCCAACCTTTTCCCCCCGCTACCGGTACCATCACTTACTCGGCGAAACACCGCGGAGTTTCTGTTTGACGGCATTTTTCTGTGGGGCAATGGTATCCGGTCGAACAGGCCCATTATGCCGAAGCATGACTCTCCCATACATAATGTTTTATGACATTTATAGTAGATGTAATAATGAGAACGGCTTTTTATGAGAGTAGTAAAATAAATCCACCTATTTCCATTAGGTTGGTCGTACTTGTATAGGCCGTATATAAGTAGAGACCGGAAATAAAGAGCAAAGTATTTTTGAAAGCGAGGGCTAAGATGATTCCTCTTCTATTATGCTTCCCAAGCCAGCTTCTAGGCATGATCGTTAGTGGGATGTATAAAGAAAATGGCTATGATATTTTTGTACTGACACAGCACAGTCGACCTATATTTGTGGTATACAAACCACTGCTACGGGGAATTTAAGATTATGAGTACAAAAGCTTTGAAGATGCTTTTGTTACACGATTTCTTTTATTGAAAAGATCGTTGATAAATAACTGATAGAAATCTCGAATGGTTTTGAGATACGTTTATAGTTATATTTTGTTTCTTTTTCAATCAAGTATTCTGTCATATGATTCAACCACTTAGTTATTTTGTGCACTTAGGTTTGATAACAAGCTACCATCAGGTTACCAGGTTTTTATGTATAGGTAATGTAAAAAATAGAACTATTTCCGACAACAACGGTAAATTAGGACAAATACAACTAACGAATGATACTTACTTGTCGATTAATATGTGCTTGGTTACGTTCCACTATTTGTCAAAGACAGCTAACTTATAAAATGTTGTCTACGACCAACATGTGAAATATGCATTCTATCATCCTTACTAAAACGCTATGTCATGTGCTATTCATAGGCATGCATTAATTAGGGGTTAATTCCAGGCTGCTGTCTGCGCAGGGATTCCACCGTTCGTCTTTAATAACTAAGCAATTATATTGATCAACTTTCTAAAAAGCTATATATAACAAAAAATATCATTGTACTATTTTTAAGAAACACTGCATCACTTTTATCGTTTTCGTTCAGATTAAAATAATCTAAAGAGATTCGGCACACTACTTTTAGTGTGCCGAAAAGAGATATTTATGGCAATTTCTGGGGTAGTATTCTTGATTTTTTCAAATCTTTAATTTAGCTTAAAACTGCAGGTATTCGGGGAATGTAGATAATTTATAGCAGTACTACTTAGTTTGCTGATACAGAAAATACTTGAATAATTGTGGTCGTGGTAGTTAAAATTTTAATTGCAGGTGCACATTTTAGAAAAATATTATTTTTTCATTTTAATAAAAATAAAAACCTGGGTAGTTTTTTCATATTTTTCCTGAAGTATTATGACCATGTCCAAATCAAAGCGCCGCGCCGGCATTCTGTCGCGTCAGCTGAAGCAATTTAAAGATATCTATTCAACCGGGACTAGTGAATGTATTGTTTTTGTGCAGTGAAGTGTTGCCTAGTGACATTATTTTAAGAATAAACAGATATCGATTTTAACACTGCTGCTGTGTTTTGAGGAAGTCGTTACGTTGATAGTTTGCTTTGAATTTAAAAGAGAAAAACCTGCGAATTCATCTAGAGAGACCTTAACTGACGCAATAAAATATACACGAGCGATTTTTTGAGCGATTTTGACCGACTGATAATATTGACTACCCAGTTTATCAAATGTTTTTACTTAACATTGGCAATTTACTCTCTCAAGAAAAAGAGGATGCAGAAGACCCACAGTCAGTTTTTAAAATAACCAGAAAGAGGATATTATTAAACCTATGCTTGTAAATTTAACAGATTTAGCTGTAGGTTTAGGCAAAGTGTTTGGTGCCGAGCCCGCTGCCAGCATTCTCTCTAAGGTCTCTATGGGTGCACTAAGCCTACGATATAAGATGTAAACAAACAATATACTCACCACCTTCTCTTCAACGATATCATTATTGTTGTTGTTGCTCCCATATTTTAAGGCACCGTTTTCCATGACCACAACTGATAGTCGTGTTCACTTTGATTATGTATTACATTAGTCCTCGTATAACATTGTTTGTGTTACTGATCCTTGCATCCCAGACGATGCGGCATTCACTTTGTATGAATCTCACAGTACTTGTAAACTTGAAATTTAATTAGTGATTATTTTCTTCGTGTGTTATTCGTGAGTGTGAACGAAGATCAATATTACTTGTGAAACCAGCAACTTTCTTTGAATCTTGTAACTGTAAAAACATTTGATAATATAATCTCATTCTAATGTAGGTACTAGCATTCTTGCTGAGGTGTCATGGTTAATTCTCAAAATTCTCAGAACACAACTTTAGCACAGGATGAAGATAATTAAGAATGGTTGGATATTGATTATTTGGTAGCATAACAACGCCATAAGTTTTTTCAGATATCAGTAACTGTAAACCGTGGCCGATGTCGGTACTTCTAGTGCTAGCCCTAAGACTTCAGTTTGCGGTAAAGTTTCCGTCGCAAGTGCCTGACACTACCAAGCAAACTGTTTCTTCTAGTGATTTAAGTTAATGCAACAAGGACTCTTTTCTACTGACATGACAACAATATAGTAATTGAAACTAGATGAGAAAAAAAATCTAGATGCAACCCATATCTGTCAAATCTACTTGAAAACTAACTACAATAATCACTAAATTTATTCTAAATGATAAAAACAAATATTTGTTCAGATAATATTAGAAATACACTAATTAAATAAAGCCAAGATTATGTAACCATAATAATAAGTGACCGTTGCTATGTTACTTTTCTTTGTAAACACATTTCTTTGTTCTTCTATCACATAATTTGTTAAACAATATAATACATCCGGCACTTTAAACTTTTCGCTTGTCACGTCCAGCCTCCGGTCAGTATAAACTTCGCGTCTTTTGTTTTCACTAATAAACTTCAGCACTTCACGTAATTAGTTGTTGAATTAGAAAACTTTTGTTAAGCGTTTTTGCATCGGAAGGCACGGGTTTTAGTAGGTGAATGTGTATCATAGGCATGTTGCAATATGGTAAATGTATTGAATGGTGAGCATTGTGTTCGTTGTGCGGTGGTGCAGGCCGGCGGGCGCGTCGCGGACCGCGTCACACTGCGGCGCGGCGGCGGGGCGCGCCGCATACGCGCACCCACCGCCGCCGGGACACCATCGCCCCTACGCACCATCATTTATTATTGACAGAGGGCCTTGGACTATATACTTGATTTCTTTCTTCTTTGCATACTGAGGTTTAGTAGGTCAATGGCTAATAGGTGCTCGTTTTGTAACACTTACGTGGTCCATATTTAATACATTTATTGCTGTAGAATTTTTTCGGACATTCTGGGCTATATGTAGGTATTTAAAACGAACATATTTTGGATTAACTGAAACTCTTTTGTTAATGCGTCAGTAAAAGCTGTTACGAAAAATAAGGTTAATGTTCAGGTATAGGTATGCATTGAACATTTGGAATAAAATTGTCACTGTGTTTTTGGGTCAAGTGTGATGCATAAAACACCGCGGAGATCCGAACGGCCTTACCTTGCGGGCTATCAGCGCCGGAGGTAACCTTCGAGGAGTTCCACCACTAATTTATTTGCTGTTATAGGTATATTATGAAGTGATGCTGATGCGTCGTCTGATGCGTCTTGAACTATACGCTGCAGCGCTGGTTAATATGAACTTCGTAGACATTTTGGATGATTAAAAGTTTGAAAGACTTAAAGTTGCAATGTTGTAAGTAATTTTAACTTTTTGAAACTAAATGAGTTAAATATCACAAGCACGAGAATTGGGGGACAGTTATCGTTCTAACTCAAACTTTTATGGATTATACAAAATATGTACGTTTACCGTAATTCGTAAGATGTGTGATAATATATTAAGAATTATGATGAAACGATTACAATCAAAGCAATGTAGATTTTATCACTAAGTGTCATCACATGTAATAACACTCTTTTTTCTGTGTTGGATGATGATTTGTGTATTTTATTTGTCATTTATTTGATAGATTGTAAAACAATCGTTCGTATCGTTTTATGATCTAACTTGAGTGGTATTTTACGATTTTAGATCTAAAAACTTAAGGCAGAAGGTCCCTTCGGTAGGAATTGCATATATTAGTAACCGACTTGGTAATACATGGATCTCACAACTTTTTACGGTAGGACAACTGAGCTGCGAGACTTTTTTTTATAAGTACCTATTGTTTATTATGGGGTTTTAATAATTACTAGTGGCCCGCCCTCACATTGTTTCGGGACTTTAGATTATTATAGATGGCGCTAGTACTCGATTACTTCGCACAAGGTTTTGTCTTTCTGGTTTACCTACTATAAGGCTGTAGGTCAAATATTCGATTATCCTGTTTATACGATTTGGTAAATCTGGTAATTTTACCTTAGCCGGGGAAACCAGACAAGTGCAGAATTGTTACCGTAATACGAGTATAATTATCTGCCAACAATCTGAAATATGCAGGTTCCCTCACGATGTTTTTCCTCACCACCGAACAAATAAATATGATTAAATTATCCTTGTTTGTCTGCGATATGTTCATTTCTAGTATACTGTTGCGACCTAGGTTTAATCAATGGCGTAAATGGTATCATTCGATAAATTATCATAGTTCTGATAATAAATCTTAATAATATTGATGGATTTTTGAAGTAAAAGCAATAACACGATAAGATTTGGGAAAAAATAATCAACTCACGATTACAATCAAATTTCACGCGCAGGAAACTATTTGCACAGCTTAATATTTAAATTATTTTATTTTACAATTTAATCAGACTGTTGCATGTTATAATAAAACGCTCTAATAAAGATTACAAGTAGGTAGGTATTATAAGCATTACTTTACTTCAATGTTTGTTGGTTATTTGTCTTTTGGCGGTTATGTATAGTAACGTTACTGTCATTATAATATTACTTACTAATGTATTGTATTAGGTACCTACTTAATGGGTTATTCGAGATCTAACTTTCGTGGCAATCTACAAATATTCTAACAAAATAACATAACTTTGAACTGTATTTAAAATTTTGATGTATATTTTACAAGAATAATGGATTGGATGACTACAATGATTCTTATCAAATAATAAATTGAGACAACGACACATGACTGGTCCCAAACTAAGGTTTTCCCTTATGCCATGGAAATGACACAAATATCTGTTTCATTAACAAACATTTGTGTTGGTGCGGGAATCGAACTCGCGACTCTTGCGTCTCAACTGGCACTCAAACTGCGCTAAACGGGTCGTCAGTTCGATCCCGAAGATTAATATATATATCAGTTATACATAGTAAAACAAAAAGTCATCCAAAGAGTGGTTTTGCTACTACGCTCAATCTGAATTTATGAAAATATAAGTGGCCTGTTTCTATAGGAATTTCAAGAACATAAACCTAACACTCGGAATTGTAACACAATGTTAGGTATCGACTGTGACGTAATCAACATTTAAATTAGTATATTTTAAATAGACAGATCAAACACAACACGGGTACTTTTTGGTACATTTGATTTGCATATGAAAATCGAATTGTGTAAGCGTTACCCGCGACTTGTAATATCGTTGTTTTTAATGTTTCATGCTGCAGCGTTCAGCTCGCCTCCCCCCACGCTCCCTTTGCTTCGAAGGGATAAGGGCTGTTAGTTTATTTTAATACAACAGTGAAATTTAAAATTCTTCCAATTAAGTAAGAACGTAGGTACGAGTTGGTACATGCAAATTTTCAAGTCGATGTAACGTTGTTTTTTATGATGTTAATCTACTTTATCATAAAGGTAGGTACTTCATAGCGTATATATTAAACATTGTGTGTGAGGTACGAGTATATATGGTGAATGGCAATTAATTCTTAAACAAGGAAGTTATTATTCTAATTACTTGATGGTATTAATTGCTATACTTATTAAATACACTTGGTGACTTTTGATTAAACTTTTAAAATGGTTCTTACTGTCCCCATAAGTTCTTTACCGTTTAACCTTTTTTTAAGAAGGCCCAGTTTTCATTAATTATAATTAATTTTCTTACAGAAAAGCACAAAGTTATAGCGCTTAAACACTCGCGTAAAAAGTGATGAGCGTTTTAACAAACCGTTAAGAGTACTTTTAGGGTACGGAAGTGCGCAGCCGTATCTGGGGTGCTTCCTTATTTTCACTGCATCTCTTGCAATTTACGTCCCTATAACATTATACTGACTCGTAATAAGGCCACAGGCACGCAGGCACGCTGGTCGCTCAATACAGGTCATTCCGAAGGACTGAACATGTTACCATCATAGTAAAAGCATATATTATTAAGTCGTGTGTGAGTTAAGGTTCAGCGTGCCTTTTTCCCCGTCCTAAGAAGTTGATTTACGCCTAAAAATAACACCTGGTAAAACGGCTATGTGTCAGATAAAATTTAATCATTAGCATTTGCAGTACCTAAGTTTCACGATAACGCCAGGGTAATGTAAATAATTATAGGCTCTAATGAAGCTTTAATTAAATTTAATTTAAATGACTTCAATTTAAACATTACTACTAGTACTTACATCGATCCAATATTGGATGGATTATTGTTACTATGACTTAGATATTAAGAAACTTAAAAATCATAAAATATGGTGCACCAGGGTACAATACCTAAACTTAGTATTTAAGTACCTATACATATAATATTGTGTTGCCAGTTTACTTAGGATATTAATATCAATAACCTTCTTGTCGTGCTCAAATGTAACAAACAATATTTTGTATGAAATTTGTAAATCCGAAAAAATATTTGTATTAAAAACTTAGATGTTATTTAGTATGGGCAACAGATTTTTTCTAAGATTTGTAAATATTCGTAGTAAAATGTTTTGTTTATGATGTTAGCTATGTAGTTCTGTGAGGTTGTTGATGTTTTTGAAATAACCCTGTATATTCAACAAACAAAGTTAAGATCTGATGATATGACACATTTTAAACCAAAAACGTTAAAACTGATTATGTAGATTAGTCACATAAACCTCCTACAAGGTTTGTTGAAATAGTCAGATTTAATCAAAATACTAGAAGTCAACAAACAGTTGTAAAGGCGAATGGGGGAGGGGCCGTTCCCCGCTTGATTACTTACGTCCAAGATAAGCGTAGCACGTAGATATGTCCTTAGACTAGGGACGTTTGAACATTGCGGTGACGCTGCATTATCAATGTATTTTTCTTTCAAATAAATAGTGAGGCGTTCAGTTACGCGTGGTTCCACACGAGCAATCAACGTAGTCGACCACGCGCGGCCGGGTTGTGTGATAACGTTAATTAACTAATACAAATAATATATTCAAATAAAAAAAAACATTGCTCTTCAATATTTCTTTACGAAACAGTGTGTAGTTTAGTGATATCAAAATGAATACAAAATCAGAAAGAGAGACTAACGGCGAATCGCCCAAACATTTTAAATATGAATCTCCGTTAACAAAATCAGTGCCAAATATTTTCTCGAGGTTGCTGTTTTGTTGGATGTTTCCAATTTACCACAATGGTATGTCAAGAGATTTAGAAGAGTATGACTTGGTGCCAGCTAAAAATGTATACAATTCTAAGGAAGCTGGGGACCGATTAGAAGTGTAAGTAATTTTTCATACAAATTATACCTAATATTAAAATTTTACTGATACACACATTTAGTTGATAGACGTTCGTCTAGGTAAATCTAATAAATTTGCAGTAGCTAATAATGAAAACCAATTGTATAAAACTTACATACCTACATTGAAAAAAAAAAAACGAAAAAGTTGGTCGTTATAATCACAAGACCTCCTAATAAAATAAGTTATAAATAAGACCTTAACAATATAAACGAGTAATTATCTGCTATTTCTTGTATATTGACAAGTTGCAGTTCCTTTTTGTAAGACTAACAGCTGATATATTTTACGCTTATATTAATGATCTAAGTTGCTAAAAGGGTTTTAAGTTGTTATTAATTTCATCATTGAAATGAAACATTTGATAGTGTAGGTTCATGTAGCAGGTATTCTATGAAATCGGCCGTTTACAGACGCGGCCGGCATGGTTAGTTTAGAACGCTCACTATTACATTACGAGTACATGTATCATGAAAAAACTCATGCACAATGGTTATATTTTAAATGTTTCTTAGGTTAGGTTATAATTTGGCAATTTACGTACACTGAACTTGGCGTCCGTACGTAAACAGCGAATTATTCAAATACTTGCGACAAGCAAAACAAAGTCGGGTTTAGGTACGTATCTCGAAAATGGCTAGACCGATTTTAATAAAATTTCATTCTCGGAATTAGCTTTCGCTCTTAATTACTTTATATACTAAGGGTCTCGTTCACCACCTCCGAGTAAAGTGTCAAGTAATTATGTCAATTATAGTGGGTTCGGAGAAAATTGGCCCCTGGTATTTTTATTGAAAAAAAATAATTAAATTAAACTAGGCCGCGGATATGTTAAGAAGAAATAAGGAAAAAGTAATTAAACCGGAAGTTATACTTAATCGCACGAAGGGATTTCCACCATATATTTTTAAATCAGATTTATGCTGTTAATTTATTGCATTATCATATCATACAGACGTTTACCAATTACCAATGGTAACTGAAGATTGATATGACATTTTGAAGTATCCAAATCGACTAAGATATGATTACATACTTACCACATGTGTTCAAGCGTGTTGTCAACCGTGGTGATTAAGCCTAATCCCGTCGTAGTAGCGATAACTTGATTTTTATGATGGAGGCCTATGCCCTGCAGTGGGACGGTATATAGGCTGATACTTTACTGTTTATTTATTTATTTATTTATTTATTTAAACTTTATTGCACAAAATTTGTAACAATAGGCGAACTTAATGCCCACATGTGTTACCTTCAGAATTTTCTAATTTACCGTTAACTCTAATATGAAAATCATAATAGAGTTGTTGGAAGGGAACATTTGTATCCCAAGTAGTTTTCCGTTAGGCTAATTTCTTCCACTTACCAATCGATATTGTCATTAAAGATACATTTCCCAATAAACCTTAGGCTTAGACTCTTTCATTTCTTCAAAGAATACTTTAAGTATATTTTATTTCTTAAAAATAAATAAAGACTGAAATCTCCTGTAATTTAAAAAGTAAATCGTTAAAACCAATACAATTTAAATATTTAACTCCACCCTATATAGAAGTAGATATCTAAAGTAGGCAGTTAAATCGTTAATAGTTACTGTATCAATTACCTAGCTGTCTCCATAACGTGTCATTAAGGTTAATAACTGGGTATTTCCAGCGCCACGTGCCTCCTCGCCTTTTAAGAATGAGGCCATCGAAAATAATAATTTGGGAGCACTGTATTATATTTTTTTTTTCAAAATTTAAGTCCATTAAAGTAAAATACTTACTTAAGGTTTGTTTTCAAAGATTTTCTTGCACGAGTTGGCCTTCGTATTCCAATAAACTCATACCCACCTAGCACCAAGTACTTGAACGTATATTATATTTTTGTTACTTACTAAAAATAATGAAATGTGTCACATAACTGAATTCTGGGTGCATATTTCCTGCAAACTTTACGTTTCAGGGTTTTATGCCTTTGCCTCTAAATACGAGTATAACTTTACCTAAGAATTGTACCTAAATATTGGTTTTTAAGATTTATCTGTAGGTATCATAAGTTTTTGCCTCGTGACTTTGGCCGAATGGAATAGTTTCTTTGGACACCCTTATTTTAAGGTTTTGATATAAATAACTACCTAAGTATGTATATTAAAAAAGTCTTCATACTGTTTTCAACAAGAAAGGTTCTCTTGATGTAAGTAATTAACTTGCATCTCTTACCAAGCATACTTACAAGTCTTCTTCATACACAGATCGACCCTTAAAAACGTCATACAGAAATACAAAGTGCCATTGAACTTCTATTCTGTTTCAATAAAATTCTACGTCTTTTCCTAAGGTCTCTTCAGTCACCTGGAGAATTTAAAGAGACCTTGATTTTATAATATTGGCGGCAGTAGAGCTGATATCTTTTTGTAACAGATCCGCCTGCTCGAGTGCTACCTATCACATAAAAAAACACCTAATTACTAAAAAAAGTTAGTTAGTATGTTAAGTACAATATCAAAAATGAAGTCTCGTCCGTTTAACTTTGATAAACCTTTATTAGATCGATTTCTAGATTACTCTTATAATCGGTATAATGACTTGAATAAATAACCGAATGATTAGATTAAACGTTAAATAATAATAAAAAATTACCACGAACTCTCGAGGTAAATACCTACTAGATATAATTTATGAACGAAAACTGGGTCCGTTTCACAATGTACATATAGATAAAGCATCACATAGCTATAAATTATCTTAAGGATAAAAGTTGCAATTAAGATAATCAATGAAATTATTATGATGACAATTTAATACATACGTAGGTATTACAGTGAAACTTGGTTAAATATGGACCTGGATAATTGAGTAACCTCTATAACTGGAACTCATGCTGAGGCTGAGGTTGGGACTGAATTACCTCTGTTAGTGTTCTGAAGCAAACCAGGTATAGAGAATACCTGGGTTTCGTTCATTCGATTTAGCATCATATAGTTATCTCTATAATTGAGATAACATCGTTGTGTTTGTTTACTTTCCTACTTTTTCTTATCGCACCCCCTAATTTAACTACGTAAGTAGGTATTTTGAGCCTCAATAGCCCACAGTTATAGTTTCGCTTTCACTAATATGTGAACTGTAAAGTCGGGTATCTAAGATGGCAAAGGCATTCAAACGTTGCCTATAAATTGATTAAATAAGAAAAAGCATGGATGTTTATCCGATTTCTTAAAGAATGCGAAGTAAGCAAAGTAAGCCAAAAAAAGTAAAAAAATTAAAAAGCGTGCATGAGGTACCTAGGTTACCACCGGTTTAGTCTATTTAAGTTCAAAACCCTTCTCGCGTAGTGGTGGCATAGAGTTATGCCCACAGGGAACTAACTCCACGTAAACTCTTAAAAAAACTTATTTATTTTATTTAGCCTCTATAAGGTCATTACTTTTCAAGTGATAGTTTCTCGTGACTTCAATCAAATCATGACATTAATTTCAATATCATCAACGTTCTATAAAATTACAAGATACGAAGGATTTATTTTAATCAGCTTAATACTAATGAATGTATGTATAGGTACAGAGAGGTAAATGCTAATAATATCTAAATCTGGCAAGTTTCTTCAATCGACTCTACTTTTAATGTGAAACACTTTTGGTTCAATTCAATTAGAGAAAAGACGGATTGCAGTTATCCGACTTGTATCAATCTGTTCATACTTTGCGTTGTTTCGTGCATGTCTACTGTCCATAATATTTTAAGGCGTCACCCAGGGTCCAGCCTGAAAACCAGCGCTGATGCAGCTGCTCGCAGCGGCTGCAGCATTATGCTGAACCTTGTAGGCCGCAACTTCTATGTTCCTTTATTTTATCTTTTTGTCTATATGTAAATATGTTGTGGTCAAAAAACGTTTTCTTACTCTTATAATCAAATAGGTTAATCTTTGTGTATTCCCCACAGGTACTGGACTAGAGAAGAAGCCGTGGCGAAGGCGGAAGGGAGAGAACCGTCTTTAATAAAAACTTTATTTAAGGCATTTTGGTGGTCTTATATTCCTGGTGGCATCATGCAATTTCTATCGATTGCAATAAGGTATTTCATTGTACTAACAGTTAGGTTATTAAATAATTATTTACCATTATTTAGAGCTCTACCTATATTAATTGCCTATGTTAATTTTAACCTGCCCTGTTAGTTTGACTGACTGTAGATAAAACTTCAAATACCTTATCATAGTTACGGATTAGACAAAGATATTAGGATGTCTGTCTGTAACTATATTATCATATGTAGGTAGTAAATTACCTACTTACAATAAATAACAAAACTCGATATGTCTGTTTCGTAAAACAATGGTCTTTTTGGTGAGCAATGAACTAGATCAATCAATCAATTAAAGACATCAATTAATATGCAATGATTAGACAAAGACAGCAGAGCATTTTACTTCTACTTTGCGTAGGATAAAAGTGTACCTGATCAAAGTATTCGTCTATATATTATTTTGATATAACAAATAAAACTCTGTTCCGTCTTCGACAATAGTCTACGATCGGCAGACTAAAGCACATAAGACTCATATACAAACTACAAGCTCTTACTACTAATTTATGATTTTTTAAATTTAGACTGAGAAAAAATGGTCAAATTTTCTAAATCAACTTTCCTGTCGACAGAACATTCACCCCGCTGTTATTTGCTGAGTTGCTGATGTTCTGGTCAGTGAACTCAACCATGTCTAAAGACACAGCGGCGATATACGCGGCCAGTATGGTACTGGCTAATTTGCTTTCGGCTTTCTTGGCCCATCACGGCGGCCTCTACTGCCAGCAGATCGGTATGAAGCTCCGGGTCGCCACCAGTTCACTCATGTTCAGAAAGGTAAGAAGAAGAAGAGAGAGGTAAGGGGAAGTTACAAAATAAGACTGGTCTACACAGTGCGAACTGCTGCCTAGCAAGTAGACAATTACTAGACTTGCAATGTGATCCACTTCCGAGCTCATGCGAGTTACGCGTAAGTGCTGTCAATCAATGCGAATTAATGCAGTGCAGCTACTTGGTTCAGTCTCCAAGGTTCTTTTGGTCACCTTGGTAAACTAAACAAGAATTAGTTAATCTTGTCCGTAAATGGCGCGGCGTCAAGCAGTTTAGCTCTTGGACAAAAGGGTCTCAGACACAAATATTACAATATACTTAAGGGGCTATACGAATTAAACTAGCGCCGCCAACCTATTTACACTGATTGTGGCGAAAATACGATATTTTTTAAGAAAGCAAAACATTACAGACTTAGATAAAAGTAAATAGAATTTTTCAAGATGCAATACAATTTATAAAACACGCGACAAGTAACAACAATGTCAATTATATTGCTAAAAGTGGCCGTTTATAGCAATAATTAACTTTATTGTTACTTGTCGCGTGTTAGAAATATTGTATTGCATCTTGAAAAATCCAATTTACTTGGATCTACTTAAGTCTGTAATGTTTTATTTTCTTCAAAAATATCATATTTTCGCCACAATCAGTGTAAATAGGTTGGCGGCGCTAGTTTCATTCGTGTAGCCCCTTAATATGAAATTCGACTTATCTATATACATATTTCGATGAGATAGACTAATTTATATTCACAATATCGGTATATACTTACCTATCTATAATTCTGAAACGAAGATGTGATCAATGTTACTACCAGCAAAGTTTGGGTTTCTGTACCTAAATTGACCATGACTTCTCGCTTCAGAGTGAACAGAAATGAAATTCTAAAAGCAGCTTACGTGTTTGTTCTTATAGATAATGCGAATGAACAATAGCGCTCTCGGCGATACCGCAGCCGGGAAGGTGGTGAACATCCTCTCGAACGACGTGCAGCGGTTCGACTTGGGGTTGATGTTCCTGCACTACATTTGGATCATCCCCATCCAGCTGTGCGTGGTGTGCTACCTGGGCTACATGCAGGCGGGGTGGGCGGCCATCATCGGCCTTGCTTCGCTCCTTGTCATTGCGGTCCCGATTCAAGGTCTGTGATATATGGTTCAAGGGTTTGTCTTTTAATGTGGTAAGTGGCGGACGGATAACCTCATGGCAAGCGATGGCCGCCGCTAATGGAGTCACAGGTGCTCTGCTGACTTCTTAACTCTCCTTCTCCCCTGTCGGCACCTTCACTCACATGGCGATGCTCAACGCCGATTTTCTGTAAGGTCGTGGTATTTCTCCCGTCAAGCTAGCCCATTCATGTCGAAGCATGGCTCTCTTCTCATGTGTGTTACAGTTATTGTTTCATATTCTTGCTGCTAATTCTGCTATAATAATGAGAACGCATTTTATTTACTCAACAAGCATACCTTCTTAGTGATATTACTAAAAGAGCGAAATCCGAGAAAATAATTTATAGCCAACCCTCTAAATAAATAATTTTCTCGAACCTTAATTTTACAGGTGTTATTGGTCAGACCCTCGGAAAAGTAAGGTTCGCGACTGCGTTGAAGACAGACGAAAGAATTAAAGTTATGACTGAGGTTATCAACGGGATTCAGGTAAAAAACGTGTATATTTTAAAGAAAAATAGGTAGTAGTAGATAATGTTAAAAACCTTGGTGCCGACTTATCAGGGTTTTCTCATTTATTTAATGCATGTTAACTATTTTAGGTGATAAAAATGTACGCGTGGGAGATACCTTTTCAAAAGGTAGTAGGCGAGAGGCGCGCCGATGAGATGAAACAGGTCAAACTAGCCTCCATCCTCAGGACTGTCTTCCTGGGTCTGATGATCTTCATTGAGAGGACGGCGTTGTTCATTACCATTCTCGTGTTCGTTCTCGGCGGGAATAGCATGACCGCTAACGTTGTAAGTATTTCATCATTCATGATGACGCATATATATACTTAGGTATATGTAAGTATCTGGAAACATATTTATTGAATTGACTTATTTCAGATATACCCTCTACAGCAGATTATGAGTGTAGCCCAGTTCAACATAACCCTGGTGCTACCGCTGGTGCTCGCTTTCACGGCCGAGCTCATTGTCTCCATAAAAAGAATTAAAGAATTCCTCACTTCAGGTGATTAATACAATCTATATTGAGAGACTTATCATAAGTCATCATTCATTGTCATTATTCGTACACAAATTTTACACGTACAAAAGATTAAATAATCATAATATTCCTGGCTGTTCCTATGACTTCAAGAATTACAAAATTTGACTGAAACAATAGCTATGTATGTATACATACGTAACTAACGTATGTATACATATATTGCGTTACCAACGATTAATATTGTGTCATTATTTTGGTAAAGATTAGGATCGTTTATTCACTTAGCAAGTGAAAAAAGTGTACCAACTCACAGTGGGTTATTTAAGAAGAAACAGATGAAATAGTTTACAAGTTTGCATAGGTGGATTGGACTTATCTCTTTAGATTTTACAGATTCTATCTCACAATAGAGATGACAATATACCTATCTATTTCATATGGAGCTTTACGCGCAAAAACTTACATAATTAACAATGTTAACAATTGGGTCTAAGAAAGAAAGGGTGGAGAAATAATTATAAGTTTTAGAGAAGCGCTCTTCAAAACTGATCATTTTATTGATGTACCTAATTTGATTAACTAATTACAAAACAAGGGTGTTATGGATACCTATACTAGAAGCTTACCTGCCAAACTTTATACTCTTTGATTCCATCATCTGTTTAACTACCCAGGGTTATGGTTGGGTAGATTTAAGATACCTTTATAATAAGTTTATCCGTATAAACTTATCTTCACTGCAGCTTGTGGCATTACCCTTGACATATAAGTACGAGTAGTTAATCAAAATCCTCGTATGTATTTCCCAATATTTTTTTTCAATTACAATTACAAATCACATCACTTACAAGATTATAGCCGCGTGATTCATTCAACATACGATTAGAGATAAAATAAGTCAAAGAGTTTTGATATAAGGTAAAATAATGTACATAATTAAATATATGGATGTGATGCAGCAAACAACCACATTTAGCAGTTTTCTAGTTTTTCGGCTAAAGTAGGAAGAGTGATCCGGAATTTCGCCTTAACTCGTAGATAAGTACGCATAGTAATGTTGATAGAAAAATTTAAAAATACCACCACCGCACCCAACTATTAAAAAAAAACTAAGCCTGGGGTTTATTAACTGTTAAGAAAACCATTATGATTAAATTATGAATGAATGTTCTATTTCTTTTATTTTGAAATAAGCTTTTGGCTAGGTACTAAACTAAACTGAAACAAACTGAACTGACATATAATATAACGCCTGTTAACTAGACAATCCTCAAACACTCGTATTAAGTAATGAGCGTATCATTAATTTGTAAATTTTTATTGATGTTCATCGATCCTTTTATGTAGGAGGAATCATCAGTCAAAGACAGAAATCTGGGAAAACTTTTCTCATACCTACATTTTATTCTGTATAAAGATTAGGTAGGTAATCAACTAGAATCAAAAGGCAGACAAATGTTTTTAGTGTTTTAGATTTTATTTCAATCTAAGTAAGAATGCAGTTTCAAACATCTAAAACATATGGTTTGTAGAGGTATAGACACCTTTCAGATGTTTTAAATACGAATACGTTAGGATAATGTACTGCCCTTACTGATGTGTCTCGAACGTTCACCCTGTAAGTAGGTATAGTTTCACTGGATGTAAGATTATTTAAGTTCCATATAAGATACTAAGCTAAACACATACTTAGGTACATAGTAACGGGGGACAAACATCGCTTGCCAGTCATGCTTACTTGTGGATTTATCTAATCTACATTTATTGTATATTTACTTGTGGTGGCATTTTATCAATTAATGTGTGATATTTTATGAACTCACGGTTTTTCAGTTAACAATGCACAATAAAATAAACATGATTCTTGAAGGTCATGTTTTTGTACGTACTTAGATAGGTATTTTTCGAGAACAAATTTGTACCTACTATACAGAAAATTTTATTTTCAGAGGACAGACCTGACCTGGTTAAGAGCATAGACCAGACCACGCCAATGCATAAATTGTTCAACAAACTGTCGCCTACAATGCAAAGATCAGAAGCTAATATCCGACCAGTTTCATACCACAAGTCGGATGACTTACCTCCTCCCTACGGTATGTGAAACAATATTTCTTTACAAATCTATAGGTATTCAAAAATAATAATTGTTTAAGTGTCTACGTGTATACAAAGCATGTTTACCGGTTAGTTAGTGTTTAAGTGTCTATTCGTCTCTGTCGTAAAACCCTAGGATTATAATATTTGCACACTGCGATGACTGATATAACTGAGCAGAATGAAACGGATCTCACCGATTTGGTGTATTTATTACAATTAAAATCCTCCCCCAAACGGAGAACTACATTACATTTCTGTGATGCACTAGCACTTATAAACCTTACTGTGAAAATGATGAGTATAAGGAACGCCTGTGCTCCTAAACTTGATTAGCTTCCCTGCTAGTATACTTTGGCAGGCAATGATATAAGAAAGAGTTCTTAAAAAAGAGATTTTTTTCACAGAGCCATTCCAACGTACCAAATTCCGAAGAAGCATCTCCCAGCCCAGCGGGGACCTGGCGGTGGAGTTCCGCGACGTGTCGGCCAGCTGGACCGACGACACCAGCCGCTGCGCGCTCAAGAATGTTTCCTTGAGGCTGCGCAAGGGCAAGTTGTGTGCCATCATTGGCTCTGTGGGCTCTGGCAAGGTATGGTTTTAAAGGAACTCGATATGAGCAAATTAATCAATTCATACTATTTTAGGTGGTACTTCGGTAGGTAACATAACGTGAGGGGAGGTTTAGTGAAGACTGAAAACTGATTTAAGCATAGGATAGATAAAGCGGCATTTAGAAATTTTAAAGTGCAACCCGTCAGTTCTGTTGTTCCGATTTTGCTAATGGCCAACAAAACCAAAGCGTCTTCATCGGCCAAAACAGATTGTCGCACTGTAGAGTCAACCACACATCAGATTACCACAACCTGTCTAATTTCCTCAATCGATATTCAACCTAATGTCTATAACAGTATGATGAGAGTCAAAGTTTGTCAGTGTTGTATACTTTGATGTGTGGCTATACGCTCCTAGTCCATACCTACCAGTCTTCTGTGTGAAGCCTGAGTTACGTATCGGTACAATGGCTCTTGTTCCGCCAGTCGTCGCTGCTGCAGCTGCTGCTCAAGGAGCTGCCTTCCCACGCGGGTAGCGTGACCGTGGCCGGCAGCACCTCGTACGCCAGCCAGGAGGCGTGGCTGTTCCCCAGCACTGTGCGAGAGAACATTCTCTTCGGACTGAGCTTCGACGCAGAGAAGTACAAGAAAGTGCGTTAAATTAAATTATTTAGAGTAATATTTAAGTTCTTAGACCTATTTAGTTTTAAAAGACTTACGATCAAATGAAAATAATTGAAGCAAAGAAGGGATCCAACATACAGATGAATTTTTAATTATAAAGTAGGTAAGACCAGTTTCAGTGATTTTATGCAAATAAATAATATTTCTGTTTCTGTTTACTGAAATGACAGTGGAAGTAAAAAAAAACTTACGGAACAACTTATTTGTTATTTTTAAAATACTTAACATATGCCATGTAATAAAGATGCGAGGAGTTAGTTCAATTTAAATGGTGTCCGCAAAGACGATGAAATTAAAAAAAATACTGTTTTTCTTTTCAAGACACTTATGTGTACAGCCCTCGTAATTACACGATTTTTGCGTTCCCAAGGTGTGCAGGGTGTGCTGCTTAGAGAAGGACTTCAAGCAGTTCCCCTACGGCGACCAGACGCTAGTGGGCGAGAGGGGGGTGTCCCTCTCCGGCGGCCAGCGCGCCAGAATCAATTTGGCTCGCTCTGTCTATAGAGAGGTACGTAATTGCTTTCTTATTTGCTGCACAAACACTCCGCTCATAACTCAATAACATACCAGTGCTCGTATTTGTTTGCTTCCCGCAGACTTCATGTAATGAACTTTTACAATGTCGGGGTAGAATTTTTGGCTTTACTTTTGTGGCTAATAAAAATACAAAAATTCTTTGTTCAATTTGGATTTTTAAGGACACATAAATGCAATCAAATACCTATGCAATCTACCGCTGATTCGGAATGAATATTAAAAAGACCCAGCAAGAAAACTCAGTAGTCATTAAACTTTTCAGTAATCTTTTGATTTGTGTGTATGTTTAGTTAGTGTACCCATATGTTACGAATCATTTTAGCCGTTAGTATTACCCAGTGACATTCACAATGACATGATTTTTTTGACAAAGAATAAGGTTTGTATGGTAAGAGATATCAACTTGTTATTTCCTTGTAGACGGATTACATTATTATTTAGTTGTTATTACGCCTTTATGCTCTTCGTGATAAAAGATCTAGTTGTAACACTTACAAGGAGCAATTAATGGATTTGGTTTTATCGCTTTCTGACTTCATATAAACAATCTCAAAGCCGTTTTATTTTGGTGTCGTAGATATCTCTCCTTTAAATCCTTTATCGAATGCTTCGAATGATTTATTGTGCGTATCAATTAATTATTTTATGCACTGATATTATTTATTACCCTTTCGAGACTGACAAAATGTATTTTCTTTGCCATCCATTACCTATGTTGGGTACATTAATATCTGGGACTTTAACCTGGTTCAAATTGGCGCAAGGAATCCCTAAGCTAAAAGCCTAGAGACACGCCCTTCAATGTTTGATGGCAGACAATTCTGTTTTTGGGTAATGTTTGATAAATTGTATAACAAGGCGAAACAGGTACCTAGGTATACACGAGCGATAGAGTAGATACATGTTATTCCTAAGAAAAGATTACAACAGTAGGTGAATAAATTGACATCCCTATTTTGTGCAAATGTAGTTCTTTATAAGACAGTTGTTGTGAAGGGTCGGTGCATATTAGCAATCTTTTTCATTAGCCATAACTAAAATAGTTTTCATAAGCAATTACCACTGACTGCTTTTATTTTTATGACGAATTCTGATCTTCTTTTCAATTTAAATTTAAATTTATTTATTGCGTATCACATTGCAATTACATAGGATGGAATAAATATAAAAGTACCTAAATACAAGTGACGCATGTAAATGTGACGATGTTTTTGTTTTGTCATTATCATGGCTTTCTCGATCCTGTACAGGCTGACATTTACCTGCTGGACGACCCGCTCTCGGCGGTGGATGCCAACGTGGGCCGGCTGTTGTTCGAGGGCTGCATCAACGGGTACCTGCGCGGGCGCACCAGGATCCTCGTCACGCATCAGATACACTTCCTTAAGGCCGCTGATTATATTGTCGTCTTGAATGAGGTAATATATAAATAGACAATTTTTCCTTGAATTCATTGTATTTTCTTGAATTCAGTCTCGCAGTTAACGTGTTAATAACAAAAAGTAGTATTCTTGTTAGAAAAACCACTCTTAGTAAGATATTGATGTTTAGAGGTAATCTGTTTGACGAAATAACTAGACAGGTAACTAAATAACTAGATAGGTACTTCTTATCGAGGTAGAGAGTACAGGGTGAAATCAATATCGTTCCGGAGAAATGTAAACTTACCGATGTTGTAGCGGTTTCAAGTCTTTGATTGAACTTCTCTCTCATGTTGATTTTCCGCGAATTCTGTTTCGTCTTTGCAATACTATTGCAAATGTTGGAGAGAGTGACTGTGGGAGAGCCATGCTTCGGCATGAATGGGCCGGCTCGACCGGAGTGATACCACTGCCTCACAGAAAACCGGCGTGAAGCAGCCCCTGTGCTGTGTTTCGCTGAGTGAGTGAGGGTACCGGAGGCCCACCCGGGGGGAAGGGGATGAAAGGTTGGCAGCGCACTTGTAACTCCACTGGTGTTGCAAGTGTCCATGAGCGGCGGCAATTGCTTACCATCAGGCGATCCGCCTGCTCGTCTGCTACCTATCTCATAAAAAAAAAAATGTAAAGTCCGGTCTATAGTCTAGTCCGTGAGCTCCGAGGAACACGGGGCAGAAATTATGAATTAATTAACTAAGTATATGATTATTTGAAATAAAATAAAAAAATCGGGCCGGTCGAGATCGACACAAAACTAGAATGGTATGAGGTACGTGTGACGTCATAAAAGTTTCGTATAATTCCATTAGTCCTTTATTCTCTGGACCTCTATACTTGCATTGCACCATACTGACATAATTATGTAGGTAACTTAACTACTTTTTTTGAAGTAGTAACTAAACTTGTCTAAATATTTAGTATTTGATTATATGTAACGCTTTTAAATAATATTTACTGGATTTCTTTTTTTTTATACAGGGCCGTGTGGAAAACATGGGCACGTTTGATGAGCTGGCAAACTCAGGAAA
Source organism: Cnaphalocrocis medinalis (assembly GCA_014851415.1). Classification (NCBI taxonomy): domain Eukaryota; kingdom Metazoa; phylum Arthropoda; class Insecta; order Lepidoptera; family Crambidae; genus Cnaphalocrocis; species Cnaphalocrocis medinalis. Next base: position 9,668,170 of record CM026276.1, read on the forward strand.
AGATTTTTCTATGATGCTCGCGTCACTACAAGAAGGGAAAGACAAGGATGCCGATAGCGTCGGCTCTGGAGTGGTAAGCATTTCTTACTTGCTGATATTATAACAAAGTAGGTATGTAGGTACCTACTAATAATATTTTGGGAAACCCTTATAAGTAGTTAGTTTAAGATCCGAATTAGAAGCAACTATGTTCGTACTAGGTAGGTACGAGTTTCTGCTCTCACCATGATTCAAATCTTTGCGCTCGTTCACCCATAATAAACGAATGTAACTGTATGTGTAATGTAATGTGTTAGTTATCAGATTTTATTTGCATCTTTACAAGTAATTCACCCATAAGATTTTATGATGAATAATTAACATCATATTCATAATATTCCTTTCGGAATTTAAATAGATAAGTAAATAAGATATGTTGGTTATTTTTGTGCTCCGAGTTCAATTGAATTCTTGACCAACAAGCAATCCTTGAGCAGAGAAATCTGAAACTGATTTAACTTTACTAATATCCGGACAACAGGAGAGATCTAGCTCTCGAGGCGGGTCCGCTCTCGACCTCAATGGGCGGAATCGGGGTCGCATTCTGAGCATTTATTGAAACTAATCTCAAATGCTGGCCTTGCATCGCCAGCACGGGCCGAGTGGTGAACTCGAGTGACTTGTTTGCTTTGCAGCGTGTTTGCCACTATAATTAGATGTATTCTAATTAAAATTATAATCAACAATTTCCTTAATTTTGAAGTAGATTATAATACACGTACGTACGATCATAGTAGGTTGACCTACACGTAATGCGCAGTGAGCATAGGTACTATAATAACATAGTCGGTTAGCGACACTACTTATTACTCTTTAATTCTGGTTTTAATGAATAAGGTCATTTAGAAAACGGGTGTTGCACTGATAGTTGTTATTATTTTATTTACTTATCTTCTGGGGTCTTTTCCATTCTACTCTGAACATAATATATAAATTAAGGCTTAACAGCACAAGGCTTTAGTATTTTTCGAAAACAACCACCTTTTCAGAATTTACAGCTTTAACTTCAGCGGTCGCTGTAGGAAGAGTAGACGCCCTTTGCCAAGATCATCAGTGAAATAACATAATATGCAGCTGCACTAAATGGGATTTCCCATATAAATCAAAGCATACCAAAATTTATTTGTTGAATAAGACCGCATACGAAATTCGTAGTATTTTATGGAATACAGTTCTCTAGTAAAATTGATTTGCCCATAAATAAATTTTACCAGGGACTAAACACGACCATTTTATAAAATCAAATGATGCAATTCAATATGTATGAAGTAAATCGTAAATATGTAGTCACTTTTCCCAATTTAAATAAAATTTTCATCGTAAATTTGAGTCTAGACTTCAGCAGCTTTAGTGCTACATTTAGGTACGAGTATGTAAAGTTAGTACCAAACCTGCAGGCATACATACTAGACCAATCACTCCACTGGCGTCGAGCTGTTGGCACAATCTCAAGCCGGGTGAATGCAATCATCTTTTTGTATAAGTAGTGTTTCAAACGACTCTGCTGTGCCTTCAAAAATCTTTTCTAATAGTCTAATGATAGGTACTTACCAATTAAATTTTTACAGCATGTAATTAAGTACTCTAAATACCTAACTGTTTATGTAAATACTTACTAAGATTAGAGCAACATGGTTTTGTGTAAATATAAAGTGTATATGGATAAATTCACTATATGAGTACAGTAGATAACTATGGTTTATAGAGTAGTTATCTACCTACCTAAAAGAGTAAGATTATAATTATATGACTTAAATCATTATTTTGACTAGTGCGTGGATAATCATTTTAGGCTGTAGGTACTCTTTTTTTATACTAGAGGAGGAAAATTAGTAAGAAACCACCGCCGCCCATGAACATCTTCGAGATCAGGAAGGTTGCTGATGCGTTGCCGGCCTTTTAAAAAGGAGTACGCTATTCTCTTGAAGGTCCCTAAAGAGGTCTTGAAGGTCGTTTGTCCAACAATAATACTTAATCTATGTAATCAAATCTTAAGCTCTTAATAAATCAGGCTTGCAGTAAATAGTTTAAAGGGTTTTAAATTTCCTCATGAGATTCCGCGTAACCACGTATCTTATTTCAGAGTTTGGAAGAAAAAGAAAAATCAACATTTAAAAGGACGATATCTGTGGCACATAGCGAGACGGAAGACATTGAAGAGTTCGAGGCACAAAAGCTGCAAGCCGAGGAGAGGCAGTCGGGCAACCTGAAGTGGTCGGTGGTGACCGCGTACTTCAGGTCGGGGGGCAGCGGGCTCTTCATCGCGCTGACCTTCTTTGTGATGCTCCTGGGACCTATGGCTGGTGGAGCCGTTGATTTCTGGGTCAGCTACTGGTTAGTGAAAACATCCAAAATTACTCGTATCTCACAAAGTGCACCTTCCCATATAAACCTGATCTGATACCAATTGCTTGGGACCCTGATTTTTTAAAGTTGCACCCTGTGTTCTTTGGGGTACATTCGTGTTCTCATCAGTATAATGCCCCCGATAAGTTTAAAAAACAGTTAAAAAACATGGTCTTTTTATTACATAATCATCTCAATGATGTCACATTCAAAGGCGTCTAAAGCTATGATTCGATACCCGGGACAGCCTACGACTATTTTAAATCAACCCAATTTTCCAGGCTCATAAATAATTATTTAATAACTCCTTATAAAATATTAAGAGACAAATAAGTGATAAGGAACCATTTCTGATGTATGTTTTGTGGTAGTATCTATAACATTTGTATTGAAGATAACTTCTATTTCTTTATTTTACGCTTATCATTTTTGTTTTCAAGGGCTAACAATATGGCGGCATATGAGCAGACGAACGACGGTGTACCACCCGGTATGTAATAACAAAGTCAAGCTACCCTGCCTGCTACCTGCTTAACATTCAGTTACACTCTGACAATATACTGATGCCCGTATTTATTTACCAGAGCCCGGGCTTGACGTGCAAGTGGGCACCTTCACGACGGGCCAGTACCTCATCATCCACGGCAGCATCGTGCTGGCCACCATCGTCATCGTGCACGCGCGCATCGTTCCCTTCGTCAGGCTTATCGTCAACGCTTCTAAGAACCTCCACAACTACATGTTCTCAACTATGATTAAAGGAATTATGAGATTCTTTGATACCAGCTCTTCAGGTGGGTTTTAGAAGCCAAAAAAATTACAATGATTTATGTGTGAATTGTATTTGTATTATTATTCAAATGAAATTCCTTTCTTTACAGGTCGGATTCTTAACAGATTCACAAAGGACATAGGAGCTTTGGATGAAATTCTACCCAGGACTTTACTGGATGTATTCCAAATTTATAGCAGTGTGTTCACAATCCTCGTGTTGAATGCTATTGCTCTGTATTGGACTCTCGTACCATCTTTTATTTTGTTGGGGATTTTCGCTTACATTGTCAAAATTTATCTGAAGACTGCGCAAAGTATCAAGCGATTGGAAGGAACTAGTAAGCTCTAACATTTTAAAGTTTTTTTTTCTATTCAGTTTGTACTTGTTAATGTTAATTTTATGCCTTCGTTACTTGCAGCAAAGAGTCCTGTTTTTGGAATGGTGACATCATCCCTTAATGGAATTGCTACTATTAGGTCAGCTGGAGCTGAAAGTAGGCTAATCCATGAATTTGATAATCATCAGGTAAAAATTTTATGAAAAACTAATTAATAATGATATCACACATTACCACACACGCACAAACACGTTCAAATGAACACTCATTGTACAAGTCTGCAAATGTTATCTAAATTATCGGTACAAAATTGTTCTTTAGGTTTTATTTTACTGTAATTTGACTCATAAGTTTTTTCCATAATCTCAAAGACTGCTCAGCAAAAGAGTAGGTTCGGAAATAGTTTCCTAAAACTTTCATTAAAATATCAAATGAAATTTGTTTGCAGGACCTGCACACGGCGGCTTGGAACGGTTACTTGTGCGGCGGAGCTTCGTTCGGAGTCTACCTCGATACTATCTGCACTATCTATCTCACTTTGATTATTTTCGTCTTCATTTATGTTGATTTTGGTAAGTATCAGTACTGGGATTTTAAAAAGGAACAGCTTATGTCAACATCTAGTCGAAATTGACTTTATTTTAATATAATGGTCATTGTTGTTTAACCTAAATTTTCGAACAAACAGATAAAATTATTAGTGATTACTTTTTAATGGTATTATGGTGGTCCACCTTATGAAAGCGATGGCCGCCTGGGTATTTTCGTACCACATTTTTCTCTTAATGCGCACGGTACCTACACATCTTTTAAGACTCATGTTGAACTCATTAGGGTAAACCGCAGCAAGTATCCATATGTGTCGGGTTTTCCGAGGAGTACCTACTTACCTAATGGTACCGAGGTTCAACATCATGCTATCACCATAAACTAGGATTACATTCGTTTTACCTGGATCTCGCTAGCCAGTTCGTTTCTATCAAATAGAAGCATTCTACAAATTAGTCACGGTTACTTAAACTATTCAGGTGACCTGATCGCCGTGGGCACGGTAGGCCTGGCGGTGACGCAGACCAACGGGCTGATGATGATGCTGCAGCACGGCGCGCGCATGCTCGTGGAGTTCATCGCGCAGCTCACCAGCGTGGAGCGCGTGCTGGACTACACGCGCATCGACAGCGAACCAAACCTCTTCCAAGGACGTGAGTCACACCGAGTATTCTTACTGTCAACATTACCGTCATCAACATCATTATTATCACAACAACCAGAACTATCATCATCTTAACGTGTTAATCCAGGTGCATTCAAAGCGGTCGCTTCGGAACCTAGGGTTAGCTATCTTGTGCAGTTTTTTACCTCTCAAAGTGGTTTCCAACGTGGATTGTTTCTTAACGTGAATTGTCTGTCCTGATGTCAAAAAATTTAATCCTCGGATTAAGTAATGTCTACTTTCCAAATACTCATTTTCTTTTCTGACAGTTCAACATGCGAAGTGGGTCGAGTCACACACAAAAAGTGACCCTTTTGGGATACCTACCTACGTACAATACGTACCTATGTCCTGAATTTCTTAGTAGACAAGCCAGTGTCAACGCTCTAATTCAATACGAACGTTTGTTGATTGTGATTTTCAAAAGGACTCGCTCGCTAGAGTGGAGTGCGCACAAGCGTACAAATAGGAGAGATAGGTAAAATCGATAACGAGGAGGAAGGCGATAGCTACATGTGATTCAAGCGAACTGATCACCAGTGCGTGTTAAATGAAAAGTAGGAAGCGTACTCGATTGTTTAGATTAATAAACTTACGCCAAGGCTAATCTTTGCAAAATAATTAGCTGCTCGCTTGCTAAATTACTTTAAATGTATTTCATCTATCATAATAAAAATAAGAGCGCAGCATACAAGTAAATAATAATTGTAGGTAATTATATGCAAATAAACTTTAAATGTAACAATTTTTAACATGCTTGACTTATGTGTAAGTCTATTAAGTAGTTATTTGTTAGATTATACCAGTAGAATATTGTAGTGATTCTAGTTCGTTTGCTTGTACACTATTATGTATTCTGTGGCGCGGGTAAGGGATTTCTATTTCTATTCGACAAGATTTCTATTAGTGGATTCAATTTTTAGAAATAGCTCGGCGGTCATTAATTCTCGACTGAATAGACTCCGGCAGAGATACGGCACGTATCTGGGCTGCTTTAATAGTCCCTAGCCAATTCACCTACGGAATGCACAATTTATACACAAAAAGTACAAGAATATAAAGAAACGCAGATTGCCCATAACTGCCCCATTCAGAAATATTTAATTCAACTATCACAGTGTTAATTAAAATAGTGTCAAAAAAGTCAAGTAAAAAAAAAAGCCAATCAACCTGGTCTCAAATTAGGGCAATCCCTGTATTATGAGAATAAAAATACGAAAATTTTGTCAGTGACTTTACTCACCACTTTTTAATTCGTTGGCGCATCATTTCTAAGAGAGTCTAATTTCCGCATTCAGAGACGTCATTTAACCTTAATGTTCATAATCTTAATATATAATATGATAGTCTTTTTGTGTATTAAAATAAAGATCAATATTTTCTTAAGTGACAATTAAAGTTAATTGACGTCTCTGATTACGGCAGATATTTCTGTTGTATTGAGTTAACTGAAGTGTCTCGTGTGCAGAGATCGAGTCCCCGCCGTTTGGCCCTCCGAGGGGCGCATAGTGTTCGACCACGTGAGCATGCGGTACGCGCCCGAGGAGGCTCCAGTCCTCAAGGACTTGAACATCGTCGTCGAGAGTGGATGGAAGGTATATCAGCTTCTTTCTGATAATTTTTTTTATGTGATAGGTGGCAGACGAGCAAACGGATGACCTGACGGTAAGAGATTGCCGCCGCCAACCTGCAACACCAGTAGCCTCAAGTGCGCTGCCAACCTTTAACCCCAATTGAACCTCCGGTACCCTTACTCAATCGATATTCGAGTAAACAGGAGAAGATACTAAATTTATTAGTACACTTCCATGAAAGTCCTTCTCATGAATTATTGTAATGTTTAAAATACAGGTCGGAATCGTGGGAAGAACTGGTGCTGGCAAATCTTCGTTAATATCAGCTCTGTTCAGATTCGCCTATTTGGAAGGGAAGATTACTCTTGATGCACTCGACACGTCTCTAGTTGGAAGACAGGTAAGAGAAACAATTTTCACGTCTAGGTACATAAATGTACCTTATAATATGTGGGATTTACTGGTTCATTTGTTTTTTTTTTTTTTTATAATCTGTGTATGTTTATATTTTTGAAGTGTTTTTAAACCTAAAGATTTATTCTGTCTTTCAGGAGCTGCGATCAAAAATCTCTATTATTCCACAAGAGCCCGTCCTATTCTCGGCTACAATCCGGTATAACTTAGATCCCTTCAACATCTACAGCGACGCTGAGATTTGGCAGGCTCTCGAGCAGGTTCTTAAATAAAAATAACGCTTTTAAGATAAGCTTTCAATGATGGCTTTTATATTCCTATTAAAAAAAAGGACTCTACCTTAGAGATTAGTAGTGATAGAAATGTAATTTAAACAGAAAGTAATTTAGATTTTTTCATATTTATTTCGATTACAATATTTATATTATTTTCATTTAACAGGTGGATATGAAATCTGCAGTTCCATCGTTGGATTTCAAGGTGACTGAAGGTGGATCGAACTTCTCGGTCGGTCAGCGGCAACTCATGTGCTTGGCCCGAGCTGTGCTCAGATCAAACAAAATATTGATCATGGATGAAGCTACCGCAAATGTTGACCCTCAGTAAGTATACAGCGCAGGAAGATCTGTGAATAATAAATAGCGAAGTGGTTGAATGTTCATTCGAAAAGTCAAGAAAATCGACGTAAAATTGGCAAATTATCGTTCTAAGCCACTACAAATGTTAACTGCTAGGTAACTAACTAGTTGTTGTTGGTTAGGGGCACCATTATTTTGTAAAGCCAAAAAATCGATGTAAAATTATTTTGTTATATTCACCTTGAGTTTTTAGTTTTAAATTGTAGAATGCATGAATGTTCTTTGTGTTTGCACAGGACCGACAACTTTATCCAGCAGACGATCAAGGAACATTTTGCGTCGTGCACCGTGCTGACGATCGCGCATCGGCTCAACACGATTATGGAGTCGGACCGGGTGCTGGTCATGAGCTTCGGCCAGGCCGTGGAGTACGACCATCCCCTACGTCCTTCTCAGCGACCCCAACAGCCACTTCAGCTCCATGGTGCGGGAGACCGGCGAGAGGAACGCTGCGATGTTGTTCCAAGTCGCCAAAGACGCGTACTTTCAGAGCAACCTGAAAGAGACAGCCAGATGATCAACAGCTTCATCTGTGCAATGTGTCTTAAGTTCCTGATAAGAACATTTAAGTACCTACGTAATCTATATTATATAAAACAATGTCGTGTTAGTTATACCATTATAACTCAAAAACGGCTGGACCTATTTTAATGATCTTCAATTTGTAGGATTTTGGCCCTGAATAATAGAAATAACTATAAAAATGTCGAAGCAAGAGAAAAAAAATAAGAGCGAAACGATGTTCGCTGGGGATCAGTATTTATGAATAAGTTAACAGTTTATTGATACAAACAGTCGTGAGATATACCTACTTAGCAGATTCAGTGAATACAGTAGGTAATCTTTGTTTTAATGAATTCATTTAAGTATATAAGTAATTGAACTGTTTCAATTGATCAAAAGACTGCTGCGTGCTGCGTGTTGTTTATGTAGGTATGTACCTAGTTAATTGTATACCTACCTATAGGTAATTAATGATAGTGTGATTTTCGTAAATAAAATTGAAGTAAATTTTTAATTTACTTATACGATAATAACCTGTTTTTTATTTTACTATTAACAATTATACCTACCTACATTCTACAATTAGACCGCGTATTTAATAGTGCAAGGGGGAGGGAATCCTATAAACATAGGTACTACCAACACACACGATGGGCAAAAAAGACGGAGAACAAGAAGTGCCCGCCCGGGACTGACGGCGTGGCATCTGCGTGGCTGCTCGCCATGGATCACACGGGGCGCTAACTCGATCTCCGCTGCTGTTTACTATGAACTAAGGTCATGAACTAACTGCCTGTGTCCTATGTGTGCTTAGTGTTTGCGGCGCGGGTAGTCGCGGTCATCGAAAGGCAGACGCGGTCTTTATTACTAAAGTAAGGTATCAGCCGTTATACTGTCCCACTGCAGGGCAAAGACCTCCATTGAAATCAAGTCATTGCTACTATGATGGGATGGGCTTAATCACCACGCTTGCCTAATGCGGATTGGTGATCACAAACCCGAGCTATGGTCGAACAATTCGAAACATACTTTTTTCTCGACCCGGGATTTGAACCCAGGACCCCGAGATCACGGACCGGTACTTAAACCACGAGACCAATAGCCCGCCCGCAGTCGGCAAAGCGCCTTAGAGAGCAGAGAAAAGATGTAGGTTAGTTAAATTAATCAGTTAATTAGCGTATTGTTAACGTGTAAAAACAAGTGGGACATGTCACCAATCTATCAAATTTTATAGTCGTTCTATCGCACACAATTTAGGACAGGTAGATAAATGAAAGAAATACGGCGTAACAATTATTTTGTATTACTTACATAATGTTATGTATCATCCAATGCAGATAAGCGCTCTCCTTGGGTGGTGGCATCGAAAAATTCGATAGGATAGAAATAAAATGATTAAAACCAATAGTATTAGAAATCCACAGGCTCTGTGTTCATAACAGAAAATCTCCAATTTGTTACTATCGCTACAGTTTCGGCAGCACCCATCCATTTTTCACTGAACAAGAATATAGAGTTAGTAAATCTCTCTAGAATCAAATAAACGTCATTCAGTAAGACAAAAAGACTGGTCTTACATACAGTAGGTACATACACAGTTATTTAACATAACCTTACGGCCGCTTACCATCAGGCGGAGTGAGGTCATCTTGATTGTCCACAATAAAAAAAATTGGAAATTGCCGTGAGAAGTCTTATGTGTTAAAAACTTATGTGTGCTGAGTCTTGAAGAGACTTACACTGCTTAAACTTTGTGTCTCTAACTGTAGCTGTGAGCCACGTGTCTCGTGGAGATTTACACTTTGTGTCTTTATCTGCAGCTGTGAGCCATGTGACACCTGTACAGAGTCCATGCGAGGTAGAGGACGATCATCATGAGCATCGCGCTGGCGTACAGCACGTGCGGGTTGCTGAAGATAGACGCGTTGCAGCATGGGTCTGCTCCATCACAACAACCCATCTTGCTGGACTTCCTTGATCTCAAACTATTTAGAATACATTTTAGAAAACGTTCGGATTATGCACATACAGGTCATTTTTGTGAGGATTGTGCTAAAAAATTAGAAAAAACACGATTTCAATAGCTATGTCATCTTGAAAATGTTTTTTTTTGATAATATTTTCACGGCTTTGGAAATGTTCATACCTCCTGCTTTAGTTATTGTCACAGAGTACCTACATATTTGTCATGACCCGGACCAACCCGGACCATGACCCGGACATGTGATGATTTTAGTATTTAGGCCAATGACATTTCACCTGTAGGTGGAAAGTCATTGATTTAGGCCTATGTTTATTTTGTTATTAGCAAAGGTTATTAGCCGCTAACCGCTCACTCGACCCGCTCCCCCCGCGAGTGGTGCCTGCTGCTTTACCTACCTTATATTTATTTAACTTTTATATAGGTACTACTTTCTTACACGGAAGCTCAGGTTAAGAAGAAGATCACAGAGGTTTGTGTTGTGTCAAGGTAGGAACGTACCTCTTTTTGAAGCCGATTAGAAACGGGACGTCTGTTTACTGAAATACTATCTCAATAAAAAAACCATGCGTAATTTAATAAAATATTTATTTCAATATTGCTCTTAACAAATACTCAGTAAGTACCTAATTATCATTATTCAAACATACCTCACGACTTATTTGCTAAGAAATAAAGATAGGCATCGACCCGTCGATACCTATAGAATTTAGATAGCTAACGCGATGCGTAGCTAGCTACAACCTCAGGGAAAAATAAGTACTTAGTCCCATCGTGGAACTACTCCACTGGGGCTATTGGGAGTACCATAGACTTAGGCATGTCGTACATTTTAAGTCCATGGGATGTAGATACACATAAAATATCATTCATAATGTAATCATAAAAAATATATTACAAAATTATACATAGGTAAACATATTTCCATACTAATTTATATGCGAAATCTGTCTCTGTCGATTTAAATAAAATTTGGTTCACATATAAACTAGAGTATGAGAAAGAACATAGGCTATTATTTAAAAAGATGAGGGTCTATTAGCATTTGATATGGCACTCTAGCAGCCCGTTTAACCTATAGAATATAAGATTATAGCGCCTTACCAAAAGTGGATCAATATATTATTTTGATTGCCTCTTGCTGATATAAAAAACAAAGGTACAACTATTTCACGGGGCGATATCGCGGGCAATAGCTAGTTTTAAAATGTACTAGAGCAGAGTAGTAGAATACTTCCGAGTAGAATTAGCAGCATCCTATGTCTATAAGAACCTACCTATTTAGGATGCAGCTATTTCTATCAGTGTACCAGGTGCCACGAAACCACAAACGTGTTGTTTTTTTATTTTAAATTCACCGCCGTTTCCTACACACCCCCGTGTTCTGCATTGTGCTCGTAGGTACACGAGGTTATTTATTAGTAAGTGTTCCTCTAATGCAAGAACTACAGGTTTATCCCTGAGGGTTTTCGCTGAAGTATTTTTTCTTCGCCATTTCGTAGAGCGCCTGCTCATATTCTCCGAGGTCTCACCGACGAGGAAGTTGAGGTGGCTGTTGGGGTTGGAGAGGAGTAGGTGCGGGTGGTCGAACTCCACCGCCTCGCCGCGGTCCATCACCAGCACGCGGTCGGAGTCGCGGGCGGCCGCTAGTATTTAAATAATTCTGTTTGATTAATTTGAAGTCTCGTCTATTGTATTTTAAGTCTACATTATTCAAGTTACATTTATTCATCAAAAACTTACAATAACACTTTTATTGTAAACTAATGCAGTTTGGACAGTCCACCGTAATTAGAATTAGGTCTTTCAACATTTTTAAAACAATAATCATATCTAAAGGCTAAACGCGCTGACTGTCATAAATAATAGTTCAAATATTTACCAAAAAAATAAAAACTGTTAGGGGAAGTACGTACAAAATGACATGGTGTTTTGTTTTTTAATCATATTTATTTATTAAGGTACTATTATCAGTCTCAATCGTTTACAGTCAATTGAGGCTTATTGGCTATCAGTAACACAGTCTTTCAATCAAATAGGAACTATAATAAAATCATTATTAAGATAAACATTAACATCTAACAAAAACCATTTTGTCCGTATAGTATGGACAAAATGGCATACAAGGCATGGATATAATGACATACACATTTTTAGGAACAAAGATCACAAGTAAATCGCTTTGTCTTCTTTGGGACATCGGCACATGACGCATGAGCCCAAAGGGAACAAGTCATACATCTTAACCAACCTTCACCGGGTTTAGAACGGGAAAAAAGGTCATTACAATAAATGCAAGCCCAGTCACTGTCATAGTCTGTTGCATCGCATATGAAGTCTTCGCTTCGTGAGCAGTTGTATGTCAGGGCCGTTGTACGCTGCCGCTGTGGTCTCAACAATACCTTATCTGATTGTTGAGGGTTTTTGGAAGCAGGAATATACCATACATAGCTATGTCGTTTTGTCCATTTCATGTGTATGTCATTTTGTCCAAAATTACCAAAAGTATTAAAAAAATCATAATTCAATCAAATCACTGATAATTGCAAAAAAATTAATCGGCATCACTGGGTACAGCATAATTTATCGATTTTTATACACGTAATTACAAATAACAACCAATAACTCGCCAGAAAACAGGAGAAAACCATCTGTGAAATAAACTTTTGAAAGCGAGAAACACGTTCGTACCGGTTGCTGCTGCGATAGTGTCAATGGCGCTCAACTTTTGACAGAATATTAAATATGGCTGCCGTCATGTGGTAGAGGCATGAAAAACGTCGCTAAAACCCCCATTTTTGAAATAAGGCCCCTATGTCATTTTGTCCATATATGTCATTTTGTACGTATTTCCCCTACTAGTAGCTCTCGATACATCGATTTTCAGCTTCGCCGCAAAAAAAAAGTGCTTGGGAAAATCACCCACCTACTATTATTGCATTATTCTATGATGATCTTTGAGTACGGTTTATTAAATATATAGATATTGTCATGACCCGGACATGTGATGATTTTAATATTTAGGGTACTATTATGTATTCTGTGATTTAGGCCTTATGTTTATTTTGTTATTGTCGCTAGCAGCTCACTCGGCCCGCTCCCCCCCGCGAGGGGTGTCGCTCATTATTTTATCTACCTAAGTTTATTTTAATTCTAGGTACTTTTCTTACAACGGAAGCACAGGGTAAGAAGAAAATCACGAAGGTTTGTACTTTTGACAAGGTCAGACCTACTCTTTTGCAGCCGGGACTAGAAGGGACGTCTGTTTATGAAGTACTATCTCAATAAAAAAACCCCATTGCGTAATTTAATAAATATTTATTCAATATTACTCTTAACAATACTCAGTAAGTAACCTAATTATCATTATTCAAACATACCTCACGGCCTTATTGCTAAGAAATAAAGATGGGCATCGCACCGTCGATACCTATAGAGTTTAGATAGCTAACGCGATGCGTAGCTAGCTACAACCTCAGGGAAAAATAAGTAGTCCCATCGTGGAACTACTCCACTGGGGCTATTGGGAGTACCATAGACTTAGGCATGTCGTACATTTTAAGTCCATGGGATGTAGGTACACATAAAACATCATTCATAATGTAATCATAAAAAAAATATTACAAAATTATACATACTAAACATATTTCCATACTAATATAAATGCGAAAATAACTCTGTCTCTGTCGATTTAAATGAAATTTGGTTCACATATAAACTAGAGTATGAGAAAGAACATAGGCTACTATTTAAAAGATGAGGTCTATTAGCATTTGATATGGCACTCTAGCAGCCCGTCTAACCTATAGAATATAAGATTATAGCGCCTTACCAAAAGTGGATCAATATATTATTTTGATTGCCTCTTGCTGATATAAAAAACAAAGGTACAACTATTTCACGGGGCGATGTCGCGGGCAATAGCTAGTTTTAAAATGTACTAGAGCAGAGTAGTAGAATACTTCCGAGTAGAATTAGCAGCATCCTATGTCTATAAGAACCTACCTACTTAGGATGCAGCTATTTCTATCAGTGTACCAGATGCCACGAAACCACAAACGTGTTGTTTCCTTATTTCAAATTCACCGCCGTTCCTACACACCCCCGTGTTCCGCATTGTGCTCGTAGGTACACGAGGTTATTTATTTAGTAAGTGTTCCTCTAATGCAAGAACTACAGGTTTATCCCTGAGGGTTTTCGCTGAAGTATTTTTTCTTCGCCATTTCGTAGAGCGCCTTGCTCATATTCTCCGAGGTCTCACCGACGAGGAAGTTGAGGTGGCTGTTGGGGTTGGAGAGGAGTAGGTGCGGGTGGTCGAACTCCACCGCCTCGCCGCGGTCCATCACCAGCACGCGGTCGGAGTCCATCACGGTGAGGAGACGGTGAGCGATCGTGATCACCGTGCATGAAGAAAACTGCTGTCTGATAGTCTTTTGGATGAGAGCGTCCGTCCTGATGAACAATAAATATGAGATTAAAGTTAAAAATAAATTTACAATGTGCCCAAAAAGACGTTAAATGTTTTCTTAGTGATTTCATACTACTGGGGTTAGGTACCATACCACTAGGACGTAAGCGACAATGGCTTCTAAATTTATTTTCATGACTTAATTGATCAATAAATAGTATGGAGGGTGGTGCTCAAATAAGTAAGTACAGTACAATCCAACAAGAATGTTTCGACCGATAGATCACATTGAAGCGAGCGTTGTTTTGAAAAATATTTTCCAATTCATGTGATGACTTCTATAACATCGTAAGGCCCAGGCAGCAGACACAATGGAAAATCAATTGTTTTATGTCTTTTAAAAGGCTTTTGGGTCTTACGACGTTAAGTGAATTTATTTTACATACTTCATCAGTGAATATATTATACTAAAGAAGACAACATTTGTTCCGAATGTTACCGTCAGCCAAACATTCTTTTGACAAAGAAGGATGAATTTATATGCGAATTTAGGTTCTAAGTTTAGAAGGCCCTCATTCGAAGCTATGAATAGGTAAAAGAAATACTATCATTTATTCAAAACAGTCATATTCAGACTTTGGTGATATACGTTGTGGCTGAAAGGATCCTAAATACGGTATTAGTGAACACGCCAGTCCGTTTATTGCAGCCAGTTTAATCCGGCGCGCGCGCGGGATGTCGACGATCGTCCCATCACGGCGGGCCGTTAATTTTTATCGCACAACCGGGAATATTCAACACGCGGCCCGTGTTCCCAAAATTAAAACAACGATTTTTATTTTTTACACCGACTGGTGTAACAAAGACTTATGAAATGGAGAATGGATTTTTTTTGCGGTTGGTGATAAAAATGTAATTATTGTTTGAATTAATGATTTGTTCGAGGTCAAGTGTCTCTGTTAAACGTGGACTGTAAGTAGTAATTATTGTCTGAATTAATTATTTGTTCCAAGTCAAACATTTATTATTAACGTGGCTGTTGTAGTTATTCTACCGGCATGCAGTGTTGCTGATTAACAGGCGTGTTTCCGATTTTTGATAAAATGTGTGTCCTAATAAAAATTATGACGATAAGACGTTGTCTTTTAGTTATCAGTTTTTTATTAAATCAATATAAGTAATTATCTAATGTAGCGTTGCACGTGGGTTGAAAATAAAACATTGTTAACATGTGGTTTGTTTATGGGAAAATATTCGTGATCCTCAATAGTAGACATCCTTTAACCTGCATCCAAAAATGAAAGAGAGCAGCTGGCGCGGTTGCACCTTTGGGGCCGGCTCAGAACCTTCAATAGACTTAGGACGTCACAAAGTATCTATGATAATAACAAACGATGTGCAAAAAAGTAATCGTTCAAGAGTCATGCATGATCGTTCATTGGCGGTTCGTGCTCCTTCTCGCGCTTATAGTTTTACGCATGGTTGTGCTCACAACCTTATTTGAAGGCGGGACCGGCGCCTGAGAGAGAGAGAGAGAGAGGCCAGTGTTAGTAAAATGTCCTGTTTCGTAGGTTCACTTACTGAGGGTCGACGTTGGCAGTTGCTTCGTCCATGATAAGTATTTTGTTGGAGCGCAGGATGGCGCGCGCCAGACACACCAGTTGCCGCTGGCCCATAGAGAAGTTGCTGCCGCCTTCGGAAACTTTGAAGTCCAGGGCAGGAACTGTATCTTTCAATTCCACCTACCAATTAAAAAGAGATACATATAGATGTAGACAATATAAATAAATAGAAAATCACTGTCAATATGCCTATAAGGACAATGGCATCAAGGAAAAGTTCTCGATACATGTTTTGCAGTGCGGAAGCACCCGCAATAACTATAAATCAGCATGACAGTAAAAAAAAATATCTAGACTACATCTATAGATCAATTTTAATATAGATAGCAAATGGCTAGATATCTAGTATAATGTATACCTATTTATACTCTTTCTGTGCTCTTCTACTACCTTGCAGTGGGATCAAAATAAAGTCTAATAATTATGAAGCTGATGATACACTCCTCATGAGCCAAGAGACGCCTAAGTGCCTCTTGCATATGTTGAAGATGATGGTATACGCATAGTTTCTCGATACAAGTACAGAGTGAGTGACTGTGAGATACGACTCTGTTGATATTGATCCATCATCCATCATTTTGACTAAGAATTTACCGATACCTATGAATAAAAGTAACCGAAAAAAAAACTACCAGATTTATTTCAAACGATCTAACTTCCTCTGTAAAATTTGTAATTACCACGTGAGAGACAAAACAGGTGCGCAAATAGGAAATTTTGCATCATATCAAGAGTGTGGTCACCGTGATGGAGAAAACCGAGGAACAAACCTGCCAACAGTTGTAGGAACAGAACAATAAAGTTAACTATTTCACATAAACTTAATTTTGTAATTTGCCACTGACACCTTTTTGTTGGAAATTCTTGTGTAACTTTTAGATTTCTGTGAATAAGTTGTGCCTAAAGCTTGGAAAGTGCACCGAATAGGCAAGTCTTGTAACATTGAGTGTTTTTAGCAAAGATTGGTTTTTAGTAGGTACTCCAAATATATTGAGAGACACTGTTTTTTCTTTAATTTCAAAACGCTTATTAAGCGTGGTTATTGCTTTCGCGAATGTCTCACTAAACATTTTTACAATCAGTAAAACGAACATCACTCATGTTATTATACATTAAAAATTGATGGTTTTTATTCCATAGAACCCTTAGCCCTTCCTCTTGGGTATCACAACGCCACAATGGTGAATAAAACATTTTTTACATTACAAGTCTGTCGGCGTTTTGGTAATTGTAAGCTAGTATGTAGGTTTGTAATTGATAATGTATAAAAAGTCAATAAATATTTTAAAATATTAAATTATTGTGATGACCTCTACGACAGAATCCTACAAGATGTTATAAGACTAATATCCCCTGAGCTGTTTTTTGGTAGCAGAGTTCGATCGAAATCCGCTCAATGTGAGTATAGAGTTTTTGATCTGATCATCTACTTTTGCTGTTGACTGTACATGGGTTGTACATTATTTCTTTTTCTGTGGATACCTAACAAATAGGTATTTATATTATTTTATCGGTGTTTTTATTAGATAATTCCGTTTGGTCTAGATAGTTTGTATCTTTGTGATATAAGTACATCGTGAATAACAGTTCCCCTGGGTAACTACTGGCTGCCTACTAACTTTACTGGCCTACAAATCTTGGCCATAAGACTGCAGCTGGTCGGTCACGTTGCCGACGAACGGCGAATATATCAGAGTTACTACCTTTTAGAGTGCAAATAAACCAAACTAAGACAAATATTGTCGATATAGTCGTAGCCAGACCTAGGCCTAGAAACCCATTGGCTTGATACTTACTTAAAACATTTTATTTGAAATTATTTGTTTTTAACAGGCAGTATCTTGTTATACCAACATAAGCAGGTAAGTATTAGATATACAATGCACTTTTCTTTTTAGAACTCGATGTAGGACTGCAGTTCTTGGAGATAAATATGAAAGAAACATTTCACCAGAATATAATTCTACTACAAGCAGCAATCACACACTTGTCTTGTTTAACATCCGGAATAATGAGAGAAATATTGTGAAATTACAGTTATCTGAAGCATCACTTAACGTATGGATAAGTTAAGAAGGTACTTGTATCTATATGGAGACAAATACTTTACGTTATCCTTATCTTAAGGGGCAGGTAACGAACTCTTTATAAATATATCTTGAATTTTATAAATAGGTAACTAGCGACCGCCAGTGAATTCCTACACGTGAAGTTAGGCAACCCCCGTTTTACGACCTTAGGGATAGTTTCGTAAATCCGTTCTTAGCGGATGTCTACAGTCTACACCCTATTAGGAACCTGCCCAATTTTAAGTTTGTGTGATAGTTTCTGAAATTGGAACAGGAACAGGTAAACATTTACATCCCTTTACTCAGGCGTTCTACAAATTTTAAAAGACAGACACAACAGAATGATTAGTAAAAAGTACTACACTGTGTGTATATACATAGATTGATAACCGATTCTGAGGTCACAGACACAAAATTTGAGTAGGTAATTATCATGTATTTATTGAAAAATAACAGTCGCGTTACATAAGCCCCGTTCTAATTAATTATATTTATTACTAGTATTATAATATCTGTGTATTTATAATGCAACGTGAACATCTAAAAACTGTATGATTCCTAGCTCTTCCACATTTGGCCATTAGGCGAGTTATGGGGCAAACTTTCCTCCACGGGGATCAAACTCTTGGCTATCCAACTTTAATATCAGTAATTAGGAGCATTGGGCCGAAAATATCTGAGGGCCTAATTAGAAGCGGGCGTTACGACCGAATCGATGTTTGAAGATGATTCGAATCATCCATTCATAAATACGAAATAAAGAAGTAATTTCCTTTATGAAGAAGTAATTTTCTTTATGTGATAGATATATGTATCAATAGAGTTCACTATGCCACTATTGCCGCGATTACGTGTCGCGGTGATATGAAAGGATTGTAATGGCAGATTATTACAGTGATTCGTACATATATAGGTACATTACTATACCTTATGGACGTAATTGATACCTTGTAAACTGTAATGTCAACCCATTTAACATTCGTTCTGTAAATAGAGTATTTTGTATTTGTATAAGTGTGTAGTCTGTGATCATTACAGTGTAGCTTACCTGTTCTAAGGCTCGCCACAGTTCGTCATCGCTGTAGTTGCTGAACGGATCCAGGTTGTACCGAAGCGTCGCCGAGAACAATAACCGGCTCCTGTGGTATTATCGATATCTTCGACCTTAATTCCTGCAAAGGTGCAAGCGGACACAAATTAAACTTTATCAAACCGCTATAAAGTTCACATCTGATTGCGCCTGCGTAATACTTAATTAATAAGAAACGTCGTAAGGTGATCGATGATTCAGTAATATTACGAGTAACACTAGATAAAATTGTTTGTCAAATGTCAATATTGGCGTATGTACCTTCTTAGCTACATTGAATGTATCGACGCCATCTATTTTAATGCTGCCTTCAATATCGGTCAATCTGAATAGGGCCGATATCAACGAAGATTTACCCGCTCCAGTTCTCCCGACCACACCAACCTGGACAGAAATAATGTAGGCTATGAACAGAACAGTACGATCGAAAATCACACCCGTTATTTAACATCCTAAGGTATAAACAGCAGATACAATAGAAAATCAATTTTATTGTTTTGTGCCTTTAAAAAGGTTTTTAGGTTTTGTCATATAATCAAAACAAGACTAAAATAGGAACTTGATTAGACTACCTTCCATCCATCCTTGATTTGAATATTCAAATTCTTCAGCACATAGGGGTCTGAAGGTCCATATCGCATGAATACATTTTCAAAGGTCACGTGACCACTTGAAGGCCATTGTTGAGTTGGTTCTATTCCTGAAACAATAACTTTGATATTTGCCGTGGCAAGTGTATAAACTTGAGGCGAGGTTAAATCAACTTTCTAGTTCCGAAGCAACAAACTTGCTAGAAAATTATTCTAATAAAGTGTATGCAAGTTTGACATAACAAAGTTTGGAGGCCAATCGGGGGGGAAGGGGATAAAAGGTTAGCAGCGCACTTGTTGCATGTGTTCATCATGGACGGCGGCAATTGCTTACCATCAGGTGATCCGCCTGCTCGTCTGCAACCTATCATATAAAAAACCTTGGTCTCAGTTCCACACACTTTCCCAAGCAGGGCGCAGTGGGTGGCAGACGTCGCCGAGTGACGCTCCACAACAGTCACGATTGCAATAAAGAATCCATCACTCTAGTATTATTCACAAATTGGACTTCTGGTAGTCATTGTTTGGAAAAAAATCTCGTCATCGAGATGTAGAAAATAAACACGACAACCGCACAAATAACTTGGTAATCCAGTACAAATACATAGCATTACAATTTTATATTTGCGGTTGTCGCCTTTCTTGAAGAACAACACGAGTATCTTTGAAGGACCACATCAGAAATGATGTAATCCGACAAAACACCAGAGTCACCGACATAGCCACGAATTAGCAAACTGAAGTGGCAGTGGGCTGGTCACATTAGCCGCAGAACTGACACCGTGGAGCCATAAGGTCCTTGAGTGGAGACCGCGACTCGGCAAACGTAGTGTTGGACGCCCTGCTACAAGATGGGATGACGACAATTCGAAGGCTGGCTGGAGTGAGCTGATGAGTAGTGGCCGAACATCGGAGCGGTGGCGTGCATTAGGGTAGACCTATGTCCAGCAGTGGACGAACGTGGGTTGCTGATGATGATTTGCGGTTTGCTTTGCTAAACAAAATGCACAGAGTTCGTTTCGTTCCCTGACCGCACAAATAACTTGGTAAGCTAGTACAAATACATAGCATTACATTTATATTGCGGTCGAAACTTTTGCTTCAAAATTATCAAAGCCTTGAAACATCATACCTTAATCAACAAGCTTACAGCAAATTTTGTCATAAACTTGATTTTTCATGTTTGAACGTGACAAACTAAAATCAAGTTTGCAGCAAGCTCGCTTGCTATCTGGGGTGTAGTCTGTGATCATTACAGTGTAGCTTACCTGTTCTAAGGCTCGCCACAGTTCGTCATCGCTGTAGTTGCTGAATGGATCCAGGTTGTACCGAAGCGTCGCCGAGAACAATACCGGCTCCTGTGGTATTATCGATATCTTCGACCTTAATTCCTGCAAATGGTGCAAGCGGATACAAATTAAACTTTATCAAAACGCTATAAAGTTCACATCTGATTGCGCCTGCGTAATACTTAAATTAATAAGAAGCGTCGTAAGGTGATCGATGATTCAGTAATATTACGAGTAACACTAGATAACATTGTTTGCCAAATTCAATATTGCGTATGTACCTTCTTAGCTACATTGAATGTATCGACGCCATCTATTTTAATGCTGCCTTCAATATCGGTCAATCTGAATAGGGCCGATATCAACGAAGATTTACCCGCTCCAGTTCTCCCGACCACACCAACCTGGACAGAAATAATGTAGGCTATGAACAGTACGATCGAAAATAACACCCGTTATTTAACATCCTAAGGTATAAACAGCAGATACAATAGAAAATCAATTTTATTGTTTTGTGCCTTTAAAAAGGTTTTTAGGTTTTGTCATATAATCAAAACAAGACTAAAATAAGAACTTGATTAGACTACCTTCCATCCATCCTTGATTTGAATATTCAAATTCTTCAGCACATAGGGGTCTGAAGGTCCATATCGCATGAATACATTTTCAAAGGTCACGTGACCACTTGAAGGCCATTGTTGAGTTGGTTCTATTCCTGAAACAATAACTTTGATATTTGATTGTGCTGAAGTGAAAATCCTCTTTGTTTTAACAAAAATGGAAAATCCTATAGTAGCTACTTATAGATAACAATATGACAGCAGTATACAAGTGGATTGGTAGTATTATAACGAGTCAAGTTATAGTGCTAGAGGTTCCGTACAAAGCAACCAGTATCGCCATAGTTAGCTAGGCGGAGCACTTTCTAGGAGAGCCATACTTGGATAAACCGCGAAGCCATTCAATTAACATTAACGTGACGTACAGGGTATTTTTTTTTCTATCGCACAGATGGATTAAAGCTGCTTCGGTTGGATCTTTTTCAGAATCTGTGACGTGTATTTCTGAAAACCCCGCGTGTTTCCTATTTCCATGACTCGCGTTTACGTAACGCCATCTTTTCGTTTGTTAAAGTGTCATTAAAAATAATTTGATCGTAAATGAACTCCTCTACCACTACTACTATGTTGTATCTAGGTACTATTTGTTTTGTGGTGAATAAAGTGGTATCTTATCCCGACATCAGTTTGATACTTACTTCCCACTTCCAGGTTTTCTTCTTTGGGCAGATTGGTGTACTCCAACATCCTCTCGACAGCGGTCATCTGCGCGAGGAAGTCGGCGGTGAAGCGCGCCGCCATCTGCAGCAGCATCGTCAGCACCATCGACTGGCTCACGGCCAGCCCCACGCTGCCCACGGGGATTATGTCCTCTGCACATAATAAGTATCATGGTAAATTTGAACATCTGACCGACATCCGACTTTATTTTGAACAATAATTTCGCATTCGAATCCAAACAAATGACGCATAGCGCGTGTGAAAAGGAGGAGAAAGACTCCGCCACTGATAAAGAACAACTCTATTAGGTCCGAAACTTGCACATGCCCATATCATTTGCCAAACTGCGAAAGCTCCACACGAAGAAAAAGATCCGAAGCATCGTTTTCGTCGTTAAAATTATGGCAGATGTTTGTAAGGTATTTTTATGAGGAAGTTAGGCGGAACGAGCGAGTCACTCGATAGCAAACGATCACCGCAGCGCATGAAAACCAGCTAGGTGAGTAGGTAAATCATAAGAAATGCAGAAGCGTCCCATCTAAAAAACGACTCCACAAGAATATAATTATTATAAGGTCGTTTTGTTATAAGTTATCAATGTCGTACCGATTTGGAACTAGAGTACTATACCACAATGAGGAGGTGCATTCCATAACAGAACTCTATGTAGTTTAGTTAAAACTATACATCCGATGATCCGACAATCTGCCCAGTGTGTAGTGGGATCGATTCTCTAATGGTATTGACATCGGGAATCTTATCTAATACTCGTATGAATAGTACGGTTGCGGTCGGCTCGAATAATATCTAATCTTCAACAGTAGGTACCTAATGAAACCAAATTGGCATTCAGAGGAAAATTTACTCTATTACATTTAATTTAGAACATGATATTGTATGCCATAAAATTTTTGACAGTTCCTGTAATTTATTTCTAATATTTTTTTTTACGTAAGTATACGATTTTGTTTTTTACGTATACCTACTTCATGCATGACTATTTATTCATACAGGTAAATTATATATAGATTATGAAAATAATCATAAAAAAAATATTAGTAGATATGTATGTAGTGCGTTTTAGACATACATCAAAAATACCTATGATCTAATTTAAGTTGACGTCAACTTACCGAAATCAATGAGTATAAATATAGACATGACTAGTCCAAGATATACAAGGCAAAGTGCGTCGATATACATGCCAAAAGCAGACGATCCGCCCAAAAAAGTATAGAATGCGCTCGAGTTCAAGTTCTGGAATAATACAACAATATAATGAGAATTCCAAGAAAACTACAGTAACATGCATACACTTAAAGCTAACACAATACACGACTCTGAATTTGTAAACTACATTTGGCAATGGGAAGGAGAAACGAGTGGGATCGATAGCTTCTTTGTAAGAGCAAAAAGACATGGAAAACTCGTTCACGAGAACAAAGAACAATAAGGGCGTTTTTTGGACTAACCTGAGCTTGATCAAACTTGGTTTGAAGCCGACATTGCGAATTGCTACTTCTTATGGTTAGACAGTCCTGTTATCGTAGAATTAATCATGCTGAATACGGGACTTTTTGCTGTTGAAAAAGAAATATACAAATGACAATAGTGATTAGGGAAATGTTACGCATTGACTAGCAATAACGACGTAAATACATACTGGTGCCTTCCAACCGCTTGACAGCTTGTGCAGCCTTCAAGTACCACTTGAGGAGAAACACAAAGAGTGTGATGAGTAAGAACGTGGGGACCAGGGTCCAGGGCAGCGCCAGCGCGTTCAGGACCAGCACGCTGAGCATAGACAGGTACATCTGGAGGGTCTCCAGCATACTGCGCGGCAGCAGCTCGTCTACGGCACCCAGGTCTTTTGAAAATCTGTTTAGGATACGACCTGTAACCAATCATATTATTTTATAATCCTAACTAATATTATAAATTCGAAAGTAACTCTGTCTGTCTGTTACTCTTTCACGCCAAAACTATACTAAATGGACTTGAATGAAATTTGGTATACAGATGGTATAGACCCTGGGAAAGAACATAGGCTATTTTAATTGTAAAAAGGTAGGAGTGAAAAGTTACTATTCCACGCGGACGAAGTCGCGGGTAACAGATAGTTACTCTATATGCCACCCCGATGGTATAGTGGTTTAAGTGCCGGCTATCTCGTCCGGCAACGGTATCGAAAGTACTATTTTCCTTGCTCAGATTGTGAAGCAATCCGCATTAGGCAAGCTAGTGATTATTGAGCTACTCGCGATAATATCAAATTATAAAACTGGTTCGAACTTTTTACCCCCCCCCCTCTGTCGCATTAAAAATGTAGCCTAGTTCTTTCTCAGTCTAGATCTCTGTATTCAAATGCATTTAATCCGTTAGTAGTTGGCGTGAAAGAGTACTTACAGGCAACGATTTTTCATATTAATTAGTTAATAAACACTAAATTACCGGATGGACTTGTATCGAAGAATCGCTTTATGGCTGTGATTAGATTCTTGAAAACTTTGTTATGTATATTCTTGGAGGCACGTGCATGCAAGTCACTACGAAAGTGATGATTCTCATCTGCGAGAACAAGATGATGGTAGCCACGCCGCCGCCGTAAATCCATAGATGCTGGCCTGTAGTTAGCACTCCCATGTCTGTGTCTAAACTTGGGTCTGAAATGCACATATTCAAAGTTATATCGTATTGCTCATAGACGCCAATTTATTGAATAAAAGCAAAAAAAAAAAGCTAATCAATTTGGTTCTTACCAGGCTCCTGTCCTTCTGGTAAATCTTGAATATAGTTGTTCACAGCATTTGTCCTATAAATAAACTCAAATAAGTTAAGTTATACATATTAAAATTCGTGATCACATGACTATGAAGACTATTAGATTACATAATTTATAGTGGCCCGCCCTCACTTCGTTTCGGAACAGTGGTTCCACTGTCGACCAATAGATGGTGCTGGGCGTTGATTGCATCGCGCTTGTGTTTTGCTTTTTCTGTTTGTATATAAGGTTTGTCAGTGTTTATAGAATTTATCTCTTTTAAAATTGTATAGACTAGAGCTCACCGTCGCCGGCGTCGATTATATCGTTCAAGTGTTTTGTTTTTCCGGTTTCCCTATAAACCTTGTGGTTGTCTCTGTAGACAACTACAATGTAAGGTCTACGCCTCTTTATAAACTATATAGATTAAACACTTAGCTGATTACTGCTTTCGTGATGATTACCTACCATAAACTGAGCCAATAGTCTGTGAAAGTGGCGGCAGCCTGCGTGATCATCAGGGTGCTGAGACTCAGCGCCAGCATGCAGTAGGAGTCCACCGAGCGCAGGTACGTCCACACCACCGACCACTTCAGATTGCCCTTAGCCCTCTCCTCGGCTGCCAGCACCTGCTCCTTCTCTGTCTTGGCATTTTCTTGGCTTTGGACTGAGAACCCACGTTGCATTGTTGGCCGGTTTTTATCTTGCTGAGTTTACAAAGCGGAAAATGTATATACTAGGTTAAAAAAAATACTAACGAAATAATATTAGCCTGATAACCAAAAAGTATGAAAAACTTACTGTCTCATCCTTCACATCGTCGTCAACGTCTTTAAGTTCCTTCAGCAGAAGTGCAAAATCTTTGCCCGATTTTACTAGCTCCTCATACGTGCCCATATTTTCTATGCCACCCTAAAAGGTGAAAAGCTGTTTAAATTTTAATTTAAAAATAAGTAGATTCAATGCAATACCATAGAGACAAACATTTGGGAATCTAAGAAGAATTTTGTGTCGCTTCTTACAAAAAGTTTGCTAAGAATAAAAAAATACCTCATTCAAAACGATAATTTGGTCAGCATTCTTGAGGTAGTGTATCTGGTGCGTGACGAGCAGGCAGGTGCGCTCGCGCAGCAGCTCGCGGATGCAGTTGTCAAAGAGCAGCCGCCCCACGTTCGCATCCACTGCTGAAAGCGGGTCATCCAGCAGGTAGATATCAACCTACAATAAAGCTTACATAAGGAAAAAACTCCTACTAGTATGTTTCCATTTTTACATATTTTTTTGTGATATTGCCATATAAAATAGACACTTAGCGGTCACAATCACAAGTCATTCGATATGATAAAGTATCTCTATAAATCTGACGCATTCGTAATGTACAGAGTAAATGCGCTCAGTTTATGTATTTGCTTGGCCTATATATTTTTACAAAACCGTGAATCAATAGTGGAATGTGAATGTAAGGCGGCTACATACATCCCTGTAGACTGCTCTGGCCAAGTTGATTCTGGCGCGCTGCCCGCCAGACAGAGAGACGCCGCGCTCGCCGACCAGAGAGAGGTCGCCGTACGGGAACTGCTCGAAGTCTGGGCCGAGGCAGCATGCGCGGCACACCTGCCAGAATGTTCAAAGGTAGCAGAACGTAGAACGTAGAACAGTAGAAGGTAGAACAGTAGTACGTAGTATCAATGTATTAGATGTTTCACAGCACATACGCGAAGAAACGGCTTACGCGAACATTTGCGTTTGCATTATTATAGATGTTTAATCCTTTTGTCTCCCAGGGGAAACCTTGTCAGATACCCCACAGCCGGGACTATATCGTACCGTTAGTCGCGCTTGCCACGTTACCCTCACGTGGACCAGTTTGGTGCGGGAACATGCCCCTGGGTTTCGTAATTGCAAGCGTTCTCAAAGGGTTCAGGGTTTAGCGCGGTATGCGGTACATCATGCAATCCGATACGTAGGTACCCGTATTGCATTGCGCATCATACGACCCATCCCTAAACACATGCAGAAGTATTCCTCCATTGCTATACCATGTAACCAGTTTAGTCACCTCATATCACAGGCCGGAAATAGCTTCGCAGTATCCCAATTGCTCCAAGCCACAGGTCACATACCGACACGTTCAAGCCTTGTTTAAAGTATAGCTGGAAGCTCTCATATTATTTTTACATGATAAAATCTCCATTAAATGTTAGCAGACTGCTTACCTGTTTATATTTAGCAGAATCATAAGGTAGTCCGAAGAGTATGTTCTCGCGCACCGTAGCCGGGAATAACCATGACTCTTGGCAAGAGTAAGATAAGGTGCCGTTGATCTTCAGGCCGCCGGTCTGAGCCGGCAGTTCTTTCAGTAATAGCTGCAGCAGCGACGTCTAAAAACATCAGTATTTATTACAATGACTCCATAAAATTAAAGTTCATTAGCCTTTTATCGCATGAATCTAGGTCTCAATACAAGATGACAAATGCTGGCTGATTATAATCACTCAATTTATCACTGCTATCTAAAATTGCCATTGAACACCTGCAAATTCCAAAAATGTAGCAAATTAAATACTTTTTTTATTGGTGGTCCAGGCTGCATGTTAGTTACAAAGCTGAGTTTGAGCGTAGCTACAAACAATTGGCTAGGTACTATACCTACATCTATAAATCCTTTACACTTACTTTTCCGGAGCCGACGGGCCCAATGATAGCGCACAGTTTGCCCCGACGTATTCGCACCGATAAGTTCTTGAGGGTGGCATCTTTCGGACCTGAGTCTGCGTTCCAGGAAGCGGTTACTCCCATAATTTCAACAGCATATTCACTACCCTTGCTACTCTTGACTTCTACTGTAGGAACATCAAATCAAGTCAATATCAAATCTTAGTAAAGACAACTGATTGATACATCGGCAATGATTGAAGTACTTTTGTTCATATCAGTGATGATTAATAAGATGATAGCGTTGGGTTGTCATGCCATGTTGAATCTCAGTTCTTCTACATAAACGACAATAAAGGTATACCGTACTACCTATGTAATTATATTCTCTCTTCTCTCTCGAATTATGTAGACTAACAAGAAATGGAACATCTTAGGATGAAATTAAAAAAGTCCACTGAATGAATGAATAAAAAGAAATCAGAGCAACTTCAATGCAAACTTTTCTGGAATACCTACATTCCTACAGGTATGAAGTTTACAAGTAGGTACCTTTTATATAATTTAAACTATTATAGAAAATACAGGGCAGTGCTATGACATGGGTCAAAATAGGTTTCAAGTAAAAAAAAGATGGCAGGTAACGAAACCAAATTGTTATTAACTAGTAAAAATGTCTTACCCCCGTTTGTATCCTGATGCTCAACCTTGGAAACTCTCTTCCCATCTATATTTTGAGCATCTCCGTTTTGCTTACCATCAAAGTGAATTATATTAGGCAAATTTTTGCTACTGCTCGTCAAAGCAAGATCTTCTCTTTCATCTGTGTAAAAGGGAACAAACAGAAATACATTATAATTTAGATTTTATAAACCTTGGGATTTATGATTGAATTAAGAACAAAACTGAAATTAAATTACCCATAACAAGGAAACTCTGGATACGATCGAGCGAAACAAACATTTCGGAGAGTGAAGCTATCGCCATTGGTAATATCATTGTTATGTTCAACTGTATTGCGCTGAGGAACTGCTGGATAGGGTAAATCTAGAATAAAACCAAAAATAACTTTACTGAAACCGTGAAATTACATGCTTTATTAACTTACATATTATTGAATAATTATAAATTGATAACATGGCCTATCTCAAGATCAGCTAAATACGCAGAAAATAATTGTAGGTATAGTGCATGTGTGTGTACACAGGTGCACTTTCTATTCTTTTAACCTCCAAAATATTTCTTTGCGATGCCAAGTAACATGAAGGGGTATCGACAGCTTTGTGTCGAAATCTCTGCATTAGTTCATGGACCCATATACCTACTTTAGCACAGATGTGATTTAGTGCGGTTAGATGTAGCTCAAACATAACTGGCTACTTAATTATATGCAAATATAAATATGGGCGAAATATCCTTTGGGATATTCTACTGACATGACAAACTGGCTATCTATATGCTGTGGTAATACGCTAGCCGCAAGACTTTTTGTAATCAGGATGTGGTAAAATAAAGAAAGGATTCTTTGCTACTTTGCTTTAAAATGCAACTTACCGTTGTGGCGGAAATCATTTTTTGGTTCCATAGTATAAGAGTTAAAATGGTGACGAACATAATTAATCGTTCCGTAAATAGCATGAAGCCAAGAAAAACGCTCCGTATAAAGATAGATTTCTTGAGAGCACTCATTTCGTATGCCCGCGCCGCATTCACTACTAATTGAAAGGGCTTCTCCCAGGCGTACATTTTAATGACCTGCAAAAAAAAAGCCGCCTCAAAAATCTCGTCAAACATTTAATAACCGGCGTGATTTAAATTAAATAGGAAATTAGACGACCGTATTAGTACAAGCCCGTATGTACTTGTACATAGTTAAACGACTACTTTTGAGATTGTTTTTGTCTAATAAATTCTGAAAGTGCGACTAGTTTCTTTTGTCCCATGACCAAAATAAATACCTATACAGGAATTAGGTTTCGTTGAAGTATTAAATACGTGCAACCACACATCAAAGTATACAAATCTGTCAAATTTCTTCAATCGACTTATCTCACTGTAATAGATATTAGGTTGATACTCAACTAATTTGAGGAAATTTTACAGGTTGTGGTAACCTGATGTGTGGCTGACTGTACCTATTAATTAAAATGGTCTCTGAGTATTTTGACATTATGCTTCGAAAATAATATCATAATAACAACATTAAAATTAAAGTAAGTACGTTAAAATTTGTAAATATATTATTCTAGCTAGTAGTGTTAAAGTGGATTAGCAACCTTATTATGCTAACCTGAATGCCATTGATAATTTCCCCCATTAGCTTGATCCTTTTATCTGTCCTCTTCGCCACCTGGCGCCTGACCGACGCCGTCACCTTCGTCAGCCCGGCTGCAAACATACGTGCTCCAACATAACTTAAATCCTACCACGCATCCACTTTTACATTAACATTTTCAACGGTTTATTTTAAATGTTTCAACATGACGTCACTACTCTGAACTCAAACCACTACTTGAGGGTACAGACGGCTGCGAAAAGTTGTTTACACTTTCATACCTTGTCACAATACTATGCCTTTCTTGTAAGGAAGGAGAAGTCAAACAGCTAGCTATTATGACAAGGTACTAAAGTATGTACATTTTTGCAGGCAACTGTACCTATTCATGTATCAGTTTATAATCGATTTCCTTATCTGCTTTTTTGTAACTAAATTAATAGCAGAATTTACACTTTAACATTACATTTATTTATTTTGTTCCAGTTTCTATTGAATTTAGGAATACTTTCTGAAGTCAAATTATTATTGTTAATTACAAGCATTCTATCATCTTGTCTATATACGCAACGAGTTTCAAAAGCATTATAGGATATATAAGATTTAGATCCTAAGTGGTTACAAGTATAATGTATCAAGAAACAAGGTTGGACTGGAGTGGATTAAAAGATTTGCTGATGCCAATATAGATAACCAGGCCAGGTGTTTACGACGATCGTTAGTTCCATATCTTTAGCGCGATGACTGTGCGCAAACGCTGATGCTTGTTTACTAAATATTTTATTTAAGTCATGCGTACTATGTAATATTTTATAATAGTGAATTGTATGATATTGACATCATCGGATAATATATTATTTTAAAGTATGGGAAAAGTATACAGTAAATGTTAATTCACAATGTTTTGATCACTAACTGCCGCACACAAGAGACGTTAATTAAACCGTAATTGTCACTTAAGTAAAAATATTTACCTTTATTTAATAGACATTAAGACCACCCATAATTAAAATAATGAGTATTAAGCTTAAATGACTTGTTAATTTAATTCAACAATTAACTAACACTAAGTAGTTCGTAGGACTTGAAAACAATGAAAACTCAGCTTATTAAAGTTAATCGAGTTAGTTGCCAACTTACCTTGTATCGGCAGAATCAGTAAAATAACCCCAAACAATCCAACAAACGGTGCAAAACCGCCCACATTGTACAAGAAATAGAGCACGATGCCGGTCTGTATGGGGATGATCCACAAATAGTGCATGAACATGAAAGCGTACTCGAAGCGCGCGATGTCGTTCGACAGCAGGTTGACCAGCTTGCCGCCGGCCACTTCGCCTATTGACACTTGGTTTAGCCGTAGCAACTGAAAAAAATGGTCTATAAAAAATCTACACTAAAATCCACCTACAGTATCATAAAGAGTTATCTTACTACCGCATTAGGTGAGTAGCAATAGGTAGAGAACACATACCAAAAAGAAGTAGCTTAAACCCGTGTAACATTAGTAGGCTTACAGATCACGCGTCTGAAAAATCGTCTAGATGGCGTAATGTTTTTTTTATTTTATTTTGTGTGGGTGGCTATGCAGGTCCTATTCAGACCAGTATCTATTGTGATCACCGATATGCTACAAATCAGTCCCAAACCCTACACTTATAAGAAAGTGTATTACATAGTTGTTTGGGACTGAGATCCCTAGCTTTATTGGGGCTTAGTACGTGCTTTCCCAGATGTATGCTACGTTTGCGCATCAGTGGTCCGCATTTGGTGATAATGTGTATAGGGGTTTCACCCAACTCGTTACACATTCTACAGATTCTAGTGTCGCTCAGGGGCGTATTGTAACAGTGAGGTCCAACTTCACTTATAGAAAACACATAAAAAATAACCAATCATCGTGTAGATGGACCTTACTTCAACACTAGGTAGGTACGCTATCTAGCAGATTTTTCACTCGCGATAAGTAGTTTTTGTGACATACATATATAGGTACGTTACATTAGACAAAATTGTACGCTACCTACCTATTGACTAACAATATACTAACCTTTCTATATAGTAAAGCAGAACTCGCGACCTTGATCTTCAAACTGAACCTCATCACAAAGAGGGAGTTGTGATGCTGGCACATCATGGTGACGAAGTTGAGGCCCAGCATGGCCAGCGCGTACATGCCGGCTTCGGAGCGGTCGATCGTCTGCTCTATCGACCAGTACGAGAGGAGCCGGGCAAACAGTATGGGTTGAGATATCCTAGGGCGCCATGCAATATTAATTACTGTTTAAGCTTAGCGTTTCAAACATAGCATTTCTTATAAACAATCGATTCTGAAGAATCGATTCAAAAAATAAGTAGGGATCACTTCCAGTTCCAATTAACCTGGGTTCCGTTTTTCTACATTATCGCGTATTGAATGAGTAGTAATTATCGTTTTCCAAGTGGGAATCAATATCGATTCAGCGATAGATAACATAAGCAGTAAGTATTCTATAATGATCCATAAAAATAATGTAGAATTCTTCATTTTCATTGAAAGAGGTCGTCTAATATCTGAAAACCGCCGCGGTTTTGATAATAAAAAGTATTTTATTACATTAAATGTTTGTGCAATCATTAGATTACGCACACTGTGTATTTGAGAAGTCACCTCAATTAATACTGATAAAGCTATGTATGTATCATATCTTTATTATTAAACTAATCAAACAAAATTAGCTTAAAGTAGGAAATGAAAACGATGACCGATTTTTGAAGTAGGTACCTTATGTTGAGCTAGATTCACGTGTGATTGAACAAGCCAAAAGTGTACATAACAGAAACTAGTTTTAAAAGTTGACTGTCGTAAAATGTTATATTTTAAATGAGTGTTCGTTTACCTGGCGGCAGTGATTCCTGTGACAAAAAGCGCACCGGGCATGAACTCGAGCCAGTACGCTCGCACTAACGCCTTCCACAGGGACGGCTCTCTCTTCTCTCTTGCTGCTCTCTCCAGTTCATCCAGCCAGGACCTACATGTGATTTATGATCATAATCATGTCATATTGGCCATTGTTTAAATGTTGATACGCTTCTTGTTATTTAATACTATCCCATCACAGTAGCGATGACGCTTCTTGTATAATAGCGAATAAAATAATTCATTTTCTTTATAATTGTATATAAACAAATTAATTAAAAAACAACGGCAATATAACTTAAGTATAAAACTTAAATAGGACTTACCTTTCAAACTTGTCTCCTTGTTTTGAGGAACTATACGCTTTGCTTGGCACAACGAGGTCATCCTCTTCAACGTCTCTTTTGTTTCCAGTCACAAGCACAGGGCAAACCCACCACAAAAATATTCTAGACAAAATATTTGGATTTCCTTTTTTTTTATGAAACAAATTTTCTTCCGGCTTACTCTCTGATCTATTCCCCATTTTTATTTATGATAAAATCATTCACAATTAAATTTATTTCAATACTTAAAATAAAACTTAATATTTATTTAACTTAATAACATATTAGGTGACCTACTCGTGCAGTGATATGTATAATACTGTATTAATCGACGAAACAATTTATGAGCATTAAAGATAAATTTTAAGTGTGCTATCGATAAGCTAAAATATTGTCACCTCATCCTCGCATACTGTCAGTGTAGGTCGTTCAAGATTATAAAAAACGTCACATTATTTCAATTGAACAGCACTTCATCATCGGGGAGGGGATGGGGAGGATTTAAATAAATTAATATAGAAAATATTACAACTACTGTTTACTCGTACCGTATAAGATTGTCACCTCTTTTCTATATAACTACAGGGTGCATCTTTGAACATTAATATCCCTTTAAACACGTCTTCCCTTTAACTGTTTTCGACTCCTTAAATAAAATGATCATATCATCACATTTTATATGCGAATTTCATTGAACAAATACTGTTTAAAATTATTGGTAGAAATTAAAGGGACGTAAATGTGTATGTATAAAGTGAAGTCAGCTCAGCGGATAATAATAGCCACCATCTGGTGATATGGTTAATGACCATGGACCTATGGTTTAAGATGCGAATCCCAGCATGCACCTCTAGACTTATCGAATTTCAACATCAGCTCGGCAGTGAGAGTAAACATCATGAGGAAGCCTTCACGTTTTCTGATAGTTTGTCGAATAGTGAGAAACTGAATCATAATAGTCATATTCCAGTTAGTCTGATTTATTTAATACTAAGCCAATTAGTCTTGGTTTGAAACTGACGCTGTCATACACATTTATTTGTCACTTGTATAAAAGGGACAGCTTAATTTTTTAACTATGACTAACTTTAGTCCCCGTTGAAATAAGGGGGTAGTTGTTAGAACGATGATACTGTAAATGTGGGGAATGCCGTGGACGAAATGAAGAGGAGGCACTCTGCCAGGATGGTAGATACGGGCTGAAAATTATCTCAGCAGTACACAATGTTTCATCATCAATATAAAATAGTAATAATTTAAGATGATACACTCATGGTGTAAGAATACTTTACCAAATGTTCATAATTGAAGTTAATAATAATACAAAATCACAATTTTGCATAATTTATTTTTCCACAGTTAGACTTTATAAGGTTTAAACTGGTATTGCAATATGCCTACAAGTAAAATTTTGGTAATAAATGAAAAGCACACAGTAGTTACATAAACTTTACAACAATTGTTTCTTAGAATGCACAGGACAAACTTTGGAACATAATGAATCGCATGTGCATTTAGAATGTATTAACTTATTTTCAATATTTTCCACTAACATTTTTACATGACACATCGGAACCATATTGCAATCGCAATCAGAAGAGAAAGATGTAGGCAGATGTATTGGATCAGACTTTATAAGACCTGTACTTTTACCTCGATAAATAATATTGCCTACAGGATAGTACAAAGAATCTTCACAAGTATTATCACTAAAATCAGCCATAATTAGAGTTTTATGCTTGGTACTGTTGCTGCAATCATCAGGAGTAAACATTATGTCCTCGCCGGAAGTCGTATTAGACTTAAATTGTTTATTTAATCTATCATTAGAATCTTTTAAAACGATTTCATCCCAATACAGAGCACCAGTTTTTAAATCACAAGTAGATTTCATAACAGGTTGTGTGTTATCTGTTATTTTTAATTCATCAAGGTTTTTCTCCTTTTCTGTTAGTTTTTTGTTAGCTATACCGTCCATTATGTATGAAATGTCGTTATGTCTTAGTTTATTGCTTGTCAAGGTATTCCATATGCTATTAATATTATCACCTTTTCCTTTTATCAACGATTTTGTACATGAGCAAGCACCTAAAGCTTCATCACATGAGCAATCGATTGTATATCCAATATAAGGTGGTTTCTTTTGTACATTTGTTACTTCTTGATGTATATCCGCCTCAATAGTAAGTTCATCTTTACCTTTGATTCCATCATTTGAGCCGCTTAGCATAATATTTTTATGCTTTTCCGTTGCATCAAAGTCGTGTCCCAGTCCCTGTTCTGTTCCTATATTTACTACAGGTGTAACAATTTCTCTATTGTCCTGTATATTAGCACATTGATTGATCGTAAGGTCATTAGAACCGAATAATTTATTAAATGATTTTGTTATTTTTGTTGAATGTTTGCGAAAATTATGATCATAGGAAGTTTCAGTAATTTTACAGCATTTATTTGCAAAAATATTGCTAGTGTGTTCATTTTGAGTTTTAATTTCTATAGCATCACAAGATTTTGTATCCATATCTCGGGTTGGCGACATTTGTGACGATGTGTCTTGAGTTTGAAGTATTGAATTATTAGATATTTGTTTACTTGTTTTATCTACTTCTTTTAATTCAGTTAAAGTGTAATTTTCCTGTTTATTATTATTATTATAAGTAAAATCACTTGAATCCTTTTCTGGAAACTCAGTTACATATACAAAGTTACTGTCAGCATTTTTACATTTGCACATCTTTTTCAAACGCTTAAAATCGTCATCTATAAGAGTACATACTTTTTCTAATATATCAGGTAATACATTTGAATTAGTTTTTTCTGTTGAAAGGCATAAACAGCTAACTTTTTTAATTTTTATTTTCAAATATTCCTCTAATAATATGTACGCTCTATGCCAACTACCTTCTACTGATTCTATCGGATTACATTTGCACGTTATATCACCAGTATTCTCTGTAATAATTTGTTTGACTTTGTTTAAAATAGTGGAAAATAATCTTTCCTCTTCTTCTGGCCTTATACATGTAGATTTACAATTAACCGCTTTGAATTCTTCCATTTTTTCTCGTAAATGCTTTTCTAACAAATGGAAAGCATTAACTTCCAGATCTTTTGAATCATCTAATTTATCTACACAGCATACGCAACATTCTGATTCAGGTAAAATTTTAAGACTGTGTGTATCCATGGACTTGTCTTCATTTTTATTAAAATCTCCATGATGTTTTATACCAATAGCTTTAGGTGTATTTTTTACTTCGTCATGTTTCAAACTGCAATCGCATGCAGGCATATTGGACATACACATTTGCTTGTTTGGGACATTCACTGGAATATCAGGTTTATGTAGACATTTGTTGTGCACATTATTATACCAAACTTGGGGATGGTTCGTTTTTCGCTTATGATTCGTGTCAATTATTACCCGACGTTCATTCTTATGAATTGGATCTCTCTCAGGTATTTTTTTTCTTGAGCTTGCATTGGTTAATGTAACGCCTAAAAATTTTATGCAATATTGACTATCGTTTGTAAATGATGAGGGTTGAGGTATCAGCCCAACTCCTATGTTTGGCGTATTTTCCTGTTGGACAATATTCGGTTCATTACTTTTCGTTTTATTTACTAATGCTGGAATATTATCTTCTGTGGTTGCCAGAGTTAAACTTTTATGAATCATATTATGAGTTTTGTTGCATAGGTTATTTTCATCCTGAGAATCTTTTAAAGGTATCTCAGAATGTATGCATTTAAAGATGTTGTCTTCAACTTGCTCTCGATTGGCACTACCGCTCTCTAAATTTATGGTGCCCATATATTCTGACTCTGTATTTATTGGCATTCCACCCGGAACACTCGTAGAAACATTTGCAACTATTACCTTAGACCTAAAGGGAAGCGCACTTAGATTCTTAGAAACTTTAGAGGGCAGTGTTTGGTAAGAACTTTTAATTTTAAGTTCGGATGCAACAGCAATATCCTTACTATCATCATTTTTATTATCTAATTGAGACAAATCACATTTCCATTTAGCTAATGTTTCGAGCAATTTATCTATTGAGGTATTTGACGGTGGTTTATGAAAGCATATGACTCCACTCTGACATGCAAGATGCCCTGTTTTACTTTTTTTAACGATTCCGGTTCCTTTTGATGGTTTACATGCAGTCGGTTTTGTTTGTTTTACGCTAGACACTGGTGATATTATATTTGGTACACCTTTTAGGGGTTTTCTAGCATCATTCACCTCACTCGCTCTTGATATTTTTTTGCTATCCTTACGTGAACTACACAAACACATATTAACTGCATATGAACGTCCAACATTCCTAAAAGATCTAACCGGTTTATCTATCTGTAAGCCTAGTACAAAGTTTTTAGTTCCCTTTTTTGGACTGAGATCTGATTGTTTCTTCTTGATGCTGCTGAGTTTAGGACAAACGTTATTTTTGGAGGCTTCTGTATTAACTGATCTATGGATATTGTAAGCATTTTTATCATTTTCTCTTCTTAAGCTTTCATCAACCGGTTCCACATTTGCATCATCTGTGACCTGAGAAGGTGATAGAAAATGTTGGGTATAGGTGCATAATATTGATGTTTATAAAATCTTATTCACATAATGTTCAGTAAAATAAAAATTATGCAAGTACGAGAGCGCGGAAATGTATATCTTGGAAATATTTATCCTCGGTTTGGTTTTCAAAGTAACTTTTGAGAATTTTCAGTATATTCGAGAAGTCTATGAGAAGCATGTAAGGAAATGAAATATTTATAAATTCTTAGAGCAACACATAAAGGTGTAGCCAAGCGACGTATTACCATGACTTTATTTTTTGTCAAGTTCTCTGGTACAGTCTACTCCAAAAATATGTATACACTTTAGGACCTTGTTACAATACATAATGTACAAGAAAGTAGAAGTCGTTCTTATACATATGTAGGTATTGTGATAAGGTCCTAAAGTGTATACATATTTTTGGTGTTGACTGACTATAAATGGTCATAGATACTTTATAAACAATGAGTCTATTACTTACAATTAAATACACTTTCCACTATGTAAATAAAATGTAAAAACAGGTAAGACATCACTTCGTCCTTTTTGTTAAATTAACAACTATGAGCGATTAAAAGCAACTAAAATATCGCAATGTTTATTTGTGCTATTTCACTGTATCATTATCATTACTAAGTGATTATGAGGATATGATAATTGTAAATAATTATGTCATTGTGTGTCTGCTTACATATACTTCAAAGCGACTTTATATTCGTACTATAATTATGACATTTTGATTTTTGAGTAAATATCGAGATACTGTGCATCGCTCTGCCCGCGGTTTATTGGAGAAAATAGATGTTGTATTACCAGCGAAAATAATGACTTGAAGTACTTAGTCATAAGCAAAATTATTTACTGGCATCGATTTTCTCATGAGAATCTCTATATATATCTCTCGTAGTAGGGTAGACTGGGTACGGTTGAACATTTTAGCATTTATCATGCATAGCATCGGGATTTGTTAAGCGAGCGATGTTGGAAATATACTAAATAAAAGACCCTATATCTGTCTACTATAGAGCAATGTTATTTAAGATCACTGTATAGTATTTTCTGTGTAAAATCAATTTTAAAAAATCAGTCATTTGTTTCAACCGTCCCCATGCCAGGGTCGGTTGAAACAGTGTCTGGGGTCAATTGAAACACATGCAAATAATACAAAATATTATCAATGTTTTATAATCATCTAATGACATTTTTCCAATCGTTATGGCACATTTGACTATCACAAATATTTTTATTAAGTAATATTTAAATCTCTGGCTATATTTATAATCTAACATTATTTTTAATCAGCCTTCAAAGTTTTATATTAAGTACAACTGAAACTAAATAATAATCAGTTGTTGGTAACGATAAAATTTTTGAAATGAAGTTACCAAGCAAACATGCTATTATATTTCTCAACAATCAACACTTTAATTATAAACTATAAAAACAAAAGACATTAACTTTATCAATTAAAATTTTAAACAAAATACTTCAATGGTTAAGAGATCATTCGGAGTCACAATTGTGGCAAACATAAGTAAGGCTACCCTTTGTGTTTTTCTTTTCATAAACATACGAAACCATTCTTCGCCAGCCATTTCGTTATCATCCCAAGTCCGCGGTCGTGATAAGTCATATTTGATGGTTAGTTCGTATGCCAATTTCATAACATCCTTTTTAGCTAGGCCAAAATATATATCTGCACATCTTATTAAATATTTAGATAACTCACGCTCTTGTTCCTGGGTAAACACACGATTGTGGGCCTTATATCCCATTTCTTGATTTTCATCGTTACCAGCCGCATCTCGTTTACGTATATATCTGAACAGGGAAGAGTGGTTCAGTCCATTTTTTTCTGCCGCTGTTCTTAACGAAGATCCCGCTTTTACATCTTCATATGCTTGTTTGTACGTTGATAAGTCAGTTCGACCTTTCGTAGTCTTTTTTTGGCGTACCCGTGGCATCTGAGAAACAAGAAAGTTTAATTAATAAATTGTTTCAACCGTACCCAAAAATAATGTTTCAACTGTCCCCACCCCTCCATCTTGGTATAAAACGGTTCACAGTAAGAATGATAGTAAATTAAAATAAAAGCTAATCATACTACAATATTGAACAAACTTCAATTCAACTGTAACAAAACTCTCAAACATCTAACTATAAACGAAATCATAATAATTTCAAAAATGTAGGTACAAAAATACTTACTTTTCCGTAAAAAAACACAATGGGGCCTCCTACAAACAACCACAGCGCGCGAAGAGGGACGCAATACTAAAATTCAAGTTTCGGCTTGTCGCCCGCTTAGTACTCCCCTTGTGCCCCTCACCTCATCACGCACTATTCACGAGATATTCACTTTGTTTCAACCGTCCACTGTTTCAACCGTACCCAGTCTACCCTATATAATGTTAATTCTGGATGTCCTCTCTATACAAAATGTATTAAAATTACTTCAGCCATTTAGTCGTGAAGAAGTAACAAACATACACACTCACAAACTTTCGCCTTTGTAACAGTCGTGTATTACAAAATAAGCAATTCTCAAAGTTGGATCAGTCGCCTACGTAAAAAGGTTTCAACTTTTTTATAGGGTTTGAAACTCTGTAAATTTATTTAAATTAGGTAATATACGCAAACAGATAACAGCCAATTAAGTTAATTTATAGTTTTTACTTTATTACCGTGTATGCTATTTTTATCAAAAAAGCATTACACGGCATGGTCGAATATACATATTATAAACTCGGTACTAAGAAATTAAATTGAGATACATTAAATTTACTTTTATATTAGAAAAGAACATTATATTAAATTACGAGAAAAAAAAAACCAACTTTCAGGCTTTTAGATGCTATAGTAGAGTCCAGTCCAGCGCTATTTATAGACAAAGCTGACTTGACGTGTGGCGAAAAACCGGAACTAAAGTTCTTTCCTAGGCAAGTGACACCTTTCTTGTCCCTTTCTTTTTAAAAAATTGTAGTAGGTCATAATGTAGGTCTATAGTCTGTTTCAATTATGATGTCCCTTTGGACATTTCGAAGAACGTAACTCTGCACGTTACTTGCACGTTTCACACGAATCCAATTAAATATATATTTTTGTATTTGGTAGAAAATCGTCATTTGAAAAATATACAATTATCCAAAAACATCCTACAATTGATTCACAAGCAAAATTAACATATTATTTTTTATATAATGCTCAAAATAATGTAAACTTCAAAATAAAATAATAGTTTCTTCGCGCGATTGCATTTACGTACTATGGTTTGTGTTTGACTTTTAAACATAGTGACGTGCCTCAAGTATTCAGCATGTTCCAGAGATATAAAATTCTATGTTTTCCGATTAAAAAAATCGTGTTCATGAATCATCTTCTGCCATTTGTGATTGTCACTTCAATCAGTACGAGGAGAGTGCAGAAAAGCCTACGACTATAGTTTGCGGCATGAAACAATAGCGATGACTTTGAGTGCGCAGAAACTAATTTTAGTAGAAAGTCATCTTTTTTATTGTGCGCAAACTAACGGTCATCGCTATTGTTAGATACCGCGGACTATACAATAAGACGTTACGAGTTTTTCTTAAGTTTGTGTGTTGTTTTGTTGTTGAGTGTCGTTTATTGTTTTGTTTGTAATGCCAAATAAAGTCTAAAAGTGTTTTTTCGCCAATCTCTATAAACCTTAGTTGTTGAAAGTTAATTCGATTAAAATTGGTTACAAATCGAGAATCGATGCCGCTAAATATCGACGTCTAAGGGTACTACCCTAGTACTGAACTATTGACATCTTTCCAAAAGGACATCATAATTGGAATAGACAATATAGGACAATCCCCCTGTCAAGCCTTGTTGCACTTATACTTACGTTAATGTGGATTTTTGAATTTCATTTGAGTTGGTTGGTGTCCACATGTTGTTTTAAGTATAAAGTTCGGTACCTACCTATATTATTATGTTTTGATATTTTAAATGAAACTATTGCTATGCTTACACCCTTCCGAAAAACCCGTGTTGCTCTAAGAATAAATTGATAAGTAGATCAACTATTTTAAATAGTTTTGATGAACTATATTTTTAGTATGAGTTACTCACTTCTCAATTGTCACTAGAAGTCACGCGCGCCCGTAACTTGCAAAACTGTATAAAAAGAGTGATGTAAATTCTCTAACTAACTAACTGATTAAAGTCTAACTGATCACAGATAACAGATGACTGATTTAAAGTAAAATACAATTTAATTTATCAAAATGTTATTGTACGAAGTTTAATTCCTCACAAAAGAGAGCAGATTAGATTTTATTCGAAAGAAACTGCAAACAGTTTATACAATAATACGAGCTTTTATAATAAAGGGGTCCTAAACGTTTCGGACCACGTCCCCGTTAGACGATATTTTTGTCGTTTGGGACATGTTTGTTTGCGTCCACAAAATGTAAATGTAGCTTACCATTCGGTTCAATATTGCATAATATGCCATTCAGACCCGTCTATCAAATGCAGGCACTTAATACTAATTTAAGAAACTTACTGTAGCTCGTTGCACCAGCTTCACAATATTCTCTTCCATCACCTTTAAATCTTCTTTTTTAATAGAATCCTATAACAAAATATGATTAATTAATTCGTCTTTAACTATAGGTACAGATATTGTAGGAACGATAGACCTGGATGACGGAGGTAAGAGCCAGTCTTTTACGTGTTGAGGCCGGTCAGCTGAGTTCATATGTCACATGGGCATCATGTCTTTGGTATGTCATTCGGTTTCGCCTAACGAGGATCGAGCAATGCGGAAATAAGTACGTTAGTGTTACATTCTATCGATGCATATTCATTTTGTCTATGACTGCACGTGCAAACTATTCTATACTTATCACGAGAAAATATTATATTACTAGAATAAGCCTGGTCGAAAATAATTATGGTGTGCGCCTTCGAAGAATGGTGCGAACTATTAGGTACACCTACCAAAAATGGGAACCCCAGAAGACGCATAAGTATCCCCCGAAAATTAAATCCATCAACTGCATTAACTACTTACGGATTTTTGCATATTCCGATAGATGGCGTTACGTAGACGACCTGGTTCAACTTTGACGAGATTGGTTGTAACATAACTTCATAATTTTGACATGATAAATCCATTCATACCTTAGAGAAAGTATCCATAGAGAGGACACGCAAATAATAATATTCGTGTACACGGAACAACTATATACAGAAATCGCTAAGAGTAAAAGAGACAGAATCATGATTTTTTTGTCTTTGTCAGAGTCACTTTTTTTTGATGGGCTCAGTTCTGTCAGTTGGGAACTCCGCCCAGCAAAGCTATTTGCCATAGTAACCCATAGTAATTAAGTGCGATTTTTGTTCGTATTTTTACTACCGTAATAACCTACCAAATTCAGTCGTAGTAAGAGATAACAGGCTACCGTACTTGAAGTAATCTTCAGTCACATCGATCCGCCATTTTGTATGTCCCTTACGGTGATACGCGCTTAGCCACTCTATTTTGATGACCTAGATTTACTTTCACTTGTCGGGAGAATTAACACAGGGTCTATCTACAAAAAAAAACAATTTTCTATACAAAAGTGTTTAGCTGGTTGATACAATTCGTTGTTGTAATGAAAAGTCCTCCACTAACGCCTTCTATCAGACTTTGCAAAAATCCTGATTCCAATGTCTAACCTTCTTGAGGTCTTCCAGTTGGACCTTAAGCTGTGTCACGTCCTGCTGAGTCCGGCGCCAGTAGGCGGGCGAGGCCGCGCCGTTGCTAGCTGCGGGCGCGGGCGCAGGCGCTTGGCGGCTGATCACCGGTTGGTTCACTAATACTGGGTATACTGCTGCATGATATAAAGTATAATAATTACAGACAACATCACATAATAGACCTGGTCTTATACCTAGTAAAAAACCCTTTTACTTTGATTTAATTATCGAGTTAACATAATATACCTACTTTACCTATAATACCTATAACATAGACTTGATTACCTACCGATGGCAACGAGTCAAACCTACCCAACGCAGCTAACATTTGATACGTTCCCTGGCGACGAAAGAGGAAAAAAAAACATTTGTTCCTATTACCCATCCGTCCCCATTAGCAACAAATGGGTTTTTTTTCTCATTTGTCGCCAGTGACGACTGGGGAAAAGGCCCTTAGATGACCTAGCTTAGGTGGCCTGCACACCAAGTCACCCCTGATCGTACCCTCCAATCAATATCATAATCCTAGCGTGACGTCCCCGGTTGTGTCTAAAGCTGTTCCTTCAGAGCCCAGAGTACGCCTGAACCATAAATATATAAATAAATTGAGACAACAGCACATACATTCTCCTGGTCCCAAACTAAGGTTTTCCCTTGTGCTATGAAAACCAGAAACAACGAACGAACCAGAAACTCAAACCCGCGACCCTTGCGTCTCAACCGGAGCTCAAACCACTGCGCTAAACAGGTCGTCAGTTTAGTCTTGTCTCCTCCAGAGGATTCAAGGTGGACTTGCGATCTATGTGGCAAGATTTGCCGGGCAGCAATAGGGCTCTATAGCCATCTCCGTAGATGTGAAGTCCCACCAACTTCCTAGCGCTGCAACTTTCATCTTCTAAGATGCTGCGGCCAATGATGATTTGAGAAGACTGGCAAATACAATGAAGCGCCTGCCGTCTCACATTCGTGATCCTTCGATCTTCTTTTTTATATTAAGGACAATCAAGATAACGTCACTCCGCCTGATGGTAAGCGGTTCTTAACAGGTTAAATAAAGTCTTGGATTGATACGGGTACCTGTGGGTGCCGGTCGACACTCGCACGGCGGCGGGCCCGTCCTGACTATCTCCTTAGCCTTGGCGGTGAGCTGGTCCGCGCGCTCCTGGAACAGCTGCTCGGCGAGCTTGGCGGCGAGCTTCTGCGCGCGCCGCTCCAGCGCCCGCTCCTGCCAGCCCTCGGTGTCCGCGCCCCCACGCTCGGGGATCATCCGCGCGGCGTCGGCGCATGATGCACCCACCCACTGAATAATATTGAGAATTTGAGACATATACTTAAATAAAAAAAATACGCCTTAGTGGTGTAGTTATAGAGGAAATTTATATTGTTATGTAAGTATGAAGTATGTTTGACCACG
The DNA here is from genome assembly GCA_014851415.1 of Cnaphalocrocis medinalis. NCBI lineage: Eukaryota > Metazoa > Arthropoda > Insecta > Lepidoptera > Crambidae > Cnaphalocrocis > Cnaphalocrocis medinalis. The sequence continues at coordinate 9,712,942 of CM026276.1, forward strand.
TACGGATACCTACTCATAAAATCCATTCGGTAGATTTTGCGTGAAACAGGAGCAAACATCCATCCATCCATACTTACAAACTTTGACATTTATAATATTACTGGGATAAAATAGCGGCGCCAGATGAATCGAACAACCACCCGTAACTGTGACCCAAAAAAATAAAGTTGTAAACAAAGTTAATATAGATATAGAATTATAGATTATCGAAGTAATTCATTGATAATTTCTTATTCATGAAAATAAGTACGTATACCTAACTGGTAAGCTGAAAGTATACTCTTATATTAAAAAAAAATTATTAATTTTTATATAATCCTTGACATTATTTATCAACCGATTTCCTGTTTCTTAAAAACAAATCAAGATTTATTTCTATGAAGACGTAAATAAGTACCTACCTACTTAACTGCTAGTTACTATGTTTATGACCAAATTTAAAAAGGCCCCCTTATCTAGTATTTATTTTACTTGTAAAATGAATATTTATAAACAATTTCGTCATCGAAATGAATGATCAATTCATGCTACTTATGGAATGACTTAACATTTTTAACCTGCAAGTAATGTTTTTGATGCAAGATAAGAATCTATTTGTCATATTTATAATCTATGTAAGTGGGACTCTGTCCTGAAAGATAACAATTTTATTGAATATGCAGTACCAACATACTAAGTGGTTCCCCAAGTATGATCCTCGGTTTGGTCCCAAGGGCCGTGACGTTCTTAACCGTCTAACTAAACATAGATTACACTGTAGGTATTTTCATAGAGGGAAGAATTCAGAATTTGAACAAATTCAATTCAGGTAGATAAAGCATTGCTGGTCAGCAAGTGTGTGAAACTCCAATTCCGTTTAATCAGGTCGGTACTTTCGTTCTTACCTTGCGTTATAGGTAGGTAGGTACTTTGGTTCAAACCTGGACCTAGCTTTTTTAGTCCAGAAATCACTAGTATCAGTCAGGGGTCTTGTCTAGATTGGTTATAACTCGATATTGTTTAATCTAACCATAACCATAATATTTTTTCTACAACCGATTTCTCTCGTGTTAGATTGCTATCGCATTGGACTATGATTGTATGGGAATAGAGGATGTACCTAATCAAGGTCTAGTTTTATTCGTGAATTAGGTATACACTATATATATTCTGTAGTTTTCTCTTGATTTAATAGTGTATCAAACTGAGATTTCCTGACTTCGTACTTGTAGATGTGAAGCATTTGAACTCGCAAACCAGCATATTCGATGGCTTGGTGCACACTTGTTTTAACTACCAGATGGCAGTTACTATAGTGCGATTGTGAACCATTGGTATATCGTCGATATCTTAGTTTACTATTGCACTAATTACAATCTGTAGTTAGTACAAGTGTGTGAAAAAGCATTTCATTTACCTTAGCGTGATATTTTTCTATAGATGTAGCAATAGCAATATCCAACTCGCCAATGAGTAGTTGCGAGAAGTAATTCCGCAGGTTCGTCTTGACAATGCTGGACTTGTCCCAGTTGTGGCGGTCCTCCAGGCACTTGAGGAGCTGGCAGGGCATCTGCGAGCCGCAGCCCCCCAGTTCGGCCTGCAGCCCGCTGAACAAGTCCGCGAGCAAGTTCGACAGGAGAGACGAGCGGAGCGACGTGCACGAACAAGAATCCTAGAAATTGGCATTACATTTTATATGGATGACATTTTCTTCTCTAGGTTTCAATACCTAGTGTAGGTACTGATGTGAAAAATTTAACATATCAAGTATCAACGTAATCAATAAAATTTTTATGTGTGGGTTAAATTTTAACATTCAGAGAGTTAAGTAGTGTTTATTTGTTTAGTTCAGTTTAGTAAGTATCTACTGTGATTCTTCCGTCTAGTATGTGCTTATGGCCTGCATGTGCTGCTTTACGCCGGTCTTCTATGAGGCCGTGGTGTCACTTTGTTCAAGTCGGCCTATTCATGCCGAAGCGTGGCTCTCCTATTGTAAAACTTGCGGTCTGATACTCATGGACGTATATAAGGGGGCCTCAATGGAGGGGGGGGGGTCCGGACCCCCTGGACCCCCCCCCTCCATTGAGGCCTGGTTTGACATAAGGTTGAATCGTCTATAGCCAAGGGCGACTTAATTAAGGGGTCGGCAAGGTTGGTGGGGTAGCAAATTGTAGATAGCCCTGGGACGGCAAATCAACAAATCAACCTCACGTTCTTCAAGAATGCGTGTATGTAAGAACGCACGCTGGGTCCAGCCGGTCCTTGAATTGTACTTCGGGAGAGCCGCATTATAAAATATTATTTCAATTAGGGAAATTGTTAAATCTGAGCACGGGGGGGTGATTCGTAATTATTTTGCAATGTGGGACACCCCCCTTGCCAAAGCTATATATACGTCCGTGCTGATACTTATTAATTATCTTATGTACCAAGTATTTATCCTCCGGGCTGCATTTGCAGAGCGCGGCCAGAGAAGGCGTCCTCTTGGCCTCCACGGAGGCGTCGACGGGCATCTTGCACTGGCACTCCATCACCTGCTCGCGCAGCTGGTTCAGCTGCTCTTTCTTCTGTTTCAGCGCGTCCATCTTGCCCTGGATCCGCCCGTCGCACAGCACCTTGCACCCGTCCAAGTCCTCAACCATTTCCATTTTCTCTTGACGGAGTACCTCCAACTGAGAACGTTAACCTCATAAATGTAACAGAAAATAACTAAATGCTTCATTCACTCATCATACATCAGCAACCCACACTCGTCCACTGCTGGACATAGGTCTTCCCTAATGCACGCCACCGCTCCCGATTTTCGGCCACTCTCATCCACTTATACCTTTTGTCAAGGGAAAAAAAATTTAGAAGTGTGCATATATTTGAAACCTTTTGATTTTTTATTGGAATTCTATTAACAGATCGAAACCTGTACGGTATTCCACCCTGCTCTGTCAATATTTTGCCCATCAATCAAACAGTAAAATCAATAATTATTTGCATACTAACAAATTAAGTAAAAGAGACTTGTAGAGTTCGTGCTCCTGCATGAACTCTACATGCAAAATGTGCGACGCGCAAATCAGCTTTCAATTTGCTCAATACACATTGAAGGAGGTAAAAAGTAAAGTAGAGTCACCCATCAGCTTATTTACTGTCCCACTGCAGGGCAAAGGCCTCCATCATAGAAATCAAGTCATCGCTACTGATGATGATGATGATGGGATTAGGCTTAATCACCATGCTTGCCTAATTCGGATTGGTGATCACAAACCCGAGCCTATTCAAAACAAAACACAACATTATACTAAAGTTTTGTATTATTCGAATAGAGATTGCGCAGTACAATGGCTATAATATTTTTCAAGGTATAATTTATCAAGATGACGATGACACAAGCATGTATGGGCAAGGGAATGGAACCATTCCTAATAGCATGGTGAAGTACCGGCATGCAAATACGGGCGGAAGGTTTCACTAGAAATTGGTTTTGTTTACTCTATTCTTGGAACTTATTAGGTATATAGTACTTATAGGCAGTAAAATGTGTATATTCGGAGTACCTATATGGAGGAAAAAAAGTAAACATCACATTGCATCCATAAAGTATCAACCGCCGCCCGAACCACACAATTTCGCGAACAATATCGGATCGGTTCGGTATACCTGTTCTTTTATCTGCGCAGTCTCAGCGTCTTCCTCGAGCAGTTGGTGGGAGACCTTGGTGACCTGCGCCCTGAGCGCGCTCAGCTCGGCGTGCAGCGCGCGCTCCACCTCGTGCGTGAGGCAGCGCGCGGACTCCAGCTCGCTCTCCATGGCCTGCAGCTTACGCCGGATCTGCTCTTCTTTGAACTAGCACGGAACAATATTAAACACTCATCATAAAAATATAGGTAAGATATTATTGTTCGGACAAACAGTTCAAGATGTATAGGCCCCCCTAAAACACGTCCTTAGTATAAACCAAGGCCTTGATTTTGATATCGAAGAGGAAATGCGGTTACGCAGCCGTCCTGGTCGTAGGTCAGGGAGGGATCCGAATAGGGGTGTGTGTGATTTGCCCTCTAGGAAGGTAACCCCAGAGGTTTACTCACTAAAAACCCTCCGACGCCCGCTGCTGTTGATGTATGTAGACGAGGTATTAGTCTGTATGAAGGCAACGCACTGCAACAACCACCATCGGAGAGTCGTCATCAAGAACGCAGTATTTTTGTAAGCATGTTCTCAACGCTCTCAAAAGCTAAAGGCTATATCCGCAGCCGCATGTAAGTCTCGCACGTCTCCTTCTCTACTTCAGTGGGTTTTGCTACATATTTCTACATACCAAGGAGTTCCGTACCTGCAGGTCCCGATTGAACTGCGAGCCCTTGCATTGCTGCTCGGCCAGCGCCGCGTCGAGCTTCGCCGCTTCCTCGCTCATCCGCAGCCGCATGCAAGCGCTCTCGCACATCTCCTTCTCTACTGCAGTAAATTTTGCTAGCTATTTCTACATACTCCCAAGGAGTTTCCTACCTGCAAGTCCCGATCGAACTGCGAGCCCTTGCATTGCTGCTCGGCCAGCGCCGCGTCGAGCTTCGCCGCTTCCTCGCTCATCCGCAGCCGCATGCAAGCGCTCTCGCACATCTCCTTCTCTACTTGCGTCAGCTGCGCGCGCTCCTTCTCCGCTACTTCGCCGCGCTGGCGCAGCGTCTGGGCTAGTGTTGTGCACGCGTTCTTGTAGCCGTTGCGCTCTTCGATCAGCTTCTTAATCTGGAAGGTCCATTGCCGTTATTTACGATAATTTTTGTTAGTACTTAAAACATTTTAGTGGAAGGGATGAAAGTATATACCTTGTAATCTGGGAAATAAAGAATTTCTGATCCTGGTTCATAATGCTCAGTGAGCGGTAGATATACCCGAGCGCAAGGTGTCCAAGAAAACATAATACACTTGGATAGTCAAAAAAATATTGACGTCTAAGTTGTAATTTTAACTTTAACTTTAAGTTAACTCCTTTTAAACCCGCGAGCAAAGCCACTGGCAGGCTAACTTTTAACCACTTCATGACGAAATCTGGCTTCGTCATTTCATCATTAAGTACCTATATACCTATCAATTTAACATCTTTTTTAACTCGACTTTACTTACACGTCCAGGTTAGAAAACATAACCCTAAAGAACCGTGTTTTTTAATGCAGGTAATGCATATGTAAATCAGCTACTTGGATAAACATTGGATCGTCTAGCCATTACCTCTCGTTGCAGGCCATGTGGACGCACACAAGGACACAATAGACACACCTATGATGCATGGTTCTTCATCAAAACGCATATAACTATTCGTTTTCCCGCATATACCAATTATAATATTAAACATCATAATATGAGTATTTCCCAGAAAAGATGTTATACCACGTGTGGCATTAATGGTATCTACCTATTACGCAGTTTTTGGTTCAACAAGAAACGTTATTATGATACCCAAACGTGTAACGTGTATGTCAACGCAAAAAAAACTACTCGTCCAGAGTTTGATGATATCGTCTTAACAAACAACAGTTTTTTTGTTTTCAGAATTGTGGTTTTGTAGTTTTTAAGATGGTGACTAACAAAAAATAATGGGTCTTTATTGACTATAAGTGAAGCCTAATGACAAATATATTCTAAGAATTGCCTGAGTACTACTTACTTAATAGTGTTTTTTATGTGATAGGTGGTAGACGATCAGACGATCACCTGATGGTAAGCGCTTGCCGCCACCCATAGACACCCAACACCAGCGGAGTTACAAGAGCGCTATCAACCTATCTCGGCGAAACATAAGCGCAGGCGCTGCTTCACGCCGGATATAGCTCTCGATCCGGAGGCACGAAAGTATATAGCGATGACCGTTATTTTACGCACTTGTAAAAAGAAGACTTTCTATCAAAATTGGTTTCTGCGCACTCAAGGTCATAACTACACTTTCTTGCCTCGGACTATACTTAATGTTGATTTATCAATATATTTTTATTAATTTATATAAGACATATTACATAAGAAAATAGATATATAAATACTCGTACCTAATTAATTAAGTACTAGGTGAACGTTACAAACTAAAGCAAAGTTACTAATATCTTAAACTGCTAGGAAAGTTTCCTTTTCGACGGAAGTATTCCTGTAAAACTTCCAAAGGGCCAGGAAACTTTCCAAAGTTTTCAACCTTATCATTATGGTAAATACAAATCGTACATGTTTAGCCATATCCTCTTCCTTCTCCTCGGCCATCGCGAGTCGTCTCTGGTAGCCGCGCTCGAGGTCCTTCCAGGCCGCCTCGGCGCGCTCCAGGAGCTCCACCCGCTCGGCCTCCCTGCGGGCGAGGCGCTCGGCGCGCACGCGCATCTCCGCCGTCGACCTATCCAGCTGACTTAGTTTCTCTATACATGCCGATTCCATACAGCACGCCTGTGATATTGTTACAATAAAACTCGTTCAGTATGACTATACTAGACCAATGATCCCTAAGGCCGTGGACACAATGTCTGCGCATGTGCACATGTTTTGGTGCAGTAGATTGCGTCTTTCGCGTTCCATATCAAGACAAATACTGTTATTTTGGAATAATGGTTGCCACCGGTCGTGTCGCTACACACGGTGCACCGTAGACATGGGTCCACAGCCTAAGTATTGGTTTTCACCAGACATGAACATGAGATGTGTGTTCATACGATGTATGTTGGGAAATTAAACATTACGAAGGTGGAAAGCGGAGCTGTGTAATAATGCGCTGATGTGCGATCCTAGCACCTTTCTGTTGGTAGCCTAATAGTTGGGAAGTCAGAAATATACAAAATAGTAATTTATTTATTTTATTAGTTACACACAACAGAGTTACAGTGAAAAAAATAATAAAATTAATACATAGTGACTATAAGGCCGACGTCATGGTAGACTGTAAATCCAAAAATATGTGGAATAATAATGTGGAACATTCTATTTGAACCGATAAAAGGTCTTGCTCGCCACCATTGTGGATAGTCGAATGGTCGATCAAGTACCTAAGCATAATATTAAGATCGTTTCCATTCTCGGCTAATTCCAGCTTTGGGTTCCAGTTGTTAGCACTATCGATTCTATTCAAGGACAGTTTCAGCTTTAGGTACCAGTTGATAAGCCAAGTCAGGAGTTTTAAAAGGACTCTAATATGTGTTAGATTCGTTAATCTCGCCCTCACCGGGTCTTGGTTGGTTGAATACGGTAATTAAGTACCTAGTTTATTTGATACCTTTGTTTTCTTGGATATAAAAGATTATTGTTATTCTTATTATTATGCGAATTACAATTGATATTACTAAACTAGTTCTTTTATGTTACTACGTAGAATCAAATGAGCTTTACGTAATACGTCACCAAACGTAAACACATATAACCCTGATTTGATTATGTAACAATACGATAAATATGCGGTGACTTAATAAACATTCAGTAGATACATGAACCAGTGGTGTGATGGCGAAGCGGAAGCAAGATATGGAAACTAGGTACTTCGATGATTTGTTTTAAGATGCGGTTCCACTACTTTTGGACAAGTCCCATATAGCACTTTTTTATAGAATGGGTCAGTTAATGATATGACAAACACATCCCGTTGGATGGTCTTGGGAATTATTTTAGTTCTGTTCTCTTATATACAACCTACCAATATTAATTGCCTCTTTGCAAATGTCTTTCTAGCAGATGTTATTGCAGAATTTATTCAATTTCATTTATCGGGACGTCATAATGACGACAGTCGTAAGCCTAGAATGCTAATGTTTATAAACGTCTAATTACAGTCAAGTAACATAAGCCAGCCGGCCATACGTGTGGCGATGAAGTAAAAATCGTTTCAGGCCTATCGCATAAATATCATTTTATTGGAATTTGAGTCTCATGTCGTAGTAGGTAGTGTTTTTCATCTCTACTCACCGCGTCAATTTTATTCATCAAGTCCTTCTCAGGTGCCTTTCGTCGTGTCTGGCGCTGGCTCGGCGTGTTGTCAAGGCGCATTACGATCTTCGTCTCCACAGGCAACTTAACTACGGGACCCACAAGCGAATAAGAATCATAGTTAGATGAACCGACTCCTCTTGACATCGTCGAGTCTTCATAGCTGATAAAACTTCCTGGGCTAAGCATGGGTCTTCTTGTTTTAGATCCATCTTCTGAAGGTATCTAATTATTTTAACACTTTCAGTTCCATACGTATAAGGAAGGATAGTTTATTTTTATCCCATATAAGTAGCCCAAATTACATGTCGTGACAACCTATAAGTAAGGTAGCATTTAGGTATATTAAGTTTGGTTGTTTCTGATTTCTTGTTTGCTTATTACCAGTGTTATATCTTGATGGTTGTCCTAATAAAATAAATAAATAAAAATAATAATTACGTGTAGAATTAATTATACCTACATGAAATTTTGCTAAGACACATGTTTATTTTATAATTCGGTAGCCTTTCGAATTATGTATCAAATAAAAACAGACTGCTTACTTTTTAATACTTACATCTGGTAAGTAGGTACTACAATATCTCTTTGCTGACGTATATTTTAATGATAATAAATAGCAACATATTTCCTAACCACCCAACCAGTATTTCTTTCTGCAATCTTCAATAAACCTGTGTTTAACGCACCCGTCAAGGTTTCGTCAACAGTAGCCTGTTAGGTGCTTATATCTGAGACTATAGAAGATAATGTAACTAAAAGTTAATATATTATGTACTCTATAATAAATTTGTTTTTGTTAAATAAGTCATATCAATCACATAAAAATTAAATTAACTTAAATTAGACTTCATCGGTACAAATGTGGTAGTAACATGAAAAACTTATGTTCTAGTGCACAAAAACTTTACAAACATTTGTAATCAAAACATATCGCATAACTGAATGCATATTTGCTCATACAATGATAACTCCTATGATACAATAAAATAATAATAAGTGCACATCCTTTTAAACCGAGTCTAGCTGCAAGAAAACCGATGACCAGCAAGAACTCTAGATTCTCAAACTCATTAATGCATCATACAAATTGATTCGCACTAGTTAGTGAATGTGAGGTCTATCGACGCTGGCGCATCTAGATGCAATGAACTGGAGATAAAAAGTGAAAGAGTTAAAATAGCCGACGGCGTCGCACCTGCGCCGGCGCAGCCCTGGCGCCGGCCCGCTCGCCCGCTAATGGTCCAAACCTACAAACTTTACCTTATAGGAGAGGTGGCTATTATTAGATCCTCCTGTTCAACGAACCTTTATGGTGCTCATCAATAAAAATGAATTGGCCATACTAGGTTGTTGTAAAGTATAAGTTAGCGATTGAATTAATTTAAGTATTTTTAAAACACGATAAGAACTGGCTTTGTCTTTTTTTCTACGGATGTAAAATATTACACATTTTCGTTTTTTGATATTAAATTATATTATATCATATCTGTAGGATATGTTTAGTACAATAACTTATAAGTTAGACCTCATGAACATAAAATATTGACTATTGGCAAAGAGTATCTTACCTAATGAATTTTTTTGTCATAGGTTATAAAAATCTATGATATTATAATATTATACTTTAATTAATACAGAGGTAAATTCTATGGATATTGACAAGCCTTATAGGTAAAGGTGAAAACACTTTCGCGATGTAATCGACACCCAGTGCCATCTATTGATTTAGTATGGAACTAATGTCCTGAAGTGTAAATAGGACCACTAATGTGTTAATAAACACGTAAACATAATATTTACGTGGTCAAATATGATGACATTCACATGAGCGTCTGTGACATATTTTATCCAAATTAATCCTCCGAATGCCTCGATCCGATGAAGCCACTAAATGAATTACGTGTCCCAACGGGTGCCATGATCTGATTCGTTAATACCACGAAGCTGATATTGCACGTGTCTGAAATTACAACTGCAACCCAAATTATCATTCAATTTATTACTTGCAGGTACATTTACAGCAGGTATTTATAAAGCCAACATCAAGGCTTATAAGTAAACCGAAAAACGAAACGTTTGCGCGATGTAATTTACTCCCAGCGCCATCTATTCGGCGGGAAGAAGAAGAAGAAGGCGGCCGAAGGAGAAAGCGGGCCACTCGTAGTATTTATATAATATAGACAGACCAGCCACAGAGTTTACTACAATCTGTCTAATTTTCTCAATCGACATTGATATGTGCTAGAAATTGTAATTATACCGTACATAATATCCTAAGTGTTAAAATCAAATCTCGATAAAGACAGGGAAAAAAATCGTGCATGAAATTGGGGAGAGAAGGAGTTTATGGTGCATCCTAAATATTCTTCTTAAAAGTAACATTATGTCTTTCGTGATGCGCACTGCCAAGGAGTTGAGCACCCTTTCTGCAATCTTGTTCTTAAAACTTCTAAAGCTATACCGATAGATTTCTTCTCAACTCTAGGGTTCAGTATGAAGCCAAGAGCAAGCCCATTTTGAATTAAAAAAAAAACAGAATACTTATCAAATTAATTTATTTGCACTGAAACCTTTACTTGACTCGTCAAACCTAATATTTTAAGGATATCTAAGCCACTGCGCTGATAAGGTGTTAATCGTTGAAAAGGGCACAGTAATTCCGTTGTACTTGGCAACATTATAATTAGCATGTTGTTATTGTTATCACGCCGGAACACCCTCTTCGCCCTGCGAATACTTAAATATTATTTCTACTGTGTAATTAAAATGAGCCAAGCCACCTTATGGTGCGATATTAGTGTCGCAAGAGACTCGAGTCCAAGGAACTTGAGTATTGAAGATTCACTTTTCGAAGACTACCTACCAAGAGTCCGAGTACAACCTCATTATTTTAAAATATTTTTGTTACGGGCTGAAAAAACTGACGACCTATGATTTGCTAAAGTAACAGTCTCCAATCGTGCAAAATCAGTCGAGCCTCCAAAGTAGTCCAAGCGTTACTCCACTAAGCAATCAAGCCACCACCGGTCGTGGAATGCAAGTGCTATGCGCCGAGGTAACACTATTTTTAGCTCATCTTATTATGAAGCAATTTTGTGGTAGACTAATGATAATAAATTATCCTCCAACCCTTGTACCTTACTATGGCTCTACAAATATTTTATGACTTACTTGCGGTTAAGAAGTTATTCAATTGTCTGTATACAGCATGATGGATGATAGATTGATTACTGATATGGGAGTTTATTTAATTTATAAATCAATATGGAACATACTTTACTGAAGGTCAGGTCCTGAAAACCGAGGGTTTTGGATAAGACCACCACGCTTCGGCATAAATGCGCCGGATCGACAGATAAGGGCTCACTGTACGGGGGGAAGGGGTATTAAAATTTTATATCAATTACATCTAAAAAACATCAGGTGATCCGTATGCTCGTCCACCATCCAACACTTAGAAAAAAAATACAAGCATACAAGGTTCTAAGACCCAGGCCCGTCGGTATTGGAATTATTTAGCACTCGCAAAGTTACGTAATTATCTTTATAGGTAGGTACCTACTCACTTATCAAGAAGAAGTAATACAATTATAAATATAAAACCACAAACGTTACGTTTCTTGGTATACTTTATGGAATTAGCGTCATCAGTACATAGTTGTAATAGAAATATTAGACTCGTAATCGTAATAACTTAGACCATAATCTTCTATACCTACCTACTTATAATAAATCTGTTGAGAGGTCAATTCTGTACATGAAATATATTTAAAAAAAATAGCTACCACGGGGTGATTAGTGATCGATATTGATGCCAAAAATGTACCTAATTAGTACATTTTTTGTCTGTCTGTCTGTATGTTCGTTATAGAAACAAAAACTGCTCGACGGAATTTGAAGAAACTTGGTACAATTATTTTTCATACACCTGCGCATATGATAGTATACTTTTCATAACGCTACAATTAATAGGAACAGAGTAGTAAAGGGAAAAGTTGGCGAAAGCGGGAGAAGTTACTCCTATTTCTTAAGCTTCCGTCGCGTGTGTAGCCTCTATGGTTAAAGCTACATAGAAATCATGTATAACGGAAATGTTCTACATAAAATTATCAAAAAAATATACCACAACAGCATACGTCTATCTTTTATGGTTGACTCACAATAAAACACGACGTGTTTAAACCTAACTATCCGAACTAATAACCTATCCCCCGATAGCTCGGTGCTTTCTGATTGTATTAAAATACTCTCACTCATTCCTAATTTAAAAAATAAGAGGTAAATTCCCAGGACAACGAAAAGGCTTATAAGTAAATAAACCGAAACACTTTACTGTTTACTTGGAAAATACCTAATGATTATGCTCTACTGATTTGACCCCACTATCCACAAAACGCATGGCATGTTCACTTTTCAACAGATCCAATCACTATGAATTATGTAGACTAAGTACATACTTACTTAAAGCAAAAAATATTTTAATTTGATTAAGCTAAGTATCGAGGACAATTAATCAAATCAAAGCTCCGTTATCTGATCTGTCCCATACTAGTAGTGGGTTGGTTTTTTCCAGTCGGCTTGATTGCATCAATGTAGAGCCTCACGTGGACCCGCTGGCAGAAACGCGGCCACACACAATCGAATAAACGACAGTATATCTCTGCGGTTGCTTGGACAAACTTCCTGGATGCTACAATGTCGGAGAATGTTTGCAGCGATTTAATGTAGAGCTGCGTCTTAAGATAAAGGGTAATGCACACTACCGACGCCAATAAATTGAAATTGTTAGTTTCTAAACCTAAAAATATTTGCACCGTGGCACCGTCACATTCTCGGTAGTAAAGCTTCATACTATTTATTCAATAAATCATCAAAATTTTGCTACCGCGTAAAGTAGTCGCTTTTGGTGTTAGCCAAGTTTTGGAATATAAATACAGCAAAACGTAGCACACGAACAACTAAAAAATAAAAAGTATGAATTGGCAAGATTCTGACGGTCCGCAGTTATTGAAAAAAGACACAAGTAGAAAGTAAAATCGATTGGCGTCGCTAGTGCGCCTTACCCTTCGCCTTAAATGGAGGCACTCTACACGAAATCTACAATTCACAAGTGTGCGAAGAATCCGAATACCTAACCCACCAACAATTTAAAAAAGAACTAACGTGTGAAGTTTTATATAGACCCGTTTAGCGCAATGGTTTGGGCGCCGGTTGAGACGCAAGGGTCGCGAGTTCGATTCCCGCACTAACACAAATGTATTTTGATGAAACATATTTTTTGTTGGGTCTGGGTGTGGTTCCTTAGTTGTTTCTAGTGCAAGGGAAAACCTTAGTTTGGGACCAGGACAATGAATGTGTGATGTTCTCTCCATTTATTTGTTTTTATTCTTTTTACAAACAAATTGTTTATCAACCGGTCTGTTTATCCTTGATGTCCCGACCTTCATTGGCTTTTATATTATTTAAGTCGTTTCTTTTCATTCATTTGCAATAAAACCACAAATACTCTTACACAGATACCTACCTATTTACCATTTAAATGTTGTGTAAATTATAGTAATAGTTGTTTTAATTGTTATCAAAGTTGTCATTGAAAGTCACGCACGTGTTCTGTTGTATTTAGTTAATTCCAATAGATATATACTATACTAGGTTTAGACACAAACACAAATGCTTAACAATAAGCCCGCCGGCCTAAAAATTATGTATAGACACACGTATGTTACATCAGGTACCAAAGTTGTTACAAACGAAAGGCACAACGGGCGTGTATTAAGATTTTGTATGAGAATTACGGTTCTAAATTTTTTTTTATGTGATAGTTGACAGACGAACAGACGTATCACCTAACGGTAAGCATTGGCCGCCGCCCATAGATAGACACCTGGAACACAAGCAGAGAAGTAGAGTCACAAGCGCGCTGGCAACCTTTAAACACCTTTCTCCCCAATTGGGCCTCCGGTTCCCTCACTCACTCGACGAATCACAGCGCAGGCGCTGCTTCACGCCGGTCTTCTGTGAGGCTGTGGTATGACTCCGGTCGAGCCGGCCGGTACTAAATTAATGTCGTTTGCTTCAAAATTCTGAAACGTTCGGCACCTCATGTGAATGACTGACATATTATACAGACACAACACATATAATAACAATAGATCAAACCCAAATGCGCTAGTTTCAGAGTTAGACTTACCTACGCTCTTGACTACTACACTGTATGTAGCTTGTTAGACAAACAAATAAAACTACGATGAGGCCAAACGGTGCTACGGTGGACGCTCGGTCGGTTTGTCACTGTTTACGACGAGCTCCAGCGACGCCCACGCACGCGCAGGATTCGAGGCGAAAGTAGGAAAACTGCACGAAATTAGTGCAAACATACTGAACGATACATTAAAGGATTGGAAATTCTAATACGTTATTTTCTTCTCTTTTTCTTCCTAATGTTCATACAACATCTCATACTCGTACATTGACCTGATATCGTAGGTACTAAGTATCATTATTCCTTTCAACTTAGAATTTTACGCTCAATAAACACTAAACTATAGCTTAAGTACTTGTGTTACAGATATCAGACAGCAGAGGAATTACAAATGTAAACATATTATAGTACACAGATACTGAACAAACACAAGTATTCATCACTCGAATGTTATGTCTAAGGTGGGGAGCAAACCCACGACCTTTGGCGTAAGAGATTCACTACCAAATGCGAAATCGAGCCAGTGATTGAATTGACAATAATTTTGATTCCTATACAGAATGTCCTCAATATTTTACAGATAATTCGTTTCTATTTCCTGATTCATTCTTATGCATTATCTTCAGTACATAGGTACTGAAGATAATGCACCGATTGATGACCTTTAAAAAATGAGACCGTAGAAGATGTGGTTGGTATATTGGCTGAATGAAACTTGGTTCGATGGTACCCGCTAAGGAAGCAACAGCGCGGGCAATCGGCCGTGATGCGGCTGTCAATAGAGCGTATTGGTGTATTGTGAAGGCATTGAGTCGCATTGTGCTCCCAGACTGATGACCCCACTGTCACAGCGCCTAGTGTCCACTGCACACTACAATACAATTCAGCGCGAAGATCACACGCCACCGGAACACGGCCATACTCGTTACCACCTATTACGTCGTCCATCAGTCATTGGCGTACAATGTTGTGTTGACAGCTCTAGATTCTATTACGCCAGAATTTGTCACATCATATGAGGGCTTATTCGATCCAATAGCGCTGCCGGTTGATTTTAAATAACTAATTGTTATTTTAAGAAATATAAAAAACCCTTCTTTAAAAGGACTTCTCCCGTAATCTCGTAGCATGGCCGGACTCACTACTAGGCACTGAAGACAAATGCCTAGTAGAAAGTCCGAGGCCCCGCATCCGCGTAAATGAAGTCAAATCGAGGGGGCACCTTCTCCGGTGCTAAAATGAGAATATATGAAAGGGCATATTGGTGCTTAGCCTAAAAAGTGACCATGTAGTAGTATAAAATATGAAGCCGAAGTGAGGGCACTCATTTCATTTTGGGACATTAGGTATTCCTACGCGCTGTACCATTTGAGTTCTGGGTGTCGATAGATTACACAGCGTAAGGGTTTCGCCTTTGTGGTTTCGCTATCTTGTCGTTATCTATAAAATTACCTCTATACAAATAGTATAGTAAAATGATCTAATTTTAATGATCTTCAATATAACCCCTATGTAGCTAGGTTATTATTTAATCACCAATCTCAATTTGTCTACGCATCACTTTAAGTCAGAGTATATTTTGATTGTTACTCTAACAGAGTTCAAGGGTAACCAGTTTAGTTTTTCGGTTAAACTAGAATTTAAACAAACAGTCACATAACATACTGGTCAAATAGCAGTTAAAACAAAAAATATTGAAACGAAATTCAAGTGGAGTACAGTCTAAGTATTCTAGAACCTCGATGTGTTAACGTAGGTATGCCTTTTTTACTGGACAACTTGCGTGACTTAATCATATTTGAATGGATAAGTATTAAATAACAAAAAATCAAAGAAAGAGGAAATGAGAATATTAAATACACCGTGTTTTTTTAACATTACTTTGATGTAGTTGCATGAAGTGGTGTCCTTTAATTAAGACAGATTGAGGTCTTGCTGTATGTGTTACTTTTATTTGAACTCTATGGTCATACTGATCTTGTTGGATATCTTATTGTTTTATTCACTTCTTGAGGGCATTATCAGTATAAAAACAAATAATTTTCCCCAAGAAACCTAATGTTCCTTGATATGATTAGACCCTATGGTCTAATTTCAAAACAAATGCATTTATTTATTTAATTAATATAATTATACGGGATGAACCCCCGTTCCATCCCATCCCGTATAATTATACCTAATAGGGGTATCAAAACTGTACCCTTTTTATCCTTAAACTTATACCCTTTTTAGGTTTTGTACCTATACTTACCTAAGTCATGACAGACGACAGAGTAACGTCCAAGGCCCAGACAGAAGACACAATATAAATTGAGTGATTCTGGCTTAAAAAGAATGAATATGGTCTAACGACTATAAACAGACCCACCCTAGAAACCAAGAAAAATATGTGTATTTCAGGTATACCTAAGTACACAGCTTATATTTTGAGATTTATCAAAAATATGGCACCTAAAAGGTACACCCAATCAGTAATACTGTCTCGGTATTTACAAATTGGATGGTACTCCTCGTATCTGAAGCCAGATGATCTTCTCTCAACAATGGAAACGATTGTTTAAAAACAATATTTTGCCATGAATGAAACATTGCTACAAACAGAACAAAATCTACAACACTTATGAAGAATAATGACTCATCGAGATATCGCAGGGAGAGTCTAATTAATAAGGCTTCAAGGGGTGAGAGGCGAGAGAAGACGGCGTCGCCGATGAGCCGTAGTTGTCACTTGGATCATATAAACTAGTAATACCGCACGCAGTCGCCAGTCAGTCGGCACGCCTTGCGCCCACTCCGCATCCGCACTGCACTCGTGCGCAAGCGCGATCTCCGCCGCGGCCCAAGCGCAACCTGCGGTTCTCTCAAAACAAAATGTTGCAAGCCTTGTAATACTCCAGTGCGATTTAATATTGGACGGGAACTGTTTTTAAATTTAGTTTTCATTAATCAGTTTTTTTTTGTAACTGTAAAAATGGTTAGTGGCAAAGATAACAGCGATCCCAAGAAGATTCCGCCGAAGGAGCGCGAGAAGAAGAGCAACAACTACCTGCGCGCAAACTTCTTTTCCCGAACATGGTTCGTGTGGATGATGCCGACGTTCTGGCGCGGGTTCAAGCGGGACCTGTACGACGCGGACCTCACCAAGCCCAAAGACACGCATCTCTCAGACAAACTTGGCGATCGACTTGAAAAGTAAGTCAATTTATGTAATATATATGTATAGATAGTATGTAGTTACGAGTATCATTTAGCAAAGTAAGATCAAATATTTAATCATTAAAGTAAGGCATATGAAATTAATACCAAATACATTTATTTTTAGTCCATATTTTATAATCAAATGCTTTTTAAGTACATATTTTATTGAACTTTTATTAGCTTTATGAGCCTACAAGTCAATCGATAGTTTGCACCATAAAAAGTAGGTATAGGTATGTACGGGGTGGAAAAAACATTGGGTCCTAGAGGGAAGCTACCAGCACGTTTTACGTAATTTTTTTTTTGTATTTAGCTTATAATAAATTCGGGAATCGAATTGGAAAACTGAAAATAATAAGTTTAAAAATACTTTATTCTATTGTATTTCATCAATCGATCCAGTCCATTATAAAAGCCGTGCATCCCCATGAAAACTTAGGTCTTACACTGTATCTGTCATATAAGATATTCAAAATTCCCAATATTTGGATGTGTTTAAATATTTCTTTTCCACCAATCGATTTCCAAAATCGACCATATTATTGAAAATAAATTGTCTACAAGAAACATTCGGTCTTACAGTCTTGGTCTGCAGTCGTACATTGGCTCTCCTGTATTTTAAATGTTTTTGTTTACTCCATACTACATATACCTAATGCATTAGAAACTATGTTTAATATTGTTGACGTATGTTGTATTCTACCTAGGTTCCGTACTCTGACTTAGTATTTAAAAAAAAACAAAATTAATAGGACTATATTTATTTTTAAGGTCCACCAACAAGCATAGGTACTTGCTATGGAACCAAGGGGTGGCAAGGACCTAGGGGGCAAATTTCAAAGGCTACAGGCCGCAGTGTGTAATAGTCCAATGTGTAAGTTTAATGTCTATACGGTTTTGACTCAAGGATTATAATACAAGCAACATTGAAAAACACCCTTTGAATGCATTTTTATTTCCTATAAAAAATTTGAAAAAGTTTTTTGTAAGTCAAATGTGCGAACTCAAATAATAGATAATTTCCCTCCAGAGCCCAATGATTTTTCAATTACCTGATTGAGTTCAGCCGTTCTGATAAAAACGCAAAGGTTTATAATAATTAGATACGTATTTATGGCAGGTACTACTAAAGAGCGTTATTGATGGTTGTACAATTTCCATATAAATAATTACATACATACTTACCTAGTATTATTCGTGAAATATTTATATTAATTTTTTGGAATGATGATAATTATCTAACAGTATTAGTAAGGGCTACATGATAAAACGGTTTTTAAATTAAGTTATAGGACTAATTTCAGTATTTTACCTACGCATGCACTTTTACTGTTCAACCCAGTTCAACCCATTCACATTAATATTTTTTATATAATTATTTCTATTGAATATATGTACACAATTTTCACGTTCTGTTAAGTATTCTTCCACCATTTATGTTTTTGTATCGGATCATTCCTGTGTCTGTTATCGCCTTAATTTAAGGCGATACCTCTCCATGGGCCATTAACTCTAAATTAAATGTTAATATCTTTAAAAACATCGCCATAAAGCGTCACATTTAAGTTATGCACATATACGGTAACTCACGTTTTTGTAAACATAAGAGTACCTACTTAAGTATTAAAGTTATTGGCTGTTAAACTTAACCCTCTTTATCAAAATGCTATTCCTCTATTTCCATAGCGTGTAACTAACTTGTTGATTTGAGAAAGTACTTACTGTGCCTATTTATTTTTGACACTAGTGTCACTAATTAAATATTTTTTGGTTAAATCTGTTCTGTATTGGCAAGCTTAATTTACATTTTCGTGTTTGTTGTGTGGGACCTGACTAATTATGACCATTTGTATGAAAAGTGTTAATCATTCCATCAAAACTGCAAAATTATAATGATAGCTTTGGTAATGATATTAATAGATATCTAAAGAATAGAACGAGTAAGTATATACGAGTATTTATAATTTACCTTAGACCTCATCTTTTAAATATTAATAATTAAATGCTATAACTTTATCACAAGGCAAAATGTACAATGCAAAAATAAAAGATTCGTACTTATTAATCGCTGCATGGGGAAGAATGCCTACAATATAATTACCCTTAAGTATTGGTTACTGAATAGTTATTTTATGATATTCCTATTCCGCAAATCCGCAATAAAGCGGCACGACATAGAGTCACGAGTACAACTTATAGAAGTACCTACGTTAGCATTTGGGTATGTCCCACTTTTTAGGATTGGAGAGCCGTAGAGTGCGTCCGACGACCGCAAACAATTTGAAACCAGGTTTTGTCCACATTGATTTTGACAAGCGATGATAGTTCAACTTGATATTGTGCCCCCAATAAATCTAACTAACTTATTTATGCACAACTTTTAAATAGAAAGCGCCGACAGTACTTACATATCTACATGTGTGTCGTTCCCAAAATGTATGCTGAGTATTTGTATGTAAGTTCATAGTAGGAAAATTAATAGATACAGGAACTAAAAAGTTATAATTATTCAATACGCTGACCTATCTATCATACAGGCTCTTAGTTGAATGGCGCCGTTTAGTCAAGTGGCTAGACCATAGATTAAGCCAGTTAGTTGTGATATAAACGTGATGAAGTAAGGTGGAAGAGCTAATTTGTGTTAACATAAATGCGTAACTTTTAACTTTTAGTCAAAGTCCACCTGCTAAACGTTGTCAATAAATAATTATATAACATAATTATTTATTCAATTGGCATTGACGTTGACCAATGAATTTCTCAGTAGCATCGACGCACATAATAATGTATCTCGAAGAGGTTGGTGTGCAGTACGCGGAAGTGTGTCGTTAGCCGCAGTCGTGGTCGCCGGCCGGCGCCGCGAATCTCAACTTTACTCCTTTCATGATAAACAACAACTAGCTTCGCCATAAAGCTCATTTTAAACGTCGTAATGGAAGTTTGTAGGAAAATTTTGAAGTCACAGTAAAAATACTGTGCACAAAAGCAATTGCTCGAGTACTCTACTTATAATAGTTTAATAAAATTGTGCATTAAATAAATTAAATTACAATTGTTAAATAGTTTTGTATTTATCACATTAATACAAATTACCTAGTTGGTACTAGACTGCGCCCGCAGCGTTGCTCACGTAGTTTTAGCACAAAGTATAGTTTTAGTCTATGCATTTCAAACAAACAAACTTCAATCTCCTTTTTTATTTGTTGTGCTTCTATAACCCAAACATCCGATAAGTTTCTTCTTTTATATGGATACTTATATAGATACGTTTCGTATAAGTACGCAATGTATTAAGTTACCGCAGATCTTTCGCTATAAAGTCTTATTTATAAACTATTTACTACAAATCTCTAAATCAGACATAAAAAAGTGTTATAAATCTGACGATCATGTGTAAAGGTACTAACAATTAACTGATAACGAAGGTTACCTAAAAAGAACTTTACAGGGAGGCATATTTCGATCGGTCAGTATGGAAAAGACTGACACCTTATCTAATTACGCTTCTTTTCTTTCTCTGAAAATATACTTATCTAAGTATTTCATGACGACTATCCATAATCAAGATAGTGAGCATTAAAGTTAAATGACGTCTCAGAGCGCGGCAGTTAGTTTGATTTTCTAAATGTGCAACCCTGTACATGAAGAAAACATGACGAACAATATGTATCAAATGAGGAAGTTTAATCTGAAAAAATAAAGGCGTATTTTTATCCTGAGTATAAAAATATTAATATTCTTTTAATAGAACAAATACAGAGGTTGCGACAGTTGCAAACTGGAAAAGAAGGCCTGTAATTAGAATCTCGTAAATCGTCTAGTGCATTTAGTAATGGCCCTGTCGCACACTCCAAGGACTGTTGGTTCTATTCCTATCCCCCATAAACATTTGTGAGAAACATAAATGCTTATGATTTTTCAATACGTGGGTATTATATATTTCATCATAATCAATCATGACACATGTGGGATCAGGACGAGATATATGATGTTATCCAATAAGTTTATTTTTATTTTTAGTTCATCAAAAATACGTAATAGATATGGACTACGTTATGAATAATTTATTGATTTACATAAAATGACAATCAAATAGCGTTTAAAGAGATTAGCCCAAAAGCAAACGTTCAGTCATTGGATGGTACGATCTTTTAAACGAGGATTTCATTAATTAAAATTAGATCAGATCAGTGGAACGACTTTATAATTTATCATTAAAGGTACTACTATTCAAATTAGTTATCAGTTCTTCAAGAGGAAGCTCTCGCACGTGACATGTGAGATTCAATAGAATATACTAAACTAGAATAGAATAGAATATCATTTATTTGCGTGAAAGTGGTACATAAAAAGATGACACAAAATGATTTTGATCTCACATTTCACCAGAATCTGGCATGCTAACTCGGTCTTAATAGTTTGTAACTGTTCAAATTGGTTGAACTTGAGTAGGTAAATCGCATACACAAAGAATTGATTGTCATTGTTGCAAAATTAAATGTTACTAGTAGACATTGACACTATATTCCACATTCGATGAAGTAATAAAAATATACCTTAAACCTATTATTATTAGTGGTCAAAATAAGGCTTCAGAGTCCAATAACAATTATCGGCAATAGCCATGCTGCTAGCACCTAATGACATGCTGTGAGTTATCTTTAAGGGGGCGTATACCCTGTAAAAGTATGTCTCCAGCAAAATTGTGTTAGGTATTACGACGACGTGCAGTGCTGCAAATTCTCAAAAAAATATTGATTTAAAAGGATAATCGTACCTATGTTATTACCAGAGAATTAACTAAAAACAAAAAAAATATTAAAAAATACATAAAGGCGTAAAAGTTTTTTGTTTCTCCTAAAAGTATATTGTCTCAAGAAGGTATTAGTATTATTTTTGAAATGAGGAGAACTAAACCAAAAGCCTTTTTAAAATGTTTGAAGTCCCATATACCAAACTACTGATTCTATATTTTATTTACTTGCTATGTTATTTTACATATGTATTTACAAACTAGAATACATCTATTTCTAAAAATCACATTCTTTCAGTGATCATTTCACTAAGCTGACGAAATTTCGATCGAACTGTTTAAGTTTGATCGAATTTAAATCGAATCGATTTGATCGAGTTCAATATAAGTTATAAATTAGCAAAGTTTAAAGAAAATCTGAATCTCAAGAGTGATAGTCAAAATTGTGAGTACCTAATATCACACCGCATAGAGAAAATCATAGTTAAACGTATAGTTTTACAGCTAACCCGTATTCTTTTTACTTTTGTCATGACCGGCAACACTGTGTGTCGCCCCCTTAAGTGAGCTATTATACAAAGGCATCCTAAGGTCGCTACAGCGCCGGTTCTCATTGAGACTCAGATCTGATGATCAATGTCCTGATTGCTTGATATAAAACTCTTATTATTTACCTCAATTAAGTATTATGTGGCAATTAAGTGTTCACGGAATTACCTATTATGACGTATTACATACAAATTCATTATACTCGTATTGTACGGTATTTTTTAAAGTAAGTAGTTTAATATAAATGTGAACTTAATATAAAAATATTAAATCCATGCATTTTGAAGTATTTGACATTAAATATTTCAATCAGACGTTTCCATATTCTACATTATACAATTATAAGTATCTATATCGTGTGGTACCTACCTAAAAGTACTACTACCTAACGTGGCTATTTTTAGGAATCCGTAGCCAAAAGGCAAAAAAACGGAACTATTATTAATTCGTTAATATGTGTCTGTCCGTCCGTATGTCACAGCCTTTTTTTTGGCTATGGCCTTAAGCGCGACTCCGTATCTTCAAGTAAATAGAAACTGCTCTATTGCTAATCTCAAACATCTTGTAAAAAACAGTGTGTTTTCCAGTGTTGACGTCCTTTAAATAAATAACAAACTAGGTTGCCCCTTTGTAAGCAAACCGCTGTCAGCAAATTTGAGTCTAGTAAGTGCTAGTAATGTGGAAATATAAAAAAGCACTCAATTTGTAAAAGTTCCCAGAAGTTCTGACTGACAGGTTAAAATAAGTAGATCGATTTATGGATTCTTTAGCACAAGGAATACATGAATAGTTCTATTTATCAGCTGACGTATTCTAAGTATTCACTTTTTTAAAATAATGGATAGCATAATAAATAATAGTAATATAAATTGAGTGCTAATTGGCGATGAATACGATACGCATATTTTTATTTAATAACGCACACATACCTTTTTTTGACTGTTGGACCACATTACATTCTGCTACGCGTTACACAAATAAATTATACCTACTTCAGGCCCTTTAATAGAAAACTCTAAATGGTCCACTAAAACTCCTCATAAATATGATAGTTCCGGCTACAATTACGGAACTATTATGCCCCTAGGTAAACAGCAATTTGTAATATAATACCAGGGTCTAAAGTTATTACAAGTGTTTTATTCGTAGTAACGAATAGGCATAACTATTCAACATCAGTCAAGTTTTTTACTCAAGTTTATTATGTAGTCTCGCATCATGAACTGGAAATAGCAGTCTCATTAAGTGGGAATGCTGAAATCTATTTTCGGAGTCAGGTAATCCGACGCGCGGCGCAGCCTCCTAGATTTATCATAAGCCGCCAGCTATTGGCGTGACTCCGCCCCGGCGCAGTGTTGCTAACTCCTTAGAAAAGAGAAGTGCGCTAAATTACTCATGAAAGCGTGCTGGATAAAAGAAAACGTATTCAATACGAAAAAAAGATAAAAAGAACTGAAAGAAACGCTCGTAGTTCCCTGCTTTTCTTTAGAATTACCAAAAAATCTGACCCGATTAAACATCGCTTGTAAACACTTTATTGGACAAAATAACACGAATGCACGGGCACATAAGTGTACATACAAAACAAAAACTGAAAACTAAAGCTAAGAATCTACCAAAAAGAAAAATAGAGTTAGTAAATAAACTATTTTTCAGAAATCAAAAGGTCAGCTGAAAGCTAGTGGTCGGACATTTTTGCAACTCAACAGTCGAAATCAAAATATTTACAAAAGTGTACTTGCGAGCATTAGTGCTGATGTCAGGATGACCTTAAAAAATATTTACCAGAAAAGTGCAGTGTTGAAGAATACTTAGTAATTTGTAACAGTCGCAAAACCTTAATGAGGAACTATGGAAACGATGATTAAGCTCGTCTGTTTTGTTTATTTTCAACATACCGAGTATCACTTCCATTAATTTTTTGTTTGTTTATACTAAAACTTGTTAGGTACCTGCCGATTAGTATAATTTTCAACTTTACGTACTGTGGGCAAGTTATGTTGTGTAGCTCTTATGACTCCACGAAATACCTGACGAACTCTGGAAAATTTAATGTGATTTCAAATTTAATATGAATGTGTTCGAAACACTGTTTCTTTCTTCAAACTAAAAAACAGGAAATAATTCATTCAAACATGTTATACCTATGCAAAATAAATGACCTTAGTTATCCAAATGCAGTATCACATAATTAAGTACAGTTAAACAAAAACCTTTTCAGAAGTAATCTACTAACTTCCTTATGCGATTTTTTGCGCGCCTGCTTATATTCAAATGTGATTTGCCACAATCATTATAATGGAACTCGTTGGTAACATTGAGGACTTTACTGTTCACTAGATCAATAATAATTTGGATAATTATATCTTAACATGAAAACACCCTTAATTTTAAATTATTATCTTCTTGTAGCATAGCAGGTACCTATGCTACTTAATTTAAATAAGAGCACACATACACAAAACAAACTACACGTAACTACTACAATATGGCTAGGGCTTGTAAAATATCGTTAAGCTTTGCTATTTTTATAGGTACTTTACGGAACCTGACCAGATTCTAATACTCGTAGGCAATAAATTTTAAAGTTTTAGAAAATTAAGTACTTGTGACCCTATCGCTTTGTAATTTCCTAACTAGGTAAGTAATGGATATAATTTAACGTAAAAAGTTAATATAACAGTTCTATTAACACCTAACTTACTTTAAAATTATAATATGGTTACGTATTCGACTTGTTGCAAAACATTTTTTAATGTCATTGTTCTGTTAGGTATGTACAATACCTACCATAAAAATACTATTACGTACCCGAGTAAACTTTTAGATTAAACAACTGTGTAAATACCAGAATCATTTGTTCTATCTAGCGTATATACATCATCGCGATTAATATTTATTACATTATATCAATTGTCATTACAAACATTGGTGACAATGGAAAATAATGTTAATATGTACTTGCAATTGTAGTATGATTTTAATTATGGTAAAATATTCCCAGTAAGCATATTACCATATACAAATCTTTTTGGTCGTTGCAAGAAATAAGCGTTTATATGGTAAGTAGTTAAATCTTTGAGATGCACACCAAACTAATTATTTATTTAGGTAGATACGTAATTTGCCTGTTCCACGTGTTTTAATGTAAATACAGATAAGTGTTACACATAAGTGTATAATAGGAAATATAAGTATTATACCAACATCTATCTCTAGGTAATCTAAAAATAAACAAACTTACTTGGTAGCTAATTTATTTGCATTGTAATTTAATAAATAAGTAGTAGCACGCAAAATTAAAGCAATACCATGTAGAAAATAACATAGAGTCTACCTATGTGGTCTTAATCTTTGGTTTTACGCACAGATGTAGATCAAAAAGATAATTTCGATGATAGTTAGAATTCAAATGAGCCAACTAATTAGTAAGTGACACTATTGCATCATACTCGTAAGGGAATCTTAAGTTTTGAGGATTTTCCCTTTCCTAAATTGATCATCAGAGCTCGTTATGATTTATAGGTACGGTAGATGCGCGTGAGCATATCGCGCGATATCAATAGTTCGCCGTAATGGCTGGCACAACGAATAAAGCTACAGATGAAACTCATCACCATTATAGGCTTCTTTATAATGATTCATTGATGAGTTGGGTTATTTGAAGGCGATTATATTAACTTCAATACGTATAAAACGACGATATTCTAAAAATCAATTATGTCAATGGCAGTTAGAAGGTTTGGAGCGTGTTGCTTAATGGCCATATAAATTTGGTTAACTGTGAATAAGATTTTGAGCTTGTTTTCATTGATGTTGTCTTGGAAAAGGGCGCCCCCAGCCCGATTAGTTACGTTTTTAAACACTTATTAGTATAATGTAGAGTGTAACAACATCTGCGTGGCTACCAGAACAGAGTAGAGCCTAGAGTGGCCTATTGTAGAGACGGAGAACATTGCAAATTCTAGAAATTGATACACTTTCTATAACTGATCTTTTTTACGGCATGGCTCTACTTATATCTGACCCTGCAATAGCCTACTAATAAAGACATTAAGATTTCAATGACATTTGGTAACTGAATGGTACAATAAAACTGTATGAAAATAATTACTATTGTTAAATAAAATTATGCAAATAAAAATATCAATTTAATGTACCACAATAGGAAACAAGAGTTTATAGACAACAATTACTGCTATTTAATTATATTTTGCAAAGTTTTTTCACTTTTATAAAACTTGTATGTACATACCTACTTACCTATGTCGTGTTAACACTTTTTAGGCTGCATTAATAAACGACATAGGTATCTAATTAAAATATTTAATGATAGAATTTTAATACCTAGCATATAAATTAGAGACACACTTCAGATTTATTTTAGCTAGACATTAGAGCTGTTGGGGTTTCAAATAACGCCCCACTTTCCCATCAATAACAACCTTCTTTGCAGTAGTTTAGTCTACGGACTCAATGATAATTACTATTGCGAACCCAAAACGAGTCTATAACAAAGACATAATGTTTTATTTACAACAATCATTACACCAGTTAGTATCACACGTTGAGAATAACACCATATAAAAGTTCTGTTGAATGTAGGCAAGTAATAAAATTTACATAATCAAACATAAATAGGTATATTCATGATGGTCGACACAATATCTGAAGAATAATTTGAAAGTAAAAGTAAATTGGGCCATGGATCTACTAATTAATATAAGTTATATTCCTCACTACTATTATACTAACTTATTTTCAAGCTAATACCACAATATATTAGCTTTGCGAGTACCTAAGTAGTAGCGATGACTTGGGTACTAGTAATAGTTTTAGACTAAGAGAAAAAATATTTTCAAAAAGACCTTCGCTCTTGCGATTCAAAATATGCCAATACCACGTTCCAAGAACGTGTTAGCAATTTAGACAAACCAAGACCCGTCTAAAAACCTTTACAATTGCACGTTACTTCGCACATCAACTCATTCCGATAAATAGGTGATAATATGTAAGAAAAACAGATGATACCACTGTTTATCCATAGCGGCTCGAAGATACTAAGAATCGGGGACAAACCGTACCTAATAAGGTATCTTTTTATTACTTAAGCGTGAAAAACAACCAAAAATAACTCATAAAATGACAATTACCTATTTGCATCTATCTTTTTTACCAAGATATTAAGTAATGTGTACCTAGCCATGGTAATTTACTTATCGTCTAGTTCTAGAAATATTCACACTTATCTAGTATTTCCCAGCTTCCTTCAGAGCTACCTGGTCGTCGTTTCAAGTTTTTACGCATTTCAAACAACTTTGATAATGTTAGTTTCAACTGTCTCTAAAATGAATATTTCTTCAATTCCTTTGGTGACTTTTATCTCCTAATTTATTTTAGATATAACTTTGAATATACATAGGAAAATATACTAGAAACTATATCATATAATTAATTATCTTATTTCATTAATTAGCACAGCTGGTATTTTAGTTTTTACTTCGTTTGACATTTTCTGATTCAGACTTTCTACCATTAAAGCAGGATAAATAAAGCTTAACAGTTGTTAGAAGCAGGTTTCCTGTCTAATTCAAACGTCGTTCCGTGTAATTGTGATTAGGGCCTGCTCATTGGGTAATGCGCCGGCACATCGATAACAGCCCCGTACGACACAGGAACCTCTCATTAACCAATTCACCGGTCCGAGACTTTGGACCCGCTACACATCTCGCATCTTAGCGTGTCATTCCCGGATGCGTCCAAAATTTACAACGGAGCAAATGCCGCGGCCGTATAACCTGCAACCCTTAGACGGGGTAACTGTGGCAGAGCCACGCTTCGGCATGAATGGACCGGCTCGACCGGATTGATACCACTGCCTCACAGAAAACCGGCGTGAAGCAGCCCCTGTGCTGTGTTTCGCCGAGTGAGTGAGGGTACCGGAGGCCCACCCGGGGGGGAAGGGGATAAAAGGTTGGCAGCGCACTTGTAACTCTACTGGTGTTGCAGGTGTCCATGAACGGCGGCATTGCTTACCATCAGGTGATCCGTCTGCTCGTATGCTACCTATCACATAAAAAAAAAGCAGACAAATTGAGTCAATGGTTATCCAGAATAGAGAGTTAGAGAAACTTAATTTCCTCAACACGCATAATTATACATTTGAAAATCCATAGCAGAACGCTCGTATTCAAACCTACAACCCTCTGTTCGGGAGGCGCCATTATAATCCACCGAGCTACCATCGCATACCTTTAGACCTACTTCGTATACTTATTTACCTCATGTCAAATATGTGGAACTGGTTTCGAATCTTTGCAGCCTTTCTAAGGTAAACATATGATTTCGTCAAAACCCTACTATTGATTCAATTACACAACCAATGATCAATGGCCGCCGTCGTAAGGTCGGAATGACATGCGATGAACCTAACAGCGCAGGCCATGAGAGGCAGGCCTTTATTTATGACAACGTACGTAATATCTAAGTAGATATGAAGGTACACATTGGGCAGAATGGACTCGTGATGTGTATCTTAATACTTAGAGACGACTACTCGCAAATGCTTCATCGGTCGATTACTTAGCAAATAGAAAATAACACATTATTAAAGCAGAGGTTCTGGTTCGTGTAACGTAGGTACCTACCTACCTACTAAAACCCAAAAAAAAATCCTAATAAGTAGTATCGTTGAGTTTGCTTGTGACCACGGCTGCTGCAACGTAGCCGAAACGTCAAGCAGTAAGTAGGTACCTACATACAATGTGCTTAAAAATAAACGTCGCGTTAGTTCCCGTTTTAATAATTTATAGTAAGTAGATATCATGTTTGAAAGGTACGGCTGAATGAAACAACAGCCTCAAGTCAATCGAACCTGGAAGTAAACTGTGCTCCACGTAACAATGTTATCGCGTTCGTAACCTTTATCTATTGTTTTGTAATCTCATTCATAGAGATACTTAATAAGTTTTTTTTTCAGTCAAGACCTGGTTATCATAACATAACGGGTAGCTCATAGTTGCATCAACCCACCAATAAACAGGATTTTTGTTAGAAGTGTTTTAAATGTGAATGAAGGGCTTGTGGGTCATGTTCATCGAGATCTCACTACCGTAACAGTCTTTAAACCCTTGTTTCTCCAAAATTGACAAAAAGATCTGAAAGTTTACCGATTATTGATTATTTATACAAAGCTTATATAACATACGTAATTGAAAGATGCTGAAATCAATTTCAGAGAGATACGAATATAACTTAAAGTCTGCCTCCGCAATAACACATAATATCTCGTTGAGAATGATCCTAGTAGGTATATAATAATGTTTAGGTCGATACTCCACGCAATATGGCAATGCGGGAGGCGTACATACTTAATGATTGCGTATGACACAAAGGTCTAGAATCTGTGCGGATGGGAAGTGCTAATAAAGGCGACCGCAAGCCTTGTTAACGCGTTGTGTGCGTATATATTTGATAAGCTTACTCACCATTTACTTGCACAGTGACAATAGTAATCGTGATAGCAATTTAGCTATTAACTTCAATCTGATAGCATTAAGATGAGATGCAATGCATTTTGACTCATCATTATTTAACCTTCATCAAAGAGCATAATGACATTTTGGTGTGAGACAACAAACCTACTCTGATAGTTTGGAGCTAATAAGGTTTGTTTTTTATGAGGACTCCAAACTACAAGATACGAACGAAGAACGTAGTTATTATACTTATTCATAAATATGATCTACCGCGATTTCCTCTGGCGGTGAGTCTTTTACACCAATAGAAATAGAAAAAATCTTTATTCAAGTTAGGTCCATACAGAACACTTATGAATGTCAAAACATAATATAATTGACCACTGGTTCGGATAAACAATCCATAAACAACTTAGTATTGAAACAATAATACGGAAGTAATGAACGACTTACCTACATAATTATAATTTCACAAATGAACGGTTTGAAAAATATGTCTTTTACTAGATAACGATTACCGCAGGCTTCTCCCAACATACCCAGACCGGCCTTGATAATTTGGAAAGTTCCGTATTTAGAAAACTAAACTAAAAGTTCCTACCTAAATGTATGTTCATGTAGCGTACCCCCGCTGGATGCAGGCGATGAAAACCACGGGGTGAAGTTTGCTAGCCTTACGTGACTTCAAATTATACATTCTCAGATCTGACATTTGTATTATTTTTATTTATCCATATATTTGTGGATATTACAGTTCTGAAGATCATTCAAACAAAATGCTACTAAAATAGGGTTACCTATATTACCCCTGTGCAACAAACATGCGAGGAGTTTGCGCAAGACAATACCAGGTCTCGTAGAGCAGTTGAATGCAAGGTTAGGTGCGCGTTGCACACCGTGCATCATCTTCGTGCAATTATTTATGCTCGCTGATGTCGCACGCTAGTCGTTGACCCTACGCGCCACTTGCGCGAGCGCAGCCCTACGCGACGGGAACACGCTCTGTGCAATGCCGGGTGAATCACGCGCAGCTACGAGGGTATTTGCTATGCTTTACATACTTGTTTTATTAAATTGTTCTTGTGATATTAAATCACATTGTTAATTTACATCTGACATGTACAGTATATGTAAATATACTACATAAAAAATACTTATACCTACTTACATAATTATTTTACACACACAACATAACAACCCAACATAGAAAAAATATATTCTTATGTACTTTGTTCAGTAAACACGCAGAGAAATACTAGGTATAGTGCTAGTTTAGGTTCTTTAATATACATGTTGCCATGTAATAGGTACGATTGCATGCCTAGGTACTATCAGTAGGCACTAAGTATTACTTTACTTTATAATGCCAACTAAGATCTATTTATATTAATTTATTGTTAAAGAGGTAGGCACCTACTAAAATGTTATAATAACATGAATTTCCTACATACCTCGACACAGAATTTTTATTTAGTTATACAAAGTTAGAATAAATAGAACCCATCTAGTTTAACAACGAGGTTTTATTTAAAAGTGTCTCTACTTAGTGATGATGACCTACGGAGACTGAAAAATATTTAATACTTGTTCTTTCCATATCCAGCTACTTACCTGTAACGAGGTAAAAGGAAATTAACGGTTGTTTTATGTCTTAATAAACATAAATACTATATTAATTTATTGCACCTTCCTGCTCATCTCCACTTTGGGATACGGAAGGAAATGGGTTTGTCAAGTACTCATAAAGTTTACGGAGAACTTATGAAGATAACTATATGGATATGATGGCTTATGGTATGTACATACCAGCTACTAACGGAGTAAAAAACTAAGATATTTCTTTTCTCGATCAATACAATTTCAAGGCATCTATGGACCGGATTTACAAATAAAAACTATGTTATCACAAAAGTATTACGACGCTAAAGCCTTGCACTTGTTGCCGTCTATTTTGCCTATACCGCGAAATTTACGATCATACGTTTCGAGTTGTATTAAATAATAATTATAGCAACATTTTGCAATGCACTTGAAATTTATAGACTTACTAAAGTCTCCTAGTAGCTCAGATGGAAAAGAGCATTTGCCTGGTTAGCATAAGGTCCACATCTGAAGACCGTCAATTAACTTAATGTATTTACTTTAAAATATTTAAGTTATCATGACCACAACATTAGATACTAAGAAGGCCAACTCAAAAGTGCTAAGCTAGTTCTCGTATGATCACGTTGCTCAAAAGTGACGGTCAGCAACTACAAAGGATGCACTCATAGTGCAGCGTGATTGGTCGCGCCGGAGCCAGCGTCGCATGCGCAGCCTTCGACAGAACAAGTTCTTTTGTGTTTACATCCTTCTTTACTAAACATTAACTTTATTTTTACGTTCACCCACTATCTGCGAGCAACGGGTTGGATATAGGTACTGCTTGTATAGTCAACTAAAAACATATACCTACCTATACACTTATTGTCATTACTTAATAGCTACATATCTAACGTCTACGATCTACGCGGAAGGTAGGTACATAAGTAGTATTGTGACAAAATAGTTAAGCCATTTGCAGCTAACTAGACTTACCTATACTATTTCAAAACTTTTTTTTAGTTTTTAACAAATAACAGACATAGGCATCGAATATTAAATACCAGAAAGAAGAACCGCACAAATCACTGATTAACGTTTGTAAGACCCAAAAGCCTTTAAAAGGCATAAAACAATTGATTTTACATTGTGTCTGTCTAGGCTTTATCAAAATTCATACAGCCATACCAAACATACAACAACTGCAAACTATTGACAGTTGGTTAGGGCACTACCTGACCATCTATTTTTAACAATTTCAAAGCTTCAGCCTTTCCTCAAACACTTATCTTTGTATTAAATAATTCTTGGTCTGTCTTTCGACTCGATATCTTGATTATCGCCAAAAGCGGCCATTTTTAGTGTCAATTCCTCGCCGGATCTGGTTTGCCGCTGTACCTACCCTTGACATTGCAAAACCCGTAAACGGCGACGGTTACTTTCCATTGACGACGTTCCGTCCGTTTACTTACCTTCCTTCTTTTGTATGGCAACGTAATCAATCAGAAAACGGATAGGTATATTTTTCTCGTTTAACCATTTCAATTCCAACTTAAAAGTGGTAGGTAACCTATAAATTAGAAATTATGTTTTCTGGACTCTCCTGTCTAGAATAGTTGATCACTTTTTAATCAAAATAAATTATTATAACTTTGTGCAAATGTTAGCGGCGCATTTTCTTCCAAGTAAACTACATTTATACATTTCTATTGTTATACGGTAGTAGTATAGAATAGAATAGAAAATGTTTATTAGCAGTATGATTAATATTTTAGGTGCAGAAATGTTTTTTAAAACACTGAGAGGTGGCTCAAGTCTCCCTAGCCCCAAGGAGAATTTGAGCATGGGCTGATGGGAATTTTTAGATGAGACTATATATAAATCTATGCCTAGGTATAAGTATAAGATACAAAGAAAAGCGCCATAATAAATACTAGCGGTCGCTCAAATGTTACATTGAGGAAGATAGTTAAGAAGTAGGTGCACTTTTTTTCTTATTATTGCACTACCGGTCGCCCGCAGCTTCGCTCGCGTGGATATCGGCTTGCCACAAAAAATATATTTGGAATCTTATGACTTCCTTTTAAAACAAAGGGAATGAAACGCTCGCGAGAAAAAACTTTTTATGGTAAAGCGAAACCCACTCTTAGAGATCTTTTTATTTTCAAACAAAACAAATGCCCAAGTCCGACTATTAAAAAAAGATCATGTAAAAGATACTGCATAAATAATGAATAAAACACACTAATTTGAGGTTGTGTAAGGCAAATGCATTTAATTGGACCAAAATAAGGACAAGGTGAAGCGTCCATGATGCGCGCGCGCACTTGTCAAAGACAAAGCAGTCTTTATGTCAAACCAATCTATTGTAAAAAATATATTATATTTTTACCCTAACATAAACCAACCAGAAAATCTTGTGTTAGGCAAGGGGTGACTTACTTGATTTATCGTCAATCCATAAACTAAACATGCATAATACCTACTAACAGTAAGAAGGTATCTAGTAAGTAACAAAACTGCCAAATCAAAAACACAATTTTAAATAATATAGGTAGAATTATCCTTTATAAAACTATATTTTCTACACAACCATGTTACCCACACACAATAATATTTGTAATGAAATTTCGTGGAAGTTTTTTTGTTGTTTTACTATTTTCATATAAGGAAAATAAACATGAAAACGCCGTACAGTAGAGTTAGCGCCACAGCGATCAACGTGTGAAGATAAACAAATACGGAATACTTTTTTATTTTTAAAGCACCTACGCACTTTCACTCTCTCTTATAGCAAACATTCATCATTGCTTATTAATTGTTTGTGGGTATAAGCGCCACTCCTATAAATAAAACCAGTCCAATAATTTACATATTATCTATTAACAAGTTCGTATATAATCGTCACGAGACGACATTACCTATAAAATTATTCAAACTCGTCTTAGCGTGTAATTCCCAGTTGCATCCAAAGCTGTCGCCTCAAAGACCGATGGACGCTTAGACCATGATTCAGGATTAGGAGTTTCAGGTAGGTAATTACAGTGAAGCGACTGGCCGTCTGACCTAAAGGGCTGCGAAGGTCAGACGGCCAGTCACAGGGGAATCAGGTCAACTGAATCATGGTAATAGGTTTCAGAAACTATTCATAACGTACAGGTTTCATAACCATGTTTTCTCTCACCGCCGACCTAAAGGTAGAAATATGCACTAAGATTTCAAAATCCATAGGTTCATGCTCGGGGATCGTTGGGCGCATTCTTATACACTGAGCTACCATAGCTCTTCCCTATATAAATTAATATTTATACAGTAAACATACAACGGTCTGAAAAGGCAAGACCGAAAGTTAATGCCAATTAATGATTCTTAATCAAGCTTTATGGGAAAACTATGAAAATGATGTTTGATCGTATCAAGTCTGCGACACTGTAAACTGTTTTCAGGACAAATTCCTGAGTAAGTAATAGACTCGTAGAATCCTACGTGTCATCTGAACGTAGCCAGCCAGCCAGTCTGTAATATTAATCAGTTGTCGAATTTATGTAGGTATGCAAATGACGAAATCCTAACATGGACGGACATGCCGACGCCACATATAAGTAAATGTATTACAATTTCAATAAAAGTTCTTCATACAATATTGTAGGTAATTGTTTTATTTTTTATTCTTATAAGTGAAAATGTATTAGGTTAAGGTATCGTATAAAATATTGATGAAATTACAAAATACCGCGGGCGTATCCATACTAATGTAATGTTTGAGGACGTTGACCCTACATTTTACTACCTAATCAGCCCACTGATACAGTGCGTAATAATATTTCAATAATTAATTAATTTTATATTTCTCTTGTGGTGTAGACAAGTTTATTATCAAATAATAAGTGAAGTAAATATTAACCCTGCTTTATTTCGTTTAATGATATTAAAAATCTTACTATTCTTTCATTACCGATATATGAGTTCAATAGATACCTGTTATGTGCAATCATAATGTGGCTGTGTGTCTGTGCCTCAGGAAAATCAAAGGAACATACATCAGAGTTTTGTAGACTATAGACTATTTTTTAACTTGCAGCGAAATAATGATATTAATATTAATCTTCCCGGATTTTCTAATGGACAATTACCATGGATATGAAAATCAGGAAGGGGGAGGGTGCCAGGAATTGGCTGGGGTTTGTGGTGGTATCGGGAGAGAGATGAGATGTCGGAGCCCATTGGAGGATCAAAATTGATTTCATCGAATTACCTTTTTTATAATAATTATAAATTAGTCGGAGCATTTACATAAGTTTGGACTTTTACATAGGTCACGGCATTCACATTGGCCGGAGCATTTGCATCGGTCGATAAGTTCGGCTTCAAGCGCAGCTTGCGAGCAGTGAGTGAGCATTTAAATAATAGAAGCATTTACATTAGTCCGAACAATGGTCTAGCTAAGCAGTAGTTTTATTTAACAAACAAGGCATTTTTTCTGCTCTTTAAAATGAAACATGGGATTCCCGGTGTATCCATCCTACTACTATTATAAAGGCGAAAGTTGGTAAGTATGGATGTATGGATGTTTGTTACTATTTCACGTAAAAACTACGGAATGGACTTGAATGAAACTTTACCACAATATAGCTTATACATCAGAATAACACATAGGCTACAATTTTTGAGGTTTCTAATGTGAGGTCGCAAAACCTAAAGTCCACGCCAACGAAGTCGCGGGCAAAAGCTAGTCCATACTTACTTATATACTTATTATACTTATATACTTATTATTATAAATGCGAAAGTAACTCTGTCTGTCTGTCTGTCTGTCTGTCTGTCTGTCTGTTACTCTTTCACGCCAAAACTACTGAACGGATTTAAATGAAATTTGGTATACAGATGATCTAGACCCTGAGAAAGGACATAGGCTACTTTTTGTTGCGAAAAGGGGGTTGTAAGGGGTTAAAAGGGGGGTAAAAAGTTACTTTTCCATGCGGACGAAGTCGCGGGCGGCCGCTAGTATTAAATAAAATCCTCTACCTAATTCCGACTCTTGCTAACGTCATACAATCTAAGTAGGTATACCAACTAAATATAAGTATCTACTTTTTTTGCGCAGAATGTATGTACATACTTAATGTAATCATCGAGCTGTATTTAAATATTAATAACGTACATTTAAATACATCAAGAGTATGTATAGGTATATAAATAGCTAAGTATTTGACACTTACCTGAAAATGTTATCTCTTAATTGAAAATAAATGGTTCGTTAAAACTTAAATAAATACCTAAAAATTAAGTTTGTGTAACCTAAAACTTAAAACCTTGGTTTATATCACGTGCCATCGCAGGAATAGTTGAAAGCCGGGTCACATATGAGAAAAAATATGTCATTCCCACGGGAAATCGGAAAAAAGTTGCTTTGTGCAAAATCCCGTTTGCAAACCCGTAGGTT
Organism: Cnaphalocrocis medinalis; assembly: GCA_014851415.1. Classification (NCBI taxonomy): domain Eukaryota; kingdom Metazoa; phylum Arthropoda; class Insecta; order Lepidoptera; family Crambidae; genus Cnaphalocrocis; species Cnaphalocrocis medinalis. Next base: position 9,750,063 of record CM026276.1, read on the forward strand.
ATACTAGCACAAATTGTAGGTATGTTTTGTTTACTCGGTATCCTCGACAGTGTGCGCAAAACCAACGTAAAACTTGTTACAATAATAAGTTCAATGAAAGGAAATTAATTTAGCCTTCTTTATATTACTCCATTGGAAGAAGATGATGATGATATGGGATTAGGCTTAATCACCACGCTTGCCTAATGCGGATTGGTGATCATAAACCCCGAGCTAATGTTCGAAAAATTCGAAATATACTCGAAAATCGAACCCAGAACCCCGAGATCACGGCCCTAGACCAACTGGGCGTTGTTAAATAATAATTTTTAATTCCTGTCACAATTGTATCTCGCCTCGCATCGTCCTCAAACAGGCAAGGGTTACTAATCTGTAACTGTATTTAGTTTTCGATAAAATTTACTATAACGTACAACGAATTACCTAGGTATTGTTTATTTTAGAGACATGCCTAGTGACCGGAAAGCCAAGTTTAATTAGAAATAGTTTGCGTGTGATTACAACCGTTGCAGCTAACTGTATTGAACGCATGTATTAAGAAGTTATTTTTAACAGTTAATTGCTAAACGCACGTTGTAAGTTAGTTCAGCCACTTCTCACAGTACGCAAGCCTGTTTTATAAACACTGTCACGGCGCCCATCGATCCGTAAAGCCCCGTCCAAACTGGTTCCACTCGTTGCTGAGTAATTTTATATTCTGTCTCTCGACAAATACTCTCGGCGTCAAAAAAATCGCACATCTGCGTAGTTTTCATACTAACGCGCTCATATCACGGCTGCGTATATAAAAAAGTAAAACATTTGATTGCAATATTTTTTACGTAACATAGTTTTTATATGCTCGTCTGTTAATCATGCTTCTTAATTAGTCGTGAAAACTTCCTAATTTTCCCAAAAACATAAAAAAGTAAATCAATGTTCTTGTCCCATACAATGTTCTATGGAGCTGAAAAACTGATTTACTTTTTATTTTTTTTGGACGAATCAAGTAAATTTCATGGATGATGAAAATGTTGGATTAAAAGACGAGCATATATTGGTAATGTTACCTTAAAAGTATTGTAATAAATGTTTTACTTTTTAATATACGAAGCTGTGATATGAGCGCGTTAGTATGAAAACTACGCAGATGTGCGATTTTTTTGACGCCAAGTGTATTATAAAACCAGAGACCCTCGCATTGATGTTACTTACCCGTATATAACTATGTTGTAAATACCTCATTACAAATAAAAAATATTTTATTAATCACATCATCATCAACACAACAGTTAATGAGTCTCCAATTTAGGAAACCAGTCCTGTGAAAACCAGTAGACGATTTCTCCTAGTAATATCTTAGGTAAGATGTCTCCTAGGATATATACTTACACCTAAAACATCCAAAAAAAATCTGTCCTTTTCAAATACTAGCATATGATAACTTACTACTACAATCTTACTATTATTCTCAAGATAGGTTTAGTGGGTATAGAGGGTGATAATGGATAATAACAAAAAACTGTTTCTAGTATAAACCAATGAGTATCTAATCCTAACTCCTATCTAATATTATAAATGTGAAAGTAAATCTGTCTGTCTGTCTGGTACTCTTTTACGCCTTTCGGTACTCTTGTACTGAACGGATTTGAATGAAATTTGGGATACAGATGATCTAGATCAGCGGTCGTCACACTTTACTGTTCAAGGGCCATATAACAATGTGAGCACTAGGACCTGGGCCGCAGTATATGTAAATGCGTTTCAAGAGCTTTTAATTAAAAATAAATCTTCTTTTTCGCGGGCCGCACGCGGCCCGCGGGCTGCAGTTTGACGACCACGGCTCTAGATCCTGAGAGAGGACATAGGCTTCTTTTTATTGCGAAAAGGGGGTTGTAATAGAGGGGAGGGGGGTGTTAAAATTATTAAATAATTAAAAATGCTACTCAAAGATACTATTCCACGCGGGCGAAGTCGCGGGTAACAGCTAGTAATGTAATAATTATCCCTCTGTACGTCGAGTTATAGGGCAACTCAAAGATATTTGTGAGAATTATTCGAGAGTAAACGGACGAGGTGTGTGAACGTTGCCACACAGCCGCGCAGTCTTACTGGATCAATTTGGGTAAACAATCAGCAACCATGGCTAGTACTAGTGTTACCGATGGCGTAAGCAGACATTATGATAAATAATGCGTAAATTTAATATGCATGATGTATGTAAATACCAAGGGCTTTATGTTTTTCCGGCACTTTAGCTTGCTCTACTCAGATAACTACTTACTTCGGAACTTGAAAATAAAATAAAAAGCCTATAAAACAGTAATAAATCTAAATAACTAGTAAAACTAACTGTTATAATAATGCTACCTTTAATCTCTTTCTAATCTAGGACATTAATCTCATTCTTTGAATTGAAGTTATTATTCAGCTTATTGTTATTCAAGTAAAGTAAGGAAGTTATCGGCTTTAATTGAAAAATTTAAAAGTCAAAAGCAGTGATATCATTGAACCAACATCACTATTTATATAGCACTATACGAGTATAAATGTAGGTAGATAGTGCCTTTAGCAATAAGGTCAAGAACTCAACACGTTTGTTCACAGTATGAAGATGATAACGAAAAAAAGTACTCCAAACTCATGGACATTCCAAGCGCCTAAGTTGAACCGCAGTAGGTAAAACCAACTAAGTACGAGTATAATGGTTTTCCTTCGTACATACATAAAAACAAACAGTAGATTTCGATTTGGCTCCGTATTCAATGTAAGCACAGTCGAGTGTATTGAATGTCTAACTCGTAGGCATAATTCTGAAATTGGAGTCCTTATAAAACTTCATATACAGTTAGGTCCAAAGCCTTATCCCAGCATGTAGCGATGATTTCTATGATAGAGGCTTTTTCCCTGCACTGGAACAGTATTTATAGGCTGATTATACACGAGTAGGTAGATACTTATGTATAAATTGACTTAATTATGAATTCCCCTTGCCCTCCTTTACTAAGTACCTGCCTAAAATGCAGGAAAATGTTCACCACTTTCGCCTATCTAGAACAAGTGAAAAGTATTTACATACCTATTCAAATGTTGGCAGTCTGATAAGTTAGTATTATTTCCTAAGACTGAAGTAAAGCAAGACTAAATTCGTATATCAGATGATGTTCCCGCTACTATCTCTATTCTTTGAGTATGCATGTACTCATACCAAACACCTACTGTGGCATGGATGCTGCGACTGCACCTAATACCTAACAGCATCACACGATATGAAATCATGACACGACTTACCCTGAATATTGGTACCTACTAGTATAATTAGCATTAGCAACACGTGATGATTTTAATTTCTAGTACCTGCATTATAATTTCAAACCATAATAGATCACGTAGGTATTTAGTACCTATATTAATATAATAAATGTTTGTCCACAGAAAATGGTTGGAGGAAATAGCATTAGCAAGCAAAAAGGGCCGCAAGCCTTCGCTTCTGAGGGCTATGACGAAAGCTTTCTGGATGAGCTACGCGCCTTCTGGAATAATGTTCCTAATCCAAGCACTCCTGCTCAAGTGAGTAATTATCCTGTTGGCTTTGCCATGACAAGAACACATTACGTATACACGCACGCTGTTTACGATTGCCTCGTGTTTTAAATTCATCGCTGTTCGTAATACGATGACCACTGGAAGTAGGTACCTTAATTTTATTTACATCTAATGTGTTTATGGTGAACAAAATAAACCTAATGGTGGAAAGGATCATTTATTTATCTTTGTGCAATTCTATATGTTCCAAACGAATGTAGATATTAATGTACATAAGACCTACTTACTTTTCGAATTAGATTGCCCATTATTCTTAAATTAACCACCATGTTAGCATGCTTAGCAGCCATTCATGGAGGTCCCTCTAACCTATTAAGTGGCTAGTTTATTTAATTATTTCCTGTAAAAAGCATTTCTACATTGGCTCAAGTTGTTATTTCAAATACTAACTTTGTATGTTCTTTAAGCTTTTACAATAAGTTTTTAATTAGATGCCCGGTGAGAGCTTGAAAGTACGTGGACTGCATCTACGTAGTAGTGGAAATGATCACTCCTCAAGTCCTCAGTGGTTTGAGCAATGATATTAGTATATTTGATTTTTTGTTTTGTTGTCCATTTGATAGATATATATTGAAATAGAGTGCTTTGCTTGCATTTGATGTTGTAGGTATACCTAAAAACGTTCGCCAACTTTACAGGCCATTCCAGCCGGTGGCCCTGAGCATGATGCTGGCGTACTGGGAGCCGGGCTCGGACATGACGTACGAGCAGGCCGTGTACTGCGCCAGCGCCGTGATCCTCATGTCGCTCGTCATCGCCTTCCTCAACCACCACGGCTCCTACTCCACGCAGCAGTTCGGCATGAAAGTCCGCATCGCAGCTTGCTCACTTATTTACAGAAAGGTCAGCTATCATTCAATGTCTAGGAGAGTAATTTCGTTTTATAAGTACGACTGTCTTCTTTAATAAGTTAGATATTTTTATCTAACTGACATGAAAATATTTTTAATTTTTTGTATTCCTGGATTCCTGGAGACGATGTTGGTACGCGAGTGTGTGAGCTGAAGTGGAGATGGGCAGGACACCTGGCAAGGTGCAAGGATGATAAAGCGGTGGACTATAAAGCTTACCGGATGGCAGCCAAGATTGGGGCGACGTCTTGTGGGTAGACCACCTGCCCGTCGGTCCGACGATATTGTAAGGGTGGTGGGGAAACAGTGGATGAGGCTGGCTGGTGACCGTAGGGAGTGGCGTAATAAAGAAGAGGCCTATACTCAGCAGTGGGTGGATGTGGGCTGACATGATGATGATGATGATTCCTGGATCATCATGGAATTCAGTTGACTCATCCAGAAAGTAGTACCTACTAGCAAAATTACATAATATGAATAAAATAAAACAATACTTATAACAACAAAAACATTAAGATTACCTACAAATCTAATAACTACTTTTATTTGAGCCTTCCGACCAATGATTTGCGATTGTGACGTCGATAATCATTTGATACGACGCATTAATCTGTTGATTCCCTATTACCTTAGCTCCGCACGAACTCGACTATTTATGGCAATTAACTTGTACTTCACAATTGAGTCATGCGCATGTTAATACAATCTTTGTTTAATTCAGTGGGTACTGTTTCCATTACCAGGTCATGCGCATGAGTTCTGGCGCCCTGGCGCAGACGACGGCGGGCCAAGTCGTCAACCTGCTGTCCAACGACGTCAACCGCTTCGACTACGCGTTCATTTACACCCACTTCATCTGGCTGCTGCCGCTGCAGGTCGTCATCGTCTGCTACCTCATTTACATCAAGATCGGATATGCAGCCATCATTGGAGTGGTCGGCATCGTTCTCCAGACCATACCAGTCCAATGTAAGTATCTGGTGACTAACGAACTTGTACGTATTCTTAATGAGCCCTTCGATCTTCTAAACGTGACCGTATAATCTAATGGATTATTAACGATATCGATTAGAGACGTTTCAAACGCTTTTAAGCATGTTGTTACTCATACAAAATTTTGTTGTCTCTTGCAGCATATATGAGTAAATTGGCGGCAAGGTTACGAATGAGGACTGCGTGTAAAACCGACGAGCGCGTGCGCATTATGGATGAAATCATTTGTGGGATGCAGGTATGTTAAACGACTTTTAATCGTTTCTCAACTGTCTTCGGATTTTTAAGAGATTTAGATAGTAGTCCAGTTACATTAGCAGAACAAAAAGTTTTTAGAATTAGGTACTAGTTGTAGGAAGACATACATTTGATTAGTCTTTTGTCTAAATAGCAATTAGGGAATTTAAATAAACAAATACATGGACCTGACTCCGTACTAAGCAGCTCAAGCACTTGTGTTACATATATCAGACAACAGAGGAGTCACAAATACTTTATTACATATATTTCTCACAGGCACTGAACCAACACAACTGTTCATCACACGAATGTTTATCCATTGTTCTTCTGCCAATTGTGCAGGCAATTTGATAACCTAGTAGCAGCTACGCAAACTGAACGCTTCAACTGGGCTGTAATGTAATCAATTCTCTACAGGTGTCTACTGAAACCAAAATATTTGAACATTGTTTACTTAGGTAGTACCTACTCATAACGTAAACGAGTACCTAAGATCATAAAACGTATCTACGGATACATTTCTCATAGTACGTACAACATACATACATACAGACACTCAACAAACACAAGTGTTCATCACACAAATGTTTATCGAGAGTGGGAACCGAAACCAAGACCTTTAGCGTATAAATATACCTACCTACCAACCTGCCGATTAAAATGTATATAGTACAATGGCATGAGGCGAATCACTGCCAAATGCACCGTCAAGCTAGACAAGTTATTGTGAAACATTAATACAGGCGACATCTTTAAAAATTAATTAAACTTTTTTTGAGGGCACCAAACTACGTTCATCTACACATAGAGGTAGGGTGATCGAGATAGTGATTGCCCACTTAAGAAATTGACACTAGTTTTATTTCAATATAATCCTTTTCTTTAACAATAAGAAATCAGAGTGTAATTATTTGACAACGTTAATAGTTTAGCATTGAGATAAGTTAGCAATAATTCAAACATCTAAAGAATGTTTTATAATTATGACGTATAACAAAAATATCTCCTAAAAACACAGTGATTGCCCACTTGACACAGTCATTGCCAACCAAATGAGACAGTGATTGCCAACTATACCGCACGTTGTAATTCCATAAAAATAGTATTAAATACTTAAAATTTTAGATCTTTCGTAAGTTTTTGTGCGTTTAAGATATATTTTTAAGCTATTGAAATCAGTAACATCATCCAAATAAGATACCATTGACTAAGAAATCCCGTTTAGTTTCAAAATCTAGTATAATCGTCAAATTGTTCTATCTAGTTTCTCGTTATCTCAGCAAATAAATGGAATGTACCAATTTTACAAAAGGTAAGTAGATACAGTTTTGAGGTTGTCGGAGGCCCAATGGGGGGTGAGGGGAGGGGGGAGGGGTTAAAAACATTGGCAGCATACTTGTGACTCCACTGGTGTTGAGTATGTGCGTTGGCATTCGCTTACCATCAAGTGATGCGTGTTTTGACTGCACATTATATATAATAAGCAATGCTACCGCCCATGGTCACCTGCAACACCACTGAAGTCACAAGTGTGCTGCCAACCTTTTATCCCCTCCCCCCCCCCCGGGTGTGGGCCTCCGTTTCCCTCACTCATTCGGCGCATGGGCTGCTTCACGCTGGTTTTCTGTGAGGCAGTGGTATCACTCCGGTCAAATCGGCCCATTCATGCTGAAGCGTGGCTCTCCCACAGTTGAAATTTGAAAGTTTTTTTCTAATTATTACTAACTGCATCATGTGGTAATTAAATTTTAATATGTGATAGGTGGCTCACAAGCATACGGATCACCTGATGGTAAACGATTGCCACCGCTCATAGACCCTCGCAACAACAAGGGGAATCACAAATGCGCTGCCAACATTTTAACTCCTTTTCCCCCTTCATAGAGCCTCCGGTACACTCACGCGTTAGCGCCGCTTGATTTTGGTTTTCTGTGATTATAGAATCACTCCGTTTAAGCCGGCTTATTCATACTGAAACGTGCTCTCCCACGGTAAAATACATAAATAATTACGGTATATATTTGGTTGTTCTTTTTACCACCTTTCCTCCAAGATTTTCGGTAGCAGATCAAATTTTCCCCTATTTTTAGGTCAACTTTTTGTAAAAAGCAGTTTTTTCAAAACTCCTTGTACCTAGACCTAGATATAAAGAAAGATACAGGATATAAAGAAAATATTCGGTTCGATTATTATATCCCTCACGTGATTTAGTAAATACCTACCCGGGCAATCACTGTCTCATACCCATGGCAATAACTGAATTCTGGTATGGCAATAACTGAATTTGTCATATTTTAGGTACAGTGATTGCCCACCCTCTTAAAATACTTAATGGAATAAAATTACGCCGCGATAACTGCTTCAAATGAAACATTAAAGCTTTAACTAACACGTCGTTGTGCTTTAACGCTCAAAAAAGAAAATTAAAGTGATACAAACTTCAAAACTACAAAATGTATCCTTAACAAATTTTGTAAGGAATTCGCATTTTTGAAGTGACGGACACCCGCTGTCCAAAAACTGCCATTACAATATTTTTATTGAAAATTTTGCCAAATGTCTTATTTAGAACTCTAGTTAACAGTATCCTAGTGTTATTTAACGGATTTAATGTAAAACTACACCTTTGAAAATAAGTTAAAATGTATGTTAACCTTAATTCTGGCAATCACTATACACTGGGCAATCACTATCTCGGTTACCCTATACTTGCTATATACTTAGCACAACTTATCATGGTAATTTCCTGCTCTGTTTTTCTAAGTAAGCAAATTTTTTTTTTGTATTTCACGTACGCCATATTATGCACATTCAGTAAATGTTTACCTCGTTGAGCGAATACATTTCGTACATTACATTCAACATACTTACATACAGACACTAAATAAACACAAGTGTTCATCACACAAATGTTTATCGAGAGTGGGAACCGAAACCAAGTCCTTTAGCGTATAAATATACCTACCTACCAACGAGGCGAATCACTGCCAAATGCACCGTCAAGCTAGACAAGTTATTGTGAAACATTAATACAGGCGACACCTTTAAAAAATAATTAAACTTTTTTTTTGTTGAGGGGGGCACCAAACTACGATCATCTACACCTAGAGGTATACTCGTTGTATAACTTAGCACACGTATTAATGGTAATTTCCATGCGCTGTTTTTCTAAGTAAGCAAATATTTTTTTGTATGTCAAGTACAGCATAATATGCACATTCAGTAAATGTTGACCTCGTTGAGAAGGTACATCTAACCACACCTCACTGGCATCAATTATAATTTTATTGACATAGTATAAAAATATTTCATAATAACGGTCGGCTTACGAGCAAATGATGAGAGCACTCACACCACAACCAACGTTACCTTAAAATATTACGCAATCGATATATAATGTAATCAATTCTCTACAGGTGTCTACTGAAACCAAAATATTGAACATTGTTTACTTAGGTACAACCTACTTTCAACATAAATGAGTACCTACCTAAAATCATAAAACGTATCTACGGACGAATACATTTCGTACATTACATTCAACATACTTACATACAGACACTAAATAAACACAAGTGTTCATCACACAAATGTTTATCGAGAGTGGGAACCGAAACCAAGACCTTTAGCGTATAAATATACCTACCTACCTAATTGCCGATTAAAATGTATAGGTACAATGGCATGAGGCGAATCACTGCCAAATGCACCGTCAAGCTAGACAAGTTATTGTGAAACATTAATACAGGCGACATCTTTAAAAAATAATTAAACTTTTTTTTTTGTTGAGGGCACCAAACTACGATCATCTAAACCTAGAGGTATACTCGTTGTATATACTTAGCACACGTATTAATGGTAATTTCCATGCGCTGTTTTTCTAAGTAAGCAAATATTTTTTTGTATGTCAAGTACAGCATAATATGCACATTCAGTAAATGTTGACCTCGTTGAGAAGGTACATCTAACCACACCTCACTGGCATCAATTATAATTTTATTGACATAGTATAAAAATATTGTCATAATAACGGTCGGCTTACGAGCAAATGATGAGAGCACTCACACCACAACCAACGTTACCTTAAAATATTGCGCAATCGATATATAATGATTAATCAATTAAGAACCGGTAAATCATAATAGAACATCCGTTTTCCCTGGAGAGAAATGAAAGAATTTAATTAAAATGTCTTTGTGGTCATAAAACAAATTTTAATCGATATCTCGGAATTTTACAAAAATTTTGATTAAAAGAATGATTGGACTTATTTTTTCCCGTAGCTAAATCTGTTTATACCAATTCAAAGTAGTGAGAATCCACCTAAAGCTAGTCACTGTGACTGAGTTTGGGTACGGTCTGTCAATGTATCGAGACCGATCATATAATCACGTCCGGTTTAGCACTCGACATCACAAAGAGCACATCTTTACAATGAGTTAAGTAAGTCATCGTTACCTACACGATAACACGAGTATTTTTTTAAAGTTACCAAAGTTCCCTTGTCTCAATCAATAAGAAAAACGGTCAGATAACTCTGAGCTAAAAACCTGAAAATCAAAAGTTTTTTCCCCATGTCTCTGCATTCTAAGTGACACTACTGTAAGACTTACTACAGTCATGGTGGGTACTGGACAATGTGGTTAAATTTGGGGATATTTTATTTTAGATGGAACTATATGTAAAAACGCCCTGTTGGCCTAGTGGTCTAAGTACCGGGCCGTGATCTCGGGGTCCCGGGTTCGATTCCCGGGTCTAGCAAAAGTATGTTTCGAATTTTTCGAACATAGCTCGGGTTTGTAATCACCAATCCGCATTAGGCAAGTGTGGTCATTAAGCTTAATCCCATTATAGTAGCGATAACTTGATTTCTATGATGGAGGCCTTTGCCCTGCAGTGGGACAGTATATAGGCTGATACTATATGTAAATATAACTTTGCATGCACTATAAATATATAATTTTCGATTGTCAGGTCATCAAAATGTACGCCTGGGAGAAGCCCTTCGAGCAAGTGGTTGCGATGGCGCGCAAGAATGAGATCAACTGCATCACCTCGGCGTCCTACCTGCGCGGGGTCTACCTTAGCTTCATGGTGTTCACGGAACGCCTCTCGCTCTACATCACGCTGCTCACATACTCCCTCTTCGGGTACCAAGTCACCGCTGACATTGTAAGTAGGAGTCTCTTTACGAGGTTAAACAGCTATAGCTGTAAACTTACACGCTTGAGACAATAGGAGGCACGGTAGTATTTACCTACCTTACCTACCTAGTAGTGCCTTCACACCGCATAGCTGTTCCAAAGGTTAAGGCCTGCCCTATTAGGAAGATTGAAGAAGATATAAATGAACAGCGTCCCTGAAAGATAATACAGGGGCCGAACCAAAAACAATAGTTGTGTTTACATATTGACCAATTTGCAGGTATTCCCCCTGGCGCAATTCTACAACACTCTTCAAGGAACGCTCTCAATTATCATGTCGAATGCGGTGTCATTCCTGGCCGAGGCTCTGATCTCGGTCCAGCGACTCGAGGCGTTCATGCTTCTCGGTACGTGAAGCTGCATGCTTCATCTGCACGACAGTCTATCTTAAATCTTTGCATGATATTCTTTTCTATGATCCAGTTCTACAACTCTTCTAAACTCTTGATTTCTTGACGCATGCTACTATCTCGTACCAAATTGCATGCCTTAACGTTATGTTTTCCACTATTGGGACAAGTTGAGATAAGACAAAAACTTGATTTAATTTCTTTACTTTCACTAACTTTCCTATTTACTTATTTTTATAGCGAGCATGAAGGAAAGCATGAAGCATTAGGGTCGTTGCAAGTTTGAATTTTTAAAAAAAAATGTAGGCGTTTTAATTAACAGAAACGTTGGAGCTTTTAGGAATCATCGTGTAGGATAAGTTTCTGCTACCCTCTTAAACTAAAAATGTTCACCTACCTAGAGATATTGTTTTAAGCGCGTCGTCTTCACAGGTTTTCTTGGCGGCATCATCTTTCAACATTCTACAAGCTAGTATAGCGTACATGCTGCCAGCTTCTTTTATGCAAAATATGGAGATGTATACTAGCATTCGGCGTTTAGAGAAGTTTTTAAGATTGGGTACAGATTTCCATACCTAAGTATTAACATAATATTGTGACTTGTTTGGGAAAATAATATAGGCTGAGTGTGTTTTAGTGTGAATATTTGACTAATGAATGTCCTTAAATTAAAATTTCAACAATGTTTCTTATAAATAGACTCTAAGCAGTGACATTTTCGGTTCGGGCTCAGTTGGTTCCGGTTATTATAGTATAGGTACTATTCCATAGTCACAGCAAACGAAAACATCTCCCTACTTACTTCCACGAAATAAAAAATATGCTAATACTGTCAACATACACGCACAAGTCGAGTTACCCTTTTTTGACTTTAGACCGTCCTTAGGCTTGAGGCACTAGTGCTATTTTGCACTGCTGCGGAGTATCTTAACCTTCTATGCAAAGGATATTGCGTTGCGGTACGAACATGTGTGTATTCATCGATTTTGTTTTTGCATTTAATTTTCATATCTAAACATTCAGTACATAATCTGAGTAGGGCCTCATTTCCGCAGACGTTCCCGATGGCACAGTTTTTCAACATTCTCCAAGCAAGTGTAGCTATAGTACTGCCAAATTCTATTGCGAATGCCACAGAAGCCTATACTTCCATCATTCGCATTCAGCATGTCTTATTATTAGGTAGGTGTGATTTAAAAACTCGTTAAGTTTGTGATAGTGTGTTTGTTTACTAGTAAGTACACGACTGACGAAGTGACAATAATTATAATAACGCTTCCAATAATTATTACTAATTTCTTTTGGTATCTGAGTTTTCCTTTACTAACCGGAATGGAATGTTGGTGCATGTTTCTAACAATTACCTAGGTAAGTACCTAATTTATATGTGAATTTGGATTCCCTTCCTGTTGTAAGTTATAAACTTACTTACATTTAAATCGAAGAAACAGGAGCCACATCTACTATTAGTGCTAAATAAAATGAGGTAAGTATACCTACCTATACATTTCCTGCTCATTACAATGCACTCTGAGACTATAATTATACCAATTTTCTTTATAGCTCAATTAGACTAAATGAAAATTGAATAAAAATCTAGCAAAGTATTTAGTAGGTATTTATTTATCGCAGGAAATCAATCAAAGCAATTTATTGGTCTCAGAAGCTTATAACAACTTCATAGAGTGCGGAATAGTAATTAATTTATACTAATTTGCTGAGACGTATGCGGTGGATTACCATAGCCGCGTGGTCTGCCCGCAATCGTTCCCACAATCGTTGAATATTTCATGTGTGACGCGCAGACGAGCGTGAGGACCTGCGCAGCGTGCCCGACGTCGACATCGCCAAGCTCGTGCAGAGCGTGGAGCAGAGGAAACAGAAGACCTTGAGCGAGGAGGACCTCTGCCAGAACACCTTCAAGAAGATCGATGAGGACGGCATCTTCAACCCAGGTCAGTTCTTTATCTATCTATACTATTTTTATCTATCCATACTATTTATAAAGAGGTAAATTCTATAGACATCGACAGACCTTATATACTTACTAATCGAAAAGGCGAAACGCTAGCGCGATGCAACCGACACCTAGCGCCATCTATTGGTAGTTAGTGGAACTAATCTCCCGACACGAAGTGAGGGCGGGCCACTAGTTTTTATAAAGAGGTAAAACAACGACAATCTTTAAACAACGACAAAACTTATGTGAACTGAAAAATCAAAACACTTGCACACCCAGCGCCATTTGATTTAATGTGAAACTAATGTCGAAGGATTTAGGTAGGTATCAGTTAGTAGCAATTTATACATGTTTGGTCAGCTCTTGAATACCTATATCATTTCAGGTTTTGACTGCAACGAGAAAGGATTACTAAAGAAAACTTTGAGTGCCATGACCATGAGTCCTGACGTGGGTGTCCTCCTACAAGACGTGAACGCCAGGTGGACAGAGGACGGGCCGATGACCCTCCGCAACATCAACATCACCATGCCCAAGGGCAAGCTGTGTGCTATCATTGGCTCCGTTGGATCAGGGAAGGTAAAGAATAATTATCTTTTTTACGAATGGGTGGACTAAATACCTAAAGGCATTCCCTAGCTAACCGTAATATAGGGTCTCCCATTCTTAAAGGAAAGGCAACTAAGGTGCGACAAAAAGTAGTCTAACTGCAACCAAACCAAAATTTGACTAACAAAACGAACCAAAAATCAGTATGTACACTTAGTTTTTTGTCAAGATACACTCATTGCTAATTCGGAGTGTGTTATGTTAAGGTCTCATTGTCGGTATTGAACCCCCGCTCCTCGGAAAGCGCGTTCGTTACTGACAAAATAACTTCTTTTTTCAGAGTTCGATTCTTCACCTCTTGTTAAACGAGCTGCGATCATCAAGCGGACGGGTGCACGTGTCCGGGCCGCTGTCTTACGCCAGCCAGGAGCCGTGGCTCTTCGTCGCCACCGTTCGCCAAAACATCCTATTTGGCTTGCCTTATAACTCCAAAAAATACAAAGAGGTTTGAAACTACGTATTTACACAAAACTAAAAAATGCAGTACAGGTAACTCTCGTTCGCCTAAGGAACTACGAAACTATTCTATACTATAACGAGAAACTAGTCTTCACCCATCTTCCATAGAAGAAAATTCTATATACATTTTTCTCCCCAGGTGGTAAGAGTATGTGCTCTTCAAAAGGACTTCCAGCAGTTCCCTCACGGAGACCAGACTTTAGTGGGAGAGAGAGGAGCCTCTCTTTCGGGTGGTCAAAGGGCACGCATCAATCTTGCGAGAGCAGTATATAGACAGGTAAATATCTGCTATCAAAATAGATCATACGATGAGGAACTCATAGACCCTGATATGGACAAATAACACTAAGGATAGTACAAATTGAACATCTTGTTTTATTTTTCAGGCAGATATTTACCTTCTGGATGATCCCCCTGTCAGCTGTAGACGCTCATGTGGGTCGTCAGCTGTTTGACGAGTGCATCGGAGGCTACCTGCGCCACACCACTCGTGTGCTCGTCACTCACCAGCTGCATTACCTCAAAGCAGCCGACTACATCATCATTCTGAACAATGTAAGTTTTTAAAACGATCGAGGCTTGGACTATCTTATATAATCACTTCGGACCTAACTCACGAAACAAGATCGTAGGAATAAGCGGCGGGAAAATAAAGTCAGTCCGTAATCAGAATAAGACTTAAGTTTTTATTCCTTCCGTGTCTAAGATCATTATAGACGATACAAGTGTACAAGTGTAGACCATACAGATTTTAGGTGTAAAACTTATCTCATAAGAAAGTAAAAAATATTTTTGTTTCCCAGGGAGTTGTGGATGCTAAAGGCACTTACGATGAATTGATAGAATCAGGAAAGGACTTCGCTAAGCTGCTGTCGTCTACACAGGATGATAATGACGACAAGAAGGATGTTGCGAAACCGCCGCCAATGTCCAGGAGAACATCATCCAGAGTACGTACAACATAGTTTCATGAACTTGCATACTTATGCTAAAATGGAATTTCTCGCGTTTAAAAAGTGGTGCATGAAACTCAATAGAGGCTTGTTGTTGTTGTTGAAGACTGGTTGTTAGCGAACAAAAAACTTATGTCGTTGAATTTGCACCTCCTAACGCCCGTAACAGCACGTATTTTAAAGATGTTATATTTTTAGCTATCAACCACTCGTCGGCCATCCTTAACAGAATCGACGACAGGCTGCGAAATCCCTGCGCAAGAAATGGAAGAGGAGGAACGGGAAACTGGCGCCATGGGATGGCATGTGTACAAGGCCTACATGCGCGCCGGAGGCAAGGGCGCGCGCCTCGCCTTTATGATCTTGTTGTTAATAGTTGGACAACTTTCGGCAACGCTTTGCGACTACTGGGTTACATTCTGGTGAGTTGTCTGGTCTGAAGATTTCTACACTTGCTCAATGTTACATACATACTACATACAAACAAAATTCATTAACTCATTCCTGCAAATGGTATACTTTTTCATATACATATTCAGTAACTAGATTATGTGAATTTACCTATTTGAGGATTTTAATATATTGATGATGGTAAATAATATTGCTGATATTTTATCCAGGACCAACGAAGTGACCCGAATGAAAGAAAGAGAAGACAACGGTACAATAGTAAAAGACATCGACCGAATTACACCTAGAAGTGGTACCTTCAACCTATCCAGTTACTTCTCCGGAATTGAAAGCAAACCAGGTAGATATCCATGATAATCTAAATTATATTCTGCACTTTCTAGTTCCTTTAAAAATGTTAAAGAAATAATAGCAAGGGAAAATTATGGGAATGCCATGCACACGAAAATAATATACGAAGCAAAAAAAGATGTGTAAAGTAGAACTTGGGTAAATTATGTGCAGCAATTGAAGGAAAAAGTAAAGTTGGAAAATAAAAAACAAAGAATGGAATAACACTCCACTGAAAAAAGAAGCTCTATAATGATGATGATGAAATCTTGTATGGTTTCAGATCTGGACATCCACGCGTACATCGGTCCCCTGGACACGTCGCAGTACTTGTACGTGTACTCGGCGCTGATCGTGTGCTGCATATTCTTCATCACCGCACGAGCCTTCGCCTTCTTCAAGGTCTGCATGACCGCATCCAGGAATCTGCACAACGATATGTTCCACTCTATGTTGAGGGGCGTCATAAGGTTCTTCGATACTAACTCATCAGGTCAGTTTTTGTATGATAAATCATCTATCCTTCTTATTTCTTTACAAACCATTAATTATATAAAATTCAGTTCCCACCATACATTGTCTTCCTGCACTGTTCCCCAGGTTATATGGGGTCAGCACAGTATGTTGTCCTTTTCGTGTCGTCTCTTTCAGTAGCCGTAATACATAGAAGTAGAAATAAAAACCCCTTTCGAATATAATTTTCCAAAAAACACAAAATGAACATTAGAGACGTCTACTCGTAATACAAAAGTATGAAAAAGCTATATTGCAAACACAACACAGGGTGAGTTCGTACGTTCACTCCATGTGTTTAAAAATTCATACTTTAATTAAAACTACACGTTGCGCGTACACTTGTAGCGGTTGTTACTTCTCAACAAATGACATCCAAAACTTTACTTCTTAATAATTCAAAGTACGTAGTTCGTTCTCTCCTTAGGGGTCATAAATGGTGTTACTTATAGCACGCAAGAGCATGGAAAACTTGTGGAGAACCATCGTTGCTCGTACTGAGCGACCCTTGGAAGCGTAGATACTAGGGTCTACAATGAAATGCTCATCCTCATGATATCAAACTAGTAAGGGTACCTATCTACAATTTTCTTCCAGTTGGAGTCATGTAAGTTATCTTATTTTTCAGGTCGTATCCTAAACAGATTCTCCAAAGACATTGGCGCCTTAGACGAGCTGCTCCCACGATTCTTGCTAGAGTGCATACAGATCTACCTGGTGATGTTCAGTATACTGGCACTGAACGCCGCCGCGCTCATTTGGACTCTGCTGCCGACTACGATTATCCTACTTCTATTTTACACTATACTTCAAATCTACCTCAAGTCTGCGCAGTCCATCAAGCGGTTAGAAGGCACAAGTAAGTATGAGTTCAGCTCGTTTGGGTAGAGTTAATAGCAGTCCTGGATTTGTCAATAGGCCAGCGGCCAAGGGACGGCAAAATTATTATATCAAAAAGTTGATTAGGGCGGTAAATCAGGCCACACATTTTGAAGGATTTGTGTTATTTGTTGTCGTCCTTGCTTGAAACTACTCAGAAACATTTAGGTATACCCTAACTTCATGGGATCAAATCGTAATTTACATATTTCATTCCAGCACGCAGTCCAGTGTTCTCGCACATGTCAGCGACCCTCAATGGCATCAGCACCATCCGGTCATCCGGCGCTCAACAAAGACTGATACAGGAGTTCGACAGGTTCCAGGTTCGCATGTCAAATCAGTTTCTTACGAGCAGAATACGAAATTAGAAAATATTAAGGATCTCAATTTATAAGGACACAAGACCAGATCATGGTACAAATCGATCTTATATCTAGAAGGTATCGAAGGAGATTATGTACCTACCAAAGAGATAACTTCTAGTGATCATCAAAAGGCTTACCTACGTTACCCGAAAAGACGAAATACTTGCATGATGTAATCGACACTTAACGCCATCTAATCGTAAAGATTGGAACTAATGGCGAATAAGTTCCGAAATTAAGTGAGGACGGATCACTATAATATTATAAGAGACATTATTTCGTTTTTTTAATGCGCTGATAGTTGAATGTAATGGTTTTTTTTTCAGGATATCCACACTTCGACGTGGAGCAGCTACCTGGCCAGCGGCGTGACGCTCGGCTTTTGGCTTGACTTCATCTGCGTGCTCTACCTCACTATCGTCATCGTAGCTTTCCTAGTCATAGATAGCAGTAAGTTTGTTTCCATTTACCGTAAATATAATTAATTGCCTGCTGTTGTATATGTGCGTAGTTATTTTTACTATTACCTCGACAATGAGTAAAAAAACGTGAAGACACAATCATATTTCGAATAATATCTCATGAAACAATGAATACCTACCTACTTAGTGATTATGAGTCAGTCAATGATTCTGAACATATACATAGGTCCACATATCATCCAGTGGGTCTGGTTCCCTTGTCGAAAGGTTGCAAAAGTCCTACGGCAATTGTTTCTATGTTCAATTTACCAAACTTGCCAAATCCTGGACCATGGCATAGAAATGGTGTTAGGTAACCCTAGAATGAAAACTGTCCAAGTTGTAAATTTCTTTTTGTCTACTTCCAGAAACAATATTCTCCGGCAACGTAGGGTTGGCGATATCGCAAACGCTGATCCTCACGGGCATGCTGCAGTTCGGCGTCCGGCAGACGGCCGAGGTGATCTCGCAGATGACCAGCGTGGAGCGCATCCTGCAGTACACACACATCGAGCGCGAAAAGCAATGGGAGAAAGGGGGTTCGTATTTAACAGCTTTTTCTCCATGCAAACTTACCCTACGAATGAGTATTTCTGAAAACAGAGAAAGAGCCAATTTTCCCATAATTTTTCTTTAGGCCATGGTAATGTAAATAGGTACTTCTGTACCTACCTAAATATGATTTACTTTTCCGTTCTTTTCTTAAGTGGAACACTTCCCTGATCCCGCAGAAGTTCATGGGTGGTGGTGAATAAGTGACCCTTCCTATCTATTTACTTATTTATTTAAAAACTTTATTCCACAAATCTTCGTACAATACGCGAACATTAATGCCTTTCTCTGCCAGTCAACTTTTGGATCAAGCAGAAAGGACAAAGTTGAAAAACTTACCATCAGGCGACACGCTTGCCCTCTAGCTTAAAAAATCCTCTATGATCTATAATTTGATCAACAACTAAGAACAAAGTGGCCACAGACGCAGGTTAATAGTATTATACCATTGACCACACATTGTTATAATGGTTTGCTCAATTTCAGAACGCGAGACGCCCAAGGGCTGGCCGTGGCGCGGGCGCATAGAGTTCCGCAACTGCTACATGAAGTACTCTCCAGAGGATCTGCCTGTGCTGAAGAACCTCAACCTCGTGCTAGAAAGCGGTTGGAAGGTAAACTATGATTTGTTGCAAACATTAGATCTTACAGTTAGAACAAAATATTGCTACTTTCGTAACCTATTATTTCTTTTGGTGTTTATTCATTTTGTAAAACACCAATATCATAGACGTATACAGATAATAATGAGCAGGAAGTTATCTGTCCAATGAGGGCAATCATAATTTGAATGATCCAATTTCCCTCATTAAATAATGGGGTTCAATTAATAAGGAAGGAAACCCTAGGTGCCCTCTTTGACAAAAGAGGGCCATTCCTGACAATGAAAATTGGATTGTTAAAGTAGTGGAAAGTGGATGCTAGGAAATGACTCTTGTTCTCATAGAGTCACTCAATAAAACACTGTTGTTTAGGGTTTTACCTTCAGCTGCGAATTCAATTTGAAACCACTCTTTACCGTTATCGTAGATTTTTGACCGCGTGGCGGCCACTCGCGTCGCGCATCTTTTTTTGTAATTTAAATCGATACTAAAAAGCAAATAAATGAATATAAGTATCAGTTGAAACCCCTTTTTCCCCTACGAATACCTATCACATGAATCCGAAACACTAATTTGAACTTAGTAGTTAGGTCGTATATTTGGGTCAGCCATATTCTTCCAGTCTTGTTTCGTACAATACGTGTTACTCTTTAACTAACCTACCTACTTAATAAAACTTTTCCTGTATGTGCCCAGGTGGGAATCGTGGGGCGAACGGGCGCGGGCAAGTCCTCGCTCATCTCCTCGCTGTTCCGGCTCGCCATCGTGGAAGGCGAGGTGCTAATCGACGACATTGACACCAGCTACCTCTCACTACAAGTAAGATTTCATCATTTTCCTATACTGTGCTGCGTTAGGGTAACGGAGGACCAATCTGACTTGCCGACCCGTTTAGCGCAATGGCTTGAGATACGCAAGGTTGATAAAACAGATAGGTAATTATGTATGTTCCTTCGTTGTTTAGGGTTCCGTAGCACAAAGGAAAACCTTAGTTTGTTACCAGGACAATATTAATTTATGTGATGTTGTCTCAATTTATTATTATTTATTTATAATCTGTGGGAAAGGTGGTGAAAATGTTGGCAACGCACATGTCACTTACTCGTTACCTACTTAGTTTTTGGGAGTCTGGGCGGCAAATTACGGTCATTAATTAGATTTAAAGAGTCTTTGCTTTTAGTTCAGTTATGTAGTGGAGTCATATTTGTTTACAACATACGAATTAATGTTGTACATTCCAGCAATTAGGTAAAGTTTTTCCTACTCATAGCTAACTATGCAACCACGACGATGGTGAAGTGGCCATGGTGATAGGAATGACCAATGATCATAGAAATGTTCGGAGTAGCCAGAGAAGGAACAACGATGTTGAAATCGTTTTACAATAGCTTATGTTTGCACTGATGAATAAGATATTAAAATATTTGTTAGGCCAGGGATTATCCTGAAAGCCTAAAATTTGTTATTACCTGTTTTCAAATATTCACTTATCTGATCCGATCTTTGCGGACCTATGTTTGGGAACGCGAGGATAAAACAACGAGATTATATCGAAAGCGGTTTAAGCTGATAATATTTGGGGAGCAGGTACACGTACATACCTACATTGTTGTTGTTTGTGATAGGAGCTGCGTTCCAACATCTCGATAATCCCGCAAGAGCCGGTGCTGTTCTCGGCGACGGTGCGGTACAACCTGGACCCCTTCAACAACTACGACGACGACCAGCTGTGGAAGGCGCTTGAAGCCGTAAGTTATACCTACCTATTACATGCAATTGTTATTCATCATCAGTGTCATTCCCGGTTGCGACTAAAATCGACACTTCAGAGCCCGGGGTACGCCTCGAGAATGGAGGATGGTGTGTGAAAAATCCGCAATATGGCGTACTGTAAAACTGAGGGCCATCTGAGTGTACACGGTTAATGGTTAATTTTGATGTGACTTGTCAAAATGCCAATAAACAACCAATCGCGTTGAAGTTGGACCTCAGTCTAACAGTACGCCATCTAGCTAATTTTTTACACGCGATAGCCCCATTGCATGATCCAGGATTTGGTTCTAGGTCTGGTAATCTATGAACAAATGGGAAGATCAGACGATCTTCCCAATTTTGAGGACACGGGGACCACCTTATTCTCGTGCACTCGACAATTAAGTCGAAGAAGATATTTCAATACATACATGGTCCTAAAAAAATATAATTCGAGATCAATGTCGATTGCACGAGATATTGCGTCATAACACTTTCTGAGTTTCATGATTTACTTACGTATTAACTCAATGCTGGTTAAATGAAGTTAGCGTTGAAGTCGCATCGGTGTGCAAGTCCTGATTACGTAATTAGCGGGCACAATCTGCATCCATAAACCCCAAGTTTGCAGACGCGAGTCTCTGAGACAAAACTCGCTTATAGCGAAGTTAGGCAACGGAGCGACGCACGTGGTGTCACCTAATTTATTTACTAACTTTATGCCGTATCGATCTGAGGTGACTGTAAGTAGTAGTTGTGCAGACCGACACGGTAGGTTAACTACCTACTTACAACTTTGACTCATATTCAACCAAATAGGTATGTTTTACATTAGAATGATAGTCTAATAGATAAGTACGAATTGATACTTTACCTATTATACGTGCGTAACGACAGTTCCCTACCTACCTTAGAAATGTTATTATGATTAAACGATAGGGATACAATTAGGTATTCGATTGCTTAGCTAAAATGCATTTAAGCAATAAAATAGGTATCGCTCAATTCCCCCTAAGGGATTTCAAAAATACCTTAGGTTGTAAACTCGTCTGTTGTGGTAAGATAACCATAAAACATACCTAGTTACAATACCAGGGTCCACTTTTTTTTTCACCCTATATAGTCACCATCGATCGAAAAGTTCTACGTAGTACCTATCTACGTTACGTACCTATCGTAGGTAGGTACAGACAGCGCTAGTTTGGAGTCGAAAACTTGAGATTTATCACTTGAATCTCACTAGGTTTTGTCATGGTTATCTTAGGGTTAACCTTAACTTTAATAAAAAAAACTGTTTTCTCTATGCTAGGTGGACCTGAAATCAGCAGTACCAGCACTAGACTTCAAAGTGTCGGAGGGCGGCTCGAACTTCTCCCTCGGACAGCGGCAGCTGGTGTGCCTGGCGCGAGCCATCTTGCGCGGGAACCGCATCCTAGTACTGGACGAAGCCACCGCCAACGTGGATCCTAAGTAAGTTACTGATCGGCTATATTATGGATCCCTTCCTTGACCTCAATCGAAGTCGATTGACATCAATGCCGAAGGTCGTGATCACGACGAAGCACTTTATCTTGGACTGCCTTGAGCCAGCTTGTCCTATGTTCGGCAGCGCGGATGGCATCGCAGACTAAGGTGTTTAGCATGGTGCTGATTTGACCTGACCAATGAATTATATTTAATATGGATTATTCATAGTAAAAAGCTCTTTCGAAGGACCTGGAGCATCCAATACTGACAGACAATTTAGACAGACTCTTCGCTATAACATTATTATATTATTACATTATCAAGCAAGGACCTGGTCTCACTATGTGCTCCTCTTGCAAAAATTGTACAGTTAAGTAATCTTAGGTATAGCATCATACCGCTGCACTAACACTGCAGTGTAATCTAGCTACCACGCAAAGATATCTACAATTTAGTGATTACGTCTTGGCCCCCTTATCAGTTAATCAAACCTATTGATCAAATTATTTCAGAAACAGTCAAATATTGATAAGGCAAACAAAACAATTATTAAAACAATGGGTAGGTAATCAAGAGACACCTTGCCGTGATTAGCTTTATCTAATTGTTGATATCGGACAACAGAAAAGCCGACTACCGATTAAATAAATTATTCCATCAAATAGGTAAGATTAGGTTTTTGAGTGCCAGATAAAACTACTGAAGGCACTTTTCGGAATGCTGAAACGAACCGACTCCAAAAGTTATTTAAATATTGTACCTATTTTCCGCAAAATGATCATGTTTTTTCTTAAGTTCGTTGTAGCACATACCAAGGCTGAACTTTGATGGTTCATTGCTCTCTGTTACTGATATCATATGATGGATGGATGTTCCTGTAACATTTTTTTTTTGTTTTTATGCTTTATGTTGATCTCAACGAATGCTTTTATTACCGTCAAATGTATTTTACTGATGAATTTATAATTATTTTATAGAACGGACGAATTCATCCAGAAGACAATAAGAAAACGTTTCGCGGAGTGCACCGTCCTGACGGTGGCGCACAGGCTCAACACCATCATGGACTCGGACCGGGTGATGGTGATGGAGGCGGGGCGGCTGGTGGAGTTCGACCACCCGCACCGCCTGCTCAGCAACCCCGCCTCGCACTTCACCCACATGGTGAAGGAGACCAGTGACAAGATGTCCGCGCAGCTGCACCAGATCGCTAAGGACACCTACATCAAGAACGGCGGCGTCATAGAGTAGCTCACTCATCTTTAGCTCATCCTAAGTAGTTATAGGAGGCTATCAGCGCAAAAGTGGTGTAAACTCAGACTACTTTATTAGGAGATAGTGGCCCACCCTCACTTCGCTTCGGGACCGTAATTCAGAAATGAACCAATAGATGGCACTGTGTCCAATTACATCGCGCAAGCGTTTCGTGTTTTCGGTTTACCTATAAGCCTTGTCGTTGTCTATTGAAGTTATCTCTTTATAAATAGTATAGAAGAAGAAGATATTGAGCTTAGACCACTCTTATTCTATGGTTTTGCTTTAAATGCCTCTTGCAAAAACAATGTTTGCTGCGCCACCTATTAAAATATGTCTACTACTATCTTTTAATAAGTAAAGGTGGCTTTCGTAACTATTGAATGAAAGAGCTTAATGTAACGAATGTATTTTACACCAAAATCGTATCCAAAAAAAATATGGGTTACTCCATTTTTGCACTGATAGCCTCAGTTAACGATTGTATAGTTAAAAAATTAAGTTGTGAATGTCTTGAATGGCGTATGTTAGGCTTAAACGTCCTTTGTTGTAAGGATCAACTTTTAGACGTACTACATCTGTATAAGTTTTTGTTATTTATTTTATTCACTCTTCAAACTATTGTTTAACAATCACTCAGCGATTGTTTACTGGCATTATTTTATGTTCAGTTTAATTGCTCGAACATTGTGTGATAAAATTGAGTTTAAACGAATAGATAGCAAATCTTTGCTCTCTAATTCAAACAGCCTTTGTCCCACGATTAAGATTAAACCACAAAAAACTGTTAGCTAGCTATTAATTAAGATTAATAGATATTCAAATAAATAGATATTTCAAATAAGTTTTATAAATAAGGTTGCAATTTGTAATGTTATCCAAGAAATGGACAAATGATTAATTTCAATCTCAAAATCACATGTGGCAGGACCGTCAAATGTTCTTTTAAGTAGATTAGCCTGATACTGATAGGACCGCGGTTAACAAAAATAAAATTAAGCTCGGATTATGCTTTATATTAGTGACAAGTTTTTAAGCCATAGGTAAGGAATTTCTAAGAGTGAACGTAGGTAAAACAGGCAACACTGTGTTATTTATTGTATTTAAAATTGTATTATCATGATTGTTTCATTGTTAATGAAAATTTACCATTATGAATGCCATAGAGGATATCCTCGAACAAATACTATTAACTTTATAAAGAATTGTTCGTTTAATTTTACTTCTCCCGCCTCATTTTCATAAGATAGGCATCTACATAGTAAAGTATCAACCTATTATATAGGTAGGTACTGTCCCACAACAAGGGAAAGGCCTCTCCATCATAGAAATCAAGTCATCGCTACTATGATGGGATTAGGCTGAAACACTACGCTTGCCTAATGTGGATTGGTGATCACAAACCCGAGCTAGGTATGTTCGAAAAATTCGAAACATACTTTTGCTCGATCCGGAAATCGAACCTTGGACACCAAGATTATGGCCCGGTCTACTAATACACCGGGGCGTTAAAATAGGTAGGTGATATTTAAACAAAAATACTTAATTTAAAAACAAACTACATAATCTGCCTGAAGCTATTTATTATCGAAAGCCCTCTGAAAGTCCTATTCTTAATTAATTTGTAACCCCCTTACTGTTCGTAAGAGTCAAGCCGTTGGACGATTCTGATTACGTCACGGTTGATGTCGACGAGCACGTCCCTGATGGCCTCCTCGATGCTGGTCTGCGCGCTGCGGATCATGGAGGTGTCGAAGTTGTGCTGGAACATGCTGATCAGCGGGTTCACCAGCCAGTCCAGCAGCATGTTACCGGACACGCGGATGCGCAGGGGGCTGGAAACCAACATTATTATCATTCCTCATATTTTATTAGCAACTGAGTCTTAGGCGTAGTCAGGCGAGATCAACCCCAAAGCAAAGATGTTTTTTATTATTTTTATTAAACTATACGCAATCGCACCTGATGGAAAGTGACGATGAGGTCTAGGATGGTACGCGTTTGCCTAGAAGATACCTGTTCACTCTTGCCTTAAAGATGTCCAAATAATCTTTAACAAGCAAGTAACTGGTTATATAACTACTTAGCTGTATTTTTCTATTTAACCTTTATGACTCTGAATCTGTTTTTACAAAGATTTTGAGAAAAGAACAATTCTTTTCTCATGAGTAGATACTTAAAGGGTGTAGTTTTGTTCGTTTTATTTACGCTACGCCTATGAACTGAGGAAATATATAAATTGCAATTGTTAGGTAGGTTAGGTAGGTACGTTCGGTATCGTACGGGACCATCCAAGTAAGTATCAATGGTCCGGGCTATACCTGTGGCAATGCTGGAAAATATAAAAATAAGTTTTAGACCATTTATCTACTCAATCGTGACTTACCTAACATGTCGGAACACAACTTGCTGGAGGTAAATTTCGTTATTGGTGAAATCTATTCCCAAATCAACCACAGCCTGAAGGCGGTCTAAAGTGCCAACGATATCACCAGCAGGGCCTAAACCCATAACTCTCACCAAATATCTGTACGCGAACTGCAAAAGACAAAAGAACGATTTAATAGACGAAACTATAAGCTGTGCGATGATCCTATAATTTAACTAAATACTTAAATGAGCGATAAATAATACCTAATTAATAACATCGGCTGACCTGTAACTCTGAAAACTGGTATGTAAGATGCACGCGCAAGGTGTTGGCAGAATAGTAGATTGTCTGCTCACCAGAGGGCTGTACACTCTTTAGGCCCTTCATATTCCCATTGCTTAGGTACATCCATGCACTATATGTCACCCAGACTGGTTTCTGAAACAGTAAAAGGTATCTTATAGTACAGAATAACACGCAGAATTATCTAAGAACTGCAAGATGCATAAAGATGAGCATCAGGTGGAGATATGTTGCTAAGTGTAGTGCTACTGAAAAATAATACTAAATGTAATCATACCTACTCTACTTATATAAAGCCATAGATACAGTTAAAAGCCCACGCATGACTTGTGAAATAAAATTCAAGACTGTGCAATTTAATCTGCAGTTGATAGATGTAAGTAGTTCGCAACTTACAACTTGCGATCCAGCTCTAAGATTAGGCAAAGGCATAGGGTCCAGTCCGTACTCCTCGATGAGCGGGACTAGCAATGAAGAGGTTGTCTGTACATACTCCTTGATATCAGCCTCCCGGACAGGCACTACCTTCTCCAAATATCTGTAAGAATCAAGCAACTATCAATTACCTAGATGGCAAAATTGATACCCATTTTCTAGGTTACGTCACTATCATCAATTGCGCTATGGTTAGAGCCAAAAAATACTTTTTATGCTGGCCCAGAGACACGAAGAGAAATTGTAAAATACAAATTAAAACAATAGAAAATACAAATTAAAACAATAGAAATACAAATTAAAACAATAGAAAATACAAATTAAAACAATAGATAGATACTTACTGCAAAGATAGCGGGGCATCTCGAAGTTCCTTGGTGGTAGGACCAGCCTCGATGGCCGCCACCAGTACCGCCAACACCACCGCTATAAACTTATTCATCTTCCAATCAAACTCAAAGGAATGGGCTCCTTGCCTTCTTCCTGACTTATTATAACGAATTCCTCCAAGTGATAAATGTAATTACATTACAAATCAAAATAGATTATCTCTTAAATAAAATCTAAATTATTTTTTTGTATATCAAATGCAATCTCAAATCTCAAAAAAATATAAACATGATAATAACATTGGTGCATTTCCACGTTTCATTTCAAAAACAGTTCACCTGCATACAGGACGCCAGCTAACTAGACAAAAGACGTAAATAGATTTAAACGTTAACACCGTTAAAAAAATATATTGTAGATAATTGGTAACCTGAAGTGGCAGTGGACTGGCCATACCTATCTGCCGCAGAACTGACAACCGTTGGGTAAACGAGTTCTGGAGTGGAGACCGCGTCTTGGAAAACGTAATGTGGACGGCCTCAGGCCAGATGGAGTGACGATCTGCGCAAGAGGGCTGGCTAGAGCTGGATGCGAGTAGCCGAAGATCGATCAAAGTGGCGAGCATTTGGCTCTCCAAATGCATTCTTGCATTCTACTGCTGGGCCTCTGCCTATGTCCAGCAGTAGAATGCAAGAGGCTGATGGTGATGATGATGATGTGTTAATAACAAAAGAAATTTGTTAATCATTAAAGTGTTTATTAATAAAGTAGCCATCACACAGTGGTGATTGTGACATTCGATAGGGTGATCGTTACTGTCCGTAGGACTCGAGGTGCTGGACGATCTCGGCGACGTTGGTGTTCACAAGGTCGAGGGCGTCCTGGATGGCCCCGCGGATGTTGTTCTGCACGACGTTCATGATGACGTTGTCGAAGATGCGCGTGAACGTGCTGATCACAGGGTTCACCAGCCAGTCGGTCAGGATGTTGCCGGTCAGGCGCACGCGCAGACGGCTGGGAAATGCAAAGGTAGATAAAGAATACCACTTGTCTTCAACCTACTTGTTATTAGATAGGTATGCAGTACTTATTTTGGACATAGGTAGTACCTGAGTAATTCTTTGAGTTATTATAATTTTGTGGTAGTCCTCAATTCCAATAATCCTCTGAATTTAATATTAGTAGAATTATACAATACTTGTTTATAACGTAAAAACACAGTAAAAGTAATATTTTAGAGTAGGGGTTTAAAATGTTCCTAGGCAAATCCGGAAGAATAATGACGACTTGGACGACTGCCACGCAAATTAAGTATATCTCAAAGAATAACCCACCTATCACAAAGTGGGGACGAAAGGTATATAGCTACTGATAACAATGGCGTAAATGAAAGGGAAAGCTTGTAGAGGCTATGATATCTAGGGATTGTCAGATTTAGATAAATGCCGCCCTACACGGATGTACACAGATGGTTGATAAAGTAAGGAAAGAGTTCTATCTACATCAGTAAGGAAAATAAGAAAAAGACGAGCATAAAAGAATAAAAAAAATGTTAAGTACTGCGGTAAATTTGTAACAAACATATTGATAAGCTTGTCACTACTACTTTATTGTCACGCGATAACTGATATCTCTGTTTCTACTCACCCGATATCATTAAGAGAGAACTCCTGGAGGTGAAGCTCGTCATTGTTGAAGTCAATCAGCAAGTCAAACACTACGACGAAACGGCTGAGGGAGCCGACGATACCGCCAGTGGGGCCGATGTTCATCACCTTAACCAAGTATTTGTAGTCGAACTGCAACAAAACACTAAATTATTTAACATTCAGTAAGTAGGTAAGTCACTATCTGAGCGTATGTCATCACTCGGCGTATAAGTCATCATCTCAGTGTAGAGTTGTTGAAAGATGGTTGATGTCATAATATTGTCGATTGCTCAGAAGACCGCACTGCCGTACACGAGGCCAAGAAGCAGCCGACCATCTCTATTGCCAAAGTAAGGATCATCTAGGTACACAAGACTACGCTGGCTCGGATACGCGGAGAGAATGGAAAAGGATCGAGCGGCTAAGGAGAGCTTATATGGGAATACCAGAAGCTGGGAAGCCGTCCTGTGAGGCGTCCGAGATACCGCAGGGGGGACGAAGAATTTGTTTTCATGTACCTTAAATCATTTTATAGTCATACGTAGCTTAGTATGTACAAAAAAATACACGTGATATTACGAGGGAGGGGTAGTACAAAACCTCAGCACATATCATCGAGAGGGAGGGGGGTCTATGAAAAATCTCACGTGTTTAATGGACAGCCCCTTATCTACCATTTTGTTCTGTTCCATAGGCTCTAAGTACGTCTACCGCACTCAATAAATAAGACAAGAACCCACCTCCAAATTAGTGAACTGGAACTGCATACGCGTACGCAGCATATTAGCAAAGTAGTGGACGCGCTGGTCTCCGGAGCGCTGCATGTTCACCAGCCCACGCATGGACCCGTCATGGATTTTCAGGCGCGCACTGTACGTGATCCACACTGGTTTCTGTAACAATCAAAGTACCTAGGTATTACGATTTCATAGTACCTATTATTTCACGTGTTCTACCTATCAACCATTCTAAACAACATTTGTTCAACAACTTTTCCAAATATTTGGAAAAAATTTTCGACTCCCCATACAAAATGACCAAGTCACGTGACCGACTTTGTAACATGGAAAGATGAACATTTTTTATGCGAATTTCAAAAATCATAGAGCTAATGTTGTTCAGAATAGTTGGTAGAACACGTGGTTAAAGGGATGTAAAGGGTTCACAGTCGAAACCCCTGTATATCAACAGACCACAGGTTAATCTTATCTCTGAAAGTACCTTACCTACAAAGCTGCATGGTAGGTAGGCCTAGGTACGTACCACTGAAAAACCTTCTTCGACATCAGGCAGCGGCATTGGGTCCAGTCCGTGCTTTTTGAAGAATGGGACCAGCATATCAATAGTCTCATCTATGTAGTCGTTAATATCCGCCTGCAACCCGAGTCCCTCCCAGGTCCTCCTGCAATGAAGCTAAATGTCACAAAGGTACCTGGTAAGTATTCGAGGACCTAAAACGAACCGGACGTTGACGACCAAATCGGAGGTTCCTCCTTTCATACGCCCTGTGCGCGCTTTTGTCTGAATGTTTACGGGACGGTTTGTTTATAACTTTTTAGCTGTTACCCGTGACTTTGTCCGCGCGTTAATTATTTAATATTTTTCACTATTAACCCCTTACAACCCCCTTTTCGCAATAAAAAGTAGCTTATGTCCTATCTCAGGGTCTAGACCATCCTGTAATACCAAATTTCATTCAAATCCGTTCAGTAAGCAGTTTTGGCGTGAAAGAGTAACAGACAGACAGAGTTACTTTCGCATTTGTAATATTAAGTAGTTAGAATTAAGATGGCCTGACTTTAAACACGTCCATACATTAGGTTACCTGCAAACATACGACTCACTCAAAAAAGTAACAAAAATTTCCCTCACTCTAAATGTAAATTGGTAGGAGGCTACCGATATTTCTGCTTTAGCGGACTACCTCAACGATCAGCCATCGACACGCGACATGTCTGTGCGCAGACACAAGTGCACTCTCTGTTCCGTTACCCTCACATTTCGATGGGACACCGGTGTGACGCGACTGAAATTAGATGCAGCACCGAAGGCAACGGGAGTAGGTACAAGACTGCCAACTCCCAAACTTCGGGCTGACACTGAGAATGTCTTTACATTTTTATGTGGGTAGTTAAAATGTGTACCTACCTTATATTTTATTCAGACAGACATTTTGGCCCATCCCGGGGATCGAACCCGGAAACACAAGCTCAGCCGTCGCTTTAAAGTGAGACCCACAAGCCATTGCGCCACCAAGGGTGACTGCCTTGGTGGCGCAATGGCTTGTGGGTCATCATCGTGATTCTCCCACTCCGTGGAGTTGACGTCACATAACTATTTTTCAATTTCATACGCAAACATCTGAAAGGGGTGTGGAGGTCATGCAATAATTTCAGGGGCACAGCATCCAATTTGCTAAAAAAAATAGGTACAGCTCCATTACAGCTCCAGATGACAACAACGGAGGGCCAACTCAATCGCGCAAATTAGTTGGTAGGTAAGGGAACCTGTTGTACCTCGGTCACTTTTTCATTCAACGATTTTAAAAAAAAAAACAGTTGTAACTATAGCAATTAAAACAACTTTAGCTGTTAGAAGAACTAATGTGGATCATAATATAAATTATATACAAGCATAGATCATCGTTTTGATAGGTTTTACATAATCTGAAAAAAAATTGGAATGTGGATCAAGGTACAACGGGGGTGATGTACCTAGATCATAGCTAGAACTCATCAAATAAATCCATATTTCTCGACAAATAGCAAATATTTTTATTATTTTCAGATTCAACATGTCTTTAAAAAACTGTGAAGTACATAATGCCTCTTTAAAGTACATCTTGACAAGTTAAAATGTTTGGCAGCCCCGCTTAATGATAATTTTTTTTCTTTAACTAATTTAATAGCACTAGAAAGTGCTGTTTTTGGAACAGGGGTTCGTTTGATGTTGTTTTTGCTACGAGACATTTTACCTGTACAAAAAACAACAAAATTATAAATATGTGCGTTCCTAAACAGAATTAACATAGTACATTTGTACCGGGACCATATGATCAAGGTACAACTGTTTTCCTATGATCAAGGTACAACACCCCTACCCTTTCATGTTTATTCGCACATAAAAATTTGGGGGTTATGACGAACTCAAATAAGCATACTACATTATAAACTTAGGTAAAGTACTTGTTTTAATCAAATGGTTTTAAAAAAATATGTTGGAAATAACAGAAGTAATAAAAGAAATAAAAAATATTTAATATTTTACTTTTATGCCACGAAAACGTTTAAGTTAAAGTGATCTCCCATGCAAACTCGATACAATGGCCGCCTGCAACTAATTTCATGTTGATTAGTCTTGTGAAAGTTCACTATATCATAGACAAAGAGACATAAAAAGAGCGCAAACATTTCAAAAACGTAGGGGGCTCGAGGTACAAAGGGTGTCAAGGTACAACAGGTTCCCCTAAGTAGTCTTTGGCGCATCTATTTAATTTAGGGCAAGTTATTTGGGCTAAGCAGGCATGGCGAACTCTCTAAATAGTATCTATGTCGTAATCGATATCGACGAGCCACTAGACCCCCCCCCCCCTTGCTTAATACTTAAAATAATATTTCCACCCCGACACTGAACATTGTTTATCACTCGAATGTTTGTCCTTTTGGCGTATCAGGTAGCGATACCTACTACCAATTGCGCCATCACTTTAGTCGACAAAGAAGGCGCCCTTATCGCTATGACTGATTTCTTCTAGTACTGTAATGCAGTGGCATTAGGTATTTTATTACTATACTAAGCGATTGTCATCGTTCGTTCAGACACCAGCAGCGGAGTGACAATTTAAGTGCGGTGCCAAGTGCCAATCTTTTAACATTCCACCCCGATTGGGCCTCTAATACCCCAACTCAGTCAGCGAAACACAGCGCACACACTGTTTCACGCCCATCTGTTGAGGCCACGTATCACTCCGTTCGAGCCAGCCCATTAATTCGACCGAAGCCCGGCTCAACCAGGGTCACGGTCTTTGATTGTTCTTTCCAACTTAAGCCTACCAACATGAGTGCCCCCACCTAAGGCAACCTAGCGTTTTCGGACGTTGCGTTGACGCTGCTATAAGACGCTATGTGGGAAGGTCGCCGGGAAGACGCCTACGCTCAAAAGTCGCCAGTGTGGGGTCACTCGGTACATTTAGGCGTGTCGCACACACACTCAAGAGTCGTGGCGGAAGCGTTCAAGAGGCGCACCGCCTCTGACTTTTCTATACAATCAAATATGTTAACGCATACTACCAGAGTCGCGGTGCAGTCGAGGCGGCGGAGGTGCAGGGTCGAGTCGGCGACGCGGCGCGGGCGCACGGCACGCTGCCGCCCCGACCCCGCCGCCATTTTGTCATCGTCTTCTGACGACGACATATTGAATGGATGTAAACGATGCTCTGCACCTCCGCCTCGACTGTGCCTTGACTCCGCCTCGACTCTGGCAGTGTGCTACCCGCCTTAGAATGGCCGACTTACATGTTTGAGAACAGCACCGGGGCGACCGCCTGAGCGACGGAGCCGGCCTCGGCCGCCGCCACCAGCACCGCCAACACGACCATATATCTGCTGTTCATCTTGCCGCCAAAAACTAACCACAACTGCTCACTTCATTCTTTCAAATTAATTTTATATACGAATCTCAATCGAAATATAGCGATAATGCTATTTTTAATATCAATCATTATCTACGAATCAAAGCGATTGCTTTGTGATTAAATCTTAATAAGGTGTTGTCTGCAACAATTCAGGCTTAAGATTACGTTATATTTTGAATGAAAAGTAATCAATACCTAAGTATCTAGGTAGGTTTTGCAGTATTAGGTTGGTAACCATGCACTAACGTATGCATGTAGGTACTTTTATCTAAAACCAACTTACTTACCTACTCGTAATAATGTTATGGTAAGAACTATATTTTTTCATTGAAATATTTAGCTGAAACCAGAGACATAAAGCATGGGTTGTTTTTTATTCTGAAAACTTTATTTTATGTGATAGGTGGCAGACGAGCTGACGGATCATTTGATGGTTCTTGGTTTGATGGATCAAAAGATTGCCGCCACCCATAGACTAACACCTGCAACACCAGTAGTCAAAAGTGCGCTGCCAACCTTTAACCCCCTTTCTCCCCAATTTGACCTCCGGTATCTTCACTCACTCAACGAAACACAGCGCAGGCGCTGCTTCACGCCGGTCTTCTGGTATCACTCCGGTCGAGACGGCCCATTCATGCCGAAGCGTGGCTCGCCCACGGTTGAAACTACAAATATTTCGCGGTTATTATTATCTGATACCTACTCAGGTCCAGTGGTGTAGCGTGGGTTTTTCCGCCTTCTTTTCTTTTCACATTTCTTAAGAAAAAACCATTGCCTAATTTTATTTTTTTCCATCAGCTAAACATAGTACAGTCGCCTGCAGTAAAATGTACTCAAGTCACCTCGACTCTTATGGCAGGACTGTAAGGTTCATATTATGTATTATGTACTTATTAGTGCACGTGACTGTACGTCTGTAGGAAGTTTTAAAAAGCAATAATAAAACTATGAGTATGTAAAAAATAATAATTTATTCAGCGTCATCATTGCCCATAACCCAAACGACCTTTAAATAAGTTAAACACTAATGCTAATGTCCCCACCATACTAAGACAATTATTCGTAAGATAAAATAAAAACATTGACAATATAACTCCGATTCTTAAATAATATAAGTAACCCCTTATTACAAAACTTGGTTTTAAGTTTTTTTAACTTATTTATTAATTTATCTTACACAATCCACAGCTCTTAAATATGACATCATTTTTCTTACAGCCAATAACGTTCATTATGGTTCTACCCTCCGCCGTGGATAACTATGCTAATGTCAAGTAGTATTTTGTGAAATATGGGTAGACAACAGACCAAATTTGTACATTAAAACCCCCAAATACTAAATTAAGAACGTTTAATTTCATCAGCCAATCCGACTTGATTCACTACCCACCACAGCATCTGATCTGGTCTTATGCTAGTTTTGGGTTAAAACTGATACTTCCTACTGTCACTTCATTTGTGACTTTTATAAAAGTGACGGCGTCTCCGTTTTGTAATAAGGGGATAAGATGTTTTATAACCATTGGAGAAAATAATAATGACAAAAGGATTTATAAGTATACTTAGGTAACCCGCTGTCCCGATTGCCTATATTTGCTATGTTCTGAGATTAAAACTATTAACAGGACAGAAATTTGCTGAGAAGATCTTATTGAGTACTAAAGATCTGTTCATTTCTGACGTCATGCCGGATTCTTTAAAAATTACCAAATTATAAATTAACAATAATATCAAATACAATTTTATCACTTCACTAATTATGTATCACAAGGTATCTACTGTATCTAGGCTGAAACAACATTTTTTACATATGAGAAATCCCACAAAAGAGTTCAGGCACTATAACGGCCACAACCACATACAAAGTTTAAAGATATAAGCAATTGTAGACACCGGCCACGCAATGCCATCCCAAAGCATGCATATTGGAATGTTATGTTTTGTACAGTCAACACCAAAAATATGTATTACACTTTAGGACCTTGTCACAATACATAATGTATAAGAAAGTAGAAGTCGTTCTTATACATATGTATTGTGACAAGGTTTTAAAGTGTATACATATTTTTGGAGTTGACTGTACCGGGACAGCCACACTAGTGTTGCTGAATTATCGATAGTGGACTATCGATGGCAAACACTAAGCCACATATAACATTATGTCTATTAAAATTGTTCTTATAGTTCTCACTTAATCATGTTTGACATAAGGTGCGAATCGGACAGATTGTACAAACCAACTTGTGGCTGTCTGTACAAGCTCTTGTACTGTTACAAGTCAAGTCCACATAGATTATAATAGTTAGGTTTTTGTGGTATTGCTACCTTTAATTCTCCCCATTTAAAATTAAAATCCGTTTTGTAAGTGAGTATCCTTACCAAAATAGCCCAATTAACCATTAATTTTAAAAAATAAGCGTTACTAACTATAAAAACTCAACCGCATTAATACAGAAAGTTATTTCTTAAAAAAGTACAACAATCTTAACATGTTAATTTCTTGGTTTAGATTTATTTTACTTTTTTCCTATCCCCCAAAACTTTTTTTCTTTGGCTCACCATATGACCGAAAAGAACAGGAAACATTGGTATATAAGATAACATGTAACAAATTAAAAAGTAGTAGAAGTTAAATAAGAAATTCCAATCATTTGGCAAAGACACAGTAAACATTTTCCTTTCAGCGATCTCATCTAACGCGTGATACATACAAAGTAGCTCTCCTGTTATCCCTAAGGGATATAATAATAAAAATGTAGAGTACCTGAAACAAAAAAATTTAAAAAATTAAAATAATAAATACATATTGGTCCTGGTCCAGAATTACACCCACATCTAACCGCCCATAACGCATTTTCATACAAACGATTCTCGTCACAGTTTCGAAAATTTAAACATATAACTATGTATTGTAATTTACGTAATATGATTCGTACGTGCTTGTCTTTTAATTAAACTTTTCAGTTATTCATGGAAACCTGTTTTTGCCCAAAAACAAATTTATAATACGTAAGTAAATGAATCTTCTTGTCCTATACAAGTGAAACTTTCTATGACTATAAATGTCTATACGAGCTTAAAATCGATTTATTTCTTTATTTTATTTGAGCATATTGGAAGGTCTGCATCATGCTTGATTAAAAGACTAGCACAGGGGTCACCAAAATGGTGTACCGCGGTGCGCATCCGGACCGCCGAGCCACAAATTAGTGAAAAGGTGAAATAATTTCCCTAAATAAAACATTGAAGCGTTTCAATTAACATTAAACTTTACGAATAGTAATAGAATATGACATAGCAATTCTGATAATGTTGTTAAGCAGTGCGGACCAAAATCTATTACTCCATTTTATTTATTACTATTTTTTAAATGTTCGAAAGCTTTATATTTATACAACATTCCTTAATAAAAAGCATGTAGGTACTACCGTATTTGTACCGACACCCTACCGATAGCTTACTTTACTTTTTTTAGAACAACTAACACACGCAAAAAAAAACGAACCAATAATTAGGTACACTTATTTTTTCACTAGGAGTAATACCCTTCAAGTTATTTTATACTTCTTTTCTATGCTAATGTAATAGACGTTACCTACCATAGTATGTAGTAAAGATTGTAACATGATCAGTTTATTTAAATGCAATAATTCTGTTAGAGTTAAGAAACCACCAAGCGGTTTCGACCAGGGCCCGGCAGCGGTTGCGGGATCGACATCCTTGTAGGATAACTTTGTATATAGTGCTAACTGGGTAGCATTTATTTTTAGTTATTTAATCATTTTAGTTTTGGCGTGAAAGAGCAACAGAGTTACTTTCACATTATAATATTAGTTGGGATGAAAATGTAGGTAGCTTTCAAAACACTGTTTAAGACTGCTGAGGGCGCAGTTGTTTGCGATACCCGGCCTGCAAGCAATAAACAGCCCAAGCTTGCGCGCTATAATCGCAAATGCGACGGCTGCCTTGTGCACAAAACTGCAATCTCATGAGTGTGAATTAAAAAGCTGGTCCCACAATCGTAGCAGACACGGGTGTAATCGGCTTTAAAGTTCTTTACAAACATCATATTTATATAGATTTTTCATTACAAATAAACTAGGTACTCACCTTAAAAACGTAAGGTTTTGGGGCACTATATTTAAAAGGTTGAGTCCGTAGAAGGCGTATCTAATAATTTCAGTGATGGACCATGCTAAGACGCAAAGTGGCAGGCCGGGACTGGCCGCGGCGCCCTGCGTGGTCA
Source organism: Cnaphalocrocis medinalis (assembly GCA_014851415.1). NCBI lineage: Eukaryota > Metazoa > Arthropoda > Insecta > Lepidoptera > Crambidae > Cnaphalocrocis > Cnaphalocrocis medinalis. Next base: position 9,787,823 of record CM026276.1, read on the forward strand.
CGAGAAGCCCGAACACGAGGAACACGCGCGAGTACACCTGCATGAGGACTACGACGACGTTGGACGACACCAGACCCACCGCAGCGTGGACAACCTGGAAGAGTCATTATAACAAAATACAATAATGCACTACATTATTTACCTGATTAATAATAGCGTTTTTGTTGGGACTCGATATGCCGCACATGTAAACAGGAACCTATCCCATCCCATGCAGACAGCTACCAGCTACAGATAACATCTAGTCTACTACAATCTGTCAAATTTCATTTTTCAATGTTTTAATTTAAACAGATTACAGTAACCTAATGTGTGGCTGTTTGTACCCATCATTCAATTTTTAGACAGAATAACAATGTTAAATAAAATATTTAAAGACATTCACGAAAGCAGTCAAAGGTGAAATGTAGTCATTAACATACACATTATTAACATTTACAGTTAAGCCGTGACTTTGCCTTCAGTCAATTCAAAGCATTGTTTACAAGTCTATTAACATTTTCTTTAGTCAATTATTGAATACAATTGTAGAGTTAAAATATTACTGTTATTTGAAAAATCCTACAGTTATAAACCAAAAAACTATAAAATAATTCAGGGTTTTTCATAGGTTATTAATTATAATATAATAACATTTGACATGTTTAGAGAAGGAAACGATGATGAACCAGAAACAGTAATTTAAAAGCACTACAAAAGACTAGCCTGATAAACAAATTGTCAGCTTTAAAAAAAGAACATACATAATTTTATTAAATTTTTACTATGGAATATTTATTATGAAATTATGTTTTTAACTTCAGGCTTATTTAACTGCTCTAGATCTGTGGTCAATCAATTGAGTCCACCCTCGTAGTTTGGCCATGGAGGGGTTGAAAGGCTCACTTCACCCCCACCGTCAACCCTCCAAAACGAATTAATCGAAACGAAAGTCTCTCAATTAAACAGTAAAACAGTGGATTTGAGCAGCAGTTTATTGGTTGCAACACTGATTCTGGATGTGAATCATTCACCACCATTGCTTAAGTTCCCCTGTTTAAAGGTTGGTTGGAATGGTCATTTGGCAGTCACTTCATTGTAATAACCAAACTTCTAAGTCCTGGTTCATATTCTAAGGATATCCTGACCTTCAAAGAGAATCCAATTGGGAGTGACACACTAAGATGAGATAAATAGTAAAAGGAGAAATACTTTTAGGTCTATGCCTTACCTGCTACAAAACTAAATTAAAGTGAAAGTTACATTGGAGATGGTATGAAAAATTCATACATTTGCTAATTGTGGGTGTAATTCATTATAAATCAGTTAAAAATGTTCATAGAAACTTTGTATCAGTAAACCAGAATTCAAAATTATTACTTTGCTAATGACTAATGGTCATTAGGCACACTTTTAAATAAAATGCCACTTTTAACATGCAAGACTAATCATAAAGTAACAGAATAATATCATATTCATAACTTTAAAACTTTCCAGTATTACAATAACAATTTCACAAAAAGAAATTACCTCAAGAACAGCAGCGCCTTGGAATATCATGACTGACCACTCAATCTCTTTCCAGAAACCACCCAATGTACCACGGTCCAGAAAATATACCAATGACTGCCACAGCAAATATGTCCAACTGTAAAATATTAAAGATTTATTATACCTGAATTATTTGCTAATGTGTTAAATGACACCAATATTATGTAATGATGATGATATGACCAATCGGTTGAAATAAATGAATTTTATTTATTTATTTAATATTCAATGGCACAAGTTAGTGATGCTGTACTGTATTGAGATCTTTACATTGTCTCCTGATTTTCTCTCATTACTGCTTTTAAATATAGCTAACTACTGTTAGGTACATGCCTGATATTTTGGGTAGGTAGGTATGCACCTAATTAAAAAAATATTGTCGATTTTTCCAATAATTCCAGTTAACGTCATAAGACCCAAAAGCCTCATATGAGGCAAAAACAATTAATTTTTTATTGTGTCTATCTGGGCCTTAAGACGTTAAGATAATTGTTGTAATAATAATAATGGTTTGGTGTATCTTGGAATCACTCGGATAACCAGCATTTCACTGCAATAAATTAATTTCACTAACCTATTAAACTTACCCCAAAGTTTGCACACCATTATAGACCAAAAGATACAATTTTCCGATTGCCGAAGGTCCTGAACTTTTCGACTTCTTTAATGTTTTTTCAGGCATCTTAGATTGTAATCAAAGTACCTCTAACAAAGTTAAAATAAGTTACGCTTTGTACGAGAAGTGGCTGTGTAGAATATTTTGTTTTTCTCGTATCGTAATTATAGTAAGATTATCATCAGGAGTACCAGTGCTATACACTCAAAAGTAATAAATTAACAACTTCTTCACGAAATTAACTCGACGACCTTGCAAAGTTGCGGCCAGGCCAACAAGAACAGTTTTTTTACTACTTTTAGTTGGACCTGAAGAAAAAATCGTAGCCTAAGCACGTCACCTGCGTACGTCAACAAACAATGACAGATAGATGATGACAGGTTCACAGAGTAGGTATTACAGACAAAGACATTACAGATTATACCTATACTGCGTCAAAAAAGTCTTGAAAACGGATTTGAACTATCGGATTTCCTTAGAGTAGACCAAAGATTTTACACTATAACAAGATGGTGTACTATGAAAATGAATGCAATGTTAATTTCGATTCTATGCAGTGGGAATAAAGATTACTTTGAAATGCCAAATCGCTTTACAGAAAATCGAGCCGAGCGAGATGGCGATCGACAGGAATATGTCCTTGTCTAAAGGGCTGCCATCATAAAAAAAAAAACCTTTGTGGTATAACTTACGCAAAGTTTATATTTCTTCTTCTGGGGAACTTTTAAAATATTGAATAATTTAAAGGAATGATACGTTGGAATTAATAATGTCTTTTTTATTTTTTTAATTTTAAATCCATGATAAACGACTAGTTTTATGTAAAAGTCGGTGGTATGGTAGTTTTAATTATAATAAATATGCAACACTTGGCGTCTGGACATCACCAATATGGCGGCGGCAAAAATAATTTGAAAGATTGTATTATTGTGACGACAAAAATAAAGTGTAAAATTGTGCTTATTTATTTAATAATGGTTCTCACTTGTTGTGTGATAGGATGCAAAAGTGAATCATATAAAGGTTGCGGTGTATCTTTTCATAAGTAAGTGTTTAGTCAAAGTTTTATTTTTGAATTGAGTAGGGTGTCCATTTCGCTTGTCATCTAAAGGCTGGATTTTTTACTGTTTCAGATTTCCAAAGAATGAAGAAATTAAAAAAAGGTGGCTTACCGTCATACCGGAAAAAATTACTAAACAAGTGATTTTCAAACGTTTCTAATGTAAGTCCAACCTTTAGATGATGATCAGTTCATATAGATAGTGCATTCGCATATAGTGCTAATGCAATAAAATGTAAATTTTCAAAGCTGTATTTTATATTTATGAAAATGTAAAATTTCTTCTAAGACTGAGACTCAATGCTCATAAAATTAATACTTGAGTGAAACATGTGAGACATGTAAAGCAATATAAATTTAATATTTTGTTAAATTAAATAATGCTTTTATAAAGACAACGGGTTTTCATTTATTTCAAATTTGCATTAGAGAGATTTGATCCCCTAAGATCTAGTCTACCTGTTACTGGGATCAAGTCTCCCAGAATAGGGGACAATTGATCCTTTTGGAAAGTTCTGGGAAAATGCAAAAAAACAAAATATATATGAAGCACTAATAAATATAATAATCAAATAATGAGGAACAGTAGGTAGTTAACAAAATTGCCTTCCTATGTACGTTTTGTTTTTATAGAACTAACAATGGGGATCAAGTGTCCCCAGTTTCCCCAAGAGTTTGTGAAAAAAATTAAATTTTAGTCAATAATCTTGCTCCTTAGAACCTTCAAATCGCAAAGTGTGTACGTTTGTATGAATAATACGCTATGGCCGGTTAAATGTGCCGCAGAGTGTATTATTATAGGTAGGTAAATAGAAAATCTAATAGGGCTAGCACAAACTTTTCGAAAAGTCGGTAGTCTCTTCGTATCGTACGTATACATAATAAGGAATTTTAATTTGGAACTTGTGTTTTTTTTCATACAAAATTGCTCATAAATACTCAAAGATACTTTGAAACGTTCGTGCTAGCCCTTCTAGTTTGAATGGGCTTCACGAGTTTCCTAGAGAAAGCGATGTCCGACTCCCACGTGGGTGGACTGAGTTTGACAAACAATAATTGTAATCGAAAATCTAAATCGTGTGGTCACCTTATTAGAGTAGGACGCCAATCAAGTTATAAACATCTCACGAGGCTCGAATGCAAGTAATGAGTACGCCATCTAGTTCTTATATACAATATCTTTGATTATGAGCCCATAAAAACTGAACGACTATTGCACTGCTAGGCTAAAAGGTGAACGGTTTCCTTGTCTCTGGTCTGCTTACTGATTCAACCTAGATTCGTTCGGAAATCTTATTGTGGCGATTCATATGAGAGTCGATTTATAATCTATACCTACGTTAAAATAAGCCACCGTTGTCATTGTCAGTGTAAATGATTGGAACGTTAAAATAAGAGATATGACATATTAGACAGATATAGACAGAACTTTACGCGCTAATTTTGAACGATAGACGATTAAGTTAATTAACTAGGATTTAAGTGTCTCGAAGCATTCCTTGCTCCTATTGTATCATTCCACGAGTTTTGTGCATCTCCAATACAACTGTGACGAAGTGAACCGCCTTTTATTCTCCGGCCGGGAACCCCGTTATCGGTTCCCAAAGTGGTGACCTGCCGACGCGGAAATATACGACTTGGAGTTACTTCGAGGTGACCTGCCACTACTACTACAAGGCACCTCGATCACGCACCTATCTCGCAGTGATACACGCCACCGAGGAACACGTTCATGACGTCAATCTGTGCCATTTACTTCGCAGTACACAGACGACTACTTCGTAGACAATAGCCGTCTACGTCTACCTGAACTGCACGCATGATACAACAACACCATTGAAGCATGTGAAACAGGGAGTGCATGTGCATTGTGCATACCTTAAACTGAACTATTGCCGGATTCAAACACCTCGCTGCCTGAGCGACGCGACCCGTGCGATTCTGCATATACCTGCCTGAGTGATCTTCTATCTCCATATTATCAAGTTATATTTCCCCCCTAATTGCTCAAGTGAAATATTAATCTGCACGCATTCAAAATACTGGACTAAAACTAAATTTCCCTAAGTACCTAAATGTTAGCATAAGTTACTGACACATTTTTATCAGTGTGTATTAGCTTAATCATTGTTAAATTTTGCTGTGCATCACCCCCACATCACCCCCAGGAGCCACTGATTTGATGTTGCGGTTAGTATAAAGAAAATTAGGTAAGTTTTTTTTTTTCCAAACATTGTAAAACTAAAAATTTATATACCCGGAATTAACATGCAACATAAACCTGATAAGAATTCATTATTTTACATCTAAGAATAACATACAAATTAAGATTGTGTAAGTATTAAAAATATTGTATTGTTGCGAGTTCCATTCACTATACTTAAGTAGCTAAATTTTCAGGTTCATCATACATTGTGTGTTGTATCATATAAGTGACATATCTAAGTATCATAGTAGGTATTTTTGTTGTGTTGCCAATCTTGTGTACATGTTTTTCTAGGGTTAATATTATTAGTTTTATTCATTTCTTTCTCTAAACCCAACTTGTTTAGTCATGGCTGAAGGAGATTTAAAGACACGATTAGATGAATTAGAACGGGAGAATGCAGCCCTTCAGAGGCAGCTGAATCAAAGTGCTCCATCGGAAGTAGCCAGAGTGGCAGTTAAGCTGCCACAGTTCTGGCCTGAACGTCCTAATATTTGGTTCCGTCAAGCCGAGGCCCAATTCGAAATTGCAGGTATAACTTCAGACAATACAAAATTCAGTCATATCATTGCACATTTGGACCATAGCTCGGCCACTGAGGTGGAGGACATCATGGAAAATCCTCCTAAAGTTGGAGAACGGTATGCTACACTGAAAGCAGAGTTGATACGACGCCTTTCTATGTCAGAAGAACAACGAGTTCGGCAACTAATAAGTGAAATAGAACTAGGAGATAGACGACCATCGCAGTTTCTTCGGCATCTTCGCTCTCTAGCCGGCTCAGTTTTGTCTGATGAAAGCATGATTAGACAACTATGGATGCGCCGGCTTCCCTCTCAAGTACAAGCTATTCTCGCGACACAGGCAGAGCTCAGCTTAGACAAGGTCGCTGAACTTGCTGACAAAATTTGCGAAGTAGCAGGACCCAGTCATAGCGCACAAGTTTACGCAGCTTCAGGACCTCCACCAGCACTCGACACACTCATTCAAAGGGTTGACGAACTCGGCAAGCAAGTTGCTGCGCTCTCCACATCGCGCCCAAGATTCCGCTCGCGTGGCCGCTCCACGGTCGGACGGTCACGTGATAACACACCATCTGGGCCAAAGCTATGCTGGTACCATTGGAAGTTCGGCGACAAAGCTACGAAATGCATGTCACCCTGCAATTGGAACCAGCCACAGGTAAACACCAAGGACAATCAGTAACGACGGCAACCGATTGTCCTTCCCCAGCCGTCGCCTCGTTGTAACAGACCAGATGTCAAAATACCAGTATCTCATAGATACTGGTTCTGACCTATGTTGTTTTCCCCGGCGGTTGTTGAAAGAGCGGCGCAGTATCGCAGATTACACCCTCAATGCAGCGAATGGAAGTACCATCGCCACCTATGGAAGCGTTCAGTTGCATCTCAATTTAGGGCTTCGCAGAGACTTTCAATGGAACTTCATCGTAGCTGACGTTAGTTTGCCTATCATCGGGTCGGATTTCCTCAGCTACTATAACTTGCTTCCGGACTGCAGACACAAGCGCCTGATTGACGGGAGTACCGGATTGTCCACCATCGCCTCTATAGCGCAGTCTTCTCAACACAGTGTCAAATCTGTGATCTCCGAAAATTCATCTTACGCACGAATACTTGCCGAATTTCCAGATATCACACGGCCTCCTGGATTACCACGGGAAATTAAACACGACACAGTGCATCATATACAAACCACAGACGGCCCACCTATTTCCTGCCGTCCTCGCAGACTGGCGCCTCAAAAATTAATCTCTGCCAAGAAGGAATTCGAAGACATGGTGCGTAACGGCACAGCGAGACCTTCACAAAGTCCGTGGTCGTCGCCACTTCACATGGCTCTCAAGAAAGACCAGACTTGGCGTCCTTGCGGCGACTACCGGGCTTTGAACGCACGGACCGTCCCGGATCGCTACCCCGTCCGGCACATCAACGATTTTACCCACAATCTTTCTGGTGCCAAGGTGTTCAGCACCATCGATCTTGTTAAGCCTACAATCAGATCTCCGTCTACGAAGAGGATATCCCTAAAACAGCTATAATCACCCCGTTTGGCCTCTTCGAATTCCCTTTTATGACCTTTGGGTTAAGAAACGCTGGACAAACGTTCCAACGATTCATCGATGAGGTCACTCGGGGGCTAGATTTTGTATTTCCATATGTGGATGACATCCTCGTCTACTCGAAAGACGAGGCTCAGCACCAGGAACACCTCAGAATCTTATTTAAGCGCCTACAAGATTATGGCGTCGTGGTCAACCCAGCGAAATGTGTACTGGGAGCCCGAGAGGTAGTCTTTTTAGGGCACCATATTAGCGCTGAGGGCACACGTCCCCCTATTGAGCGCATTCAAGCCCTCCTAGACTTTCCCCCTCCGAAAACGGTCCAAGGTGTGCGTCGTTTTCTCGGCATGCTCAACTATTACCGCCGGTTTATACCGCACGCAGCACGGTCACAGGCTCCGCTGATCGATGCGGTGGTAGCAATTAATGGTAAAGGGGCTAAACCATTCTTATGGACGCCCGAGCTTTTACAACACTTCGAGGCTTGCAAAACAAGCCTTTCCAACGCTACATTGCTTCAGCACCCAATTAACGACGCACCCTTGGGGTTGTTCACGGATGCATCCAGCGTACACATTGGATCCTGCCTCCAACAACAACGGAATGGTCAGTGGTTTCCTCTTGCCTTCTTCAGTAAAAAACTGACTTCCCAACAGATGCAGTGGCCCGCTTATTACCGAGAGTTGTTAGCGGTGTATGAAAGCGTACAGCATTTTCGTCACATCTTAGAAGTTCAGCACGTTGCAGTTTTCACTGATCACAAACCATTGCTATATGCTTTCAAACAGCGCAGAGAGAAACTCCCGCCTTCGCAACTTAACCAACTGTCTTTTATCGGACAGTTTACTACTGACATTCGCTATATAAAAGGCGAAGACAATATCGTAGCGGATGCGATGTCACGGATTGAGTCCATATCTTTAGAAGAAGACTACTACGAGCTTTCCAAATCTCAAAATACCGACCCGGAACTTGCTGACCTGCGTCGAGGAAACTCTAGCCTACAATTAGAGCATATAGTTATCACAGGCACTAGTGGTTCCATATTATGCGATACCTCTACGGGTAAACCTCGACTATACTTGACCCCTCCATTTCGGCGTAAAGCGTTTGACAAGATTCACAATCTTAGCCACCCCGGTGTAAAAGCGACCACTCGCCTCGTGACCGATCGGTTTGTCTGGCCTTCCATCAAAAAGGACTGTCGAGAGTGGGCTCGAACTTGTGTCGCTTGCCAGCGTTCTAAAATATCCAGACATACATTTACACCGCTCGGATCCTTCACTACCCCATCCAGACGGTTTTTCCATGTGCACATTGACATCATTGGCCCGCTTCCTAGCAGCAAGGGTTTCCAATATTGTCTAACAGCTGTGGATAGATTCACTAGATGGCCGGAAGCCTGGCCAATGGTCAATATGACGGCGGAAGAGTGTGCCGAAACCTTTTTCCGAGGTTGGATCTCTCGTTTCGGTACCCCAGCTATAGTCACAACCGACCAGGGACGCCAGTTTGAATCGTCCCTATTTCAGGCGCTAATGAAACTGTGTGGTTCTAAAAGAGTCCGCACGACGAGTTACCACCCGTGCGCAAACGGCCTTGTAGAGCGCATGCACCGCCAACTAAAAGCCGCTTTAATGTGCCACGATGAGTCATGGCATAAGGTTCTCCCAGTGGTCCTCCTCGGCATGCGTGCGGCAATCAAAGAAGACCTGAAATGCTCGTCAGCCGAGCTCGTCTACGGAGAACCACTGCGCCTGCCGGGTGAACTTATCGTACCGCCTACTGACCCTACTGAGCAAACTGAAACTCTGACCAGTTTCACCACTCAACTACGCCAACACATGGGACGTTTGAGACCAACCGCTGCCTCGCGTCATTGTAAAAAATCCACTTTCATTTCTAAGGACCTCGAGACAGCTACTCACGTGTTTCTACGCGACGATTCAATTCGCAGTTCCCTTCCAACCTCCATACACAGGTCCGTTCGAAATTTTGTGCCGGGCCAGTGATGGCAAAACCCTTACCCTCAACATCAAGGGTAAAGAGATTGTAGTCACTTGTGATCGTGTCAAACCAGCCTTCATAGAACGCAACCTTGATGTCGAAGAACCGCAGAGCAATGAGTCAACGCTGCTACCTAACGATCCTCCGGTAACCAACAGAACTGTGGCACCCCCGTCTGTGGAAACCCGAATGCCTACGACTGAATCACCTGAAGGCTCCATTCTCCCCAATAAGAAATATACCACTCGGTCTGGCCGTGAAGTTAGGTTTAAGGATAGTAATACCTACTATTACTTTAGTTAATTAATTTACTTTAATACTTAAGTATGTATTGTCCTTTGTGTATTTAAATTTTCTCCGTAGGGGGGTGGTGTGGCGATTCATATGAGAGTCGATTTATAATCTATACCTACGTTAAAATAAGCCACCGTTGTCATTGTCAGTGTAAATGATTGGAACGTTAAAATAAGAGATATGACATTAGACAGATATAGACAGAACTTTACGCGCTAATTTTGAACGATAGACGATTAAGTTAATTAACTAGGATTTAAGTGTCTCGAAGCATTCCTTGCTCCTATTGTATCATTCCACGAGTTTTGTGCATCTCCAATACAACTGTGACGAAGTGAACCGCCTTTTATTCTCCGGCCGGGAACCCCGTTATCGGTTCCCAAATTATGATATTTTTTTCCCGTTTTACCGGTTTTTTAGTTTTCGCTTTATAATATTAATTGCTGACAAAAAGTACGTTTTTATGAGTGTAATTTACTTAATCAGCATAATTTTCTTAATTCACAGTAGATTTTAATAACATTATGGAGTAATTCATATGGCGTGCGACTATTCTGTACTCTTCTTACCTACCTAGATTTTTGAACGATTCTTACTGGCAAATATCGAAAGCTGTCAAATAATTGAAATAAAACGGAGTGATTATATTCTCTTTGAATTGAAATAATAACAATGTCAACATTGGTAGTTTTCTTTGCAAATATAAATAAAATCAAAGATTAAAATAGTATTGTTGGCATTATTTAAGTGCAATTTATTCAATAGTTTTACTGTAAAATTAATATAATAATAAAAACCGGGTTTATAAACTATTGCACATAATATTAGTTTCCAATCACAAACTGAGATAAAAGGCAATAAATTCCTATTAGCCGAGCATGTAAGAAATGTGGAAGAACTGCGACATAACGGCTAAAGCTACTTAATACGAGCCCACGTAATTCGTCAGACATCTGTGACACTAACACCATACAAAACCAGTTTTAACGTAAGTAATGTTTATATGTGATATATTTATCTGTTTGTTCAATCTGCAGTGACCTGTGATAGTTCTTGTGAGAATCCTCAACTGTTCTCGAAATAACATAAGAGCCTCTAGTGAGAACTTGTTGAAAAATTCTGTTTTAGCATGTGTCTGGCCTGTCGATCTCATCCAGTGTTGCTTGCTCTGTTTGATTGACCACTCTTTTAGCAAGCGTATGCACCTGGGTATGCCCAGTACTAGTTCCGGGGATTGTACTTATTTTATTACATGTAAGTCATTTCCAATTTACTAATTGTTCTTATTATTTTTACAGATCTGTATTGTCACTGGTGTAAAATGTGACTGTGTCTATAATCAGAGCAGCAAGTGCAAGCATTTTAGTGCCTTAATATCCTATGTTAACATCACCTCCAGCTTGTCAAAGACCAGTAACAAACAACATTGGAGCAAACCTAGTATTCGGCAATTTGTTCATTATAAATGTTCTAAATTCTTCGAAGATATGACTAATAAAGACTGATTCAATATTTACAAAACCTGTTTTTATTCACCAATTTTAACAATAACATACTATTATTTGTAGAGAATATTGGTGGTTGTATCGCAATCAACACTTCTGACAGTTGACCATCTGCATTTGTTTCCAATTTCTGCCGTGTTGTGCGCGGTCGTTATCTGTCCACCACTACCTACTCGCTTTGCACATAGCCAATCTCCCTAAACTATTGTAGATATTGTATACCTTGTATATTCTGTATTTTAGTGAATTTTAAGTATTTTAAACTAGTTTTAAAATCCTAAACTCGAATTCTAAAGTCTTTTTTAATTCTTTGGTCTAACTACTTGAGAAGTTTTTATTACATGTCACAGACCAATAAGTGTTATTTTTTCTGATTCCTACGAATATGTAGCAACAAGATGTTTCTTTAAACTTTACGAACTTCGCCGATACTTACTTTTGTAGGAAGTAGACATAGCTCGGGCTCGGCAGGGCAGCTAAGTTTTCGTGTTTGCAGTCTTCATTTAAAATGTCGTAAGTACATAGCATTTTTTTCTTGTGTTTATAAATAACTTACTTACATCACATATAATGAACCGAAGAAGAGTCTAAGTGTGGAAAGTGGAGTCCACTTTACATTACAAAATAACTTACTCGTACTTGCACTTTATGTAGGTTAGTGGTAAATAGAATATTTACTATAGTGAAAAACAACAAACAAGACATCGTGTGAGATATACCCAACTGCTTGGGAGTTTTTGAATGATCCCAGAGTAAAAGCAGTAGGGTATAACAAAATATACATTTCAAGAGGATGTGGAGTGCAGCGGGAGAAAGACTGAAGGCTCAACTCTTTTTTTTAATGATTCAGGTGGCAGACGAGCACACAGATCACCTGATGGTAAGCGATTACCGCCGCCCATGGACACCTATAGCACCAGTGGTGTCAAAAGTGTGCTGCTTACATTTAAACCCCCCTTCCCCTGGATTGGGCCTCTGATAAACTCACACACACAGCGAAACACAGCACATGCACTGCTTCACACCAGTTTTCTGCGGGGACGTGGTATTACTCCGGTCGAGCCTTCATGCCAAAGCCTGGCTCTCCCACTGTTAAAAAGTCTGCATCAGACTGGTTGAAAGTATGTCAGTATTTACTTAGTTACTACATAAGAGTGTAAGTGTAATTAAACTTAGAAATCACAAAACAGTTTTGGTTTCATAATATTATATTTATTAACAAATCTAATTGCATTTACAATACATAGATAAAGGTATAGAACTATAACATGATGTTATTGTAATACAATTTTTTATATTTCCAGTACTGGGTAGACCTATAAAGACCAAAATAAAACGGAAAAATAGGCTCATCAATGATGCTCGTAGAAGGACGGGACAAGAAAACTTTTTGTACGATTACATTTGTATTGCAGATCAGCGACCTAAATTCCTATGCGCGCCGATTGTTTGTTTACAATTTTAACTATAGGTAGTTCACGGTTGATTGTCACTGTATGCACACATTATCAGAATAATTACATGTCGAGATCAATCAAGGCTTTTCTTGCATCTACTATCAATGTATGAGTAATAAAGTGCTCCTACACTTTTAACTCCGGACCGGGGGACAAAAACACACTTAAACACAACCACAAAATAGGGAACACAGCGAAAAAATGCCACCATTTACAAGGCAAATCATTAACAATGTTGATAAAACTGGTCTAAAAGTAACTTTTTCAATATTGTTTATTTGACGTTTATCACGCTCAAAAGACGCGCAGTTTGACAATTAATATGCGCTCATATTATGAAAAGTCCATACAAAAAAAAAGGTGAACGGTTTTCAAGACGTCAACATAACTGCCCTGCCGCAGGCCTGCTACAGGCCTGCGTAAAGGACGTCATAGTACAAAATAACAAGGCAGTTCAATAGCAGGCCTGCTTTAACGGCTGGTAGTAAGGGTCCAGTTCCGAACAGTTGACCAATGTACTTTGCCGGAGGGGAAACGCCCGGTATGGCATCTCCAGTGGCTATATACTCAAAGCGGATTTCCCATCTTTTGTTACCATTCACCGTGTGTAGTTGGATGGACCTTAGTCTACAGTTCTACACGTACGTTATCTAAGTCTAACGGATTAAAATTACAGTCTATTATTATATTCAAATAGATTGCACCAGTTATTATAGCAGCACCATCCATGTGCACACGTACACTTTCAGGATTTTCTTGACAATCTTTACAACATGTTACAAAACTTACAAGCAAAAAGCTCATAGCCCTTGAGCTAGAACGAAAAAAAAATTAAAAATGTGACACGCTATGACAAATGACATGAATTTCTTTGACTTTGACGTTTCTGACACAAAAATGTCAATGACGAAATAAGATTCTGAATGGTTGCTTTGCTCTGCTTATTTAATTTCTAAGATAAATTCTGAAATGAAAGATTTAATGTCTGAATATTGTTGATATTATAATAATTCAATTTATACTTACTAACAGGCGTATGCCCTTCTAGGCCATACAGATATTTACTGGTAATGACACTGCGTGATTCTCGTAAAAATGTTCAAGAAATTGAAGGATAAATTGGCTGAAGAAGTGAAATCATCGCCACAAAGAATTCAGCAATTTGCTCAAGCTGCACAGGTATGGCTTTAATTTGACGTACCTACTTGCCTACGATGTTATTTTGTTAATTGGTTTGATAAAATAGTAAGCGAAAATGGGTAATGTCTGCACTCATCGTCTTTCTGTCATCGTCGGATAAAAACACATGAAATCTCAAACAAGTAATAAGCTTCATTGCCTAAACACTGAAACTTTCAAGTCTTGCCTGTATTATGAACAATTTAGAAGTTTCAAACAAATTGAGACAATTTTTAATATTTTCCATTTAGGCAGCTGTTACATCGGCATCTAGCAGTATATCTGATATTACTAATAGTGACTTATTCTCCATTGGTGATAATGGTAAGTTGATTATCTTATTATGACTATTTAGATTCCTTCAAATGTTATAGAAATTTTATTTAAGAAAGTTTTGTAAGTTTCTGACATTTTATTTTTGTGGTTGTTATTTTATAATTACTTAGTAATTTTACCTGGCCCGATGGCATGTTTAATAGTCACAGATATGTCAAAGGCAAAGGTTCAATTCCCACCCAAAACAAACATTTCTGTGACGAAAATTTGTTTGTCCAGTGTCTGATTGTAATATATGCATATAAATGTTATATTTGTAATTCCTCTTTTGTGTAATATACATAACCAGGCCACCAGCTACTTAAATGATACCATATCACTTTTTTTTTAAATTCATATATTATTATAACTAAAATAAGTGTAATAATGTTTAACTATTATTTTATTTTAGAAAGTCACTCAAGTCAGACCATCAAGCCGGCAACATCACAAAGTCAATCGCACACATTCCAAGAGGTTTCTCTCACACACCCTGATAGTAGTCCTGCTGGATCCAGCTCAGTGGACATGTTACCAAACCATGAAATAATGGTAGTAAACCTTTTATTTTTCTTTTCACCAACTCATACAGTTTGTTTTATCTTTCACATTATTCAGTCAGGAATAGAATTTTGACAGTCAGGAATACAGGTAAATAGATAGATAGATAGTTAGAAATGATTTACTGCACAGAAATAGAATAAATGATGAAACAACAGCTATCAACAGTACAATAAGGCGGAATTATGGCTTGTAGCGATTTCTTTGAGACAACCTTTAACCGTAAATAGGTTGGTTAACTAAAATTTAATACATACAATATAACTGGATATTTGTGCAATGCATACAGATACACAAACTTATGTGACTTAAGGCATTGTTAGATTGATGACTTATGATGATTTTTTTGACTAACTTTTTTCAGGAAACTCCACGACAAAGGCGCCTGTCTAATAGCTCTTTTACAAGTGACATATCATTCAGGCTTCCAAGTTATGAAAGTCCTTCAATGTATCACTTACAGGTACACTTCAATTTTCTCAATTTATAAAATAAAAATTACTTTTATTTATCATATATGTTTGTACCTACTTCAAATACAATGCACCTCTTGGTTTTAGTCTGATATGGAAGTGTCTGCTAGTGAAGCTGAAGAAAGAGGATTCTCTACAGGGGCAGTTAGCCTTGATAGAGTAACAAAAGAACAGCTGTATGCAGCTTATAGACGTACCCAGGAAAGATACACAAAATATAGGACACAGTATGCAGATCTCGCACGTCATTACAAACTATTAGAAAGAGAAAATGCTAAAGCAAGGGTATGTAGGCAGTCAATACTGTTACCTATTTTTCATTATTTTAATAAATTGATGTTATCCATTTGTGCAGCCAGCATCTGGTGCGTCATGTTACTTCGATTTAATTATTTAAAAACCTTCAAAAACTTTATTTATAAAAATTTAAAGCTATATTTTTAATATTAAAAATGTTTTACAAATCATAAAACCTTACTTTTATGTTACATGTTATGTTAATGGTAGTACAGTTTAGTAAAGTTTTATTCATATTTATTTCTAGAGTGTACTTGTTGAAACCCAAGACAAAGCTTTACGGAGAATATCCGAATTAAGGGAACAGTGCACATTGGAACAAAGTGCAAAGGTAAAGCTAATTAAATACAATAATTATTAAGGAACTATCTTATGCAATACAAGTTATATTTGCGGTCCGCCCCTGGGGCCAGGCACCAAGGGGTGACAACAGATTGCCAACTTACAAAAGTGCATGTGGAGGGGGCAAGTTATTTCAGCTGCGTATGGCGATCTGAGATCAAAGAATCGATTCTTGGAGCTACATCAATCCGAGTTGGTTTGTAATATTAGGTACGATGCAACGACTGCCGATGCCGACTAACCTTTGCTATTCAACTCTTTAATCAATCATTCTTAGATTTAATAATTCAAAATTGCACTTACAGCCAAATTTTAGGTTAATACAATCTGTAGAATTTCTTCATTATACATGTATTATTCCTACCTTTATGTCAGACGCTATTATAGCTATTATATTTAACTGTGGGAGAGCCACGCTTCGGCATGAATGGGCCGGCTCGACCGGAGTGATACCACTGCCTCACAGAAAACCGGCGTGAAGCAGCCCCTGTGCTGTGTTTCGCTGAGTGAGTGAGGGTACCGGAGGCCCACTCGAGGGGGAAGGGGATAAAAGGTTGGCAGCGCACTTGTAACTCCACTGGTGTTGCAAGTGTCCATGGGCGGCGGCAATTGCTTGCCATCAGGTGATCCGCCTGCTCGCCTGCTACCTATCACATAAAAAAAAATAGCACATAGTGAGAATAAAGTGTATACGTAATTTGACGGATTTTAGTAACCGTATGACTTACCACTCTTTTAATATTTCTAGGCACACCTAGAAAAGGCACTACGGGTGGAAATTGAAGAAAAAAACATGAAAATTGAATCACTTAATACAAAAATATATTATTTAAATAATAGTAGCGATGATCACGCGCAAAAAGCTGATAATGTTTCATCTGATCCCATAATAAACACCAAAAATAAAGACGAGGGTGATGTACAATTAATAAATTTATCTGCTGAAAATGAAGAACCAAAAAATCATACTTGGTTAAATGAAGTATCTTCAAACGATATTGCAATTTTGTATAGCAAAATTGAAAAAATGGAGCAGTTGATTTATAAGTATAAGGAATCACTTAAAAATAGTAAAGAAAAGAATGCCCAAACTGCGATGGAACTACAGAAAGTGTCTAGTGAACTTGAAAGCAAAATTAAAGAAAACGATCAGTTAAAAGCAGCAGAAACGCAACTTTCGGAGGAAAGACAGAAAATAGAACAACTCAATATAATTATTGAAGAACTTCAAAACAAAGTAAATACATATGATTTTACAAAATCAAAAGAAATGTCAACACTTGAAATAGATTTGCAAAAAGCACAAGAGGAAATAGTACAACTTCGCAGTAGAATAGAAATATTTAGTAAAAGAGAAGAAGAATACGCAATATCTTTGGCCGAAAATAAACTTAGTATTCACAAAGAGCTAGAAAGCAAAGAAACAGAAATAAAATCACTAAAAGACAAATTGTCAGGAATGAATAATGAGCTCCAATCTCTCAATATTATTCTTGATAACTATAAAACTAACGTAGCGGCCTTAGAAGAAGAACGTTCCAAATTAAATAATGAAATTAATCAATTAAACTCCTTTAAATCTAAACTTGCTGAAACAGAATCCCAACTTCATGTGTTAAATCAAAAGCTCCATACATCAGAACAATCAAAAATTAAGGCTGAAGAGGAAATTAAATGTCTTCAGCTGCAAATAAAACAAGAGACTGCTGAGAAATTAGCCATGATTGATCGAAATGACTATTTGGAAAACAAAAATACACTACTAGTTGAAGAAAACTCAAAGAAAAGTATTCAAATCACTCAGCTAGAAAATGAACTAGGGTTGGTAAAGCAAAATAGTTCTGATTTGGATAAATCTGCACAAAAACAAATGTTGGATGAAATTGAATTTTGGAAAGCGAAATTTAGCAACTTAGAATCTGAAATTCAAGATGAAAGAGAAGAATTGGTTAAATTGCAATCAGAAATTGAAAAACTTTTAACAAATCACGAATTAGTTCAAAGGCAAAATGTTGAACTTCATGCTATTGTGTCCAATTTAGAGTCTGAGAACACACTGCTGAAACAAAAAGTAATGAGTACTGCCAAAAAGATGGCCATATGTAAAACAATGGCCAGTGAAGTCAAAGATTTGCAAAGAGATATAAACTATATATCTCAAGAAGCCAGAACTTTCAAAAAAGAAATTAATAACGGATTATTACCTGATATGATACAAAATATTAATGCACTTAATAATTTCTCCGATTCATATGACGCAATGAAAACAAAATACCTAAAACTAGAAAAGGATCACGGAACATTACAGACTGCCGAAGAAAATGTTACAAAACAACTGAAACACCACTCGGAGGAATTAGATGCTCTAAAGGCTGAAAATAGCAATTTAGTCTCTCAACTACAGGCTACAGTAACTGAAAATTATTCATTACAGCAAGAAGTGAAAAATCTTACTAACAAGTGTAGTTTAGGTACAGATGAATTAAATTCTGTCAAAAATGATAAACAAAACTTGATTGTAAAATTGGATGAACTTGAGAGTAAATATCAACATCTTCAGACTGCGATAGATCAAGAAAATAATCAATACTTGGTTGCACTCGATAAACTAAAAGTCTTTCAGGATGAAAAACAAACCCTCATTAAGAAAATTGATAAAATTGAAAAGGAAAATGACTTGATTAATAATGAAGTCGAAAAATTGAAAATTAAACACAAAGACGATGTCTCCCAAATCAATACATTAAATTCCGAAAAAGAAAGATTGCAACAGGAATCGAAAGAAAAAGAACTTCTGGTCCAAAAATTAAATGAGAGAGTTAAAGTTCTGTCAGAAGAAAATACACTGTTAAATAATAAATGTGAAAGTATCGCTAACAGTGTTAAAAATCTGGAATCTGAAATAAATGAAGTGAGAAAATCGCATGCAGATATTGAAATCGAAAAGGATCGTTTAAGTTCCATTATAGAGACATTAGAAAAGAAAGAACAAGACAAACAGTTATCAAATATACATAAGGATATACAAACAGAAATAAATGTACAATCTAATATCGGTAGTGAAGACGTAAAAGATCATACTAATCAAAATGAACAAATTATATTATTATTAAACGACATAGATTTATTAAATGCTAGAAATTCTAAATATGAGGACGAATTAAAATCCTTAAAAGCAACGCACCTACAGTTATCTACCGAAATAAAAGACCTAAATGAAAACACTGCAAAAAATACTAACGATCACTTGGAAAAGTATCACATACTACAAAATGAGTATGACTTATTGAAAGAAGAAAATAGAAGACTTCTTTCTGATATTGAAGGTCTTCAAACATATTTGGCAAAGATATCAAAGGAAAATGGAGTTTTAAATGACAAATTGAGGGAATTGATCGCTTCTAGTGAGAATACAGCAAGAAACGATTACCAGTCTAATGAGTTAATAGAACTACAAAATGAAGTTGTAGCGGATAAAGAAAGAATTGAAGATTTAACTAGAGAAAATACTTTGTTAGTTGAAGAAAACTTAGAGTTAAAAGATCAGATAGAGTTACAAACTTATGCCGACGCTAAAAAGTCAACAAATAATAATGAAAACGATGCTATAACAATGGACAAGTATAACAATTTGCTTGAAATTAAAAATAAACTTGAAGAAAAGTTGGTCAATCTAGAACAAATGAATAAATCAATCAACGGAAATATGCAACAGATCCAGGGTAATAATGAGAAACTGAGACTCACAAACGACAAATTAGAGAGAAGACTTGATGAAGCCCTTGTTAGCCTGCGGCATTTACATTCGTTGCAAGAAAATACTGAGTTAGAATATTTGAAGAACATCCTTTATGAATATTTAACAGGAGCCGGAACACATTCCATTACATTGGCTAAAGTGTTATCGGCGGTAGTTAAATTTGATGACAAACAAACTCAGCAAGTACTTCAAAAAGAAAAAGAACGACAAGGACTTGTAAGTCTTCTCATTGTTAACTATGTTTTAATTTTAAACTAAACAAATTACAACTTGAGATCACACTTATGGTAAACTTGGGCCTACCACCCAAGATCTTAGCGGGCGGCGTTATTATGACAAGTCTTGTTAAACTTAGGTAATTAAATTTAGGTGCTGACTAAAATTTTCAATGAACGCTACCAAACCATTGAGAGATACGCGACGCGAAATATTATTTTAAACTATGTAGAGTCCCTACTTTTATAATAATAACATTTGAAACTTTATTTTACAGTTACGGCAGCTTGGACTAATGTGATACCTATTAAACTCAATTGGAAAATCCAAGATGAATTGAGTACCATACTAGACGTCATGACATGTGGCGGCACCACAATTACCTGATAATGACATGAAAACAAATAAGTATGTACAGACAGCCACTCATTAGGTTACCACAATCTGTCAAATTTCCTCAATTGGTATTCAACTTAAAGTGTTTGACAGTAAGATGACAATCCAATGAAGAAATTGGACAGTTTTGTATACTTTGATGTGTGACTGTACGTAAGTACTATATTGGATTGCGTTCCAATTTTTAAACGGCTGATTGTTGAACAACTTGTATATCTTAAAATAGGGTAACTTACTATTACAAAGTTGCTTTGATACCGAAAAGAGCACTGTTATGGCAACGAATATTGTTATTAAAATAATTGTTTTTATTATACTAGTTTAATGTGTATGTGTACGAGTATATAACTTAACAAAATATATAATATATTATGATAACTATAGCTTAATTAAAAAAAATAGTTCCCTAAAACCGCTTAATTTACTGATAAATAAAATCGGCCACGACTCGCTAAAACAATGATCGGTTCGCTTTTCACAATATTGCATGTAAGGGGTAAGTGCTGTATGTCGTAACAGACCTCTCTTTTAGTGGGTATTAATGTTACATTAAAACCATTCGATACGTTTGCAAAAAGACGCTCGTGCTCTAGAAAATTTGTTTGGTATCATCTGCATCAGAGGAAACTGTGGTGCATATTAAAATCCAACTCCGTGGCTCGAAAACAGATGCTCTCCAGCCTTGCCCATATCGGGCAAGGAAATTGCGAAAGTGATGAATATAATATGAATTAAATTTCAAAGATTGTTTTCTAAGTAGGTAGGTACAACTTCCACAAACAGATGCGCACTGACCCTCCAGAAACCGGAAGAACTGCAGGCATTTGTACGTGCAGCCACACATAGTATACAATCTGTCAAATTTCTTCTATAGACTCTCATCTTAATTATCAAACACATTAGGTTGAAATCGATTGAAGAAATTTGACAGGTTGTGGTAACTTGATGTGTAGCTGTCTGTATTGTCGATACGGCTGTGCGGGGCTACGACAACGGTGTGTGGCGGTCAGCACCGCGAGATGATTTCGAAAATAGGGTCAGCATTGAACGTGTTAATCCATAAAATTATGTACACCAATTGTTCAAAAAAAGATTCGTGACTATTGTAAACTATTTCATTATCTATGTGTATCAATAAAAAGTTTTACTATAACTTTTTATTACATTATCTTTTATGATCACATAAAAAATCTGGTGAGTGTCCATATGTAGAGCACTTGCCCCTAAGACGCTGTAAAAAAGATTTTTAATCACGCCATATTTTTACTTTTGTACTTTCTATTATGCTGTTGTAAACTTAAAACATTTCCATTTATTTATTAATGTTAATAAATAATTAGTAAATTGTATTAGTCTATTGAATTGTAATATGGGCGCTAGAATATAAATTTATTAGAAATTGATTTATAAATAGATTTATCTACTAAGTGTTATAAGAATAATGTAAATGTACCTAATTCAGTTGTTTATTTTATTATAAAATCCAATCCAACCCACAGCATCCAAAGAAAACTAGCTTATGTATTTTATAACCATATAGAAGTGGTAGGTAGGATCGAGTATGTGAGTAGATGTGTGTAGTGGTACTTATAAAAAACCTAGAAACCTACGCTCTACTGAAGAAGTGTGTTATCTATTCAATGAGATGTTTACAAAATCTACTGCAGATATAGACTTTGACGACCCGGTTGGTTCAGTGGTAGTGAATGCTGCGTCTGGGCCAAGGGTTGCGGGTTCGATCCCCGCACAGTACAAACATTTGTGTGCATGAACATGGCTGTTTGTATTGGTCTAGGTGTTGTTTTAATAATAATTTAGGTTTGTATGGCTGTTTGTATTGGTATTATAAGTATGTATTTACAAAAGAAAAGTATTATATGTATATATTTGTAATCCCACGGTTGGTTCTGATATCTGTAACACAGGTGCTTGAGCTACCTATCTCAGAGTCGGACCAATGTAGGTATGTAATGTAGTGAAAATATTATAATAATATTATAACTCTTATATAGCTAGCGGCATGAAAGAATAGCGATGACCGATAGTTTACGCACTTGTAAAAAAAAGACTTGAGGTCATCTTGATTGTCCTCAATATAAAAAAAACAATCAAGCACGCTTTTGTCTCATGCCGCCGACTATGTCGACGATGAAGTGCCAATACCTACTATCTATAATCTAACATTGCTTTTTTGAGAAAATATCTTTGTTTTTCTTATATTAATTAGTTTGTTAGATGGGAGGTATTGGCACATAACTGACGACATAATAATAAATGTTTGTTAAGCAATGCACACTTCAACAATCCGTCTGTCTCTGTCCGAATCTGATTTATAATATCAAAATCAGGTGGAAATTGAACCCGCGAACTTTCATTAACCGGGAGATTGTTCGGCTGCTCAGCCTAAACGGGACGGGGTGGCTCTGGTTATGATGACTGCCGCATCCCGAATAATCTGTGGGCAATGATTTCCTCAGATGGGCAGTGACGGACTTACCATATAACCTAAGTAGGCTGGAGCCTAGGGCGCCAGATTGTAGGACGCGGCAATTTATGGACCATATTCGGACATTCAAATCTTCATGAAACGAGCCTATACCTTCCTAAATGGCCGGCAACGCATCCGCACTCCTTCTGGTGTAGCTGATGTCCATGGGCGGCGGTGATCACTTACCATCAGGTGACCCGCTTGCTCGTTTGCCTTCCTATAATATAAAAACAAAATTCAGCGTTCACATAGGTAGGCATACTTCATAATATTACTTAGCTTCCTAGAAAATCCTACTACTATTACCTATAAAGGCGAAAGTTTGTAAGTATGGATGTATGGATGTTTCGTTACTCTTTCACGTAAAAACTACTGAATGGATTTGAATGAAACTTTACCACAATATAGCTTATACATCAGAATAACACATAGGCTACAGTTTTTGAGGTTTCTAATGACATGTGAGGTCATAAAACCTAAAGTCCACGCGAACGAAGTCGCGGGCAAAAGCTAGTATTGAAATAAAACAACACAACTAAAACACATAACATACTGGGAACTTCCGAAACCTACTTCGCAGGTATTTCACTTAATTACTACTAGTTCGCAGGAGATCAATTCGCTTCGCTTTCCAAATAGAAAAACTGACTCGCCGAGCCCTACTCCCATGTATTTGATGCTATCGCCGATTTAGACGCAACCTTACTGGAAGTAAAGGAAGGTCTGGAAAGATTGAGATAGTTTCTAGAATTTCGTCGTTATTTTTATAGAGAAGTACAGCCTGACCTGACAAAAGGATACCTACAACGTAAAAAGGATGTCTGTCTGTTGTTGTATGGAATCCAGTGTTTGTTTTCACTTGACGCAAACTACTTATTATGTAAAAATAAAAAGGCCTTAGTGTTTGAAAAGTATGTAATAAAAGAAATTTAAGTCTGTGCATTTTATTTTTCATCACTGCTGCTACCTTTATCTTCATCATCGTTATAATCTTCATCACTTAATAAATCATCATTCATGTTAGCCTTTTCCATTTCAGCTATCATACTTTCAATGGTGGTCAGGTCAACTTTCTCTTGACTGTGTTTGTTGACATACCTGGAAAAGTTAAAATTTCATGTTTTGTAGATATTGCTTATACAACTTACAAATCTTCTTGTTCTTATCAGGACTGAATCACACACTATAAAGTACAGTAAGCGTGCTTACACACGAGCAGCACATTGACGACAGCAAAGGCGACCGCACAGCGACTGCAGTCGCCGCGGCGTCACTTTCGGCAAGCTAGCTGTCGACGTGCCCGCAGCGAGCTGTCGGCGTGTCGAAAGCTTGTTACGAACACCGTCTCGGCGTCAGTCCTTAGTACAGGAGCCAGTTGAAAATGAATTTAATTGAAGACACACTGTTGTTGTTTATCTCCGTCGTCGTCGACGAAAGAGAAAGAACCCGCGGTCATTGTGGTTTGAAGAAATGTTATTGAATAGAGAACGAGGCAGGCATCTATTTTAACTTTATCTAATATTACGAACAAGTGAAAAGTTTTATAACTACACTGGTCATCACAAAAATCGGCCCTTCTGCATTTTACAGGAAAACTCATGTTTTAATATTTTTGATGAAACGAATTGTATATTAATTGTATATTATTATTATACATGTTATCCGACCATAGCCATAAACAAAACGTAGGTACTTCTAAACGCTTATCTTTGAAATTATAAAGAGCAATAGTACAACAATTGACAAAAATAAGGTGGGGCGATTTTTGTGATAACCAGTTTATTTTTGACTGTCAATAGCGTCTTTTGACGAGCTTGCGACTATTTTTATTTAAAAGCTCGATATCCCGCCAAAATACTGTCATGCGAAAAAGATTTTCAGATTTGCTCCTGGACTTTTAACATTGATGACCTACAAACTGGTGCTGTCGCCACCTGCCGGGGGAAGTCACCAACGCGTCGCCAGCACTGCGGCGGCATCGGCATGTCGACATACAGCTAGCTGCCGACAAGTGACGGCGACTGCGGTCGCCTTGCAGTCGTCAATGTGCTACTCGTGTGTAAGCATGCTTATAAATATTTCTCACCTAAGGATTGTGCGTCGTTTCCTCTCCGGTAAACCTTTCAATAAAATTTGAATATCTGGTTTTATTTGTTCTTGTTCTAATTTCTGATCCTAAAAAAAGTCATAATAAACTTAAAATAGAATAGCAATCTGGACAACTGTTGTTTTGGGGTACAGGTTACATGCATAAACAACAAACACTTGGACATAGTTATGCAAACCAGAACCAACAAAAAGACTTTAGAGATAAGAAACTGTAATGAAGAGTCTATTAATGTAAACTCCATTACATCCAAATTGAAGGTTGGTACTTGTATGCAAAACTATGTCTAACTAGTGGCTCCCGGCGAACTTCGTTCCACCTACTTTTTGTTTAATTTCTCACCTTTTAGACCTCCCCTGGACTACGACAAACATTTTAAAACTAAAATCAGCTCAATCGGCCCAGCCGTTCTCGAGTTTTAGCCAGACTAACGAACGGCGATTCATTTTTATTTATATAGATAATCTGGTTGGTTGCTACACTAAGCTACATGTAAGGTTTTTGGTAGGCTGTTGTTGAGGGAGCGTTCAAGTATTACGTAACGCAATTTTTGAAGATTTTTGACCCCCCCTCCCCCCCTTGTAACGCACCGTAACGTTTTTCGGTACCCGCTCCCCCCCCCCACCCCTCTCTAAACGTTACGTAGTGCTCAAGTGCTATTTTTTACCCTAAAGTCGCAAAAAGTAATTTCGCAATTTGGGAGTTTAATTTCCCTATTTTTTATTAACGTGTAACAATGTTACGTAACGTGTTGTAAGAAAAGAAAGACCCCCTCCCCCCCTGTAACGCATCTTAACGTTTCACGAGACCCCCCCCCCCCCCCCCAATTGCGTTACGTAATACTTGAACGCTCCCTGATCTTTTCATCAGAAATATCTGCATTTAATGTGGGTACACAACCTAACTGGATTTTCAATAAAAAAAAGATTTAGTAACCAATCCTACGTTGCAAGAAGAGCAAATGAGGTACATATTGAAAAAATACACACATCAAAAGATTTACAGCACTTGGCGCAGACTTGTTTCTCTGATGCACACTTGCCACATAGCATATGGTAAGCATGTTTAACACTTTTCTGTTCACAGTTCACACATTTCCGGGGAGCTGTAAGTGGTTTATATTTCTTGTACTTGATTTTCCATTCAATAATATCTTTGCATCGCTGACACACACCACTGACTTCTAAGGAGTTTAAAATTTTTGTTTTTTGACTGGTATCATGCAAGTCATTTTTAAATGCAGTCTTGTTTTGGTATTTCTGGGGTCTCTTTCTTGAAGTGTTGCCTCTAGAAGAACTCATTTTATGAGATGTTGAAGAATACTGAAAATATTACAATAATAGTCATCAATATTATTGTGTGATATATAGGTACCTACATACCTACTCATTTAAATACCTACTTGTCTGCATGCATGCATAGTATGAAGATCATACTCTTGATACAATAAAATTGGACTATTTAAATAAAAATTACCTTTTATGGAGTTTTTCCAGTGCTGTTCCAATAGGTATTATTTTGCAGGACGACAAATTATTGCATAGGTAGGGTAACCGAGACAGTGATTGCCCAGTGTATAGTGATTGCCCGAATTAAGGTTAACATACATTTTAACTTACTTTCAAAGGTGTAGTTTCACATTAAATCCGTTAAATATCACGAGGATACTGTTAACTAGAGTTCTAAATAAGACATTTGGCAAAATTTTCAATAAAAATATTGTAATGGCAGTTTTAGGACAGCGGGTGTCCGTCACTTCAATAAATGCGAATTCCTTACAGAATTTGTTAAGGACACATTTTGTGGTTTTGAAGTTTGTATCACTTTAATTTTCTTTTTTGAGCGTTAAAGCACAACGACGTGTTAGTTAAAGGTTTAATGTTTCATTTGAAGCAGTTATCGTGGCGTAATTTTATTCCATTAAGTATTTTAAGGGGGTGGGCAATCACTGTACCTAAAATATGAAAAATTCAGTGATTGCCATACCAGAATTCAGTTATTGCCATAGGCATGAGACAGTGATTGCCCGGGTAGGTATTTACTAAATCACGTGAGGGATTAATAATCGAACCTAATATTTTCTTTATATCCTGTAACTTTCTTTATATCTATATGTCTAGGTAGGTACTTACTTCAAGGAGTTTTGAAAAATACTGCTTTTTACAATAAGTTGACCTAAAATAGGGGAAAATTTGATCTGCTATCGCAAATCTTGGAGGAATGGTGGTAAGAAGAACAACCAAATATGTGAAATATGCATGCCTATCGTAATTATATTATGTATTTTACCGTGGGAGAGCACGCTTCAGAATGAATAAGCCGGCTTAAACGGAGTGATCACAAAAAACCAACGTCAAGCGGCGCTAACGCGTGAGTGAGCCGGAGACTCTATGAAGGGGGAAAGGAGTTAAAATGTTGGCAGCGCATTTGTGATTCCCCTTGTTGTTGCGAGTGTCTATGAGCGGTGGAAATCGCTTACCATCAGGTGATCCGTATGCTTGTGAGCCACCTATCACATATAAAAATTGAATTACCAAATTATGGTTGCTGTTAGTAATAATTAGAAAAAACTTTCGAATTTTAACTGTAGGAGAGCCACGCTTCGGCATGAATGGGCCGGCTTGACCGGAGTGATACCACTGCCTCACAGAAAACCAGCGTGATGCAGCCCCTGTGCTGAGTTTCGCCGAGTGAGTGAGGAAAACGGAGGCCCACCCGGGGGGGAGGGGATAATAGGTTGGCAGCGCACTTGTGACTCCAGTGGTGTTGCAGGTGACCATGGGCGGCAGCATTGCTTAGTTATGTGCAGTCAAAACACGCATCACTTGATGGTAAGCGAATGCCAACGCACATACTCAACACCAGTGGAGTCACAAGTATGCTGCCAATGTTTTAACCCCCCCGCCCCTCACCCCCCATTGGGCCTCCGACAACCTCAAAACTGTATCTACCTTTTGTAAAATTGGTACTTTCCATTTATTCGCGGAGATAACAAGAAACTAGATAGAACAATTTGACGATTTTACTAGATTTTGAAATTAAACGGGTTTTCTTAGTCAAGGGTATCTTATTTGGATGATGTTACTGATTTCAATTGCTTAGAAATATATCTTAAAAGCACAAAAACTTACAAAAGATCTCAAATTTTAAGTATTTAATAATATTTTTATGGAATTACAACGTGCGGTATAGTTGGCAATCACTGTCTCATTTGGTTGGCAATTACTGTGTCAAGTGGGCAATCACTGTGTTTTTAGGAGATATTTTTGATATACGTTATAATTATAAAATATTCTTTAGATGTTTGAATTATTGCTAACTTATCTCAATGCTAAACTATTAACGTTGTCAAATAATTACACTCTGATTCCTAATTGTTAAAGTAAAGGATTATATTGAAATAAAACTAGTGTCAATTTCTTAAGTGGGCAATCACTATCTCGATCACCCTATACTTAATCTTGAAAAATTATTTCAGAACAATACATGAATAAATAAAGTAAATATAGGCAGGATGGTCAACACAATGAGACTTATGTTCACGTAAAATCTGTGAATGCAATTAGGTAAATATTTAATCAATCACGATTTATCTAATATCTAACCTGCAAAAAACATGTTCTTTCACCAGCCGCCACAGACAGATGACAGACCACAGATAACTATCATGGCATTATCTGTGCTATCCACAGACCAAGAAAAAAAAACACCCAAACCCAAAGATTTTACACTTTAACAAGATGGTGTACTCAAAGATATTAAGATACAATATCTTTGGGTGTACTATGAAAATGAATGCAATGTTAATTTCGATTCTATGCAGTGAGAATAAAGATTACTTTGAAATGCCAAATCGCTTTACAGAAAATCGAGCCGAGCGAGATGGCGATCGACAGGAATATGTCCTTGTCTAAAGGGCTGCCATCATAAAAAAAAGCCTTTGTGGTATAACTTACGCAAAGTTTATATTTCTTCTTCTGGGGAACTTTCAAAATATTGAATAATTTAAAGGAATGATACGTTGGAATTAATAATGTCTTTTTTATTTTTTTAATTTTAAACCATGATATACGACTAGTTTTATGTAAAAGTCGGTGATATGGTAGTTTTAATTATAATAAATATACAACACTTGGCGTCTGGACATCACCAATATGGCGGCGGCAAATATAATTTGAAAGATTGTATTATTGTGACGACAAAAATAAAGTGTAAAAATTGTGCTTATTTATTTAATAATGGTTCTCACTTGTTGTGTGATAGGATGCAAAAGTGAATCATATAAAGGTTGCGGTGTATCTTTTCATAAGTAAGTGTTTAGTCAAAGTTTTATTTTTGCACTAGCGGCCGCCCGCGACTTCGTCCGCGTGGAAAAGTAACTTTTTACCCCCCTTTTAACCCCTTACAACCCCCTTTTAGCAATAAAAAGTAGCCTATGTTCTTTCTTAGGGTCTAGATCATCTGTATACCAAATTTCATTTAAATCCGTTCAGTAGTTTTGGCGTGAAAGAGTAACAGACAGACAGACAGACAGACAGAGTTACTTTCGCATTTATAATATTAGTATTTATAATATTAGTATGGATTGAGTAGGGTGTCCATTTCGCTTGTCATCTAAAGACTGGATTTTTTACTGTTTCAGATTTCCAAAGAATGAAGAAATTAAAAAAAGGTGGCTTACCGTCATACCGGGAAAAATTACTAAACAAGTGATTTTCAAACGTTTCTAATGTAAGTCCAACCTTTAGATGATGATCAGTTCATATAGATAGTGCATTCGCATATAGTGCTAATGCAATATAATGTAAATTTTTAAATCTGTATTTTATATTTATGAAAATGTAAAATTTCTTCTAAGACTGAGACTCAATGCCTTTGAGTATATAGCCACTGGAGATGCCATACCGGGCGTTTCCCCTCCGGCAAAGTACATTGGTCAACTTTCGGAACTGGTCAACTAAGTTATACAAAACTACTTGGATGTCGCTACATCGCCATTTGCATCGCTCCGTGTCGCGTGACGTTTCTCTTAAAAATGGTGAATTGTGCAGTATTTTCATGTAAAAGGCGATCTGACAGCTAAAATTCGCAACAAGATCGCGTTTCCTATCATAAGTAATGACTTTGATTAATTATTAAATGTGTATTAAACTAGAAAATCTATTTTAATAAAAAACCGTTACGATACGTAAACGACAGAAAAATTTAATAATGATATCGTGGTATCGGTCCTAGTGATGGGACCAATTAAAATCAACTCGACATTTGAATGAATCATTCACTCACTGCAGTTAGTTTCAAAATCCGTTCTTTTCATTATATTTTGAATAAAATAGTATAGACGTATATTATAATATTAAAACATTGTAAAGTGAATTAGAGAAATTACTGTCCTTTCTTCTGGTCATACGATGTTGGAATTTATTCTAAAAATAAAAATAATTGGTGGCTATAAAATATTTCGAGGTAACAGGAATAAAATATGTGGTCCGGGAGTATCATGCATGATAACGGAGTAGATAGTAAACCATAATTGGAGCTCGCTAATTTTAATATAGAAAAGTATACGAATGTTCGTTTATCCAATATTTCAAAAAAATTAGACCCCCAGAAATATATTCGACACGTGTACAATAAACTTATTCATTTTGAAAATCAATATAAATGCGTAATAAGGAATTTTTGTAATATTTCAATAAATCATTCTAATTAAAATATATTGTTTCATTTACTCTCCCTTTGTTTGTCCAAATGTTTAACCCCAAACTAGCGCACATTTGTAATTTTTTACGTTTTAGTATGTATTGCACAACTTCACCATTTTTTAGGGTTCCGTAGTCTACTCGTAATGTCTGTCCGTCTGTCTGTCTGTCTGTCCTGGCTCGTTCTCCGCCGTTTCTGCACCGACTGCCACTGAAATTGGTAAAGAGATGTATACTGATAATCCAAAAATTGGTTTTTAACATTATTGAAAAATAATTATTTTTCACCCCCCTTTCCATACAGCGAAAAGTTAATTCGAAAAATAAATTCGACTCACCCCATCGTCTGGTCGGTATCGTTAAAAAGGTATCTTTAAATACAACAAAAATTGCCTTGACATAATGTGGATCAAACCCCCCAGTTTCGAGATATATTAATACAAAGTTAAAATTAGAGCTTCCTCTCCCCCCCCCCCCCCCCCAACTTCACAGTAAATAAATACTGTCATACACATTAAGTTGAATATCAGTTGAGGAAATTTGACAGATTGTGGTAACCTGATGTGTGGCTGACTGTACTTTTAACGAAAACTTTAGCGGACTCTGTATCATACATAGTATTTTTAATACAACTTAACCAACTTATGACGTGCAGTTGCCCTAATGTATGGAAATAACTACCTAACTTAACTATGAAAATAAGGTTTAAGGCCCATCTTTTGGATACGGAACACCTACATGTGCGTGCCCGACACGCTCTTGGCCGGTTTTATTTTACAAACTGACTAAATAAATATTTATTTATCTTCAATGTGCAGAATTTTACACTTACAATTTTATATATAAGTTCATTCACCAAACTGATTTGACTCATTCTTTGTGTCCCATCACTGTCTTTTTCGTATGTATGCTGCATAGTTACGTGAAATCTTTATTTGTGAGCGTGTATTTTTTGATGTGTTAAATTTTTCTGTAGTGTGCGTTTATCGTGACAGCAAAATTTGTGACTGTTGAGTATTAAAATTTTTGGTGGTGTGCTGTACGTGTTTACCTCGTCCCCCGCAAAAAATGGTGAAAAAAATTGTTAGAAGCGCGGACGTTAGGGCATCTCCAGTGGCTGTCTGCTCTAAGCTCAATGCTCATAAAATTAATACTTGAGTGAAACATGTGAGACATGTAAAGCAATATAAATTTAATATTTTGTTAAATTAAATAATGCTTTTATAAAGACACCGGGTTTTCATTTATTTCAAATTTGCATTAGAGAGATTTGATCCCCTAAGATCTAGTCTACCTGTTACTGGGATCAAGTCTCCCAGAATAGGGGACAATTGATCCTTTTGGAAAGTTCTGGGAAAATGCAAAAAAAAAAAATATATGAAGCACTAATAAATATAATAATCAAATAATGAGGAACAGTAGGTAGTTAACAAAATTGCCTACCTATGTACGTTTTGTTTTTATAGAACTAACAATGGGGATCAAGTGTCCCCAGTTTCCCCAAGAGTTTGTGAAAAAAATTAAA
This sequence comes from Cnaphalocrocis medinalis, assembly GCA_014851415.1. Lineage (NCBI taxonomy): Eukaryota > Metazoa > Arthropoda > Insecta > Lepidoptera > Crambidae > Cnaphalocrocis > Cnaphalocrocis medinalis. Next base: position 9,819,942 of record CM026276.1, read on the forward strand.
TTTTAGTCAATATTCTTGCTCCTTAGAACCTTCAAATCGCAAAGTGTGTACGTTTGTATGAATAATACGCTATGGCCGGTTAAATGTGCCGCAGAGTGTATTATTATAGGTAGGTAAATAGAAAATCTAATAGGGCTAGCACAAACTTTTCGAAAAGTCGGTAGTCTCTTCGTATCGTACGTATACATAATAAGGAATTTTAATTTGGAACTTGTGTTTTTTTTCATACAAAATTGCTCATAAATACTCAAACGATACTTTGAAACGTTCGTGCTAGCCCTTCTAGTTTGAATGGGCTTCACGAGTTTCCTAGAGAAAGCGATGTCCGACTCCCACGTGGGTGGACTGAGTTTGACAAACAATAATTGTAATCGAAAATCTAAATCGTGTGGTCACCTTATTAGAGTAGGACGCCAATCAAGTTATAAACATCTCACGAGGCTCGAATGCAAGTAATGAGTACGCCATCTAGTTCTTATATACAATATCTTTGCCCAAACCACCCACCGCTAGTGTTGGGCCACATTGTGGCTGAAATCAAACGAGCGAGAAATCAATGTTGGGTATTATTTAATCACACGTGTATAATGGGTCAAGAAAGTCATGACAAGGTTTTTTCAGGAACTAAACTAACAGACCCTAAGAAAGAACATATGCTACTTTTTTTGCGAAAAGGCGAGGAGCTATTGGTTAAAAATATGGGAACTCATTTAGTTCCCCAAAATCCGTTTTGAGGATTTGCTTGACGCATTGTGTAAGTATGTACTAATATTAAACCTATGAAAAGAAAGGAGGGGGGGCTATTGCGTGTGAAAAATCTACTGTAGATAGAACTGAGGACTATAGACACGATCATTGGTTATATTTTGGTTTGAGATATCAAAATGTCACTCACTAAACGACCAATGACGTTGAAAAGTTGGACCTCAACTCTAACATTACACCATCTAACAATTTTTACACGCTCGATTGCATCAACTGACGCGATTTGTTATATAATGCTTAAGCATCAATCAAGAAAGTTATGAAAATAATTTGGTGGCGCCACTGCTGCTTACGTCATAGAGTATGATGGCCCCATTGGTTCTATTACCATGGAACTCCGTATTAGCTCCTCAAGAATACATTTCACGAGTTTGTTGTCAGAGTTTACCCATCATAGAGTTCTATACTCTGATTCATAATCATGTAAAGTACACTGACAGATGTCAATGTGTATCCCATACATTATCACTCAATTTGACACATGCAAAATGTCAAAATGCATAGAAACTTGTCATTTTCTTCTGTCAGTTTACTTTACATGATTATGATTTATCAGAGTATGGTTATTATTTATTATTGTAATATTTGTACATCCCTAGACAATCACCAAATGTCATGTCATGTCATTTATGTCAAATTTTCGTTCGTGACAGTGACAGTTCGTAACGTAAATGTCATGTTTTTATTGTGAATGAATGTCATTTCGTTCATTTTATGAGGTTAAACGGGGTTAAACTTTGAGTTCGGTGATTAATTTACATTCGCAAACAATTAAAAAACTTAACTTAATCACATACCATTGATACTGCATAATAAAGAGTACCTACTTTCTACTGAACCATACTCTTAAGCAAGAAAGCAAGACCAGGGTTGAGGAAATTGATGTGGCGCTAAATCCTTAATTTCTACTTCAATACCTTACTCTCAGGTATTTCATAATTATGACATTATCAAATCGAAAATTGCTACAAATAGCAGCATGGGGAGGTATTATAGTGAGCTCAACCGGATTTTATTTACAACATTTGATAGTGGATAGGATTAGAGGTTATAACTACTATAAAGATGCCCTAAAGAAATTAAGGACGCATGCAGGCGCAATACACTATCTTGGGGAGCCAATCAAAGATAAAAGTTTCAAATTGTCTGATGCAGAAAATAACTTTAGCGACGGAAAGACAGCTAGATTTAAAATTCCAGTCAGTGGACCAAAAGACAGAGGTACATATTACTTTTGGGCTGAAAGGGAAAACAATGAGTGGGCAATAAAGAAAGCTGAGTTAGAATTAAAATCAAAACCCGATTCTAGAATGGTTATAGTTAAAGAAACGAAACAATAAATCTAGTAAGTCAGAAGTGGAAATGACTTGAAATGTATTTAGTGTTGACTATGTTAATAAAATTATTCATCTAATTATATTATCAAAATAAAAAGGTTTTATTTTCCCCAAAAAAGTTAAGAGTGATTCTCATCATAGACATCATTGAACTGTAGGTACTAAGTGTCCTTTAAATACCACCTTCAACAATACTGGTAAACAAAATATTGACTGAAGATTTTTAAACTCATTCATAGTGCTGTTTACTGTACTGCTATAAATTAGGTACTACATTTAAAGATTATAACATGCGTAAACATTTTCAATAATATTGTACAAAAAACTAAATCAATAATTTCAGCATTATGTCACAAAATCTGTTCATTGGGACAACTAAAGAGAAATTCTTGTATCATAATACATTATTATGTCTAGTGAAAGCTTTACAAGGCCAAAATGTTACAATTGACCTAAGAAATGATACTTATATATGTGGTCATGTGTCTTCAGTAGATGGGTGAGCATATTATATGATATTTGTCACATTATGGTCATTAACATTTATTTAAAGTAATATGAATTAAAATAGAAAAGCCTATAAGGATTTTATTGTTTTATGTTGCAGCTTTATGAACATTTCATTAACAAATGCTGTTTACTGTGATCCACAAGGAAATGAGTATGCTTTTGAGAACTTATTTATTCAAGCTCGTAATATTAGATACATTCATGTTCCAGAGACTGTAAGTACATCACTTATAACATTTATGACTACTACTTTTAGTAAGTAGGTACTACATAATCTTAACTATTTTTATTTTGTTTAGATGCCAATCATATCAACAATAAACAATGAACTTATTCAAAGTAAAGTAAAAGAACCAGCTAAGAAGCCTGTTGAGAAATCAAGAAAAGCTAAAAAGGCTCTGCAACAACATATGCAAACAGTTGCTTTGTTACAATCTTCAAAAGATGAGCCTGGACCAAGTAGTAGTAGTACCCGAGTGATTTCTTTTGAAAATAATGATACGTTCAAATAACATGCACACACTTGCATAAAATAAATCACTGGCTATGTCTGTGTTGACCCTAAAGTATATTTCCATTATAATAAAATCAATATACCTATCTACATATTTCTTTGATGTTAAAAGCCCCTTTGACCATTCATTCATTGCCTTTGATTATTTATTTAATTTGTTTTAATTACAACAAGATCATACTGGATACTATTATCTAGCTACTAATATCTGTGGGTACTATAAGTAGTACCCACAGTTACCTAAGGGTAAGTACTACACATATGTAGTTACCGAAGGGTAAGTATTCTGTGGGATAATTAAAATTACCATAGTATTTTTAAAAACGTTTTAATAATTCGAAAACTTAAATATACAGAAACTTATTTAAAAATATATTTAACACCACAATGTAACAGGACAAAAATGAATAAATAAGATGCCAAATCATTTTTAAAACTTTTCCAAAACATTGGTTTGATATAAGAATAATTATCTTTTAATTAAATTCAATTAATTAACAGGTACATCTGGCAACAAAATAAGAATATTACATTTTATATTATTTAGTTACAATGTAATATTGTATACTTGCCAATACAAGGTAGGTACTATGAAAAGGTTATTCGGACAGCCACAAATCAGGTTACTGTCAAATTTCCTTAATTGATATTGATCCTAATATGTTTGACATTAAGGTGAGAATCAATTGAAGTATTTGACAGACACCAATCATAGTATGTACAAATACTATGATTTGTGGATTCCATATAATTATTATTTTAATGTCTATGTGAGCTAAGCTCAACTAACATTAACTCAATAGGGTATTTAACAAATATTCATTTCAAAATATGAATGAAATGGTTATTAGCTTAAGGAAATATATTTATAGCAATTGTAAATTATTAAATCCCCACCTTTGGTGGCTAAAACCAACACAAGAAAATTTTGATGACGTCACAGACCCATGTCATAGAAATATTCGAGCTTACGGTTGTGAAACAATTATTTAAAAAAACTAAAATGTCTTGCTAATACAAATCTGTAATCCTTTATCAATGTGAAGACAATATTATGTCCAAAGTAATTAACATGATTACTTTTGATGATTTTCGCCTTCAGTTTATACTTTATTGTTGTAGCTTTTTTTAATTAGAAAGTTACAGTGACTGTACATTGTTTTAGTTAACACGATCGTAACGTCAGTAATCACGTGACTGCGCATTATAGCTGCTTTTTAAATTAAGAAATTTTAACTTTGGAATCGATTTGTATAGAACATAAAAATAAGTTTTCGAGGATATGTAATGCAATACATAACAAACAATTTAAGATATTTTCTAAAAATCTGTCTAATACCTTGTGGCTGCATAAAAGTTTAATTAAATTTATTCCCGAATCGGAGGACTCTGGAATAAATAGACAAACAATAGGAAATTTCACAAAACTGCAAAATGCAGCTGAAATATTTATTTTAATTTATTAAAGTAATTTAGTTTGAGACTTTATAATATTTATCTAACAATACACAAGAATACTTACATAAGTGAAGTCTAGGTTTTTGAAACATACATTACAGGTTATCAGTCAAGTCTTGAAATTAAAGTTTTAGGAATTAACGTGGTTCCCATGCCAAGCCATACAAATGCAATGACCATACCCCTATGATATAAGCGACGGTGGTGCTATCTATTTTCAAAACTTAATTGACAAATTGTACTCCATTCTTTCATAAGATTATAAATTATTCATAATCTTAAATAACTAGGCAGTTGGACTTTCAAATTGTGCAACTGTTAAAATGTTTGTTACAATAAACTTGTGCCTAGCATTAATGCAACAGACCTATATAACCTAATCAATTCAATAGTTACACAATTTGTACAGAACTTCCAAGATGGCACAAGACAGTTTACTAAAAAGGATTGTAATTGTTATTTTAAATTAAATACCTATGATTTGACATGTACTTGGAAACGGTAGACTCCAAAAAGACTTGTAATTTTTAGCACCTTGTCATAATAGCTTAACTATCCTGACTTCAACTTCCTTACAAAGATAGTAATAGTAATAGGTATTGTGACAAGGTACCTGTGAATGTATAAATTTGTTTTGGAGTCGACTACACTGTTTAAACGTGGACATTCTGTTCCGTCATTGGATGTGAAATGTAAAAAAGAAGTAGAATAAGAGCTAACTCGGTCTAGTGATGCCCCTTAATACATTACGGTGAAATGCTGTCACCCGCCGACTGCGCTTGAGTACATTAAGTAAAATTTTACAAATCTGGTCAATTAAATAATTTACAATATCACTAGAATGCCACTCTGGCGTCCTGAGAAATCTCGCATGTCCCGAAATTTGGACATCCAAGGACAGGCTAAGTGACTCCACGACGACTGGGGTTGTTGACTCGAGTGAACTCGTCAATAATTTCACTTTAGTTGCATCTCTGTCATCTTAAGACACCAAACCTTTAAACGATTTGGTTTTCTACAAATATTAAAAAATCGAGATTATAATCTTTTTTTAATAAGAACTACCTAATAGCCTAAGATCCCACTGCTTAATTCTGCAGATAATCAATATTTTTTATGAAATTCATCTCTAATGAATGTTTTTAGCGATAGGTTTTCCTACCATAGGTAAAAATTCCAAAATTTACACCTATAAAACCTCTACATGCGGCCATTTTTTAATATCTTATCAACAATAATTTAAGATTTATTTCATCAAAAAAACAGTACATGCAGGATCAAGCAGTGTTAAGGCTATAATATCCCAAAGTTATTTAACTTATTTTATCTAAAAAGTTGTCTTGTCCGTAATTATTAGACTCGTTCATTCACATCACATAGTAATCATTTCGTTTTGGTGCATAATAAATCATTATTAATCCTTGGTGATTGAATCATAATCGGCAAGTTTGGCAGACTTATTTTCTACACAGTTTTCATAAGGTGCATCTGTACTCATACTTATGCTATCTGTTTTCTCTTTATTTGGTTCAATTTTGGTTTCTTTATTAAATTCATTTTGAGATTTGTTATTATGTGAACATTCATTTTGTACAATACCATTACTTTCTGAGTAACTTAAATAAAATTTTGGTTTAATGAAATCAAACCCTTTGACATCCTGTTGAAATACCTCACCCCGTTGCTGATTCTGATATTCTGGTTTATTGGAGTAATCTTGTATGTAATTATTTATGGCTAAATTCTTGAAGTTATAATTCTCTTGTTTAGTCTGCTCTTGTACTGAGTCAATTTTTTGTTGGTTGATTTTGAAGGGAACACTTAGCTGTCCCTTCGTGATGTAGTTGCGTGGCGGTTGCGCGCGCGCGTCGGCGTGTTCCGGGTCCGCGTCCTGTGCGACGCTCGTGTTCTGCGTCTGGACGATGACCACCTGTCTGAACTGCGAGTGTTTAGCCTCCCGCCGCGGGGTGTTGTTGCACGGACGTTGGAAAACGTTCGAGTCTTTACAGTTTTGCGGAGAACTTGCAGGCTGCGGATCTGGTGTTTGACTGCATAGGTAATTTGATTGGTTGATATTCGTAATTATGGAGGTCGGACTCGGCGACGATTGCATTACGTTTGGTCTTTGTAGAGTGTGTGGATTCAGTATAGCTGTAAAGATATAAATACATAACATCAATATTTACGCATTTATCAAGAATGTTGCTAAAGTGATCCATATTCTTAACCAGTTTATAGACTGAATGCAAAAGTATTTGAAAGCAGTCCAATTCTGTTCTCAATATTTTGAGTACCCACATATTAATCTTTTAGGTGTTATCTTGTTATTCTCGTTGAAAAGACAACTGTTTGTCACACATATCAGTATTAATCACACTACTAGTCTACTATTATAAAGGTGAAAGTTTTTGTGTTAGGTAAGTGTGTATGTTTGTTACTTCTTCACAACTAAACGGCTGTAGCAATTTTGATAAAATTTTGTATAGAGTTAGCCGACATCCCAGATTAACATTATATGCTACATTTTACTGCAGGAAAATATTTTAATCAAATAGGAAAATCGAAGAAAGTAAATTATTTTTCTTCTGAAAATGAGCATGTTATTTTTTAAATATTAATTATAATATTTGCTAATAAACCGCGCGTAACACCGCGGGGCACAGGTAGTATTTGATATACCGAGACACAACTCTATGCCTCGTTCAAGTTGAACTCGCGGATGAGGCCGCACGTGCATTTTGTACGTGAACACAAATGCATTGATTTGATATTTCGGGCCCGCCCTACATTTTAAAACTAAATCAGATAGGTAGCTTTTAACGAAACGGAATTCCCAATAGATTTAACGCGCTATGCGTCTCTTTTATTTTAATTTGACAGGTGATGACATTCTCATACGATTTAGACTCGTTCCCGATTAGACGACATATTACATTATTAGTTTAATACTAGATGATCAATGTGAATAGTAAACGCAATTATTATTGAATGAATACGAATTCCAAATCCTTACCTTGCGGCTTGTATTTAGCTAGTTGAGCGTAGACTTGTTTGATGCGCTCGATGTTGATTTGCGAGGTCTTGGCGTGGTCCACCATGGGCATGGGGTAGTCGCGGCCCACGGTGCAGCGCGCCGACTGCTGCACCGACTCGGGCGCCACCCACGGCTCGTGGATGTATCTGGTCGGCATGTTCTTGAGAGCTGGAATGTACCTTCTGCAAAAGGAAATACACGTCATCTCTCTACCATACCCACATGTCATCTGGACAACGTCCACCATACCCACATGTCAACCGGGACAGTATCTATTTATTTTTTAAATTGCACATATTACATTTTGCAGTCTTAAGGCTTAAACGTGACACGGTCGTTGTGTATGGGGACTCGAAAATTATTTCGATGAATTTTGAAAAGTCGAACAAATAAGTTGTTCAAAATAGTTGGTAGAATACGTGGTTAAAAGGATTTAAATGTTCACATATACACCCTGTATGTATACAATGTAGTGACAAGAAAATGTACAAATGTCATACGTCCTATATAGAACGTGCAACGGGAAGTGGCGATGGACATAATATGGGAAATAATGATTTTAGTACAAGTTTTATTTACACTCAATCATAGATTTACCTTATAAAATCACCATTGGGATCAGTTTTTCTGCCAAAGCGGACGGGACAGTAACAGTGGAAGAACTGTTGGAAAAACGAGGAGCACGAGAGCCACATCCACATGCCCGCGTTCACCGACCAGTCCGCGTCCAGCAGCAGCTCGTCGAACACCTGCAACCATGCTTTATTTAATGGGACCAACAACTTTACACTAAGGGTGCGTTTCCACAGAAGCGGAGCTGCGTGGATTTGAGCGGAGACTTGTAAAAATTGACCAATCACGTTGCTCAAAATACTACATCTCATCTCTGATGAGCAATGTGTTTGGTAAATTTTTATAAGTCTCTGCTCAACTCCACCCAGCACCGCTTCTGTGGAAACGCACCCTTACACTTAGTACACACAGAGAGTGTCGAGTGAGATAGGGTACCGGATGCCGAATTGGGGGAAAGGGAGTTAAAGGTTGGCAACGCACTCGTGACTCTACTGTAAGAATTTCGTTTTATATGGGAAGGAAAACTAAGATTTAAAAAAAATCCTAAACTATACATAACCATACGTTTGTTAAACCTTTGTCTGAATAATGGCCTCTATGGAACACCGTGGCCGTTTTAAAAGGAATTCACAAGATTCCGTCTTTATTTTAAAAGGAAGTCACAAGATTCCGTTGAAAATATTTCTGTGGCAAACCGAATGCCACGCAAGCGAAGCTGCGTAAGAGCGCCAGTTGATTATATTAATTTAGACGATATTCAGGTCTGTTTGACATAGGTTATTCAATAATATAACATTTTCCACTTTAGCCCACTCTGCCAGCCCATTGGTGGGTCCTAATCTGTTTATATTTATAACACTTGTTATATTAATTTAGCACATAGCAGTAGTCAATGATACGTCAAGGGTAAAGCAATACGTAAGTATATAGGTAAATGGTTTCATGAATGTAGTAACGTATGTCTTACTTTCATGCCTTCCTCCCATGATATCCAAAGGTCTCCTCTGGTTAGGAAACAGGCGACGGCATGTCGAGCCAGGTGGTGGATCCACCCTTCTTCTCTCAGTTGTATCATGATGGCATCGATCCAGGGGAACCCAGTCTGCCCCTGAAATAATAACTTACAATATTAATTAACTGACATAAGGCAGTAAGCTTATAGGTAAACCTAAAACACGAAACGCTTGCGCGATGTAATTGGACACAGCGCCATCTATTGGTTCATTTTATACGGTCCCGAAGCGAAGTGAGGGCGGGCCACTAGTCATAAATAAAACTTGGTTTGCTACACACATAAGCTGGCTAAAATATTCAGGCTCAACGGACTGGACGTTATTTACAGAACAAAAGAGCCGACCTAAAACAATTAAGTTCTTTTGTGATTCCCGTATATATTTCTTTTCTGATTAATGCCAGTCGGATTAGTTATTTATTATGTAGTCTTCAATGAACAGAAATATCTAAGAAAACAAATTAGAACATACATTTCAGGTCCATGTATTTTGTGTGATGGTTTACTTCTAGGACTTTTTTTATGTCAACATAGATACTTTATTTTGTAATCGATTCGACAAGACAAGACAAATATTTTTTTTATAAACTTGTAAAAAATCGATTTCCTCCTAATGTTCCTTGTTCTCCTGACTATATGCGGGCAAGGAGACCGAGTAGACATGCTCCGTATTGGTATCATGGCATAAATGGTGCTAGATAATGTATTCATTAGTATACAGTTATCGCTCCCATCCATCACAACGCTAGGTATTGTTACCTTGTGATGTAAGGTGATAAATTGTATGTTAAGTACGTCAAAAATCCGGAGATGACGGTACTTTTACCTGCGTAATACAGTGTGTAGGTAGGTAGGTACTTAATGCGAGTTACGTATGCAGTCTGAAGAGTTAATTATAATTACATTGAATAGATAAAATTATGCCTATTAACAACTGTACCAGAGCCGACCGATATGGGCCGTCACGCCCAGTAGGCCGACCTATAGCTAGAAAGACATCGTCGAAAATGATCTGTGAGAACATCAGGCCAATGACTGGCAACAAGTATCACAGGATCGACCAAAGTGGTGTCCTCCAGATTCAGGGGCCAAGACTCGTTTCGGGTCGCTGGGCGAGTGGAGTACAGGGTAGTCAAATTCTACATTTATGAAAGAAAACAACTAAAAAATGAATGAGCGGTACATACGTTAGCCCATTTTGCTAGAGCCTCCTGGTTTTTCTCCCACGGTATTTGAACGCAGATAGGGTTACCTTCCATGCGGTCAAAGTTAGGATTGCGTGTTGCAGCGCAATAAAAAAATTCTCGCCACAATATCTGCCCGTGCAAAGACAGTGGAGGTCGCACTCTCTTTATCCTTTTATATAATTCTGTTAGTTGGTAATAGAAAAGCCTTGTCGATAAACAGCCAAATCTGAAACAGAAACATCATAATGGCTCACTAGAGTCGTTCAAAGGATTTATTAACGTTGAATGCAAATCGGTAATGAAGATTGTTTATAAAGATTACCTACCGCAAGTATGGTGATAAGCCCGTTTGACTGGCGAGAAGAGATTGCGGTGTCATCTTAGGTCGTCCAAATGATGCTACCCACGCTTTCCTTTCAAGGTGCCTCTCTAACCTGGCTAATGCTTCGCTTTCGCCGCCGGTCCACACGGGCGGCCTCAGGCCTTCTGTTTCGAACCCTGTAATTTGTTAAATATAACAACATTATGGCTTATGTTCTGAAGTAGCAAAAGCAATTTCAATCAATGAGGTTTTGCTGCATATTATTATTTTATTGATAAATGACATGTTTAATTTTAATTTATCCAAAGAACTACGTTACTAGTTACGTACAGTTGATAGTTGAGCATTTAACTATCAACTGAAATGTACCTGCTACTTTGTGTGTACCTACCTCTATAGCGATGCGCTGCGAAAGGTACAGGCTTAAATGAATGGTAAGTTAAGCCAATTTATAAAGTCAGGTTTGGAACTGAAATAAGGATAGTCGTGAAGTCCACGTTCATCAGTGGGTTGAAATATGCTGGTGCTCATGAGTTCCCTTACTCACCGAGCTCTTCGAGAGTGGGGACGCCGAAGCGGTCATCGTGGTCGTCTGAAATAGGCGTGGTTGCGCCGTTAAGCGTCTGAGCCGAGATGGCGGGCTCGGCCGGCGGCGGCGGCGGCATGCTAGCTATCAGCGCTTGGAACTGGTGATAGGTCAGTGGCGCTTTACCTCCATTGCTCTCTATAATTCTAGAATTAAAAACTTACCATAAAACTTAACTAAAATTCATACACTATTATCTATATGTTTCCAGCCATGATAAATTATTTTCCGCATAGACAGGTACTATATTTTGTACATTTTCCACATTTTTGTTCAACTTAAAGGAAACGTTTTCTATTCCGAGATCTGTTAGACACCAGAACCGGTGTACAAACTTTACAATGTTTGTACTGTACCCAATTTGAAATCATGGCGGCTATCAAATTTCACTCCATCCAGAGTTTCTGTTCATCTCTCTTTTCTGTCCTGAATCCAGTAAACAACGCCGATTCAGCATTGAGTGATGTTGCACCAAATTAGGGTTGATAGGATGTACCTACCTATCAATATTTATCTCCATCCATAAGTAGGGCAAGTGCTGAACTGCTCAACAAGAAATAAAAAAGAGTGTGAAGATATAGGTATTAGGTGCAGTGTCAACTTTAAGGAGACACTTTTTTACCCTGAACAGAGGATGACGGGCAGATGAGAGATCCTATTTATACACAGACTGGCTATTAATCAAATTGTGTCACACTTACTTATCTAATTTATAGAGCGTGTGCGAAACACGCGATATGACGGTGATGCCGACTTCCCGGCATTTCGACATGATATTGTGGTCCCGGACGCGTCCATAGGGCTCCGGATCCTCTTCGAAGGTGAGCTCGGTGGTGCCCCACTCGCGGAACAGCTTCGGCAACGCGTCGGCAGGCTGCCCGCGCACCACAAACAGCCGAGAGTTCAGCTTCCTTAGACTGCTGTCCAAGTCTTCCAGGCATTGTAATAAGAATCTGCAAGTAAAAAAAATTATGGACTTCTTGATATCACAGTCACTTTCTGCAATCATGTAAAACATGGATTCTCAATATAACTTACCTCCATTTATTAATTCCAACATTAGAAGAACTAGCAAACCAAGGATCTATAATGAATACGCAGCGGAATGTGTTTGCATCTTTGAGGCCCTCTCTCAAGGCGGGGTTGTCGTGCAGGCGGAGTCCTTTGCGGAACCAGTGCACGATGTGCTTGCCGGCGGCACCGCGCGCGGGCGGCGCGGGCGCAGCGGTCGCGGGGGCATGCGTGCGCGCGCTCGACGCCGCTTGTAGCGTCTTAGCAGCTGACATTTCTATGTCGTCACCCACATCATATAAACTGTGGATAAGTAACGTGGTGAAATATTCAAAGACTAGCCGCGTCAAATTAGAGCCTAAATGTTATTCCGATAATATATTTGCTGTATTATTGTAAGGAGTGATGGTAGTTCGGTGGCTTAGAATGAAAGTACCTACCTTCCATACAGGAGTTGTGGTTTGAATCCGATCATGCACCTCTGGATTTTTAATCTATGTGTGCGTATTTCTACCTTAAGCTTATCACTGATGGTAAACATTGTGAGGAAACCTGCTTATTCAGATAGTTTTTGAAACATGTTACCACAATTATTAAATTTGTCTGTTGTTAGAGAGTTGCGAAAGGCGGATAGAAGTTTCTTCCTTGTAATTCACCAGACTCTTCAAATCTTTCATCATGGTCTAAGAGTATGCCGGGTTCCAAAGCGACAACTTTGTACGCAAGCATGAATTACACACTAAAATCGGACAGAGAGAAAGAGAGAGGTATATTCAATTCATAAAATATAATAAATATATTTATTTTATAAAAAAACTTTAGGTATTCAATAACATTATAACATGTCTGAAATAAAGGACGAAACAAAATTCACTGGAGGGAAACTAAGTACCTACCCTAAATCATGAAGTTCACTCATCTCAGTGTGTACCTAACACGATGACATGCAAAGCAGGCATTTCTTAGCCCGGGACACACTTTAGACCATGAATGGACAATAGATCCAGGATTTGGGAAGTTTGGTAATTACAATGAAGCAACTGCAGTCTGACCTCTGTACCCCTTTAATAGGTGTACCAGAACAGCTAATCATGGTTACATTTTTCAGAAACGAACATGTTGGTGTTTGTTTTTACTTTAAGTGTGTTTTAACATGTATGGTAATTATTCTTGCAATGAGCAACATGCAGGTTTCCTCACAGTGTTGATTCAAATCTACTATCTCCCACATGGAAGGCAAGTCTTTATCCACCGAGCTACAATAGCTTAGGACACTTAGGAGTTAAGGTTGTTTCTCTCATTTATTCAATCTACAATACAAATAATACCAACAATTTCAATAAACAATGATTATTTGTAATTCATTTAGTAAAGTTGTCCTATATTTTTTGTCTACACAGCAAAATAGTTTTACTTGATACCTAACCAGATAGTAAACTATGATTTTTTTATCAACATTGTTCCATTAAAAAATAAGCTTTATTCTATACAGTAGCATTATTTTGTTACTATAACATAACTACAACCTACAATGATTTAGCATGACTACCCCATTCCTAACATTGAATTTCAACAATTGCAAGTCAATTAACACAACAGGTAAATTGTTAACTACAAGAAATTTAGTTTAAAAGGTTTCAATTTCTTCATCCACACTTTCTCAATTCCAAGTCCTATACAAGAGTGAGAGAGAGAAAGCATCACTAGCCTTGTTTCTTTTTAAAGATAGGTGTATTGTTTTGATGGCACCTACATGCATAAATGTAATGATGCAAAGACTTAGACATAGACCTTATTCTTTTACATAATTATTTATTTCTTAATAGAAAATGTAAACTAAGTAAATGTGTATAGGTATAAAACTATTTACAAGGTCTATAAATTAAATCATTATTTCTTACCAATGAGCTTCATAACCTTTACTAAATTGAGGGCTTGAATAAATCTCTACACATATTTGATATCGATATCGACATATATATATAGGTACTAAAAGGTACTATACTATCTTTTTCTAACACTTAAAATAACGTAATTATAGACAGAGCCAGAAAAACAAAGATTGATAATTATAAGGATATTTACATACCTATGTGAGGTCCAGTATTAAATAATCCAATAAGCAGGTTATCCAACAGCTTGATATTAAGTAAACACAATAAATGTTAATGTATTTTAATCTCCACACAACACAAATCAAACTATACTGAAAAACAAGTAGGTATTGCTTTCAGAGATATTTTGATGAATCTTCAATTTCCAACGAATGGTTTCACTACAACACAAAGTATTGTTTGCAAACAACAAATTACAATATTAAATAATTTAGTATTCTGCACTTTCTAGAACATAAAATATGTATTACGTCGATAATGTAAGGTAGAAGCAAACAAACTCGAGCGTATCGTACAAAACCACAAAGTTGTCAGAAGAATCGTCCACGCCGCTTGCAACGTGACCTCAACGTGACTTAAAGTCGCGATCACACTGCAACCATTACAATTAATTTAAAGTTTTATGGCACATTTTTTTATGTAAAGATAATTGATTACGATTTCAGAGTTTAATTCTAATGATCCTCTCGAGATTAACAAAATACAATAACAACACCACCACAATACAAACGAATTGTCAAATTGGGGGTTTTTGACATTTTGACAATTAATTGACAGAGTAGCAATTCTCGTGCACACGACATTGAAGTCGAATTATAGAATAAGGACGAATGTAAAAATCTCATAATTTGACTTACAATAGTTACAATGTCGAATCCACGAGAATTTATTGTTAAAGAATCACTGTTTTATTGGACAAAGTAAGGAAGCACAAAAGAAAAAACAGTAACTATAATCTAAAGCTAAAATATTGTTGTTAATAAGCTAAATTTATTGTTTAAAATACCTACACATGCAAATTGATTTCTACTCGAGAGTATGAACACAACACAATAAGATGATATCTATCTATGATGACTAATGAAATATAAATTGATTTACAGTGTATTGTGCATTTTCCTTTTTGTATATTTACTAATAGATACTCTTTGGTGTGGACGAAGCTTAAGTTTAAGCCTGTCTCGTCAAAAATTACATTTATTTAATAGTCTGTGGTTCTAAACATTTTCTTTTTAGAGCCTTTTTTATTGTTATCTAGGTAGGGGAACCGAGACAGTGATTGCCCAGGGTACAGTGATTGCCAGGTTTAAGGTTAACGTAGATTTTAACTTATTTTCAAAGGAGTAGTTTTGAATTAAATCCATTAAATAACACTAGAGTACTCTTTAGCAGAATTCTAAATAAGAAATTTGTCAACATTTTAAAAAATATGTATTATGGCTGTTTTGCACAGCAGGTGTTCGTCTCTTCAAAAAACTCGATTCCTTAGGAAAATCGGATACACTTAGTAGTTTTAATGATTGTGTCACTTTTATTTTATTTTTTGAATGTGAAAGTTAAACAAACAAGCTAGTTAAAGCTTTGATGTATCATTTGAAGCTGTTATCATGGTATAAAAACACTCCATTAGTATTTAGAGGGGGTGGGCAATCACTGAATTTTTAAAAACAAATTTTAAGATTTTTTTTTGCAA
This sequence comes from Cnaphalocrocis medinalis, assembly GCA_014851415.1. Lineage (NCBI taxonomy): Eukaryota > Metazoa > Arthropoda > Insecta > Lepidoptera > Crambidae > Cnaphalocrocis > Cnaphalocrocis medinalis. Next base: position 9,835,839 of record CM026276.1, read on the forward strand.
AACATATTTACAAATATTCTTTAGATATTGAATTGTTGCTTACTTATCTCAAAGCTAAACTACCATGGTATATAAAATCGCACACTGCTACCCAATTGGTAAAATAAAGGATTTAATTGAAATAAAACTTTGCATCATTTTCTAAGTGGGCAATCACTGTCACGGTTCCTATGTACCTTACCTATATACTTTCAATAAAGTCATGAAAATTCTTGAGGAACTATTACGGAGTTCCATAGTATTATAATAACCAATGGGGCTACCCTACCTACTCTACGTAAGCGGCAATAGCACCATCAATTTTTTTTTTTTATAATATGACTATCTTGTTGCATTATAGGACATGTTATTTTTAGAGCCTTTTTAGGGTTCCGTAGCCAAAATGGCAAAAACGGAACCCTTATAGTTGTCATGGTCTGTCCGTGTCCGTCTGTCGTCTGTCCGTCTGTCACAGCCGATTTACTCGGAAACTATAAGTACTACAGTGATGAAATTTGATGGGAATATGTGTTGTATGAACCGCTACAAAAATATGACACTAAATAGTAAAAAAAGAATTGGGGGTAGGGCCCCCCATACATGTAACTGAGGGATGAAATTTTTTTTTTTCGATGTACATACCCGTGTGGGGTATCAATGGAAAGGTCTTTTAAAATGATATAAAGTTTTCTAAAAACATTTTTCTTAAAGTGAACGGTTTTTGAGATATCAGCTCTCAAAGTCGTAAAAAGTATGTCCCCCCCCTCTATTTTTATAACTACGGGGTATAAAATTCTAAAAAAAATAGAGGTGATGCATGCTAATTAACTCTTTCAACGATTTTTGGTTTGATCAAAGTATCTCTTATAGTTTTTGAGATAGGTTGATTTAACTGTAATTTTGGTTAAGTTATTGTGCTTACACTGAAAACGATGGCTGAACCTTATAAGATAGATCAAAAAATATAATTATATTTGCTGCTACGGAACCCTTTGTGCGCGAGCCCGACTCGCACTTGGCCGGTTTTTATTGTTAACTACAATAAAAAAGGCCCTAGGTATGTACCTTACCTATATACTTTCAATAAAGCCATGAAAATTCTTGAGGAACTATTACGGAGTTCCATAGTATTATAATAACCAATGGGGCTACCCTACCTACTCTACGTAAGCGGCAATAGCACCATCAATTTTTTTTTTTTATAATATGACTATCTTGTTGCATTATAGGACATGTTATTACATTAAACTAGCTTTTACCCGCGGCTTCGCTCGCGCCCCCCACTTCCCTAAACTGGGGGCTTAGAAAGGGAGCAAAAAGTAGGATGTTACTCTCCATACCTTCAACTATCTCCATTTAAAATATCACGTCTATTCGTCCGTTCGTTTTGCCGCTTTTTTTGTCGTGAAAGAAAGACAAACATACAGACAGACAGACACACTTTCCCATTTTTAATATTATTAGTATGCATACCTAATAATAACCCAGTCACTTCTCATTTGATTTTTATATTTATATCCGGCGCGGCGCCACAACTTTCGTGACTCATTTTATTACGCATAATATCTCTTGAAGTCGCTGTTAGCAGCGCCCTCATATTATTTTAAGTAAAAAAAAATTTAAGAATCGATTCTACACACTAAACGTCAATGGACTGTTCAAATGTTCAATTGATGAATCGAGTGATTTATTTTTTAATCTGTGTCAATTGTTGTTAGACGAAAACAATACATCACTAGTTCTTTCAAAAGTTGCCCTCTTTGTAGATGTACGTAAATGTATTTAAATCCTTTAAAATCTAGTGGTTTATGAGTTTAATTTAATTAGAAATAGCAAAATACGTTAATCACTATCATCATGTACAATGTAGCGTTGTAATTTTTAGCGTATTCTGTTTATAACTTTTACAGTGAGGGGACATAACCATGGGTCGTGTGATACGTGCTCAGCGTAAAGGTGCCGGTTCTGTCTTCGTTTCACACACGAAGAAGAGGAAAGGAGCCCCTAAACTCCGTTCTCTAGACTATGCCGAGCGTCATGGTTACATCAAGGGTGTTGTGAAGGTATGTAAATGCGATAACAATAATTAACCTCTACTGTATGGTCCATTTGTTGACAGACATGTCAGTAGATATTTATGTATTTATTTGATCAGTGGATTTGAAAAGGTTGCAGAGTTAATTTCATGAAATTTACTTGATTGTGGAATTAAAGCAACTCATTATTTTAAACCAGCATTGTTGTGCAGGATATCATTCACGATCCCGGTAGAGGCGCGCCCCTGGCGGTGGTGCACTTCCGTGATCCGTACAAGTTCAAGACCCGTAAGGAGCTGTTCATCGCCCCTGAGGGTCTATACACTGGACAGTTTGTTTACTGTGGAAAGAAAGCTACCCTAGAAGTAGGTGAGTAGAATGAACTTTGGCTTCTTCTAAATCAATCTTATTGTCAATAAATAAACTCAGTTATTGGAATCGTATTATTCTTTCAATTATAGGTAATGTGATGCCAGTGGGTGCCATGCCTGAGGGTACTATTGTGTGCAACTTGGAAGAAAAGATGGGAGACCGAGGTCGGCTAGCCCGTGCTTCAGGCAATTTTGCCACAGTTATCGGACACAATCCCGATGCTAAGCGCACCAGAGTAAAGCTCCCATCCGGTGCCAAGAAAGTCCTGCCTTCCAGCAACAGAGGAATGGTTGGTGAGTAATTTATTGTTAACAAAAACTGTAATAAGCAAACCTTACAAGCTTGAAAAAACATATTGGTATGCGTAGATATAACATCATCATTTTCAGAATAATGATGGTGCGAGATAGACTATTTTATGATGACTTTCACTTACCTACTCTGAAGATCAATGATTACACAGAGGCTCTTTCTGAGGCATAAAAATAAAAGATAAATAAATCTGAGTTCACGACATCCAATGACCTAAGTGTATTACGTTTCAGGTATTGTAGCTGGTGGTGGACGTATTGACAAACCCATTCTGAAGGCTGGACGTGCATACCACAAGTACAAGGTTAAGCGTAACTGCTGGCCATACGTGCGTGGTGTTACCATGAACCCTGTAGAACATCCTCACGGTGGTGGTAACCATCAACATATTGGTAAGTCTTATTTCTCTATCTACCTAAAAAGTTATAATTAAACTAACAATTGAACAGGAGAAACAATTTACTGTTTTTGTTGAATATCTTTTTATCGAGTTGGCTTTTGAAACCTTACATGCTTTTTTTTCTGAAATAATAATAAAATTATGTACTTTAAAACATCTTATAATATATATTTAGTTAGGTTCTAATGAAAATAAATAAGAATGAAAATTCTATAATTAAATAATACTGTTTGTCTTTATAAATTTGTATATATCAATAGGAACAATCTGAAAAAAATTGCAAGGTGTAAGCTAATAAATGAAATAAAACATTTTTACAATTTTATTTATCATTAATTTTTAAAGGAAGTGTTTAAAAAATTATATAATTTTGGTAATATTTTTATAGGTAAGGCATCGACTGTCAAGCGTGGAACTTCGGCTGGTCGCAAGGTCGGTCTCATCGCCGCCCGCAGGACCGGAAGAATTCGTGGTGGAAAGACCGATACAAAGAAGGAGGCGTAAATGTAATTATTTACAAAATAAAATACAAAATCCAAAAACGTTTTACACATATGCCTATACGGACGTAAAAGAAAGTCTTTTTAAAAAAGTACCTATTTCTATTACGTCCGTGTGCGTGTGGTTTTATTTTCCTGAGGTGCGGGGCCCTAAAATGACTGAGTCAAGTCAGTAGATAGGAAGCCACTAATAAGTTTTATCAAACTGTTGGTTGGTGACTATTTATGTAGGTATCAGCCATACACACCAAGGCAGAGTCCTCCGTCATGGAAACAAGCCATCGCTACTATGATGGGTTTATTAATCACGCTTCTTTGATGCGGATTGGTGAACACAAACAAAACATACTTTGAAAAAAGCAAAACATACTTTTAGCTCGACCCGGGAATTGAACCCAGGACCCCGAGATCATGGGGTTATTTTTTACGGCGACTTTATGTAACGTCAGAGGGTTTTCAGTGGGTGTGTCACATCTGTCGGGTCCCCCGACCTAACTGGAATTTCTATTTACCGAAAATAGGTTCGAACGGGTTTTTTTAGAGGAAAATGCCGCTGGTTCAGTAGGAGCCGACGTTGTCGGAGGTCGGTGCTCCCCCCTGGCAGCCTGGGGCCAACCCCCTAAACTCCGGGTCACTTAGGTACATCTAGGTAGGCTGGTGTGGGGCGGGTAGGGCTACGATGACCAGTATGAAACCTAATTCGTTAGTCCACTCTCGAAGGACGAGAGGCTCAACACACTACGAAAGCTACACCCCAGCAACGTTGTCTGATAGGGTGTAACACCGACCTTGTCTCATGTGGAAACAGGTGTGTGGGACTCAAAACCCTAACCAAAACCCTCACAGAGCATTCCCGGCCTCACCCACACACACGCAAGGACTAATCTGGACCGTACCGCTACCGTATATTACGAACATCCTGTAGTGCTACCCAACCCACACTGAGCCGTGTACTGAGAGTCACATTCCAGTAGTGGGTACGCTCAGGTACTCCGAAGACTCGTTCAGTCCTCTTTCGACAAGCCAGGACTACCGCCCTAAACCACAACTTAAAGAGGTCCCATCACTAGAAGAATTTAGTATGTACCTACCGTTTTGTAGAAGTTTTTTACCAGCCTACATAATGTAATACGGCGGATTTTACGAAGTTAAATAGCCTTTTATGGCTTCAGGACTGTTCGTCCAGCTGCTTTCAGAAGCTCGGTGCCTTGCCGTTCTTAAGCTGTTTTAGAGCTATACAGGTGTATCTGTGAACATTTACATCCCTTTAACCACGTGTTCTATCAACCATTCGGAACAACATTTGTTCAACAACTTTTCTAAATTCTTCGAAAAAATTTTCCACTACCCATACAAAATGACCAGATCACGTGACCGATTTTGCATGGAAAGATGATTTTTTTTTATGCGAATTTTGAAAAGTCATAGAATAAATGTTGTTCAGAATGGTTGGTAGCACACGTGTTTAAAGGGATGTAAATGTTCACAGATACACCCTGTATGCTAATCTCATACAGACTGAAGTCCGGGATATCTCCGGTGTAGTGACAGGTTAATTTGGCTCTTTTATCAGCGGCCTGGGTGACAGGTGACCTTCGCTTCCCAGCATAGTGATTTTTAAACTAGGAACTATGAGGTCGTGACTCACTACGGTGATCAAGGCGATATGCTGTGGAGTCCACGCTTTGTGGCTGTCTACTCAAAGAGTCCACGTGTTGCACTCCTCGAGTGTGCGACGTGCCGTGTCCTCCGCCGCACCACAGCCATAAGAGTGTGGTTGCCAAGTCAATAAATGAATAACCGACTTGGCAAAACATGAATCTCACCACTTTTTACGGTAGTTGCGAGACTTGGTTTTTTTGAAAAGTATTATTTTTGATGGGATCTCATTCCTTTTTGTAGACTCATGAATTTTAGGAATTAAATATATTGAACTGCAAATATAACGTGGTAATCCTATATATCGGTATGATATTTATATAGGACTAGCGGCCGCTCGCGACTCCGTCCGCGTGGAAAAGTAACTTTTTACCCCCCTTTCAACCCCTTACTACCCCCTTTTCGCAATAAAAAGTAGCCTATGTCCTTTCTCAGGGTCTAGATTATCTGTATACCAAATTTCATTTAAATCCGTTGAGTAGTTTTGGCGTGAAAGAGTAGCAGACAGACAGAGTTACTTTCGCATTTATAATATTAGTATGGATTACAAAGTTATTTTGAAGTTCTTATATCTAGCAAACTGGATCAAAATTCAAAAATATTTTAGTTTTTCCTTGATTCATACACCAAACACTACTCATATTCCATATGAAGGTTCTAGGTCTGCTAGAAGTGCGTTAGAATTTTGATGATCGGTGAGTCAGTGAATCAGTCAGTGAGTGACAAAATTAAGAACTTTGGCCCGTTATAATTCGTAAACTACTGGTTCAAATTGATTGAAATTTTAAATATACCGTGTCTTTACAATGTCTGCATGGTTAATGAAAATTCAGTCTTCTAGTTTTATCCACAACGAAGTTACAGGGGGTCGAAAATGGCCTGAATTGCTTCGAGAAAAGGTGGTACGGCCGTGCCACTTTTTTGCTCGACTTTCAGTCTGTGGGATTCCAAAATTAGACATAAATGTTTTCCCAGAAAGAATAGTATTAGGACATCTTGGACGTAACTTTATGGGGCGTTGACTGTGTATACATACAACTTCTTGTCATAGTGAGAATCTTTAAACTGGTGGAATCTTTACTAGATTCTTCTGAAGGTTTAGGCAGGTACCTAGCAGATTTTACCACTTTGGAAGTGTCTCACAGGCATTACATACAGGTATTAAATTTAGAAAAAAATTTACTTACTCTTGTTTGGTAACCCATATCTATTTAAGCCAAGCAAACATACACCTCTTGTTGTAGAAAAATCTTAATGCGGTTCACAAAATACATCTAGGCCCGGTACTTTTACCAAGTTTCAACAATTACTTAGTTCCTTCCTAAGGGTTTGCAAAAAACTGGTGTTATACGGACGGACAGCCAAGCAAGACGAATCTATGAGAGTTCCGTTTTTTGGCTAAGTAACCCTAAAAAAGAATAGGCTAGGCAGATAAAAGCGGCATAAGTGGGAGATATCTGTCAAGATAATTTATACGTAAAAGTAGCGTACTATTGCATCAGCTCAGGAAAAACTGAATCCTCAAGTCATGGTGAGAGAGTCACGGTGAGAACAGTGATTCTAATATGACAGCTCCTGTTGATAAAATATTTGTTGCAAACAATGTCAACTAGTAATAAGTATTATAACTTTGATTTAATGATAAGATAAATGACTTATCCGTGAGTCAATATTAAGTTAGTGCCCCAAATAGTGAAGTACAGACAGCCACACAACAGGTTACCACAACCTGTCTTTCCTCAATTGATGTTCAACCTAATGTTATGTTTGACGTAGTAAGATGAGAGTCGATTAAAGAAATTTGACAGTTTTGTATACTTTGATGTGTTTGATGTGTGTACCGTGTGTACGTACAAAAACAAAATCCCTTATCACGAGGTAGAAAATTGGCTACGTAAGCTCTAATCGAGGTACCTATTTTTGGAGGGACAAAGTTTTATAACTTTAAACCGTAGTCGTTTGTTTTTGAATCAGAGAATGCTTTATGCACGGAGTGTTTCCCAGTCCCCCTCTCAGTCCTAAAAATAGGACAAGCACCGAACCGACAGTGATGGTCCTCTATGAGCGCGCTCAGAAAGGAGCACTAAGTTCCTTTACAAGTCTTTTGCGAGATACCAATTCCCTGGAATGATGGTCGGGAAAAGTACAGACTTCATCAAACCGAAACCCAAAACTACCTACCTCCCGCCATGCTGCTCGCTCCGCCACCATACATAACGACAGGGCCGTCTCTAGCTCATGTGGCGCCCGTGTGCAAACATTGCCCTAGCGCCGCCTAGCAAGCGCGCGGTCAAAACTTCGAAAACGATGTCCGGACGAAGTACACCCAGTTCGTTAACATCCACGGACGTATATATAGCTTTGACAAGGGGGGTGTCCCACATTGCAAACACCCCCCCCCCCCCCCGCTGCTCGGATTTAACAATTTCCTTAATTGAAATAATATTTTATAATGTCTCCCGAAGTACAATTCATACATACACATTCTTGAAGAACGTGAGGTTGATTTGTTAATTTTCCGTCCCAGGGCTATCTACAATTTGCTACCCCACCAACCTTGCCATTCAACCTTATGTCAAACCAGGCCTCAATGGGGGGGGGTCCGGATCCCCTGGACCCCCCCCCCCTTATATACGTCCATGACATCATCACTGAAACCGCAGCCAAAGGATTCTCAAAAGTCCCAAAACTATAGTCTGATCTACCAGATCATATAAAATCTTTAATGGTCCAGCGCCGAAATATTAAGTACGAGGAGTTTCATACTACAAAACACCGCGAACTCAACAAAAAGATCGGTAAAGAGCTAAAGCGGGGGACCAGCGCAAGAAGACATTAGAAGAAATCCAAAATATTATAGAAAACAACAAAGGATTTAAGGTTTTTCAAAGAACAAAGTGTTTCTGTCCAAATCGCCGTCAGAACTGCAGACAATGATGGAGCAGCTATATCACGCGTCTCTCAAAGTAGGCCTAAAAATGAATATGGACAAGACCAAGGTTAATGGCTTCGGTAGAATTTATGCCAACTTCCATAGCATTAAAAGGCCACGAACTTGAGATAGTGAATGAATATGTGTACCTGGGACAACGGATAACGCTGGGAAAGAACCCATTCAAAACAGAGATCACCCGTCGGGTTCAATTGTCATGGGCGGCTTGCTGGGCAGTGTATTCAAATCAATCAAAGACACTACCACAATCGCTGAAAACAAAGGTATTTAACCAATGTGTGCTGCCGACAATGACATATGCTTGCGAAACCTGGCCGCTCACCGCTACGCTGATACGTAGACTCAAAGTAGCACAGAGAGCCTTGGAACGTATCATGCTCGGTATATCCTTACGGGACAAAGTGCGCAACACCATCATCCGGGAACGCACAAAAGTGGTAGATGTAGGGTACCGAGCCGCTAAACTAAAGTGTGTATAGGTAGGCCATGTATGCAGAAGGGGAGTTGGGAGGGAGGAGCTGTGGATGGTTGTGGGTTCGAGTCCCACCTGAACCCCCCGAGAATTTTTTAAGTGCAATATTTACTTAAGAATAAATTCCAAAGAATTGCTATTCCAAAAATAAAAATTATAGGAGCAAGGATGTTCTTGAATGAAGACCACGAGACGGAAAGAGGAGTGTTGGCGGACAAACTGCCAGATGGTCCGACGACATCAAGGCTCAATCTGGGGCAGCGTGGTCCAGGAAGACCCACAACAGAAGGAAGTGGAGGAAAATTGGAGAGGCATATGCCCTGCAGTGGGCAAATACATGCTGCTGAAGAAGCAGAAGAAGTCAGTCAGCTTCGAAAGTCGCTTAACACTTTAGTAGTATGTCAAAGTAAGTGGCTAAAGCCTAGTTACCAAGGGATATGGACACAATATTACTTTGACATAGTCGCCGGAGGTCGGCGCCGCCTTATGCACACCCGTCGGTTGGGAGAGCGACGAGTAGTGTGGGGCTCTCCTTTGGGTTGGGTCTCTGCTGATCAGAGACCGTCCAGAGGCATACCCACTAAAACTCTCCGACAGATCCAAGCACGGTGGCGGAATACGTGAAAGGACGAACCTTTATCGCCGCGTCCCGCCTCAGGAACCGCGAGGCACGCCAGTACGGCCTCACTTCCCCAACTACGGAGCGTATACGCCCCCAGGGCCGCTCCCAAGGCCTACCAAAAATCCGCCCCGGATGGACGCCCACGCCACTGGGTTGCGACGCATGCGCTACTAGCAGAACCCTGCAGGGCTCCCTCGCAGACCCGTACCCTGCTGTTTGCAGGACAGGGAAGGGAAAGAGAGCCCGCAGGCTTACCAATAAGGCCCTGAAATCCCAGCCACACGAGCACCTCCGCTGGATGCGGAGGCAGGGGGAAGACAGGGGGAGGCAGGAAGCTGCCGCTTACCGCTGAATTGCGGGACTTGGCGCGATCTGCGCAAAAGTCCCCCACATGTAATTCGGGGGCAGCGCCCAGAGGCGCCCCAAGTAAAGGGGGGAGAAAAAAGTCTCCGTTAAGGACCCTAAGCAAACAGGGAGCGACCCACTTTCGTGGGAAGTCCCGTGGCCTTGCGGTTCGGAGACTGTTAAGGTAAAGTGGGGACTGACCCCGACCGGTGATGCCGTGGTGATCCCCCGGATTTAAACGTGGCGCGCCTTGCTTTGCTGTAATACGACAAATATAAGAAGAGCTCCAGGTGCTACAGAAAATGTATGCAAACTGGAGTTCTTTTTACGTTGGTTATCAAAGAGCGGCGGCCGGCCAGCGCGGGCGCGCGCCGAGTGGGGCTCCGTTGCGAGCGGCGCCCCTATAGGACCGGGGCGCCCGGCGCCCCTAGGACCGTGGCGCCCGTGTGCAACGCACACCCTGCACCTAAGGGAAAGACGCCCCTGCATAACGAGTTTAAGCTAGTATGTAGTACAGACCAAAGATTTAAATCATAGATATGCCTTGACACCTAAAAACGAGGCAATATTTTGATGACATGACGTGTGCGTGTCATCGAAAGTCACTGTCTATGAGGATAAAATACGGTCAGCAAAATTTTCATACTGGGAACTAAAAATAAAACAATTCCTAAATTTAAAAGCAATTTTATTTATAGGGCATTTTATTTCTAAATGTTACATTACATATTTTATCTATTTATTCAAATAAATTACTCTAATCACAGAGCGAATATCGGGTTTGATCACCAAACCGCATAAAGTGTGTCTTTATGCCTAATCCCATCATAGTAGCTATGACTTGATTTCTAAGATAAAGGCCTTTGCCCTACTATTCCGCATTATAAAAAATATGAGTAATATTTACTATAATTTAATAATTTATATAATATAATTTAAGACAACCCCAGATTTAATGTCCTGACTCCGTACTAAGTAGCTTAAAGCTAAGCTAAGCACTTGTGTTATAGAATGAGACAACAGAAGAAACACAAATATAATACTTGTAACTTTACGACCTAGGAGACCTAGGAGAGTCAAATAATAAAAAAAATTATTTATATTTGATTCTCCTAGGTCAGGAGAATCAAACATAAATCATTTTCTTTGAAATGAGAAGAGCAAATTCGACTAAATTGTCCAGGTAACCAGTATTCATCCCTTCGATCCCGCTGGATAACTTTGATCAATTTTTCTTTTAAACGCGGATCTTGCGGTAATCTAAAACAATAAACGTTCACTTAAAAATAATACGTAATTATTATTTGCATGTTTATTGATTTCTAGTCGAAATAAAATTACTATTTTATATCTGACCGCTATTAAAACAATGCCTATCGAAACTGCTGACGCCTACCGTACTTTTCCCAACCATTTACAAATGAGCTGTTATCAACTGAGTTCTGAGTACTACAGCGGGTCTAAGTATATTGGCCACCGAGATAATGATGTTGTCTCTTTTTGTCTCACAGTTATTGCCAATACTACTCTCTCTGTCACGCGCTAGCGATCAGACTATGATGTTTTGTCAACAAAATAAAATAAATTAAATTATTGATGAAATATAAATACTTACGAGTGAAATGTTACACCATTCGCTTTATTTTAATTTGTAGTATTTTTCTTGCACAATAAATAGGCACATGAAGGCATTTTGAGTGCTTTTTCCTGTCAAAAATTCAGGCAGCTGTGTCGTACAACTGTCACCGAGTGCAAACGGCAACTAATTCGTGCTAATCCCAGTTGAGTTAGACTAGGTTATTTGAGGTGCGACTCAAATCGGCGCGGTCAAAGTATGGCGAGGGCATATCTATGATTTAAATCTTTGGTACAGACAGCCACACATCAGGTTATCACAGCCTGTCAAATTTCCTAAATTGATATTCAACCTAATGAGTTTGACAGTAAGATTAGAATCGATTGAAGAAATTTGACAGTTTTGTATACTTTGATGTGAGGTTGTAACATACTTAGTTGTAGTAGTTGGTACGTAGTCAATGTTATTCTGTGCTGTTGTAGGTACCCGAATGCAGTTCCCCCGAGCATGATGACATACCACCTTGGAAACAAAGTGCCAAATTTAGATGGAAATCTGCCATTTCGCCATTTATCACCAACCGCAGCAGCCTGTCCCTCTTATAGCCCAGTCATATCGTAATTGGACAGATTACCTGTACCTGTATTGGAAACCTGTAGTTTACCTGATTTTGTTGTAATGAAATATATCTTAGATATCTAGTGTAATGTATGCGTTCCAGGTAAATGTGTTAACCACTTTTTTAATTATGTCGCTTGAAACTTTGATGCTGTCTGCTAACGTGAGGGGACGTTCATGTTTGTAATGAGACATTTTCAAAAATTTAACGCTTTTGGTTTTTTCTGTATTTTTTTTCCGTATCTGTTCGAATCAGAACATGCACCTATGGAGGTTAAAAATATATGTGCGTATTTCTTCTACCATTAGCTCGGCAGCGAGGGAAAATACCACTAGGAAACCAACACGTTTCGGTAATGATTCTGAACGTATCCAGTTGATCTGGTTCCCCTTTAGAAGGGTTGCGAAGGTCTGACAACAGTTGCTTTGAGTTGATTTTGATTTGACCTTCAGCAGCGGTAACTAAAAGGCTTCTAGATGCTAATAAACATGATAAAATTTCATATCATATAGACATTCGCTATTCGCATCCGTCTGAGATGATATGGAAATTTATGTATAGTACAATGACTCTGCGTATTTTAGTGTAGTAATGAAGAGAGGAGTATTTTATGACAGAATCACAACGGAGCGTAGTTATTTAAACGATTGCCGCACACGAGGCCAACAGAGCGGTTGCCAGTCTGTCGGCGGAGCCCGAATTGTCCGCTCGACTCTCGTGCGCATTCCGTCTGTGTCGAATTAACTGTGGATAAACATTTAATACTTAACAAATGACAAAATTTACCGAGTGCATTTATTTATACAGTGTTTACTAGCTAAAACCCCAGTGATAAAGTGTTAATAATTTAGGCTTTTCATGAAGTGTTTAAGATTTTTAATACAGGAAACTCAAACAAAACACCGAACTGTACTTATTACATGTATTATGCAAGGCATGGTGTTTTTTTAACCATCTCGGAATCCTTGAATCGTTATTATATGATTCGAGAAAGGCTCTTTTAGCCAAAAAATCTTTAGTAGTGAATTGGTACGTATGTACCGTACCGATTGTTCCGAGAATCGACTGTCATTCAGAAACCGACAACAGTCTGTGTCTCAAGTTTTTTTTTATATTCTACTTATTCATTGATGTGTGCAGTTTGTGACTAAACATGGATTCAAAAATAATACTAAGCGAAAAAAATCCAAACGACAGAGCCAACATCCTCTCCAAACTATTTTTAACGTAAGTATCAGCAAGTTTGTTTAACATTTTGAACACGTTTGATAGATTGAATTTAAAAAAAAAATAACCGGGCACCGCCGGTCCATAGAAATACTTAAAGCTATGACAGGGTCGAAAATTAATTAATAACGCATTTGCACTTTGTAAATCAGTTGAAATTACACTAGCCCTTGACCCGAAAATAATTGGTAATAGCTAAATGGAATCCGAGAAGAACATAATGTATACCTACTTATATTACTATAACTATACTTATATTGTCCCTGATAGTACTTTTAGATACCGATTTGTAGGTTAGATTAATTATTGCTAGTTAAATAAGTATAAAACATGCAAATACTTAAATAATACCTAATAGGTATTAACTGCATTAACATAAACTTCGAAATCATTTTTATTTGAGCTTTAAAGAGATAAACATTTTACAGCAGGCAATTAGCATATTTAAACTTCTAAACATTTGGCTCATTGAATTAAAGGATTATTACACTTAAAAATTTTAAGTGAGATTTTGGTCAGCTTTAAAAAAATGTTTTTTGGCGGCGATCCAGTACCTACCTACTGTTTCTCAAGGATTTTTTTTCACGAACCTCAGTTTTGTGGAACGGTTTAGCCGCAGTAGTATTTCCCTACAGACGGCTACGTAAGTACTTACCTACGACCTAGGGAAGGGGGACCTCTAAAAGAAGAGCGTATTCTTTTTTAAAATGCCGGCAACGCATCAGCGACTTCTCTGATCTCGCCGTGATTACTTTCCAAAAGGTACGATTGCTCGTTTGTCACCTCTAGTCAAAAATCGAGGCCAAAGAAATGTCGTTTTGTATCAATATAAATAATTAAGTCAGATACATACCTGAGTATTATTAAAAAGTACAAAAAAAAAATTGTCACCTAATCTATTAGTGAGTATTATATTCAAAATACTAATTGAGTATTTTTCTTTCTACAAAGTATAAATATTATTGGTATTTATTAATATTTTTTGCCTCGAAGGAGTAAAAAAGAGAAGGAGTGCTTAGGAAGGATATCCATACTTACTTACTAATATTATAAACTAGCGGCCGCCCGCGACTTCGTCCGCGTGGAAAAGTAACTTTTTACCCCCCTTTTAACCCCTTACAACCCCCTTTTAGCAATAAAAAGTAGCCTATGTTCTTTCTCAGGGTCTAGATCATCTGTATACCAAATTTCATTTAAATCCGTTCAGTAGTTTTTGGCGTGAAAGAGTAACAGACAGACAGACAGACAGACAGACAGACAGACAGACAGACAGAAGACACCAGGACAGACAGACAGACAGGACAGACAGACAGACAGACAGACAGACAGACAGACAGACAGCAGACAGACACAGACAGGACAGACAGACACCAGACAGACAACAGACAGACAGACAGACAGACAGACAGACAGACAGACAGACAGACAGACAGACAGACAGACAAGACAGACAGACAGACAGACAAGACAGACAGACAGCCGCAGACAGACAGCAGACAGACAGACAGACAGAGTTACTTTCGCATTTATAATTAGTATGGATGCGAAAGTAACTCTGTCTGTCTGTCTGTCTGTCTGTCTGTTACTCTTTCCACGCCAAAACTACTCAACGGATTTAAATGAAATTTGGTATACAGATGATCTGACCCTGAGAAAGAATAGAGGCTACTTTTTATTGCGAAAAGGGGGTTGGAAGGGTTTAAAAGGGGGGTAAAAAGTTACTTTTCCACGCGGTACGAAGTCGCGGGCGGCCGCTAGTAGGTAATATTATGTAATTTAAATGTATGAAAATAAAATAAGTGTTTGTCTTTTTTATATTGTAGGGTAAAGGAAGGTATATTGGTGATAAAAACGAATAAAACCTAGTTTGATCAGAATTTTAACCATGAAAAAAAAGGCGACTTATTATTTTTTTATATTGTTTATTATTTAAAAAACAAAATTAATACAGTAAATGTAATTGTTAGTTAATCCTTTAATGAAAAAACTTTATTTAAATTCAGAAGAAGTCAAAGGTATGTTGGTGACACGGTTCGGTAGATTGGTGATAGTAGGTAGGCAATTTGGTGATAGTACTACTAAATTACATATTGTGTACCAAAAAAAAAAAACTAACAAATTATGCGAGGCAACGATCGCACCTATAATATAGCTGTTCCTCGGGACTCAGCATCTTCGATTGACACGCATATCTTGTGATATGCGTCAACAATAGGAGCACTGAATCCATTTTGCTCCATTCCTTTTTTTTTACATCATTTGGAGTACAACACTTCACATAATCCACACTCCCAATCATCTTCTATCTTCTGTAATGTATAATTGATTTATCTTATTTATTTTAATACAAGCACAAAATATATCTAAAGTTAACCACACAAATAAAATCTCATAATATTGATGAAAACACTAAGGAACAACGGTTACGAAATAAGGAAAATAACTTACTTTGACACATTCGCGACTATCCTATACTTTTAATTCAATCATAATTGGTTATTGAACAATGTGAATAAGAATTACTTTGAAACACTTAGTTAAAACAGTACCTTCACCAGCACGCACGCCGCGATGCCAGAGCTTTGCGCCCGAACGGTAAACTGATGTCGGAAATCGAAGTGTCCTATGTCCCCTATATAGTTATCTGTGGTAGGTATGACACAACGCAAGTTTGTAACAAACAAACAAACTTGATTCTCATCTTTCAAACATAGCGGAAATGCATACTTGCTTTAAACTACCAAAGCCTTGAAACATCATACCTAAATCAACAAGCTCACAGCAATTTTGTGATGAACTTGATTTTTCATGATTGACGTGACATCTAAAAATCAAGTTTGCAGCAAATCCCGCTTGCTATCGGGATCATTTATCACAGCCTGTCAAATTTCCTAAATTGATATTCAACCTAATGTGTTTGACAGTAAGATTAGAATCGATTGAAGAAATTTGACAGTTTTGTATACTTTGATGTGTAGCTGTAACGTACTTAGTTGTAGTAGTTGGTACGTAGTCAATGTTATTCTGTGCTGTAGTAGGTACCCGAATGCAGTTCCCCCGAGCATGATGACATACCACCTTGGAAACAAAGTGCCAAATTTAGACGGAAATCTGCCATTTCGCCATTTATCACCAACCGCAGCAGCCTGTCCCTCGTATAGCCCAATCAGTTTACCTGATTTCGTTCCAGGTAAATATGTGTTAACCAATTTTTAATTCTGTCGCTTGAAACTTTGATGCTGTCTGCTAACGTGAGGGGACGTTCATGTTTGTAATGAGACATTTTCAAAAATTTAACGCTTTTGGTTTTTTCTGTATTTTTTTTTTCGTATCTGTTCGAATCAGAACATGCACCTATGGAGGTTAGAAATATATGTGCGTATTTCTACCATTAGCTCGGCAGCGAGGGAAAATACCACGAGGAAACCAACACGTTTCGGTAATGGTTCTGAACGTATCCAGTTGATCTGGTTCCCCTTTCGAAGGGTTGCGAAGGTCTGACAACAGTTTCTTTGAGTTGATTTTGATTTGACCTTCAGCAGCGGTAACTAAAAGGCTTCTAGATGCTAATAAACATGATAAGATTTCATATCATATAGACATTCGCTATTCGCATCCGTCTGAGATGATATGGAAATTTATGTACAGTACAATGACTCTGCGTATTTTAGTGTAGTAATGAAGAGAGGAGTATTTTATGACAGAATCACAACGGAGCGTAGTTATTTAAACGATTGCCGCACACGAGGCCAACAGAGCGGTTGCCAGTCTGTCGGCGGAGCCCGAATTGTCCGCTCGACTCTCGTGCGCATTCCATCTGTGTCGAATTAACTGTGGATAAACATTTAATACTTAACAAATGACAAAATTTACCGAGTGCATTTATTTATACAGTGTTTACTAGCTAAAACCCCAGTGATAAAGTGTTAATAATTTAGGCTTTTCATGCAGTGTTTAAGATTTTTAATACAGGAAACTCAAACAAAACACCGAACTGTACTTATTACATGTATTATGCAAGGCATGGTGTTTTTTTAACCATCTCGGAATCCTTGAATCGTTATTAAATGATTCGAGAAAGGCTCTTTTAGCCAAACAAATCTTTTAGTAGTGAATTGGTTACGTATGTACCGTACCGATTGTTCCGAGAATCGACTGTTCATTCAGAAACCGACAACAGCCTGTCTCAAGTTTTTTTTATAAACTACTTATTCATTGATGTGTGCAGTTTGTGACTAAACATGGATTCAAAAATAATACTAAGCGAAAAAAATCCAAACGACAGAGCCAACATCCTCTCCAAACTATTTTTAACGTAAGTATCAGCAAGTTTGTTTAACATTTTGAACACGTTTGATAGATCTGAGTTTAAAAAAAAAAAAAACCGGGCACCGCAGGTCCATAGAAATTAAAGCTATGACAGGGTCGAAAATTAATAACGCATTTGCACTTTGTAAATCAGTTGAAATTACACTAGCCCTTGACCCGAAAATAATTGGTAATAGCTAAATGGAATCCGAGAAGAACATAATGTATACCTACTGATATTGTCCCTGATAGTACTTTTAGAAGCCGATTTGTAGGTTAGATTAATTATTGCTAGTTAAATAAGTATAAAACATGCAAATACTTAAATAATAATAGGTATTAATAACATTTACATAAACTTCGAAATCATTTTTATTTGAGCTTTAAAGAGATAAACATTTTACAGCAGGCAATTAGCATATTTAAACTTTTAAACATTTGGCTCATTGAATTAAAGATTATTACACTTAAAAATTTTAAGTGAGATTTTGGTCAGCTTTAAAAAAATGATTTTTGTCGGCGATCCAGTAAATACCTACCTACTGTTTCTCAAGGATTTTTTTTCACGAACCGCAGTTTTGTGGAAACGGTTTAGCCGCAGTAGTATTTCCCTACAGACGGCTACGTAAGTACTTACCTTCGACCTAGGGAAGGGGGACCTCTAAAAGAAGAGCGTATTCTTTTTTAAAATGCCGGCAACGCATCAGCGACTTCTCTGATCTCGCCGTGATTACTTTCCAAAAGGTACGATTGCTCGTTAATCACCTCTAGTCAAAAATCGAGGCCAAAGAAATCGTTTTGTATCAAAATAAATAACCTACCTAAGTAATTATTAAAGTAGAAAAAAAAAATTCACCTAATCTATTAGTGAGTTATATTCAAAAAGAACTAGTAATTGAGTATTTTTCTTTGTACAAGGTATAAATATTATTGGTATTTATTAATATTTTTTGTCTCGAAGGAGTAAAAAAGAGAAGGAGTGCTTATAAGGAAGGATATAGGGTAATATTATGTAAGTAATTTAAATGTATGAAAATAAAAATAAGTGTTTGTCTTTTTTAAACTAGGTATTATTTCTTTATGTTCGTTCGTACGTAGGATATTAAGTATTTTTCAAGCGGATTTATTTGTAGACAAACCAATGTCGAGCATGGCTTAGTGCATACTGGAAATTAGTGCAATTGTGAACCATAATAACCATCGGAGATGGCGAAGTTAGCAGTTACTAACTACATAGCGCGATTTGCGGTACGGTACAGTCCCGGCTGTGGGGTATCCGACCGCGATTGCGCAGAGACCGACACCCCAGGGGTTTTGGTTAGGGTTAGAGTCCCACACACCATCTTGTCCCCCACATGTGGCAAGGTGAAGGCCATGATGGTTTCCCCTTGAAAAAAAAATCTAACTACAATCTGTAGTACAAGTGTACCTACACTAACCCATCGATTTGTTTATGTGATAGATGGCCGACGGAATACGGGTCACGATGGTAAGCGATTGTAGCGTCCATAGACACCGGCGATACCAGTAGAGTCACAAGTGCGCTGCCAACAGTGCCAACCTTTCTCCCCAATTAGGCCTCCTTTACCGTTACTCACTCGACGAAACGTAATAATATAGGAAAAATTAAGATTTAAATACATACCTAATTATAATAATTAGTACCTACCTAAACATTTCAACTGTCTGGCTATCACGGTTGTTGATATACCGCTTGGTGACAGACAGATGGACAGCGAAGTTTTGGTTATAGATTGCTTTTTATCCTTTGGTTACGGAACCCTACAACCAACTGAACCGCTTCAAAAAAGAGAAAATACCTATCACTTGCCTGCGCTGCGTTTCGTCGAGTGGGTGAGGGTTAAACCACAGTCAAACGTTGACAAAGCACTTGTGACTCTACTGCTGGTGTTGCAGGTGTCTATGGGCGGCGGCACTCGCTTACCATCAGCAATCAGGTGATCCAATGCTCGTCTGACACCTACCACTTAAAAAAACCACCATGTAGGATAGCTTAACTGACTCAACTCAAACTCAACTATCATCGGGAATATAATTTTTTTCTCTTGTCCACTATATACTTACACGTGGAAAACCCCATATCATGCAGGTATGAGGTAAAGTACCTACCATGGTTTCTGTTCTGTGCCGGCGTAGAAGTTGCGACGCTCACCAAAACCGATACGTTTCGGCGTGAAGTGGCTGTCCAGTGACTATAAAATATCTTCATAGGGTACTCTTCTATCCGTAGGCACTAGGCAGAATAGGTCTGCGACTAAATTATAAGGACCCTCTGCGAGTGCGCTGAGTAGAATAGCTTTTCGTTTTTTGCACGTTGAATCTTTCCTTGCTTATATCGTGGGAACACGAAAGACGCATAGCCTACTCTTAGGTATGCGTAGTAGCCGGTCGTCTTACCTTATAAAGAAATATATTTTAAGAAGGTTAGGTTAAGTTTCTTAAAATTTATTACTTTATGTTTTCATCGGGAGGCTGATGATACGATTTATTTCACATGTTACCTCATAATTATTATCACATATTATATCACATACAACACAGTGTTATGTTTTATCATGTTTCACTCAATACAAGAAACGTCCCGTATCAAGAATCGAGTTATGTCGGTCGATGATTTATTACATAATGTGTAACATATTTTGTTCTTATTAGGTACTTTGTATTCCCGTTGTCCTCATTCTGGTATATTTCTTTGAATAATGTCCAGATTGTAGGGTTGCCCAAATTCAGTCCAAAAATGCAGTAAGTACCTAACATATGTGTACCTAAGTATTTTTCAGTTTTATCATTATCATAATTTAGAGATGGGGGGGGGGACACATTTTTCTACTTTGTCTGTGTCACAACACAGTGTTAAATGATATTGAAAACCTCAATATCATTCAAGACGACCTATCCTACTACCCCACAGACATGGGTGAACATTACCTATACAAGTAATATCTAGGATTTAAGCATCCCGAAGCATTCTTTTGTCTGTACTGTACTACCCATATACGAGTTTTGTGAACCTCCAGTGCAATCGTGACCAAAGTGAACCCCACCTTTTTTCTATTTCTTGGCCTTTCTATATAATAAAAATCTTATAGTGGCAAACGAATATCACGCAAGCTGCGGACGTCCACTAGTAACATATAAAAATATGAGTGTAGCTACATACTTGATGAATTAGACAATACTAATATGCTGGTTGTACCATAACACGTACTTTTACACTTCAATTGATTGCCTCAGTGGCTCAATGGCCACTGGGTCACTTTTTAATTAAAGCGACGGCTGCTCTTATGGCCATAATAAACAGAAACAGAATGTTCCGCCAGGGTCGAGCCAAACAAAATATGTATGTATGTAGGTACTATTATTACTATTTCAGGGATATAACTTATTATTTAAGATATTGTCAGTGTTTGCCCAGAGGCTGGGCTGGGAGCTAGCAGAGTTAGACAAAACACTAGTGCGATTCAATCAACGCCCAGCACCATCTATTGATAGACAATGGAATGGAACTACTATCCCGGAATGAAGTGAGGGCGGGCCATTATAAAACAAATAAATAAATAAAAATGTCGCTCTGGCATTCCGTCGAAATATGAGCGTACGTAAGGGAACAGATAGTGAGGTTGATTTACCTAGCACACGTGTTAGTGCACCACACATACGATAGATCTCCTAATTACTTACCTGGCTAACCTACTTATAAGTTAATCCGTAGGATACATTATAATATAATCAAAGAGGATACCTTAATTATATTGTAATCTGGAGGACATTACCTATTATTCTATTCTATGTAGGCGAGTAGGTACCAGTGGCCCGCTCTCTGTTTCGGGCGGGACTTCAATTTGCTGTTACCTAGATCAATTTTTTACCAATAGACAGCGCTAGTGTCGATTACAATACAACGCGCAAGCGTTCGTCTTCCCTACTAAGCATTGTCGTTAACTATGAAATTAACCTCTTGGTAAATAGTAGGTACAGATAACGTTGTCAGCTTGCTTAAGACTTAGCTTCGGATGCTAAATATGCCTTGGGTGTTTGTTGCAGATGGAGCTTCAGCTTATTCAAGCGGGGCTACTCCCGGCCCATACAGATCGAGGATCTGTGGCAGGCGCGCGAGGGCGACCGCTCCGGGAGGCTCGGCGACAGGCTCGAGGAGGCGTGGAATGACGAGATGGAGAGAGCCCGGCGGGAGGGGGGCAAACCTTCCCTATCAAAAGCGATCATTCGATCTTTTTGGCTGGAGTACATGCTGTGTGGTATCTTTGTTGGAATACTATTTATAGTGCTATGGTGAGTGCTACAAATTAATTGTGAAAGTAATACAAAATAATAAATGTTTTATTTATAAGAATGACTAGTAAGGCATTTTAAAAGCAGACTAAACATGAATTCAAAAGATAAAGTTCAACATTGTTCCATTATTCTGTGCCATACCATCTCACTTATGGTTACCGAATAAACTGAGTTTGATTATAGCACCGTTTATTTGTGAGACTCATTTCTTTTTAGAGTTACAGTTCGGTTATCTAGATTTGTTGTCTAATATAGGTAATGCAAAGTTCTTTATACATAAAATCTATCTTTTTATTGTATACATAAAATTAAAAGGAGTTTCCTTCAGAGATCCTTAAACCTTTTTCTTCTTACTTCAGTTAGACCGCAAGTCGCCGACTGCACTGCTGTGCATCGTTCGCGCGGTCGGTCTGTAGACCAAAAACATAACATTGCCTACTAGATAAAATAAAACATGTTTTCTATTGTTCCAGGCCTTTATTGCCTTATACACTAGCTTTATTCATAGGCTATTTTTCTGGAGAGAAGACTGCAGAGACTTATAGATCGGCTCATCTTTATAATTTATCCATGAATTTACTAAGCATAGGAACTGGCCTAATGATGAACCACACGAATCTGTCGCAAGGTTGTGTGGGAATGAGAATACGAATAGCATGCTGTTCACTTATGTTCAGAAAGGTGAGTAAACCTTTTTGTAAGACAAGTCCTTACATTCTGTTATTCACAAAGTATATTTGCCTAATACAGCGTCTTGTTTACTGTGTCGAATACGATTAGTCAGCCATACTCATACTCATGTAAGTAAGTTACTAGTATAGCTATAGTTCGCCTCAGGTAAAAAGAGCGCTGGATTCCATTCCATTCAACAAGTTTACGTGCCAAACTATTCTATCCAGGTTATAGGTATTTTAAGTAGGGTACAAGCTTTTCTATACCGCCATATTTAATTTAACTTTATTTCATTAATGAATGAGCGATTGGAATGAATGAAACTGGATTTTTAAATAAGGACTTTTCAAAAACTAAAGAGAATATTCGCCTAATTAAATCCAGGCCCCACATTCACGTGTTAATGACCTGACCTTCTCGAAAATAGCAAAAACAGTTTTTATTTTTATGGGATGTCCGCCATATTTTTCATATCGAAAAGCGCGCGATTAAATACTTAATTGTAGATCTAGCTAGGTAATACGAGTAGGCATAGCGCCATCTAACGTCTATAACAGTATTTTTTATATGCTATGTACGTATACCTACTTATTTTTCATATCGGTACCCTTCGCACACTGACCGCTATGAGGTCATTGCCTCCGCTCGTTTTGTAAATACATACATTATTAGAGCATTAAGTGATCTAGCACCTGTGAAGCTACCAATAATGAACTATTTTCTTGGTTTAAACATTAGGTACAATATATTTTAACTAGCATCAATGTCTAATATGCAACGAGTTTCCTTGTGAACGAGTAGTAGTGAAGAAAGTCTATTATAAATGATAAGGATTCTTGGACATATTGATCTCCTAGCCCGAATAATGTGCGTTTGTTATCATTGTTATTTTAAGTTATACATTATCACAGCGATAAAGATGAACGGTTCTAAAGTAAATTGTTACATTATTTTCTTTTACTTATTTAAAATTTTGCTTGAATAATATAATAAAAATTAAGCGCGAAAGATATGAAGATAAAGATGGTGTTTGTTTACCTAGGACACACAAAAAAACAGGTGGGCCCGTAATTTGCAAGAGGGAAATTATACTACTTATCTGCAGGAGAGCCACGCTTTGGCATGAATGGGCTCTGGAGTGATCCCACGTGTTTAAAGACCGCGAAGGTCACAACCATATTTGAAAAGAGTAATAAGGGTGTAGGTATAAGTATGTTTGGGGGAGGCCTATGTCCAGCAGTGGACGACGAAAGGCTGAAATGATGATGATGATATGTTTATTGCAGATTTCTTATCAATCTAATATAGATGTTAGAAAAGTACAACGAAGCTCATACCTACCTAATATGCTATTATAGTGCTAAGATGTACCCACCTAAGTAGGTAGTAGGTATTTGACAGTAGTAGCGCGTAGTAGTGTTCTTTATACACCTAATTTAAACAAAAATATATATATTTTTGTAGATAGGTACACAAGTTGCTTTTCAAAGAAATCCAAGTATTCACATATAGATAATGATTTTAGATCATGAAACTAGACCATATCGGAATGAACAAAACAGAGTCCGGCCAAGTGATAAACCTGATGTCGAACGACGTCAGCAGGTTTGACATGGTGACCCTGTTCCTCAACTACCTGTGGGTGATGCCGGTCATGGTGCCAGTGGTCACCTTCCTGGTGTGGGAACACGTCAAATGGGCGACGCTTGCGGCTCTAGCAGTTATATTTTTGCAGACTATACTAGTTCAAGGTAAAGTATCCGCACGTTTGTTCAATTCAATTTGAGTCAAACGGTATCCTCTTTATGGGTTCTTTGTGGAGGGTAATGTAAATTTTATTGGCCAATATGTTATTATTATAAACGGTAATTAATGCGATTATGCGACTTTATTTTTTATTGTACATACTACTGTTTGACACCTCGGCTGCGTTACAGCATCCGTGGTCACAAGCGGACTCAAAAATTAACATCGCGTTAATTCCCGTCTATAATAATTAATAGTTATAAACAACGCGAAAATTTAAAGATTCCACGTAACGAAGCAAATAATGCTGTTTTCTTAGGATTTGTCACATTGTAACAACGTGATTAAAACTTCTCTATAAGAAAAGCGACTCCTGGCAATGTACCTAGGGCGGCCTTGTCGCAATGTCATATCCCCTTGGGCTGTGCCCCATAGGCCAACGAATATTGATATAATGCATAGAATGGATAAAATCACCACTTCAGCGACGATCGATACAATCGGTCCACTTAAAAACGATAATATCTATTACCTATACTTATCTATTAACATACATACATACATATAAAAACCATATATAGCTGGCGACATGAAAAAATAGCGATGACCGTTAGTTTTCGCACTTGTAAAAAAGAAGACTTTCTACTAAAATTGGTTTCTGCGCACTCAAGGTCACATCACTATTGTTTCATGCCGCAGACTATACCTAGGTACGATAGCTAACCTACAGGTGAATATTTTTTCAGCATACCTTAGCAATTTACAAGGCGTTATGAGAGGCAAGATAGCCAAGCGAACGGACGAGAGGGTGAGGGTGATGACAGAGCTGGTGAGCGGCGTGCAGGTGATCAAGATGTATACGTGGGAGAAACCCTTCGAGAAACTAGTCGACACTTTGAGGAAGTAAGTCCACCAACCCATGAAAAATATCCCACCTAGATCATGCTCATGCAAAATATTGCCAAGATTCGCCAAAGTTATATATAACATATTATGTCGAGCTAAGCGTATGTTGCGACTTGCGAGGGAAAATCCTACTGGGTGTCCTGGTTGTCGTGCAACTAGAAGGGCTGCATTGCGCCTAACAATCTGGTGTAAAGTGGCAAGCGCGATTAGCAGTACGGTCCAGTCCTGGGCTGTGTGGTATCCGACCGGGATTGCGCTGAGATGGACACTCCAGGGGTTTTGGTTAGAGTTAGAGTCGCACCCACCAACTTGTCCCCCACATATGACAAGGTGAAGGCAATGATGGCTTCCCCTGGGAATAACTACAAAAACATCTTCTAAGT
Organism: Cnaphalocrocis medinalis; assembly: GCA_014851415.1. NCBI lineage: Eukaryota > Metazoa > Arthropoda > Insecta > Lepidoptera > Crambidae > Cnaphalocrocis > Cnaphalocrocis medinalis. The sequence goes on from CM026276.1 coordinate 9,861,240, forward strand.
TCTAACTAAAAGGCCCTAAATTTACAAACTCTACACCACCACGTCAAAATATGTGGTTTGGCCATTTCAATACAACCTTATGGACGTTGGTGAATAATTTATCCACCAGTCAATACTTTTTGTTTGTAAGTAAGTTAAGGTGGCGATCCGCAACATGCCTACGTGTTCTTATCATCTAGCCATCTACAACTATAAATACATATTAGGTACTAAAGATATCTCAATAGTATTGATAACAAACCGGTTTTCGAGTTTCATAAACAGATGGATATATTTTGCTTGGGTCACATCACAATCTCGTATAATGCGTCAATAAAGTAATGAAATTAATTGATGGCACCACTGCCACTTCTGTCATAGGGAAACATTAATTCCACTCTGAACAAATAGATGGCGCTGGGCGTCGACTGCATCGTGCAAGTGTTTCGCCTTTTCGGTTTTGCTATAGCATTGTCGCTGTGAATTTACCTCTTCATGATTAGTATAGATTTTAAATCTATAAAGGTAATGGCATTAGATAGAGATCGGTGGAGGGATTTGGGGAAGGCCTTTGCCCAGCAGTGGGACAGTATAGGCTAAATAAAAAAAGGTAAATAATATTAAATAAATAATTATTTGAACAGACTGGAAATCAAATTCATAAGACGGACATCGATGATCAAAGCGTTCTCCATCGCCCTGACCGTGTTCACGGAGCGCTTCATCCTGTACGCGACGGTGGTGACGTTCGTGGTGATGGGCGGCGCCATCCGCGCCGGCATCACCTTCTCGCTGGTGCAGTACTTCAACTTGATGCAATTGGCCTGCAACATTTTCTTCCCGTTCGCATTGGCTTTCCTTGCCGAGACGAAGGTTTCCATCCGTCGGCTGGAGGTAATTTTTAGGATTAATGCTTTTTCATTTTATTCTGATCATAAGGGATAAGGGATGATGGATACAAAAGACCGTGCAAAGTAGTGAACATACCTACAGTAGAAAAGCAGACCCTGGGCACAGAATAATTTTTCCCTGGGCTCCGAAGTATCAGCTTGGGTCGCCGGGATTTAACGCTAAGATGATGATGATGACGTAGTACGAAGCGATTAGAATTGATCATTTTGAAAATAATCATTACAAGTATTACTTAAAACCTACAACCACAAATTAAAAACCGAAAATAAAGCATGTCTCTCGTACAAACTAATTCTTTCTTGTTAATTTTCATACAGGAGTTTCTATCATTGGAAGAATTCGAAACAAAAAAAGGTATATTAGCAAACGGAAAAGAACACCTGAACAATTCGAATGGATTAGATCCCAAATTGGAAAAGGAGAAACTGGCTGAAAAGAGAACGAAACCCACTGCCATAGTGCTGTCCGGCGTGAGCGCCAGCTGGCAGCCCGACGGCATTCGTCAACACTCTGAGGAACGTCAACCTGACTGTCCAGCCAGGAGAGTTTATTGGAGTGGCTGGCCTTGTTGGCTCTGGAAAGGTAAGGCCATTAAACGACACCAGTTTTTAATGTCAAACACATATCATACTAACACATCCAACAATGCATCAATCGAGTTAAATATTCATAACGCTATTGATTCTATAGCGGTAGGTAGTGTGGTAGTGGTACTTACCTCTTAGTCGTCGAATTTTATGGATGTATTGTCTACCCGTTGTAGACATTACGATATTGTTTCGGTCGGCACAGCAGGTCGCTCCAAATTATCTGGAGTGCTTCAACAACACGGCACAGGGAAAATAGTTCCCACTAAATTTTGAACCTTATCCATAACGACATAAGAGCAAAATCCAATGAAATTCTTCAATGACTCATGCCCTGTGAGAAGTTAAAAGACGAAGTTAACTTTAGGTACCTATACAAATTCATTTATAATAAAATTAGCTTTACGTTTTGTATCTAATTATTATATTTAGGTATATTTGTCCTTAGGTAATTAATTAATGAAACAAATTAATTTATTCGACATTTAACAAAGACATATTACGTATCGAATCGGACCCTACTCAGCATCTATACATACATCAACAACAACACTATACAACAGTAACAGCATTAAGCTATGGCCTGAGCCATAGCGCTGATTTTCAGTAGGGACCAAATTTTAAGGGCCTCGTTCACCACCTCCGAGTAAGGTGTCAAGTAATTTACTTGTCAATTATAGTGGGTTCGGAGAAAATTGGCCCTAAGTGTTATAACATATTATTTTAAATGCGCTTCACGCTTAAACTAAACAATTGCACGTATTTTTAATATTGTATATTAATATTTCTTATGTAGGTACTTTAAATTATTTCTTTATTAATTGTGTATGAATATTATGCATAGTATGTTGTAAGTTTGAGTGGGGAATACGAGAGTAGATTGTGTGTGTAGGTATGTAAATCATGATTATCAGTATGTAACGTTTTAATTATTTCATTAAAATAATTAAACGAATTTATAAATGTTTCTATTCTACAGTCGTCTCTACTGCAACTGCTCCTGGGCGAACTTCCGGCCACGGAAGGCACGGTATCTCTAGGAGGTGCCCGGGTCTCTTACGCCAGTCAGGAGCCTTGGCTCTTCGTTGGCACTGTCAGGCAGAACATTCTGTTTGGACTGCCCTACGACCCATCTCGCTACAAGAAGTTAAGTTTAATATTAAGAAGTGTAGTTGTTACTATACTTTTATTTACAAGATGCAAAGTAGGTTTTTAGGTAGGTATGACGTGATTAGGTAATGTATAGACAGTTAATTAGCATTTTCCGGTAGAACAATTTATTACTTATCTCTGTCGGAAAGCTGAGCGCAACAATGAATATTGTTTTACAATACAGGTGGTGACTGCGTGCTGTCTGCTCCGTGATTTCGAGCAGTTGTCCAACGGTGACGCGACTCTAGTGGGTGAACGAGGGGCCAGCCTTAGCGGTGGACAGAGAGCTCGCGTTGGCTTGGCAAGAGCCTGTTACAGAGAGGTATGCAACGACTTTTCGTTTCCCTAAAGCAGGGTACTCACCTGCCACGTAACGTAGCTATTTGCGTATTTCTATCAATCACTAAATGGGTGTTGGTTGAGGTAAAAAATGGTGAGGAAACTTGCACATTTTAGATAGTTTCTCCAACTCAGTGGGTATGCCCACCTAGTTTATGACTGAGATAAAGATTGATCCAATTAGTCAGGTTCTATTTTTTAATAGTTCTAAAGGTGAGACGGCAACCGCTTCAATGTAGTTAATAAAATAATCAAAAAACTTGCCAAATCTGGGATATATCATGCTCAAGCGTACCTACTCCGCATGAAAACGCTAGGAGTTTCATTCGTTAATTATGTATGAAGCAGAGTTACTTCACTTTAATCCTAACTATTTTGAACAACTCAATTGTCTTTTTTTTATGGCTGCTATGCGTCGTCGTGGGGACGTAGTCAATTCTGATAATGTCATGTCGATAAAGATACACGTATAATGGACTCCGTTGGTCGAGCCGGGTCATTCATGCCGAAGCTTGGCTATCCCACGGTTAAAAAACAAATAAGTAGATGCAATTTAAATTACCAAATTACCTATTAAGAATGTATTACAGATCATTGCGGCCATTTTTATAGGTAACCTACCTATCACTTATCAATAGATATTGAGCCGCCTTTTCTTAGATTGAGCAGTGGGATCTTAGGCTATTAAATTCGTTCCCGTGAAGTATGAATATTCACGTACAATGATAATTATGTACGTGTATAATACTAATTTATAGGTAGTCTTATTGATTTTACTAGCGATTGCAAACTAATTCCCACTAAGCTACAGATTAAGTATTACAAGGTGAAAAAAAAATAGATTGGCTATTTTATTCCACTAATCGATAAATCATTTTAATAATTAAATCTCCTCTAAACAACCTGACTCTAGCAGTGTAGAGTGAGCGTGCAGTTATTACCTAGGTAGTAAAAAACACAAATAAACCTAAAGCCTGCAGTCATCCTTTACACACATACAGTTATCCAAACAGTATTATTATACTATCTCGTAAAAGGTATTTATTTTGTATGAAGGTCAGATATAGCTGAATGCGATCTTAGTCAAGATGTTTCCGATGTTAAAGTAGGTAGGTATTTATGTTGATAGATAGGGATGTTAATAATATTATATTCATCTTTATATTCTATGCATTTCAAATGACAGATCTCAACGCATCGTATTTTGCATACCCTGTTTGCATAGACGCATCTCTATTCAAAAGTAGATAATATCTGGCTTGATGACGCATTTGGTAGTCACCCTGCCTCAAACGTCAATGGTCGTAGGTTCGTTCCCCGCCCTGAACAAACAATGTGATCGTGTGATGAACACTTGTGTTAGTCTACAAGATCGGTATGAGGGCGCACTTATGTGTATGTTTACGGTAACAAAATTCATTTTTAAAAGAAAATTTACAGATGGTTCGGCAAACGTCTCATAATTAAACAATTTATTCTACGAGTAGGTATCTGAAGCAACTGTTAAAACACGTTTCCGTATTGTATGAAAACCTAATCAAACAATAAAAGTATTTAAGTATAACATGTCACAATATTAAAAGAAGGCTAAACATTAAGAAACAATTTGTTTGATACAGTTTGTTCCTTAATGTTTAGAGGTTATTTTTTCTTAAATAAGTTTAGTAATTAATTACATATATAATCAAAGATGACGGGTAGGGCACACCCAGTGACACCAGTTATTCAAAACTAGTGGCCGCCCGCAACTTCGTTTGCGTGAACTTTATGACTCTTGGCTTAAAGATGAACAAACTTGGAACCCCCTTTTCGCTCCATTAGGGGTTTAAGTTCGGAATATCCTTCCTTATAGGATCTCATCCAAAAATGCTCATCACATTTGACAATTTTCCATTTCATTTCATTCCATATTTGTTATAGTGTAGCTGGGCTCTTAGAGGTCCAAACCAGATGTTCCATGATCTTTGATTTTTTTTCATGGCATCATAAACTGCTCATCAATATAAACATTTTTTGTTAAGGTGCCATTGACCTACCTCTTATAGTTTAGCTGGGCTGTTGTAGTTCTACATCAAGGAGCCTGGTCTTCAAAATGTAGTATATCCTATAAGTTGCCCTGATATTACAGCTATACAATAAAAAAGTTTCATTCGAATTGGTTCAGTAGTTTCCGAGATTAGCGCGAACAAACAGACAAACAGACAAACAGATAAACAGACAAACAGACAAACAGACAAACAGACAAACAGACAGACAAAAATTTTAAAAATCATTGATTCATGTTCTGCTACTGTTTTTTAGTCGTCCTAAGTTATTTTGAGATAAATATCTTCAATGTACAGACACAGCTTTTTTACATTTTTATTATATGTATAGATTATACCTACTAAGGCGGACCTATTTTAAAATTTTCGAAGCTCCAGCCTATCAACAAACACTCATACTTTTTATTTGATAGTTAGAAATTGGTCTTCTCCTTTAAGTGCCATCTTCTAACGAAAGTTGGCGATCATAATGGCGACTTGTGACACAGCTGCTTTAAACAGAGAACGGGTGCTTTCATGGACAACTGGCGCTTAAGCCAAGAATAGTTCTTCTTTCAACGACTGTTAAACAATTTAATACAATGCCATCGCGAGTGTGAATCCCCGGCGCCTTTAGCCCATGCAGCCAAGAGATAAACGAATATAGTGATAGTCTTGCTTGATAATTCAATAAAGATAAAATAATTATCAGCTTGTCTGACAGACGAGTTAACACGGGATTAGTGGAAACTCTGGGCTGAGCTTACTTGTAGCCGCCATTTATTTGTTACCACCCCAATCGCGCTCGAAAAGATCAAGATCAACTATTTCGGAGGGAAAATGCGTTACGCACCGTCCTGTCAGGCCGGGGGACCTGACATAGTGTATAAGACTCCCTCTGGAAGGAAACTCCTGTTTAGGTACTCACTAAAAACGCCGATCCGACGCCCGCCGCTGGTAGACGAGGCCCACAGTGAATTATCGGTCCGTTTGACCTCGTGTGACCCCAACGTAAGGAAAGACTGCTTTAGATCTATTTCCTAACCCTATCTTAACTATAATCAGTGTTTTTTATTCAGGCAGACATCTACCTCCTTGACGACCCCCTATCGGCGGTGGACACGCACGTTGGCAAGGATTTGGTCGCAAAGTGCCTGATGGGTTTCCTGCGCCACGCCACGCGCATCCTAGTCACGCACCAGCTGCACCACCTGAAGGGTGCCGACAGAGTCATCATATTGCGTAACGTAAGTATATAACACATAACTCAGTGGTGAAGGTGTAGTGTGGGTGTTGGCCGCTCGGGGCAGAAGAATATAGGAATATTTTGTCGCTCACTTTGCCGTCCTCGTCTTCCTCAAACCCCGCTAGGGTGAACCCTCGATTTTGCCGCCTAAACCCAAAAAGTACCAAGCATCAGTGTAGAAACGTGGTATCTTTCCTACGCGACTCCCCCCGCCCCGGAATGAAGCGGAGAATAAGCCGCCCCTTAAAAAGTGTCCCCTCGCTCTTACTACGCTACTGACTTAACGTTATAATAACTAACATTAGGTACTTGGTAAAAGGTCACGCATTCAAAAATCAATACTTCTGAGCAGGTGCTGCCTTACTTATTGGGGAGATACCGTTCGTAAGTGACAATGTTTCTTTATTCTTACCCCAGTAAAATACGCTGCAACCATTTTTTGGTTTCCCGTTCTGTTAATAATAATAAAAAAACTTCAAATTGTCGGAATACACGAATATATTACATGATACAATCAAAGTTTTGTAGTAGTTGTTGACATTTTTATCGCTCTATCTCACAACATAGTCCATGCCATGTGAAGAATACCCAATTCATGTCTTATCTATCTAGATTGATATATGATTTTTATGGGAAACGAAGGCAAAAGAACAAATATCACCGGGTCTCACGGATATATTTTAATATGATTTTCAAAACAAACTAGTGTTTAAACATTTAACATCCCTATAACCACGTGTTCTCTGTCTAAACTATTCTAAACAACATTTGTTTTATGACTTTTGGGAATTCGCATAAAAAAATAACTTTTCATACTATTTGGATGGCTTACTGGACGAGATATATAAACTAATTGTTGTAGTTTAATATAATTTATTTAATAATAATCACTTTACATTGTTACATGTCTATAGGATGTGCCGGTCATTGTTCAAGTCTAACTCACTCTAGTGTTGCCAGCTAACCACAGATTATATAAAACCCACAGATACAACATGCCCCTTTTTTGGAAAGTGGCTGGCAATACTATTTTAACTTTATTCTTACATAACTGACATTAGTGACATTGACATTATTTATAAAGATACATTGACATTGACATTATTCATAACCTATAATTATTATTTACACAGTCATAACATTCATATTAAATTAAATTATTAGTCATTATACATAATATATTTACAATTTTAAAAACTTACATATAGGGTCATTGTTATAAATTAAATCTATCAGGCATATTAATTTTCCTACCTCGTCTAGTATATTTAGCCTCTGGACATGGAGCGCTAAATGAAATATCTTGCATTTCAGGTAATACATTTGAATTTTGATCACTTAATTCTGGAAGGAACTCATCTTCCGATACATTTTCCATTTCTATGAATTCAGGCGACAATACATTACTATGATTTTCCAATTCTGACTCGGTTTGAACATTATCATTTATAGGACTATTTTCTAATGATTGAAATACTTCTGGCTCTGACTGATTTGTACTATGAATTGAAGTTTGACTTGGAGACTTATCATTAGCATTTCCTTTTGTTACATAATAACTTAAAGTACTATACTGTTCATCATCACTACTAGAATAATCATCCTTTTCTAAAAATGAATTGTTAGTTTTAGTTGACATGCAATTTGACTGATATTTATGTGAATAATTCTGACTATACCTATTATTATAATGGTTATTTGTAAGACTTGATCTCTTTTTATTATTGACTTGATTATACCTTGACCTGTTAGTATTACAATTCAAAATATGTTGAGAGGTTCTCCTATAAATTACATTATTCTGATCTTTGACAAGATATGACCTTGGTAAATTAGTTTTACTCATAATAATACCTTTTGTCCATATTATATCTTTAGGATTCTTCTTAAATAAAATACTTTGACCTTCTTCGAAGACTTGACTGGGCTTACAATTTCGATTGTAGTATAAACTTGTCTTTAATTGTTTACTGACTTTGTTATCTATGTATTCAGAGAATCGAACAACTTTAGGTTTAAGATTTTTAGTATTAGTCGGTATTTTAGTTCTTAGCTTTCTTGACATGAGTAATTCGGCTGGTGACTTATTACCATCAGTTTTAGACGTAGTTCTGTAATGCAATAATCCAGTAAAATAATCTGAACCTGATTCTTCACATTTTCTAAAAATGTTTTTTATTATTTTTACAGATACTTCTGCCAAACCATTGGATCTAGGAAAATGAGGACTAGAAGTAATATGTTCTACATCCCATTCCTTGAGAAAATTTTTGAAATCTTTTGAGTTAAATGGGGGACCACCATCACTAACTAATTGTACAGGAATACCATGACGTGCAAAAATTGATTTTAGTTGAAATATCACAGAATTACTAGTAGAATTATTATTTAAGTATGCAAGTTCTATGTAATTCGAATAAAAATCTACTACTACTAAATATTTCTTATTTTTATAATCAAATAAATCAGTAGCTACTTTTTGCCATGGAAGATTAGGCTGTTCATGAAATAAAATAGATTCTTTTGTTTTATTTGGTCTATACTATCATACAAGATTCACATTTACTTACATGAGTCTCAATATCCTGATTAATATTTGGCCAATAAACTAATCCTCGAGCAAGGTTTTTTGTTTTTTCGATACCCATATGACTCTCATGTAACTCTGAAAGAATACTAGGTCTTAATGATTTTGGAATAATGACAGAATTATTTTTGAATAAAATATTATTTACTACATGAATTTCATCTCTAATATTCCAATAAGGTAAAACAATAGGATCACAATGTTGTCTAGACTTAGGCCATCCTTCTTTAAAATATTCAATGATCTTTTTAAATGAAATATCCGATAAGAGAATGAGATATAATTTTTTCTAATTTTTCCTTAGATATAGAAAGATTTGAAGTTAATAAATTTACTTGACATTCAATATTTGAATACAATTCATTAAAATCAGTTTCATCTATTTCTGTTTTATTTATTGGTGCACGAGATAGTGTGTCAGAGACATACATTTCTGAGCCTTTTACATAAGAAACTATAAGATCATATGATTGAATTGCTATCATCATTCTTTGTAATCTAGCAGGAACATCTGAGAGTGATTTTTTAAATAATGTGACAAGTGGTTGATGATCTGTTTCTACTTGTATTGTCTTTCCATAAATGTATTGATGAAATTTTTTACAACCAAAAACTATGGCAAATAATTCTTTTTCTATTTGTGCATAGTGTTCTTGTGACTTATTCAATGATTTAGAAGCGTAAGCTATAGGGTGTTTTTCATGAAATATTACTGCACCTACTGCATTCTTTGAAGCATCTACAGACATTCTTACTGGCTTTTTGACATCATAATGAATTAAAGTTGGAGACTGACATATTAATGATTTTAATTTATTAAATTGTTGGTCATGGTTCTCAGTCCATTGCCAAACATTTTTCTTTTTTAATAAATCTCTTAAAATTGAGGTTTCTTCAGATAAATTAGGAATGTATGAACCTAAATAATTTACCATACCTAGGAATCGTTGTAGCTTCCTTTATATCTTTAGGTTTAGGCATTTCAATGATCGCTTCAATCTTGGATTTGTCTGGGGAAATACCATGTCTATCAAAAATATGACCTACATATGAAATTTGTGGTAAACTAAACTGACATTTAGATTTATTAAATTTAAGATTTACCTCCTGAGCTTTTTTAAATAATCTTTCAAGATTTTCATCATGAATTTTTTGAGTAGATCCATATACTAAAATATCATCCACAAATAAAATAACTCCTGGCAAGTCCTGAAATATATCATTCATTACTCTGTGAAATATTTCTCCACTTGAATTTATACCATATGGAAGTCTTAAAAATTTATATCTACCAAATTGTGTATTGAATGTAGTGAGTTTACTGCTTTCATTATCAAGTTTTAACATCCAGTATCCTGAGTTTGCATCTAATTTTGAAAATACTGAAGCTCCTGAAACTTTTGATCTTAAATCATCAAATGTAGGATAAGGATACAATGGTCTTTTAATAGCTTTATTGAGATTTCTAGGATCTAAACATAAACGAAGGGTTTTATTAGGTTTTTCAACTGGAACAAAAGAATTTACCCATTCAGTTGGTTCGTTAATTTTTTCTATAACCTTTAGTTTCTCCATTCTATCTAATTCTTCCTTTAATTTGTCATGAAGTGCATATGGTATTCTCCTAACTGGACATATCTTAGGTTTAATAGATTCATCTACTTCTAAATGAACTTCTGTAGGTAAACATCCTAATCCTTCGAAGGTGTTAGAGTATTTGTTAATAATATGTTGTACTGACCTTGGTTTGTTGTTATTATCAATATTAGCGATTGATGTTTCATGCTCATGCAATCCATTAGTAAGTTGGAACAGTCGTTTCACTATACCAAGTTTCTCCGAAGTCCTCCATCCAATTATAGTTTTACATTTATCTTTTACAACTATAAAATAAATATAAGCATTAGTTTGATTTTCCAATTGACAATACAATTTAACACTGCCTATGTTTTCAATTAATTGACCAGAAAAAGTAAAAATTCTATTATTCGTTTTGCGAATAGGAATGTTGATATTTCTATTTTGTTTTATTTTATACAAAGTACTTTCAGAAATCACATTAACATCTGCACCAGTATCTATTTGACATGGAATACAATAATCAAAAATATAAATATTCATAGACCAATTATTCAAGTTTTTAGACTCAATAGAATTAATGATAAAATCATTATTGATACATCTCACCGCAGAGTTCACCGGAAGTCTTTTGTTGGTGTTGCTTCTACACATTTTTGCAAAATGGTTAGGTTTTTTGCAATGAATACAAATTTTTCCTAATGCTGGGCACTTGTGTCTATGTATTTGACCACATTTTCCACAATTTTTCATATTTTGACCTGAAAAATGATTCCTGGAAAAAGAATTGTTCGAAGAATAATTCTTGTTTCTTGTAGTCGACGAATTTCTACTAATTGATCTTGGTCTCTCTTGATGTGATGATCTAATCAATGGTCTTCTTGGTCTTGACATTTTTTCATGGTTAATTGAATTAATTTCCTTGAAATCCTGATGAATATTTTTTTCTTTGTCAGTCGCAGGTAGTTGTGAAGATCTTTCTTGAGATAATTCTAAATTCTTCGAAAATTGAATTGCTTCATTAATGTCATTGAAATTTTCCTGTAATAATCTTTCCTTGATGTATTTATTTCTAATGCCAATCACAAACATATCTTTCACCAATGATTCTTTTAGGGAAGATAGATCACAACTTTTTGATAAATTGTTTAGGGTAGTGCAATATTCATCTAATGATTCGTCATCTTTTTGATATCTAGTGAAGAATTTGTATCTTTCCACAGTCGTATTTTTGCAGGGATTAAATTTCTCATCAAATTTCTTTATTACATCATCTAATTTCACTATAGTTCTGTCCAGTCCAAATGAATTGAATATGTCGATACCATCCTCTCCAATAGAATTTAAAAATAAGGCTACTTTTTTCTTCTCCGTTAGGTCGTCAAAATCATGAGCGTCATAATATATTAGGAATTTCTCTTTCCATCTCGTCCAGTTATCATAATTATTGATATTTTGTCCATTTTTGCCACTTCCGTTTGAAATATTCAACGGTTTTATTGTATTTGATAAAAGAAATTTCTGTACCTTGTCAGTCATTGTAGTCGTGTGTCCTTTCTTGCTTTTCTTTCAGCACCACGATGACACCATATTTGGATGGCTTACTGGACGAGATATATAAACTAATTGTTGTAGTTTAATATAATTTATTTAAATAATAATCACTTTACATTGTTACATGTCTATAGGATGTGCCGGTCATTGTTCAAGTCTAACTCACTCTAGTGTTGCCAGCTAACCACAGATTATATAAAACCCACAGATACAACACATACAAAGTCGGTCACGTGACTTGGTCACTTTGTATGGAGAGTCGAAAAATTTTTCGATGAATTTCAATATGTCGTACGTTATTCAGAATGGTTGGTGGAACACGTGGTGAGAGGGATCTAAATGTTCACAGATAGATTTTATAATAACATCGATAACAGACAGCCTAGTATAAGTATAGCCTAGCGAACAAACTCTCTATCTAACTGGACCAATAGAAAGATTGGCGAAGGTTATCTCTATTACATTACCAACATTCTGACCGAAATGCAATCTATTGTGTCATTGTTATCTATAGTTATTTAATCGTACTAAAATATATTACTTGCCAATACAAGAGGTACATACTTAAGTAACGAATATAAAACGACTACTTAGAAAAACCTATGGATAACACTGAGCTTCAAATAAAATCATTTGTATTTATAATGCGCTGTACTTATGCTGGTAGTATTTTTTGCCATTTCATGTGTAACCGCCCAGTTTTTAGCACGTGACTCACACAATGTTAGGTATTTGTGGATCTGTCAACCACAACAGTTGTCACGCGTGAGCCGAGACTGCATTTAAAGATAACGAAGGTACATACATCCTTATGTACACTTGCTATATGCAAAATTTTATCAGCTGTTTGTCTTCTTACAGTTGTGTATAGATGGGTTAACACATAATGTACTTATATTATAAAATCCTAGGTGCAGTGCAGGGATAGCCTTATAAAATATGTGGTAAGAATCGGTTCTGGAGCGGAGACCGCGTCTCGGTAAACGTAGTGTAGGACGACCTCAGGCCAGATGGAGTGATGATCTGCGCAAGAGGGCTGGCTGGAGCTGGATGCGAGTAGCCGAAGATCGATCAAAGTGGCGAGCATTTGGAGAGGCCTATGTCCAGCAGTGGACTGCAACAGGCTGATGATGATGATGATGATGAAGAATCGGTTGTCGATGTCTGATATTTATATGTTGTGTTTAACCGTGGGAGAGACGTTGTGGCATGAATGGGCCGGTTCGACCGGAGTGATAACCTCGGCCTCACAGAAGACGGCGAGAAGAAACGCCTGCGCTGTGTTTCGCCGAGAGAGTAAGGGCATATGAGGGAGGCTTAATCTAGGGCTTAGAGTTGGCAACGCATTTGTGACTTCACTGGTGTTGCGAGTGTCTATAGCCTTCGGCAATCGTTTACCATCAGGTGATTCGTCAGCTCGACTGCCACCTATCACATAAAAATAAAAGTACCCATCGTATGCGGTCTGGTACAAAGAAAAATTTGTCAACCGTACGTAACCCATCTCGTGGCTGTAGCCTGTGATACTGCTGTTATAAGACTGCAATGTAACATGGCGCAATTTAATTGATAAATAAAATACAAACAAAATCTGATTCGGGGGTAATACAGTAACCACATACAGTAGTATTAGTATTTACTTGATTTATCTAGCTTCTGGTATTTAGTTTATCTTGACAATATATTTTATCATCTTGTTGGTTATTTGTGTAATGAGTGACATCAAATGTTTAGTGTGCTCAAATTATTAAATTGTTTCACTAAGCCTTTTTAAATAAATATTGTGATTGAAAGACTACTTCTTTCAATCACAATATTTATTTAGATTTATGAATATTTTAAAAAGATTAAGGGCTGTTTCACTATACATATACGGAAAAGTTCTACATAATATTATGTTCTACATAGAATTAGAACACTGTTGTTGCGTTTTATGACTGTGAAATAACGTTTTGCATCTCCACTTTACCTATGTCTATGAGTTTGACAGATAGAAATCGCAATTTTTATCCTCACAATAATTTATGTGTTTCATATCTAACTATGGTATAGCTGGAGGCACGAAAGTATAGCGATGACCGTTATTTTGCGCACTTGTAAAACAGAAGACTTTCTATCAAAATTGGTTTCTGCGCACTCAAGGTCATAACTACACTTTCTTGCCTCGGACTATACGCTTTATTACATTGTGAAACAGGCGCTAACTTAAAGTCAGGATAACCACCGAGAAACCATTAACGTTTTTACTGCTACTAAAGTTCTGTCCAGATGCAGTAACTTGGCTGAGTATAGTTGGTCATTATTATCTAATTGTTATATTTTATGACAGGGTGAAGTAGAAGCTGAAGGCACCTTCGAGGACGTATCAAGTTCATCACTATTCGACGAACTACTAGAGGAGGATGAGGAGGAGGAAGCTGGGCGGCCAGCCCTGCAGCGGCAACGCACTATGTCTGTTCAGGTAAGTGAAAAAAAGTATCAGCCTATATACTGTCCCACTGCAGGGCAAAGGCCTTCATCATAGAAATCAAGTTATCGCTATATGATGGGATTAGGCTTAATCACCACGCTTGCCTAATGCGGATTGGTAATCACAAACCCGAGCTATGTTCGAGAAATTCGAAACATACTTTTGCTCGACCCGGGAATCGAACCCGGGACCCTGAGATCACGGCCCGGTACCTAAACCACTAGACCAACAGGGCGTTAGGTAGGTATGTGAAACTGATGTAAAAAAAATAGGTAATAAGTTTAATAAAAATACGGTAACATGTTTCAAAAGCGCAAGATCTGCTTTATATTTAAAGTGGTTTTAAAATTTGATAGATGATTTTTTTTCGGGTATCGTAAGTACCGAGTTTTCTTTTTATGAGGCGTTTTTCAATCATATTTTTGTGAGATAATTAAGTGTTGTTGTATGACTAAAATTATTATTAGCTTCCTCCTAATTTCACTCGGATGATATTAATATTATGGACAGATTCACTAACACCTCATCCTTATCTGTAAGTCAATGGATATGGCAACCGCGAGGGTAATTCATCATAGTATTGATAAAACTGAAGGTGAATTAATAATATATACCAATATAAAACATGTACTTACAAAATACAACATGAACTTGGTTGATAACAGAGATAATATTTTATCTAATGCCAATATTGATAAGTACCATTTGTTCCAAATACGAAGTGACATTATTCTTTCTTTCCTATAAGAGATGCATCATCATGCGTATTAATAGTAGCGCGTGTAATGATGACTCTGAAGGAAATTCTCATAATTTAATTAGAAATCAAAGGACCTATATAGGACTTACCTTCTACAAAACTAAACTAAACTACTAATTCCATGAGCGGCGGCAATGGGGTATGGGAACTAATTTTTAGGTATCTTTTTTATATTTTATTCAATACCTTTTACTATTTTAAGCAATCAATTGAATATTTTTGTAATCAAGACAGTAGTTATGTTTTAATTAATTTTTAGACATTTTAAATTCAAGCGTATTTGTGACGTCACAAGGGCGCTACACCATATTGATAGTGTTACCACGTGCTTTTTTCCCCAAATCATGGCAAATAAATAATATCTAAAATGTTACTTGTGGGCAAAATCCCTTTTAATCGGGGGAATTTTACATCACTGTCTGACAACATTCCGGCAAAACAAAAAACAAAGAGGTACCTATCTCCAAAGATTTAAATCATAGATATGCCCTGACACCTAAAAACGAGGCAATATTTTGATGACATGACGTGTGCGTGTCATCGAAAGTCACTATCTATGAGGATAAAATACGGTCAGCAAAATTTTCATACTGGGAACTGAAAATAAAACAATTCCTAAATTTAAAAGCAATTTTATTTATGGGACATTTTGTTTCTAAATGTTACATTACATTTATCTATTTATTCAAATAAATTACTCTAATCACAAAGCGAATATCGGGTTTGATTTACCAAACCGCATAAAGGGTGGTGATTATGCCTAATCCCATCATAGTAGCTATGACTTGATTTCTATGATAAAGGCCTTTGCCCTACTATTCCTTAAGAAAAATTATGGGTAATAATTACTATAACTTAATAATTAATTAATAATGTAACACAACCCCACATTTAATGTCCTCCTAACTAAGTAGCTTAAGCACTTGTATTATAGAATAAGACAACAGAAGAAACACAAATATACTTATAATACTTTTTACTTTACGCCGACCTAGGGGAGTCAAATATAAATCATTTTCTTTGAAATGAGAAGAGAAAATTCGACTAAATTGTCCAGGTAAACAGTATTCATCCCTTCGATCCCGCTGGATAACTTTGATCAATTTTTCTTTTCTTGCGGAAATCTAAAACAGTAAACGTTCACTTAAAAATAATACGTAATTATTATTTGCATGTTTATTGATTTCTAGTCGAAATAAAATTGCTATTTTATATCTGACCGCTATTAAAACAATGTCTATCGAAACTGCCGACGCTACCGTACTTTTCCCGGTTATTGTAAACCATTAACAAATGAGCTGTTATCAACTGAGTTCTGAGTACTACAGCGGGTCTAAGTATATTGGCCACCGAGATAATGATGTTGTCTCTTTTTGTCTCACAGTAATTGCCAATACTACTCTCTCTGTCACGCGCTGGGCGATCAGACTTTGATGTTTTGTCAACAAAATAAAATAAATTAAATTATTGATGAAATATAAATACTTACGAGTGAAATGTTACACCATTCGCTTTATTTGAATTTGTAGTATTTTTCTTGCACAATAAAAAGGCACATGAAGGAATTTTGACTGCTTTTTCCTGTCAAAAATCCAGGCAGCTGTGTCGTACAACTGTCACCGAGTGCAAACGACAACTAATCCGTGCTAATCCCAGTTGAGTTAGACTAGGTTATTTGAGGTGCGACTCAAATCGGCGCGGTCAAAGTATGGCGAGGGCATATCTATGATTTAAATCTTTGCCTATCTATACATATAATAAAAATGTAAAAAAGCTGTGTCTGTACATTGAAGATATTTATGTCAAAATAACTTAGGACGACTAAAAAACAGTAACAGAACATGAATCAATGATTTTTAAAATGTTTGTCTGTCTGTTTGTCTGTTTATCTGTTTGTCTGTTTGTCTGTTTGTTCGCGCTAATCTTGGAAACTACTGAACCAATTCGAATGAAACTTTTTTTATTGTATAGCTGTAATATCAGGGCAACTTATAGGGTATATTACATTTTGAAGACCAGGCTCCTTGATGTAGAACCACAACAGCCCAGCTAAACTATAAGAGGTAGGTCAATGACACCTTAACAAAAGTTGTTTAAATTGATGAGCAGTTTATGATGCCATGAAAAAAATCAAAGATCATGGAACATCTGGTTTGGACCTCTAAGAGCCCAGCTACACTATAACAAATATGGAATGAAATGGAATGGAAAATTGTCAAATGTGATGAGCATTTTTGAATGAGATCCTATAAGGAAGGATATTCCGAACTTAAACCCCTAATGGAGCGAAAAAGGGGTTCAAAGTTTGTTCATGGGACTAAATGATTCCTTGGCCCAATTTACTCCAACTTTTGCATACACATTCTTTGACAGAATTGATGGATAAAATATAAGATTCAAACTTTAATAGAATACTACTAATTTGGGGGTTACTTTCATTAGAAGTTGATATTTTAAATATTAAATGGCTTTGCACTTGACCTCATCTCACCTGATGGAGAGTGACAATGAGGTCTAAGATGTAGCGTGCTTTCCCAGAAGAAGCCTATTCACTCTCGACTTAAAGACACCCAAATTGTAGCTCTCTGGAAATACAAAAGCCGGCAAGTTGTTCCATTCCTTACTTAGCATTTCGTATAAAATATTAATGAGCCGCCTTAAAAATCTATTAACCTATAAACGAACATTTATAATAAGTAATATTTTGTTAAATTCTATTTAAATAATCATCTTTAAGTCAAGAGTCATAAAGTTCACGCAAACGAAGTTGCGGGCGGCCACTAGTCTCTAATAAATTATAAATCACCTTTCAAATAAATGTCAACTGGTTGGTAAGGTTTTATTGTATTACAACTAGCGCCAATTGTTGGTTCTTCCGATAGACTAAGTGTCAATCACAGTAGATGTCGCCTAATGTAGCATTTATTTTATCTTATTAGTGCAGTATGACTGAAAATTCTGCTGACCTTGGGTCAGATGAAGGTCAAACGCGATTTTATTGAAAATATCATTGATCTTATGCTTTTAAATTTTAAAAGCAATAAAATATGGTATGAAAGACAAATGCCTCGAAATGGTTTTCGATTTAGGACATGTTTGTTTTTTTTTCCCATACCCCATTGCTTACCATCAGGTGATCCGCCTGCTCGTCTGCTACCTATTATATAAAAAAAAAATACTAGGACTAAAGTCAATAATGTAAAATAATGTTTCGGTTAGCATGATGATAACCAAAGAAGACTTTCTCGGCATTTTCCTAAATGTGTGAAATTATGGCACTAGTGGACCGAAAGACCACAATTTTATTAACATAGGATTAGTGTTAACTGTTTTCTCTGAGCTGTATACTTACACAGCTTTAAATTAGTATGATACGAATGGTAGGTACTTATATTTGTTCGAGTGGACATGAATGAAGGTTATTTAATGTCCAATTGAGTGTTCGTACTCGAAGTGCGCTATGAAGTTTCAATTGGACGTAGATAGGGTTTGCAAAAATAGGTACAATTATCTTTTTTAAAGAATCTGTTTGTATCCTGGTTAAGAATAACGAGCATATTAATATTCTGTAAGGGACCATCTTCTATCGGAAGGTTGTTAGAGGAATGTTCGTAAGACTGAACATTTCTAACTTAGATACAGGAACGTTGTTACAGTATTGGATCGTAATGACTATGTTTAATTAAATTTGAAAAGTACGTACGTAACAGTTTCACGATGATGATGATGGTGGTTGTGTTCCACAGTTGATAATATGACAAATTATGGACGACACTAAACATACTCGGAGGATAGCGGAGATAAAATCGAATCTGATATCAAACGGTTGGTCAAAAAATTGTTTTTAGATTATCAACCTAAAATATCAAGTGATAAACCTATGTAGGTACAAACATATATCTGGAGATATCATCAAGGAGCCTTGGGCGAAATATAACAGACAAAAGTACAAGAACAGATATATATGTTATCAATTGTTATAGTTTGATTAGAAACAAGCAAGAGTCATCATCGTTTGTTTCTTGCACAACATCGTGCAATCCTCATTCATATGTTTTTACAGAACGGTCGATCCGTTCCTGTATTTAATATTAAGGAAAACCAACACAAGAGTCACTTCGATAACATGAATTTGGTAACAAACGCAATTGCTATTTAAGAGTTATAGCGTCCTAATCAAAGGCGGCCACGACATGCACAAAATACAAAGGAAAGGCTACGTGCCGTGTCATACACCGTGGCAGCTGCAGTAGCCCTGCGACATAAATCTTGGGATCAAGATATTCTCACTAATGCAGCCGCCATAGAATGCAAGAACAGATACATACGAGTACGTCAGTTATCAATTGTAACAGTTTGATTATAACAATCAAGCAAGCGTGATCATCTTTCGTTTCTGGCACAGCATCGCGCTACACTCATAATTTATTTATTGAACGGCAGTAATGTTATTGTCTTGTATATAGATTTATAGTGAGTATAAGTACTTAATCAAAAAAAACTTGGGTAATTACCTATTATTTTACAATTTACTAAAAAAAAAATTTTTTTGAGTTAACTAAGGGACAAATTTTAATTCGGGTAGATACCTAAGTTGATGAATTGGTGTGCCATATAATTAACAGTTTTTGTTCAATTCCCGGCGTAGAGTCGACTAGGAAAAAAACGTGTCCCTGTAATAAAATAAGTAAAATTATTCAAAGTCTATCCAGAGATTCACGTCTGAATCTTAATCCCCGTCGTTTTACACGCACTGAGCGTAACTTGTTTGGATGCAACAAGTACAGATACTTGTTCGTTAGGGGATGGTTTCATTGTAGGCCCTATGTAGATTTGGATTTAATTAGTAGCAAACAAAAAAAAATAGAATATTCACTTCAATTATAAAGTGTAATTCTCTACCGGCTGAAGTGTTCACTGAACACTATGATTTGAACGTTTTAAAGAGAAAAGTAAATAGGCTGTTAAGATATGTTCCACCCTCGGCCACATCATCCTTACCAACAGGTGAGATTGCGGCCAAATGTCAGGCTTTTAAAATAAACTTATTACCTAGGTGCTCATCGTAAAGATAAGGTGTAGCAACATAAACTACAATATGAAGTTTGTCTATTTGCAGTCACACGCAACAAGTGTAAGCTCCGTGAATGAAATTGGAAATGCTGTCGAAGATCAAGAAGAGGACAGTGAAATGACAGGAACAGGTAAATGAAGAAGAGATTTATTAAACCTACTTACTTATTATTACATACATTTTTATTAAATGGACCAAATCAAAATAATGCTAACAGTAAAACAAGATCGATTAGTTTGGAGATCCTTAGGGGTGACCTATATACCCTGAGGGGGGCCAGCAGTTGGCGTCTCTTGGCTGAAATGATCTAAGTATCTATACGATCATATAGGTCGACAGACTACCCAACATTTCAAGGGTCATATATTAAACCAGTGAAAAACATTACAAGATTATGACATAGCGGAAAACACTACTTATCGAAATGGGAGAAGTTTGGTATTTAGTGCTTCGTATTAAATAATCCATGGATGGTAGACATACCCCAAGTATGGAGAAAACATTCCTTTATCGATTATCTAATCCGATATCATAATCACTCCGAAATTGCTCTTGGCTTGCATAGGTATTGTTAATAAGCAGCAATAAACGTTAAGGTCAAAACAATTGTAGTCTATCAGAAACAGAAAAAGTTACTACTTATTATTACTAGCATTATCTACTTCGAACACAGATGAATCATTAAAGATGAATTTGTTATACAGGTCGGGTGTCAGGCAAGGTGTACATGAAGTACTTCCGATCCGGTGGCAACTGGTGCATGCTGGTCTTCTGCGTGATATCCATCATCGCCGCCCAGGTGATCACCTCCAGTGGTGACCTCTGGCTCACACATTGGTGAGTATATTACTTCTTTATAGCCATACTAGTGGCCCAAGCTGCTCCACTGTCTACCAATAGATGGCACTGAGCGCTGATTGCATCGCGCCAGTTTTTCGTATTTTCGGTTTATCTATAAGCCTTGGTGTGGAATATGAGATAACCTCTTTATAAATAGTATAGATATCACATATTCTCCTCATCCGCTAACCTTGTATTGCTATGAAAGGTCATGTTTTTTCATCCCGATGAGCCATCATTCAACCTGATTATTGGATCAACCACACTTTAAATTCATAGAAATCCCATCAACCTGCTAAAGCATTGTAAATAAAATGTGAAATAGGCAGATAGACTATCGCCAGTATCTAAAAATATAGATATTTTTAGATACTGCCGAACGTATTAGTACCTACCTTCTTAACTGCCTACATAAGAAATCGATACCCACCTAAGCGAAAAGACACCAGAAGGTAAATACCTCAACAAGTTAAAAAAATACTGTAACTATCATTATCACCTTATTACTTCTTTTAGGATGAACGAAGTTGAATCACACTACATTGCGAGCAACAGCGGAGCTGTCCCGAGAAGTTTAAACAATACACTAAACGACACACTAGCAGCACTCAACGACACAGATAGCTTCATAGATGCCGAGGCTTTAACCACCAGTATTCCTACTGAAATCCCGCTGACCACCACGACTCCAGAAATTAATTCTACTGTGATTGGCACCATAGTGAAAACTGTTTTCACAATGCAAAGCATAGCTGGCCTAGGAACAGACTACCACTCGTACTACATTTACATTTGGACCATTGGAATCGTTGGATGCATCATATTCACCACCGGCAGGTAAGATCAAAGGCGCAAGTCCCAATTTAATCACGGACGATTGCGTATCTATAGGTTGCGATTCGCACATAAGTATAAATGAGTGGTTATTAAAAGATTATTTAACAAAATTACGTATTAAGTATTAGATAATAAAATAAGATAAGACAGAACTACATACCTAAATGATAGATGGTAAAAAAACGTGTAATTATTATCCATAAACGTGTATTTTTTATTTATCTATAAGTTTGAATATGTAGGTACATACGTCAAACATAGATAACTGTCATCGTCCTGTTATCAAGTATTGCGTGTTCCAGGTCGATACTTTTCTTGTGGGTGTGCATGCGCAGCTCGATCAGGTTGCACAACCTGATGTTCAGCAACATCCTCTCTGCTACGATGCGGTTCTTTGATACCAACCCCTCCGGCCGTATTATGAACAGGTTTTCTAAGGACATGGGAGTTGTGGACGAAATGTTACCGAGAATGTATTTGGAAACTATTCAGGTGTGTACAAAACTTACCTACCTACTTACCTATCCCAATGATGTGTAATTTCACTTATTTTGAAACCATCCCAACGATGATTAATTTTAACTGCGGTTATAAGACTGTGCCCGCCGAAAAAAGAAACATAAGACTTTACCTGAATACCTATTTAAATTAACAGACATTTATATTTAAGTCGTATCTGATTTAATTTTGAAATTACAGGTATTCATGGTCATGATGGGTATCCTAGTGATGGTGGCAATCGTCAGTCCGTACATGTTGCTAACGACTTTCGTCTGCGGAGTGATCATGTACATGTGGACCATGGTTTATCTCAATTTAGCACAAGCTGTAAAAAGGTAAAAAAAATATAATGGTGTTATTTTATAACTGGAGCCCAATTCTCGTGCGCTCGATATACATATCGAATGAGAGATTTCCGTACAAACCGGTTTCATTTAGCCGCATTCAATCCGGCTAATGGTTGAACCGCCGCATTTCAAAATGGCCCTGTGTTACAAAACAGCTAGCCCTGATGTAATTCGGCGGATTATACGATCTGGCTGCGACATGTATATCGGCACGAGAATTGGGCTCCAGACATTAAAAGAAAATGACTAGTGATGTAAATCCGCTTATTTACTCTCCTTAAATTCGCGTAAACAAACAAGTAACGAGTAACAGTGGAATAATTCGAGTATAACATGCCAACATTAACGTTAAATGATACATAGGTCAGGTGTAGACTAAGAATTTTAATTTTTAATACTTTTATCAGGCGCACGCAAGGGCACAGTGAAAAAAACAACCGTCTTTGCTGCATCAGGTGCCTGCCGCCAGATCACTATCTCATAATAGATCCTGCACCATGTCAAGCCACTGGCTGAATGATGGACACTGATATTATTATTGATACATTGATAAGAATTCTTCGACGATAAGATAAATAAACCTTGCTTTTGTCAATCATGTCAGTGTAAAACTCTGCCGACTATTTGAGAGCACTTAAAAGAAGTAAAATGTTTTAGATTAGGTACACATTTTTAGGTCAGGTATTAAAGTGGGTACATGGATATTATAATATTTATAATGTTAATCAACCAAAAACATTTTCACGTAGGTAGGTAGGTAGGTACAATGTCGCCAAGGCGAGTTGAACTTGTGACTCATTACTCTTGAATGCATTTCACGGAGGCCTGATCAAATTAATTAATCTTTTACTAATAAATTAATAAAGTACCCTCAGTTAATTTGTATTGGATTATTAAAAAAAACACTAACCTAGTTATCTTTCATTTATAACACGGTGCTTTACATATCAAAAGTGTATACATAGGTTAAATTAAATACATAGTAGGTACCTACCTACCCTAAAAATTAGTCAACAAAATTAGGTATCTCTGACCTGCCTAGGTTTTAGAAGGATACCTAGTTTTGAAATACATATTCATCTTCTGTAAATTAATCGAGGGCGACACGTAAGTTTAGCACTCGGCGTAAGTAGTGGGGATGTCTGCGAACGTGTTTACTTGATACTGAAATTAATTTCTGCGCACTCAAGGTCACCCCTAGACTTATTTGCCGCGGCCTATACCTACTCTAGTTAATAATTTGTCATTCATGCATGAAGGGCATAAAATTAACCAATGTTCAATGTGTTGTGACTCTATGTCGGTGTACCGAGATAATGATCAAAATATTTTAAGACATGGGTTAATGCACTACCGCCATTTGGTTACATTTCTTTGAATGCTTGAAAGTAGAAGAAAGACAAATAATCTAGTTTAAAATGAAATTTTGTCGTATTCCAGAGTTGAGGGCGTATCCCGCAGTCCGGTGTTCTCGCACGTATCTGCCAGCTTGGCGGGTCTGGCGACGGTGCGTGCGTCCGAAGCCCAAGCCATGTTGATAAAACAGTTCGACGACAAGCAGGACGTCCATACTGCGGCTTGGTAAGAACAGCATTCGGTTCAAATATAATAACTAAGCCACTGCTGTAGAAGCTTCTCGTTTAGCTTTGTTTTTATTTAATAAAGCATAACCTGATTGCAATTTTTTTGTCAGTAACACGAAGCAGCGTGTTCGTCTATGTGAACATGAATTGTACAAGCCATTCTCGACTCGTATCTTTGTTAGATGTTAGTGAAGAATTGCCTTTTTCAGGTATCTAACCCTCGTAACAAACACAACATTCTCCGTGTGGTTGACGCTCATTTCCGGCATATACGTTGCCATAGTCTCATACACCTTTTTATTGATGGACGACGGTAAGTCCCCAACAACTATATTATCTATAGCAAGATTACCGACTGATTGCGAATAGACTTGTCCGATATTGAACACCGCAAATTTTACAGGGCTAACTCAATCTGGCAACGTTGGTCTAGCGTTAAGTCAGGGTTTGATTCTCGTCAACATGGTGACATATGGCGTGAAGACCGCTACGGAAGTCATCTCACAAATGACTAGTGTGGAACGTATTCTTCAGTTCACATCACTGCCTCAGGAGAAGACCGGTGGCCCATCGCCGCCTAAAGACTGGCCACAGAGGGCCAAGTTGATCTTCAAGGATATGTCTCTCCGTTACGATGTGGACTCTGATCCTGTGCTTAAGAATCTGGACATCGTTATTGAAAGTGGCTGGAAGGTGAGTTGTACAATCATCATGAACTATTGAAATAAAATCCCTATGTGCATAGGTAAGCTTTTCGGTTTCTGTTGTGTATTATTCGTAGTGTTTAAATATATTTTTTGTGTAGGTGGGCGTTGTTGGCCGCACTGGTGCAGGAAAATCTTCCTTGATATCTGCCTTATTCCGGCTGGCGCCCATTGAAGGCAACGTGTACATCGATGAGGTGGAGACCGGAGAAATTGCCCTCAAGGTTAATATTATAATGTTCTTGCAATACTAGCGCCGCATACAATTTCCATCAAGTCTATTTGGTTCTGACCAATTTTATGTGCTGATTCCAGGAAATGCGTTCGAAGATCTCCATCATCCCGCAAGAGCCAGTGCTCTTCTCTGCAAGTCTTCGCTACAATTTGGATCCGTTTCGAGAAATACACCGACGCCGATATTTGGAAAGCGTTAGAACAGGTGAATAATCTTTAAAGAATAACAAACATGTTTTCATTAATTTATCTTTAGTGTTATTGCACTTTGGCACTCGTACCGACTGTAGGTTATATTGATGTCATTTGAAAATATTATTTATGTATATTTTACGTAAATGAGTCATGTTGTTCACTTAGGTGGAACTGAAGAAGAGCGTGCAGTCGCTGTCATCAGCTGTGACGACGGGTGGCACCAACTTTAGCGCAGGGCAAAGGCAACTGTTATGCTTGGCGAGAGCCGTCCTCGCTCGCAATAAGCTTCTTGTGCTCGACGAAGCCACCGCTAACGTTGATCCCAAGTATGTATTTCCAAAAAATCAATCCAATTAAAAAAAAACATATTACTAGTATAAACTTCTTTTTAATGAGATTTACCTACTGACGGGCAGATTCTTTAAAAAAATTTAGATCCAAACTAAGGAAAATGTGGAAATCGATCCCGCGACCCTTGCGTCTGAAGTTCTCAACCGGCGCTCAAACTGGTCGTCATTTAATGAATCCCGTTTTTCTTTCAGCACGGATACGTTGATCCAAAAATCTATTCGCAAATTCTTCACTGATTGCACTGTATTGACAGTCGCGCATCGCTTACACACCGTTGCTGATGCCGACAGAGTGATTGTAAGTATTTCGTTAGATGGACATCGGATGTATGAACATCCTGATGCTTTTCTCAGATCTTTACACACACTGCTACGTCTACCAAGCTGTTACAGTACAGATGATTTCGGTGTTATACATAAATGATAGACGGAAATATTTCCAGAACACTATAGGCATCCTTCTTTAATAAACAATGGTATATAGTCCGAGGCAAGAAAGTGTAGTTATGACCTTGAGTGCGCAGAAACCAATTTTGATACCTAGAAAGTCTTCTTTTTTACAAGTGCGCAAAATAACGGTCATCGCTATACTTTCGTGCCTCCAGCTTATACCTATTTTTGTTAAAAGTAGGTACTGACTGTTGGTTATGATGACAAGCTTCTGATGCTTAGAATAGCACTACTAAATAATAGGGTTGAATATGCAATAGGGTATAATAAAAAATATTGATACTTTATCAAAATATTGGTCAAATACCTTATTGAATCCAAATCTTAGGTAAAACCAAACAACGTTTAAGGCACGTATGTAAAGGTATTCACGTAAATAATTCTCGTAATAGGTGATGGAAGCGGGCCGCATAATGGAGTGCGGTCACCCACACGAGCTCCTCCAGAACGCTGCCGGGCACTTCAGTAGCATGGTGGAGCAGCTCAGCCCGCCCGCGCAGCAGAGCCTGCGCGAGCTCGCCTCCCGCGCGCACGCAGAACACATCAAGTACATAGACGGAGACAACACTCAAGCCGCAGCCTGATTCGCGCCTACCTACTCCCCACACTAGCGTTATCGGGCACCGCGTCGAAGCAATGCCCAAAAACACTAGGGTGGGAAGCTCGCGCAATACGAAGACGCTCAAACGACGCTAGTGTGGGGTCACTTTAACTTTAAGACGGAGAATAAAACTCACTCAATCGATTTTAAACTGTTACCAAATGTTAATGAACCCAGTAAATAGCTTAGCCTAGCCTAGCCTTATAATACGGAAACATCCCGTCCAGTGAAAGAAATCTATGAACCGACTTTGGTTAGGTTCGTAGAATAAATGATTTGCCATCTTAGTTAATTACGATTAATTAATGATTTTTTACAATTAAACAATAATCGTGTACTTATGAATGTCGATTTAATACAAATGGGTATAGAAATAGATATTTATGTGTAATTAAATACTTATTTCAGTGATGTGATTTCACTGATTATGAAAAAATTGTTAATACCTACGTGTACCTACTATGCAAAGTGTCAGACTTGGGTGTTATTTATTTAGGGATGGCATACCACACGTTTTTCCCGAAATTGCTAAGGCTGGCAGAAAAATAACGAATATTATTTTTATAAGAGTAATAAACTATTTTCTTAAACAATGCTATGGGAGTTGTATGTAATCGATGCTAGTATACTCATGTTAGTGTTTTCGGTGGGTGGTTTATTTATTTAACTTTAAAAGTTGTGTAAAATTTTGATGACTGCTTTTTGAAAACTCTTAAAATAAAACATCAAAGCAATGGTGGTTTTCGGAAATCAGCTTAAGAACCTATTGATTAAATATCCAAAATCTTAATATACAGAAGATTAACTTCTAATGATTTTAGTCTTTGCAACATCCAAAAATAGATTTAAGACAATTTTTCTAAAAGATGATGAGTTTCCTATATTTTAATGAAAAATATTTTTTACACAATGTTATAGTAAATTCTAGGAATTATTATTTTGTTTTTGTATTCAATTTAAAACTTTACTGTAGTTTTTCTATAACTAGGAGTTATCCAGAAAGTCCTATGAGGCTTGGAAAAAATACAATTATGTACGTAAAAGAAAAGTATGTAAATAGATAGTTTTTATGTTGTTAAACTTTAATAACTTGGACAAAAGTAAATAGGTGCTTGATATTTGATGAATCTGTGTGGCCTTACTACTTATTTAAGCCTAAGTGTATGTATGTACTTAGAATATGTCTACTTATTGTGTCTATTCACAAAAGACCGAGTACTTACATAACTGTGTCACAATACAAATATACACATACTTTATACATTTATTATTTTATTATTAATAATAACTATATTTTATTTGATATTTAATAACCATTATTATAAAGATGATGAGAGTATATTATATAATGTAATAGGTACTTAAGAGTTACATGTATTTTGATTGAGTGTTGAATGTTGCTGTGTAAAAAAGTGTTATTAAGAAGTCCCTACTTACAACAAATCTATACTCGTATGTTGTTTCTTTTTAAGGACATGCATGAATATGTTAATCATTCCAATCAATGCAATGGTTGAATACTTTATACATCATAATTTCTTTGAGATTAATTACCAATATAAAAATATTTCTGGTACCAATACCTAATAAAAATATTTTTCCACAATGTTTCATGTTCATTTTGTGTTTTAATTTCCCGTTTTACATAAACACCTAACCCAAATGTGACATACTTTTATACCAAGTTGGTATCTCTGGGATTTGTTATAATTTGGTTAATATGACTAAGTGCCTTAGTTAAAAGTTTATTGCCCAATAAATTGTGTCCAGTCATATATGTAATGTTTGCACGGTGAGCTTCGAGTGACAAGCCTATTTTAGATTATATTATTGATGAATTAGACTACATACAGAACCGTTGAATTCATATCTAGTGCAATAGTAATTTAATTTCTGTAAAAATTACATACATTACAGCAAAATCGATAAATCAAACTCTTTTTAAAAAGTTAGATTTGTTACAACTAGAGCAAAAAAAATTCTGCCATTTTTTATGTCATAGGTGGCTGTTGTGAAAATATGGTTAGTTAAAATTAAAAAATAATATTTTGTAAGGATTCTGACCTCGAGTATAAAAGTAAGTAGGTATGAATCTGATTTTGCTATTTTTACTTGATTAACTAATTTTTACTTAACTGGATTTAATAATTAGAACTTTTCAGTATTTCATTCTTTTATTGGTAATCTATAGAAAAAATAATTTCATTTGAGCAGAATTATAAACTTCTTTTTAAATTTAGATTGTTAGAGTTTCTAATTTACCACAATTTTTGCTGCATATTGTTAATAAATAAACTATAGATTTCTTACATTGTCTGTGATTTTCAAACTAGTTGCACTTTTCCATTCTTCACTAATTCTGCTACGGGCTTGTATTGTAAGATGTGTTGGGAGCCTTCTGAAATAATACAATAAATTTTATTAAAAACAAAATATTTTATGTAGGGGCTTTTTTTTGTATATAAGTAAAGGAGTATTTATTTTAGAAATAATAGAACACAAGTGTAAATAAAACTTACATAGTTCCCTTTTTAATATTGTTCTAATAATCACATCTAAATGTTTCTATGCTTGCAAAAAAAACTAGTGTTTATATTTTACAACAGACTAACAATATGGACCAGTGAGCATACTCATAAGGTGACTATAAAATAATACATAACTTATACATCATAAACAGTATTAACATACCTTCTAAATCAATTTCTTCATCTTGATCTCCAACTAGATCTTCTAATACAACACCACTGACTGTTTCATTGGCTTTCAAAAATACATGACTTTGTAAATTTGGGTAAATAGCCATTTTATTCATTTCAAGAGTCTGCATATTTCCAGGCATTTTGTCGAGAACCACTTTTTTCAAATGACTTTCCATGTTAAGCAAATATTCTTGGGCATACTTGAACTCAGAGGGTGTTAAATAGTTTGTGCCACTTTCCATCCTCTGCCGCTCTTCATTAATAATTTGTATGCAATATTTTTCTATTTTGTTTAGTCTAGTTCTTAGATAGTTACAAATGATAAACTTTATTCTGCTAAGTTCCATTTTATGAATCGATGCACGAAGGTCGGTCTTGGGAAGTTTGTTGATGTTTCTTTCCATGTGTTGGATCTGGCCGAGCATACACTCTACCATATCGTTGTGATGCGGTAATATTTCAGGCGCCAAACGTTCATTTTGCCAAGCACTTTGCAGAGTTTTTAGCACGGTGTCTGCAGTTATTTCTTCCTCATCTTCACTTAAATCCAAGGTATCGATGGGGTCCATGGCTATGCAGGCTATGTGCTAATTAATATCCATTAATTAGCTCGAAGCCTTATTCAAATTCCTTAATAAATTGCAACAATGAAACAAACACTGTGTGCCGGTCGTCTTTTGAAAGATTTCGCAAATTTTGACAGTGACAGGCGACAGCAGTCACATTGACGTTTGAAGAAAACTGTCCGAATCATGTTGAACCCTAACAATGTTAACGCAGAGAATAACGGAACGGTAACATGGGGATTACTATGAACTCTCGAATCGAAAGTAACATTAGAAAAATGAACCACCGATAAGTCTAGTGATAGTCTAGTCTAGTCTTAGTATTTGAACTACCTAATAGCAAAATTAAGTTTATTTAGTAATAAATCACAGAATAATAGGTAGGTATGTATTACTTAACATGCTTAGCACATTTCTGTAACCTAAGCCTGTAACTTATAATTTGAGCAGAAAGTAGGTATTTTTTTTGTTACTGTTAAACAAGCAAACAAGCGAGTGGGTCACCTGCAAAGAGTAAAGTAAATATACAAATTAACCTGTTCGTATCACCGTACAAGAACATCTACGAGGTCGCTGATACGTTGCCCTTTTAAAAAGGAGTATGCTCTTCTCTTGAAGGTTCTTAAGTGGTTGCCGTCGGGATATACTACAGAGGCTAAACCTTCCTTCCTTAAAAATGAACTTCGTGGACGAAAATTCCGAGAGAAAAGCACAGTACTGGATCGCCTATTCAGCAGTCCCTATTCCATATGGGGACTAACTTGTGCCGTATATGGGTAGAGTTGAAGTCTCGTTCTGTTAAGCACACCATCGCTCTAAATGTCGACACCAAGAGTTCCAATAGAAGGAAATGCCTTGAAAACCTCAAATGGTCGTCTTTTAGTGGTTAAAGCGGACTATATAGTAAATAACAGTAGGTTTAGTCTTGAAAACGGTTTTATGTATTTGGGAACTATCGGAATTCCCATGTTTTATAACCAATGGGGTTACCGTTACCCAATAAATGGCGGTATTTACCATTTAATTTAACGACTTTATTTACATACTAGTGGCCCGCCCTCACTTCGCTTCGGGACCGTAATTCAGAATGAACTAATAGATAGGCGCTGTGCTAAATTACATCGTGCAAGCGTTTCGTGTTTTCGGTTTACCTATAAGCCTTGTCGTTGTCTATAAAAGTTATCTCTTTATAAATAGTATAGAAGATAGATTGAACTAAGGACCGATTTTAGGGTCCCGTAGCTGAATGCCAAAAAACTGAACCCTTATACCTAGAGATTCGTCATGGCCATGCCTGTCTGGGCGAGTCTGATTTGCACTTGGCCACTTTTTATCAACCGTCTTAAAAAAAAAGGAGGTTCTCAATTCGACCGTATATTTTTTTTTCAACTAATGGTTTAAAAGTAACAAATCGCCAAATATAGACAAAAAGTTTGTTTGAACTATAGTTACCTAGTTAGACTAATAGAATAGACCGTCCACTTTAATTGAACATCCGTTAGACAGAAAACCGGCATTTGGCAAGTTTTAGCTCAATCAAGGCGATGATTTTGATGATTTGTATGTGACTGCAGATGGCGTCAACAGATCGAGTTACTCCGTCGCATACGCAGTGAAAAAATAGAGGGTACTTATTTTTTCT
This sequence comes from Cnaphalocrocis medinalis, assembly GCA_014851415.1. NCBI lineage: Eukaryota > Metazoa > Arthropoda > Insecta > Lepidoptera > Crambidae > Cnaphalocrocis > Cnaphalocrocis medinalis. Next base: position 9,893,054 of record CM026276.1, read on the forward strand.
TATATACAGTAAAGGGAGAGTAAGGATGTATAACAATAAATAAATAAATTCACGCAACACCTCATGTAATTGACCTGACTCCGTACTAAGTAGTAGTTTATATGACGGAGCTCTGAAGTTATTTTCATTCGGACAATCCGTTCATTCAAACAATATCTAACAAATAGAGGCTACCTATACAAAGTAATCATGTCCCAGTGGGATATGCAATAAAGAAGTCTAGGTAGATAATATTTTTCTCTTAAATTTTTGGTTAAAGTAGGGCCCACAGTAGGCATCGTTCACTTACATAGTTGCATACTAAACTCTTAGGTATATAATGCATGTGCATGCATCCTACTTATCTACCTACATTTAATCTTGTTAGCATTCCCTTGTGCTTCTTAGCAACCTCATAACAATATTAGCTCCGTAAGACTTGAACTACCAGGGATGTATTTTAATAATAAGAATAGAACTGTTTTCATTTAGTGCGTTCGTACCAATAAGTAAGTTAAGTACCTAAGTAATTTACACTTATAGGTATAAATTTACACAACATCTCATTACATTGATTGACCTAAATAGTACCTATCTTAAACACTTGTGTTACCGATATCATCAGACAACATAGGAAACACAAATATATAAGTAATAAGTAACTTAAATTACACTCAGGCACTGAGCAAACACAAGTGTTCATCACACGAATGTTTGTTCAGGGTGGGGATAGAACCAACGACCTCCGGCGTATGAGGCAGTGTCACTACACATCCGGCTGCACCGGCCGCGCGACGGTGCCGATTAGGTATTATCAATCTGCGTCGGCGACTGGCCCGATGACAAATACCTACCGTTCGACTACCTAATTTGTATATTGGTAAAATCGGTCGACGTTAATCGTTCGAGGTTTAGTCTGGTTGTTATAAAATTAAATGGTCGATATATACATACCGTTCGTCTGGTGGAATATACCTACTTACATATCGAACGACGCTTATCATCGATAGATTGGTAGATCTGGTAGAAATATCGACCGCCTGCCTACTTAGCTTAAGGTATCTTCGTAATGGTACCTTTACGAAGATAGGTACCTACCTTAAGCTACACCTTATTGTTTCAATGTGTATTTTAGCAAATACTTATATAAAAGTTTGTTTAAAACATGTTTTTGAATAGAAAACCATAATAACTAAGTAACTTAAGTACGTACGAATTATTTACTCTAAAATAACTACCTACTAAATAAAATGAAAATAGCTTTAGTTTTCGCAATCCAGCCCAACCCTGTGGAACGCATCAAAGTGGAGTAGGTAATGTATTCACCTTCTTAGATACCTATATCTCATTATGAAAATCGATTTTCACTGTGACGTCGTTGCTAATCCTCAGAAGTGTATAAAAGACGTTCGCGGGGTGGAACAAGACGAGTAGCCTCCGCAGCCTTGGCGACCCCACAAGACACGAGATTGGTTATACAACACTAAAGACTGGAGTAGTTCGTGCAGCGATTTTCTTCAGTTTTTTGGCCATAACCGTCTCGGGGTACCCACCCCTATCCTAGAACTTTAAGTGAGTTTATTGGCCATTATTTTATTTCAAATGTGATCATTTAAGTTTATCTTGGTACGACATTTAGTGTACTTATACCGCGTAAATTACATCAACCACATTGTTTGGGTAGCTCAGTGGATAAATAAGAATGTGTATACCTCCAGCACGGTCGGAGGATCAATTCCGGGCAAACACGGGTTTCTATTCTATGTACTTATGTGCGTATTTCTACCATTAGCTCGGTGATGGGGGAACACTTTGTAAGGAGACCTACACGTTTCGGATACTTTCTAAATTTAACCTATACCCAGAATAGTTGTGATAATGGTCCTGAATATGTAACCAAGATTCAGTCGATCTGGTAGCCATGCATATGGATTGCGGAGGTCAGATGGAGTCGCTTCACCATATCAATTCCTGGATCATGGTCTATCAAGCGCACCTCGGTCTCTGAAGCAACATCTTTGGATGCAACCGGGAATAACACGCTATGCGTAAGGTTGAAGATAACGATGAATGGCCATAGGTATTTTCGACACATTTACTTGTATTTCGAAGCATTATGAGTTTTGCTTCTTCAAAAGTGAACTGACCAACGAAGCAATGATCGCGATGGATTTTTATAATAAAAAAATACTGATTTACAATTCATAACCCTTGATTTGTCGCAGGTTAAGTGAACGCAGACGTCAGAATGACGATTGCCAGCTTGGACCCTGGTCCAGGCGTCGCCGCCCTGCAGGCCTGGGGAGGCCAGGTCGCGGCCTATGGTGCCTCTAACCAGACTGTAGTCGACAAAGTGCCACCTGAACTGCTGCATATGATCGATCCATATTGGTGAGTACCCCTTTCAAATATTAATTATATCTGGTATGTACCTACATATAGCAACGAATCTAACGATTGATGAGTATTGATGAAGTAGGACGGACAGGGTAAAAGATGACCTCTTGATTTACAACCAAAGTTTTTTTTTACCTAAAGATATGGTTATCCTGTGCTAGTGTTGCTCTCAAAAGTTCTGTTTTAATTTTTTAAAGTTAGGGCGCCTTAGATAACTGATACTCTACTTGTACGATCCAGCGCTGTGTTTGCGTACCTTACAACTACTTATTTAGACTTCCGCTATCAACATTAACCAAATGTATTGTTTACTTCAGGTATCAGTTTCCACCTATGAATCCACTGTGGCACGGTCTTTTGGGTTTCACTATCGGCTGCCTCGGCTTCATCTCGATCACTGGCAACGGCATGGTCATCTACATTTTCACTTGCACCAAGGTTGAAATTCAATATTTTTATCAAAATTCTACTCTTGTGTGTGATTGATTTTTGTTTTACTGATTCACTAATGTTGCTTGTTTATCGCAGAGTCTCAAAACGCCCTCCAATCTACTGGTCGTCAATCTCGCCTTTTCCGATTTTCTGATGATGTGCTGCATGTCTCCGGCTATGGTGGTTAACTGTTATAACGAAACTTGGGTATGGGGTGAGTACCAGATTTGGTTTATTTCTTAGTCATTTCGTTTACTGAAAACACTCAATATGCGGGCATAATTGTTAAAATCTTCCAGGTGCATTCGCATGTGAACTGTACGCTTGCGCTGGCTCACTATTCGGCTGTGCTTCCATATGGACCATGACGATGATCGCTTTTGACCGCTACAACGTTATCGTAAAGGGTATCGCCGCCAAACCGATGACCAGCAACGGAGCTCTTCTGCGCATTCTTGGCATCTGGCTGTTCTCACTTGGATGGACTCTGGCTCCGTTCTTCGGCTGGAACAGGTAACTTCACCATTGGATTTACCCATAAACTTTTAGAATGCCGCTGTTAACACCACTGCGGCGGTGTACACTGGTGATAGAAATATTGACAGCAATAGGACCTAGTTGCTACCTAGGTATAAGGTAGAAAGAATATTTCGACGCCGATTACCTCGTAAACTGAATCTTAAGTTTACCAAAACATCTACGCCATGAGACATGGCCTATCATCAATCAGCCACTGTAACCTTCAGGCAACAGAGTGAAACGCCGATCGCAATTAGTGGTACCTTCGGTCCAGCCGAGGCTCTGGGGTATCCGACGACAATTGTGCTGAGGTGGAGTATAGATTAAGGTATGAGCCCCAACAAACCTTGTTCCCCACATGTACGAGTAACAAGGTGACGGCTATGATGGTTTCCTCTGAGAAAAAAACAGGGTATTGATCTCTTGCTTAGCACCTGGTAGAAAATCTTTATGAATTATTATAAAGCTGTCGTCACTGGTGGCGATTTCAATTCCCATAACGTTTAGGCATTTTTATAACTATTTGGTTCTTCTTGTTACAGATACGTGCCCGAAGGCAACATGACTGCTTGTGGAACTGACTACCTGAGCAAGGACTGGTTGAGCCGAAGCTACATCCTGATCTACTCAGTCTTTGTGTATTTCATGCCTCTCTTGCTTATTATCTACTCTTACTTCTTCATTGTTCAGGTTAATATGAGCAAATATTTTATTTTACGTGATTTTCATATCTCAAATACTCATTCTTACTGTGTCCATGTTCTTGCTCACAGGCTGTAGCTGCTCACGAGAAAGGCATGCGAGAACAAGCTAAGAAAATGAACGTTGCTTCCCTAAGGTCTTCCGAAGCGGCGAACACCAGCGCGGAGTGCAAACTGGCAAAGGTTGATATCAGATACTTAGTTGGAGGGGCTTAAAAGTATTCGTTATTTATGCCAATTAACGATTAGATGATTAACAAATATACATATTTTAGGTCGCGTTGATGACTATTTCCCTTTGGTTCATGGCCTGGACTCCGTATTTGGTGATCAACTACACCGGAGTATTCGAAAGTGCACCCATCAGCCCCCTGGCCACCATCTGGGGTTCACTGTTCGCTAAGGCCAACGCTGTATACAATCCCATTGTCTACGGTATCAGGTCTGTATCTGTTGCTTATTTGGTTTGCTGAAATCTTGTAAAGTGGACTCCATTTTCCGCACTTGGACTCTCTTTCGGTCCATTGTACGTGATGATTGCTGAAATCTTAATATGGAGCTTATTCTTACCTAATTATTTTGTGCATTTTTTTTACCGTTCAAATGTAAAGGACCTAAAAATGTTTAAATGTACCTACCTACATTGTTCTACCTGCTGGTTACTCGTGCGGTAGAAAACTGTCAGTACACTAAATGTTTTTTTTTTATAACAGCCACCCTAAATACCGAGCGGAGCTGTACAAGAAGTTCCCCTCGCTGTCGTGCCAGGCGTCGCCCGACGAGAGCGGCTCCGTGGCGTCCGGCGCCACCGCCACCTCCGAGGAGAAGCCCGCCGCGTAAACAGACCCACGATCACCGGACTAGGCCATCGCCCATCGGACACACGATTTCTGCCAAAGCGATGTTATTTATTTTTATACGTAAACATTTTACATTTGTACAAAGTTATAAACTTGAGCACAGAGCGTGTGCTGAGCAAAATACTCAGGCGGTCACAAACTTTTTTTATAAATTATTCCAAACCTGCGTATTTTGAGTTCACGTTTTGGGATCGAGTTGAACGTTGCACACTTTTCTTATACCTGAAATATGCTTAAAGAGGCCAACGGCATAAAAAAAAAACAAAAAAAATGATAAATCAATGTGTCGCTAGGCCGCCCCCTCCATGAGACTGCTCCTCTAGATATAGGTAACTGCGATAGATCTTTACGATGAAACAAGCTCTGTATCTTGGACCAATAAAGTTTAATATCAAGCAAAGTGGTCATTACCACAAATATTATTTTATTTTTCCCGGAACACCGTACCTAATAGGAACCATTTGCTAACCAGTACCTGCCTACCTGTAGGATACACGAATATCAATGCATCAGTGACCTCTCTGATCACGAAATGTTCAAGGTCAGTGGTGGAAAAAAAAACTATTTTATTTAATTACCAATTTATCCACTCATTCATTATATCTAATACCATTTATAAAGAGAAATACTTGCGCGATCTAATCGACGCCCAGCGCCATCTCTTGGAACAAGTTGAAAGTAATGTCCCGAAACAAAGTAAGGCGGCCACTTAGTTAAAGACTTTATTTTCTAAGCAACTTTAGGTCTTATGCATGTAAGATATTCAAAATTTCATATATTTTGGATATAATTTTTTCAACTAGAAAAATATAAATTACCTACCTATAAAAGTGGTAATATTTTTCCACCAATCGATCGTACGGTTGAAAGTAGGTACGGTTGTAGGTATTCAAAATCAATTTCTCCAAGAAACATTAGGGCATGTTCAAAATTAAAAAAAATACTTTGAATGCAGTTTAAAAAATAAAGAAATATTTCCTTTACATAAACGCTAAGCATAAACGATTTACGAGAATTTGAGGGGGTGAGGCAGAAGAGCCCGGAGAGGGAAGAAAGCTCTACGTAGGGTTTTGAGGTAGGTAGTTTCCCTCCAGGGACCAATGTTTTCTTCCATCCTGTACAGCCCTGCGGTTATTTGGCTCCCGGCAAAAGTCGGAACTAATGCTGCTTCCCTTACTAATGTCAGTGTTGATTGACATTTTCCCAAAGAAAAACATGTTGTACAACGCCCCCCTGTCAATGACACAGAGGAGCCTTCTGATCGTAGTCCTACTATTTGCCCACGCTTTGCCACATCAATGCACAAGTTGTGTGAGGGGGACACGTTGTTGACACTTCGTTGCTTAGCAACTAGTAATCTGTAAACATACAATGTCAAAACAACTTTGTTCTTCCTTATAAGCGCTCAAAAGTTATTGGTTCTTCCTTAGTTTAAGGTAGTTGGTGGCATTTATGTGTGGTAAAGACCATAATAAATGTTGACTACGAATAAGAAAACATCATGGCGTGTAAAACATCCTACGAAATGCATCACAACTTTCCAAAGATTGCGGACGAAGCAGGTTTCACATTCAACCCTCATCGGCCACGAATACGCATTGATTGGAGTAAAATAAGTAAGTTTATCAGTAATAAATAAGTTATTAAGATTTTTTAAATGAATACTATTGTATTCATTTAAAAAATCAAAATGAGAAGCTAAGAGGAAAAATTACTGGAGGAATGGGACTTTGTCTATCTTAGATACCTATTACTGCTAAACCGAATTGGCTCATTGGGCTTACCATTTTTTTTTGTATCTGGATCAGCAGCGTAAAGTATTACGCTAATCATAATCATAAATTCTAATCTAGTGATGTGATAATGTTCAGCTTATCTATGAATACGGGTGAAAAAACCGTGACCGTCCTATGGGAAGCCCGAGTAATCACTCCATAAGTACCTAATTCATTATTTCATGCCGCTAACCATTTCAAATAATTATGTATACTTTGTCAAGCGACTTGAGTAAAACAAAGAAAGTATGTCGGCAGTCCCTTGTAGCAAGGGACTACCCCTTGTTACGAACGGAGAAAGGTAAAGATAAAAATGATGTCACGTTATTAAGTGTGACACAAAGCCGAGACTAACTTTAGACCATGTTTTGTAATAAAGGGGAAATGTGTTTAACAATTCTTTCAAATAGATTATTATTTCTTTTTATTCAGGACTAATTGATATTGAAAATTTGATACGCGAGAGGAAATTTAGTTTGATTGAGCAACATGTTAATGATGTGAGTATAAAAATCTTATTAAAAGTGCTCGGGAGCACGCTCGTAATATAAGTTGCTTTTGAATGAATGTACTTACTTATGTATGTAAAACACTGCTCGTCTAAAGCAGAGAGATAAAGAGCTAAAAGAACTTTGTTTTCATTTAGATATTGGATTGCGTATTGGAATCAGAATTCGACGTTCGCATTCTTGACGAAGGCGTGATGAAAATGTTCAGGCTGGCGCAACTAGCCGTTGAATACCAGCAGTTCTGCCGGCACTACCTCGACCGGAGTGTTCACGTCTTGCGAGAGGAAATAACTTCACTGGCGCAGGTTAATGACGAAATACCTAATACTGAACTTGCACAGCACAATAAAATATTCAGTTTATTATCTTGTGTTTGTAGGAACTCGATGTCACGAAGAAAGAACTTCGTGAAAGAGAAGACGAAATCAGAAAACTTAAAAGAAAAACAAAACAGTCATATAGACATACTCCACTACCTTATGGAAACGACAACATTGCGAGTATGATTCTGAAAAACTCTCTCGCATAAAAACGATATATTGTCGTGCACGACAGGAGACGCACTTCAATATAATAAATGCAGTTACTGTGATAAGGTTTTTATGAATCAACTTTATCTCAGAAGTCATATGTCCAGACGCCATCCAAACGTTTCGGAAATACCTCAAAGGGATAGCGAAGAAAACGTACAAAGCAAAAGCAACAATACCGAAAATAATAAATTAAGAGATGAAATATTAGAGCTTAAATTAAAATTAAAAGAAATGGAAACGACAATAAAAAATACAACTGAACAAGTGAATTCAAACGTATCAAATCATCAGAAATTAGAAAACAACATAAATCAAAATGATGATCCGATTATTAAAAAAACGAAAGATGCAGAAGTAGCTACAAATAATGATGACTATTTACTAGATAAAATTGAGGTATGGAAAAGAGAAGAACAAGAAAAATATCAGAAGGAAATAAATCTACTAAGAACGCAAATTATGGATAGCATCAAAACCCTCAAAGAGAAGGAAGTAGCGCTCCCAGCACCCAACCCTGAGCTTAAAATAATAGAAGACTTGAATTCAACAATAAGTAAACAAGGTTCCGAAATTTTAACTTTGAAGCAGGAATTAATTAATTCTGTAAGTACTTACTTACATTTCGAAATATGTTATTCTTATGTATTTATTTTCTTACTGTGAATACTTTGTAAAGAGCAGCGATTCTAATTCTTATATAATTAGTGCAAGCACAGATTATTACAATAATTGTGTGTAAGTTCCTTTAAAAGTCCCAGTTATTTCTTTTGCGATCACTTACCTACCTACATATGAATAATTCACGGGACGCATTACACCAAAACCGTACCGCACATAATATGAGAAGTTTGATTTAACCAAGTACCTATGTAAGAGTGTGCACTGACAAAATTTTAATTTTCAGAGATTAAAAATAGAGAAGGACGACGCAGAGCGACGAAAAGAAAACGAGAGCCAGATGTTAGTTTGGTCAAGCAGAGCGGAAGCCCACGCAAAGCAATATGAATCGTTACTTCAAAAGTTGAATGACGTGGCGAAAAGAAGCGAAAGAATCACGCGCGCAGGCTGAAGCAGAAAGGAAACGAGTCGCGCAGTTGGAAGATATGCTGCAACAGAATCTAAATCAGAGGCCATCTGTATCAGAAAAAGATAATTCACCTTGTAAGCAAATGAAACCGGTGAGTTTGGTTTACTATTGACCTATTAAAAGGCTGACTAGGAATATCTTTAAAATTTGAATAATGTCCTCGGTAAAAATAAGAATTACCTACTTCCGAATGATGATTTAATATATTTTTGATTTTCAGAATTCACCCCAAAAACTAATTGAAAACCACATACAACAAACTCCAGCTAAGAAAAAATCTATCCCAAAAGTAGTTCCTGCAGCTGATCGCCAAACTCTTGAAAAGCTTCATCAAAAGGCGCAAGCCTTATTAAACATGGGATCTTCAAGTTCTAGTTCTTCTGATAATTCCACTGAAGATAATGTGAAATCTATTAAACCAAGACCAACATTAAAAGATGTTAAGAGTAATAAATTGCAAAACCACAATAACTACCGAAGTTAATAAAATAAAAAAAGATTCTAATCATATTATACAGCCAAATGCATACAAAAACCATGACTTTCATGTGAATAACAAAAATGATAAAAGAAATAAAGCTAAGAAATGTAAATCAAAATTACATTCTGACTCGAATGCAGTCAAAATCGAAAAAAATGGTCCGATCCTCACTCCAGGAAGGTAAGCATTGTAGAATATTATGGTAATAATTATTTTCACTGTTGTTAAATTTTAGGTTCCCAACATACAACATAGGCAAGATCAGATAATCCCAATTCATATTATTTACAGCCCTATGAAAATTTTAAGAGCGAGAATTACAGAAGAAGTTAATAACCGTCTAATATCAGCAGGAGTAGATCCACTAAAAAGCACCCTCCCTAAATTTGATTATCAAAAACGAAAGATGCAGCTACAGCAACAACTTGAGTTAAAGACAAAGGTATAGTCCTTTTATGTATAAACGCACATCAGATAAAAATTATGTGGAAATGATGAGATCATATTCAAATTTTTTTTTTCAGAAAAATCCTTCACATGAAAAAGTAAGACACTCCATTTTAGCCTTTTTGGATTCAAGTGTGCCGAAGAAAATAAATCTACCACCCCAAGATTATGTTTCACCAAATAAAATATCGAAGGCATTTAGTTTAACCTCGGTGATTTCAAATGTAAAAAGCAAGGCGTTATCCTTAGTGAAATCAAATGATAATAGTAGCAAAGACAAAAGAAAGTCACTGAATGCAGAAGTCGCCAAAAGAGTAATGTCAATACTCAATACTCCGCCAGATTCTGTACCTTCAAGCCCAGGTAATAAATATAATTATGTTTCAACGGAGCCCCAATCAGAACACAACCCGGGTCAAAAACAGAATGTGTCTACGAATAAGAATCGTGGAACTATTTTGGAAAATAAAAGCGAAGAGAGAACGACCAATTCCGGTCGACGACCATCAGTCCTCAACTCAGACTCTGATATTGAGTCTAATGAGAGCGACCATAAATATTATAAAGCCAAAGTTATTGAACAATCAACAAAATCTATAGAGAACTTGATTAAATCACCGGCTCGTAGACCTCTGTCAGCTAACTCCGATTACAATCAAGCAGGAAAAAAATATTCGATTTCTGATGAACACCTAATCCGTTCACAATCTGTGACAAACGTTTCTAACCCCAAATCAGATATAAGTATTGAACACAATATTTCTCACAAAGATGACAGTAGCGATATAGAATCTGCTGAAAATAATGCAGATGAAGAACCTCCAAACAAAGACAATCTTGTGAACAACACAAAACAGACAAAAGGAGTTTTGAAAAATGCATCCTCGACATCTTCTTTAAATAAGAAGAAAGTTTTGTTCGATATGGATGCAATACAAATGAAATCTCTCAGTGCATCACCTTCTCAGAGTCTAACTGAGAAGAGTGATGGAAATGAGAAGTACGAACTTGGTTTGATCAATCTAGATGGTGAAGAGTGGGATATATCCAGGTGAGTTTGTATCCAATAATACCTACTTGTACTTCTTAAAAGGAACGATTTTAAATGAGTTATAATTTTAATATAGGTAATGAATAATAATTGCAATTCTTTGCAATTTCTCCTGAACCCTTCGATGATTTTTTTAAGTCCGTTATGCGTTATTTGAGGACCATATAATTTAACCAAAGGTTGACTGGTAGAGAATGCTCCTTGGCATTAAGTTTGCCTATTGTAACACACATACATTTACATTTTTGTTTGTTTGATTGAAAGTTTGATTGTATTTCGATATATTTGCGGCCATGTATAGATAGATAAAGCAAGAAGGTGAATGTAACGCCATTTGCGTAGCATTATAGATAAATAACAATACTTTCTTTCATCAACAGCATTGAGAATGAACCATTGAAGAACGACACGAAACTACAAATAAGCACTCGAACTAGTCCGAAAATAGCAGAGCTGAAGCAAACAATTGAATCGCAGTTAGCGAGACGTAATGAGACTCCACCAACGGCCCTTGTGGGCGGCATTGACGTCCTAGCACCGACGCCGATGTTAAGAAGAGCCTCCAGTATCGCTGGCAGTAATACTAGTCTAGGTAGTTCAATCCTGGACGATTCTGAAAGTTTACCACCAGTGTTAAACAATAAGGCGTTTGTAAAACCAAAAACAATTACACACAAAGATGACAGTGAATTAGATTTATCAGAATTTAGCACCGATGGATTAATTAGCAATAAGAATGAGCGTGATGCTTTTTAATTTTTTATTAAGAAAAATAAACACTGCAACTTTTAATGCATTCTTTATTATCTTCACATTTAGTTAAATTAATGAATTATCTATTTCCTAAATTACCATTAATATAGGTACTGAAATTGCGTATAAAATAAATAGGTTTTGCCCAGGAGGATATTATATTTTATAGGACGTAATTTTTAGAAGATATCTTGATATCCATGCACGTGAATATAGTTTTGCTTTGTGAGAACATTTCCACGTTCTTGGAATGTAAAAAATCCTATCAAATTCTTCTTCATTTAAATTTATTCTTAAAATAATTTTACAGTAGATATCATTATGGCACACTTCTGTCATCACATACCGTGTGCCGTCCCATTTCTCTATGGTATGTGTGACTGAGGAGTCTGAGAACATAATGAGGATCCCAGTCCTAATCTCTTACTATTTATATAGTATTTAATCAGTGATTTCTGTACTTTAACGGACTACCGACCACGCATCACGCACATTGTTTTATGTGGCGCAAACGGCTATAGTCGATGACAGTCACGAATCATCGGCTGCTGTGACAAAATCCCGTTTACGTGTGACTGTTACCTTAACTGGTTAAATAGCATTCTGATCCTGATGAAGAACTGGTTTAGATATATCAACATTAAACAAGTTTAGAAAAAAAATCCCAACCTGTTTCCATACTTGCCTGCCTGCTAGTTATAGTCCCCAACTCTTCTAAGCTTGAAGCTGTATCAATGTTTTGTAACTACATTTGACACTATCCACTATAACGCTCTCTGTACTTTTCGCACATGTTGGCTCTTTGATTCCTTTAAGGCTTGATCCAATTTATTGGTAATGTTCAATAAGTTTGGCAAGTCACACTCAAGCAGGACATGGTTGATAACATTTTGACATTGGCTAGCAGCCTTGGCTTCCTGTATGGGCAAGTTTATATGTACAGGAGAAATATGTTTGTTAATTGATTCTGTTTTGCTTTTACTTTCATCAGTAGATTGGGCAAAAATCTTTGGAGTCATTAGTACAAAGTCCATTGTAACTGTAGGCTTCACTTCTTCGCTGCAATTTCGGCTGGCAACCTAATACATAAGACATTAGGTAATTTCTTGTATAAAATACAACAAATTGTTTAAGAAAAATTTAAAAATAATAACATCTTACCTGAACTTCAAACCGCCAGGTGAGATCCTGATACGTGGGTTCTTTCTGGTGTAACAAATTCAAAGCACTTGAGAGCTCTGATTTCTTTGTGGCATACAGTTTCACTAACACCTCTTGATGTTCAGATGAAAAGCCAGCTATCGCAATTGATGATTTAAAATCAGGCTCTGACAACTGTGGGAGAAATAATATGCTTTGACAACTGTGGGAGAAATAATATGAACATCGCCCGATCTGTACGACGAAGTCTTCAGAACATCGTCGTTACTAGATGGTATCTATCTATACTAAACTGACTTCTCCATACTAAACAAGAGATCTCGCGGCTTTCTACAATGGACGTATTGCGAGACTTTTTTACGATTAAAAGTCTGACCCACCAGGATAGGTCAGAATTTTAAATTGTTCATTGTTTATTTGAAACCACCACCACCACTCAGTGTTGAAACAGCTTGGTACCTAGTATATCTGATTTATATTCTCTTAATTATTAATTCGATTAGTCGATGACTAGTCTAACAACAAACTGATTGGGTACATTTTAACATTCGCCGTTCCGGTAAAAAACTGTCACAAGGCTAAAAATCGTGTTTTGAGTAATTTGACTTTAAAGTTTTTGTAGAAATGTGATTGTATTTTGCAGTCATATTATTGATGGTAGTGAGAAACTAAAGATACCATTTCATTCTTTATTTAATTACCTTTCATCGGTGCTAACAATTATTTTATTTATTTTTGTTTTTTTGGTAGAAATATTAAATAAACGAATAAAAGTCCTATGTTATGACTGTTTCACTGAAAAAATTTTTTTCCAAATCGGAGAAAATACAATGCTTTTTGCCATAATTTATTATATTTTTCCCCACTTTTATCAACTTTACGTAATTTCAACTCTTAATAACTTTTAAATCGTTAAATCTTTTAAGCATAGGTAGATAATAACTATCTACTTTATGAGCATAATCAGCTTTACAAAATCAATTGCTAACAATAACTTCGAAAACAGTTAAAAAATTAACAACTTCTGATCCAACTTTGTAAATGGTTCAAAATATTAACTTCAATCTACCATACATTTTCTACTTCCAGAACACTTTGAAAACTACAAATTGTAGTTGTACCGATGGTTCACTTGCACTAATGACAAAGTTAAAAAGCTTCTGAAGGGCTTTCAGGACCGTTCGTACACTTGCTTTGCTCCGCTGTGACTCCGTCATCACCCGGTGCTTTGTCGTTATTTCATTTACGATACCCGTTTCCTGAAGAAAGAAATCCCAATTGCCCCACTTTCGACTCCTCATCGCCCTTTTTGCCTAGGTTTGCATTAAAGTCTCCCATGACGACAGTGAAAGTGAGTCTTGGAAGTATGTATTACCTAAGAGATATCCTCATACATGACTACCACTTTCCTCGTTGGGATGCGTCGAGATCGGGGCGTAAACCTGTATTACCTTCAGCGAATAACGTTTGGTAATTCTGAGAATAAGGTACGCCACCCTATTCGACAGCACTTCCGATTTGTACAATGTAATTCATGAAAGACTTGTGGACAATAAACCCAACCACACGTTAGGACAGATCTTCGCCAGAAATAAAGCAGGTTCCCGGATCTAAGGATCACCGTGTCTTCCTCCTATCGTCGGACTTCGGATAAACCCACGATATTCCAGCCATTCCTGCTTAATACTTCTTCAAGTTCCAGCAGCTTCTTCTCAGTCCACAGTGTGCGTGTGTTGTGTAGGTTGCTTTGGTCCTGGCTGTTTGAGGGTTAGTGTTCGCCACCCGAGGATTCTTAGCACCCCTGGTCCCGGTGCCTCGCCCGCTTTCGTCATCGCCGGCTCCCTCTCCTTTACCGGGCACTTGGGGTTTTGTGTTTGTTCCACTACTTATATGCGGAGATTTGGACCTACCCCCTCACGCTGGCCCAGTGCTGGTTGGTGGGGAACGCCAGAGCCTCTTCCGTTGTGCAGCAGGGTGCACCACGTGCAGGTGCGATTGAATTTGGTGTCGTAAGTAGTTGGGCGGGACCCCTTACACCCCAAAAAAGTGTCACAAACTAAATTATGACTCTTTTCCACCTGATAATTTATAACAATACGATGAAATTCTTACCAGGATTCAGTTGCTATACAGTCATTATACAGCTTATGACACTTTTCTAGAAAACGAGCACTCGTCCACTCGTGGCAAGATGTGATGATGCATTTTTTTACAAGATGGCGGATTCATTCGGCTCCCGAGAAAGTGACATTTGCGACACCATTCAGCAAATTTGGGAACTAGCTTTACGGCGTATTTACAGTAGATAGTGCTAAGAAAAAATCATATGAAACTGCAAAAAACAGAATTTGCCATTTTTTGTGTAATGACAGTTTTTTACCGGAACGGCGATTATCATGGCAAAATTACGAAGTAACGAGCAAAATAACCACCCCCTTATTACGAAACGGAGACTAGTTAAGTAAACGTGAAGTTAATGTAAAGTTAGTCGTGGTTTAAAATTAATACAATCACCCTTATATTAATAATAAATATAAACCCTTAAATATAAACTTTATACCACATTTTGTAATATGCGGGCCAGAGACGTCTTTATTTTGGATTTTCTAATATTTTCCAACCAATAGTGGCAATAGTATACAAATTTAGATAGGTGTATTATATAAATACTTACATTATGTTTGCATGCCTCCACTAAGAGATATGTCAAAGCATAAACCAGATTCTGTATGGTAACAACTGACATATTCAATTTTTCTGAAACAAAGATGTGATAAAGTCACATTATTATAGACAGTAAAATGAAATAAAATTATTTGTAACGTTCACGTAAATGATACGACTGTTTATCATTAGAAACGTGTATTCAGTCACAACACACAGGTACACAACGCAACACAGTTAAGGTAAGTTCGAACCTAAGACTAATTACAACAGGGCGTGGTACGCTAGCGGCGCGTGCGTCGGCGGTCGATGAGATATGTACGCGCGTCTCGCAGGACGCTCTCGGCTCACTGGCGACAAGATGCGGACGCGGCGGCCTCCCCGCACGCAGGCGGGTTACAGGTGAGGCGGGGCGGGGGACCGTACGAGTGGGAGCGAGGAATAAGTACTATCGGCGCGCTACATACTCCCCCTTTTGACCAAGAGAGAACATCACGAAGGTCAAACAAAACAAAAGAATAAAGGTAACCCGAGCGCCTAACAACACTCCTTCCGAGGACGGCCCCGGCGACGCCTAGGAGCTACCGGCTCCGGACATTCACTATCCCTGCCATGGTAACGTCGCAGATCTGACACGTGGTACTTCCCGACGACTTCACCGGTCTTCTGATGAGTTAGAAGGTAAGTGGTGGGACTAACCTTTTTAGAGACGACGTATGGCCCATCCTGCTTTGGGATAAACTTGGCAGTTACTCCCTTAGCAGCATTGCTTAAGACATGGGATTTCATCAGGACGAGATCCCCTTCTTCCAGAGGATCTGGATCACGACGGCTGGAATCGGCTTGGAGCTTCCGGAAATCCTGCTGATGTTCGATGTGCTCCTTAGCCTCCAGGAGAGAATCAACGAGCTTGAGGAGGTAAGGCGTAATCTGAGGGACGAAATTCTCAGACTCGATGACAGCTCGTAGATCAGCCTGCACTGACAAAGGTGAGCGAAGCTCGCGACCGAATGTCAAGTAAGCTGGAGTGGCGCCAGTAGAAGCGGTGAGAGAGCTATTAAGAGCGAATCGGACGAAGACAATACCTCAGGCCATTGCTTGTGATTACCCTCGACCAAAATGGCAAGGTGGGCCTTAATGTCCCGATTCTTCCTCTCCACCGGATTCGCTTCTGGGTGGTACAACGGAATTAGATTTGGTTGTACTCCCAGGACAAACAGGGCTTTCTGCATGACGTCAGCCACAAACTGGACGCCGTTATCTGAAATCATACGCCTAGGAAGACCAAACCTCATAAATATCTCACCCACAAGGGTTTTAGCACAGGCCTCTGCTGTGGCCTCGGTGAGAGCAAACAGTTCGACCCACTTACTGGCGGTGTCCTCTACAACCAGGATCCATCGTTCACCCTGAGGTCCTTTTGGCAACGGTCCAAAGAGGTCGACAGCAATAACCTCGAAACGTTGAGAAGGTACCGGTGTTTGGAGTAGACCAGGCGGTTTCAGGTTGGTGGGTTTATAACGCTGACACTCAGTACAGGTCTTTAGGTACTCAGTGACATAGCGTCTCATACCTGGGAAGTAGAAGTGCTGAGCTATACGGTGCAAAGTGCGCTGGATACCTCCATGAGCAGCGGTTGGTGAGTCATGACACTCGAACATAACTTTGCTCCGTAAGCTTTCAGGCACGACCAGCTGAGGCTCCTCAGTACTAGTATCTTCCACGTACCTGTAGAGAACCCCTTGGTTTACTAGGTACCCTCTCTCCGACCAGCGATGCACAGACAACTCCTCAGAGCTTTCCAGGTCTGTAAGGATCTTAGCTACTTCCGGGTCAGCCAGTTGGGCTTCACGGGTTGAAGTAGCATCCCAGCGAGGAATGTCTATGGAAACGGGACAGACACCACATTCTGTCGGAGTACTGTCTAGTACTGGACGGCTGAGCGTGTCGGCTAACACATTAGCCTTCCCTGGAGTGTAGTCGATCTGCAAATTAAAACCCTGCAGCTTTAAAGCCCAACGGACAAGCCTTCCATTCGGCGACTTGAGGGAAAACAGCCACTTTAGGGGTTGATGGTCGCTCTTAACCAATACCTCATGACCATCGACGTACCCACGAAATTTCTCCACTGCCCATACAACTGCGAGCGCCTCCCGCTCAGTGGTGGTGTAATTTCTCTCAGCTGGCGAGAGAAGGCGGCTGGCATACTCAATTGGGTGTTCTTCCGGTGGAGACTCCCCCTGGAGCAAGGCTGCACCCAGAGCAAAATCGCTGGCGTCCGTCCTCAGGACGAATGGCTTAGAATAATCTGGCTGCACAAGAATGGGTGGAGAAGCCAGAAGAGCCTTAAGCTGCACGAAAGCTTTGGCTTGATCATCCTCCCATTGCCAGATCTGGGATTTCTTAGTGAGGCGCGTAAGCGGCTCAGCTACTTTCGCAAACTCTGGTATAAATTTTCGAAACCAGGAACAAGTTTGCAAGAAAGTACGAAGTTGCTGAAGGTTCGTTGGTTCCTTCATCTCACAGACAGCACGCACCTTGTCCTCATCAGGAGATATACCCTCGGTGGAAATGACATGACCCAGGTATTTGAGCCGATCCCTGGCGAAAACACACTTTTCGCGGTTTGCCCTCAACTTGAAGACACGGAGGCGTTCAAATACTGCTCGCAAATCGGACAAATGCGATTCAATGTCATCAGAAATTACCAATAAATCGTCAAGGTACCCTAGAACCAGCTTATCACCAAGCGTAGGGCCTGTTCGGAAGCGATCTATCAGTCGCTGAAACGTCGCCGGTGCGTTTTTCAGTCCGAACGGCATACGTTTGAAGCGAAAAGTCCCGAAAGGGGTTACAAAGGCAGTCTTGTCTCGGTCTGCTGTTCTGACCTGCCAGTAGCCACTTCGAAGGTCTAACGAGCTCATCACACAGCCTTTCTTGGTTGACTGTAACAGCTCGTCGATACGCGGCATGGGGTATGCGTCTGTCTTGGTAACCGCGTTCAACTTGCGATAGTCGACACAAAACCTATACGTACCATTGGCCTTGGGTACCAGGACACATGGCGCAGCCCAGGCGGACTCGCACTCCTCAATCACACCCTCAGCCAACATCTTGTCCAACTCGGCGCGCATAATCTCCTTCCTGGCCGGCGTGACACGATACGGGGGCACTGCAATAGGTGGGTGGTCGCCGGTATCTATGTGGTGCTCCGCATACGGTGTCGGTTCACCTACAACATCAAAAATGTCGGAGTACTCACCTACCAAACTTCCCAACCTGCACCGGTCCGACTCGGACAGCACGGCACCTTCATCCTCCCGCAACACGTTCACTGCGGCACACTGAACAGGTTCGCGTCGAGTTTCCCATGACAAGGCGTGAAATGTCTGGGGCTGATCAGCTGTACTCCAATTCCATCGATCAAAATCAATAACCATCCTAGCTTTGGTTATAAAGTCGATACCTAACAATGTATCGTTATTAACGGAATCCGGGAAAATAACGAACTCAATAGGTATAGTTAACGAAGCAAGTTTAACATTGACCATCGTGAGTAGCACATCACCATTCCTACTAGTACCGTCCGCTAGCTTTACTGCCATCTTATCGGCGCGAAAGTTTAAACCGACCCGTTTCATTAACGCATACAGTGAACTACTCGCTATACTACGACTCGCGGCGGTATCTAACATCGCGGTGCCCGAGTATCCCTCGATACTCACTCGTACGATCGGCCGACCCTGCTTGTTACAATCGACAGATTTCAAACTCGAAAACATAGACGAAAACATATTATCAACTCTACCATTAGAATCAGAAACAGTATTTTGTTTACATTGAGGGCAATTTACTCTAATATGACCTTTCTCGCCACAATTATAACAATAGGTACCTGAACTCGACGATTTCTTATTACTATTACTTAGCTTTACACAGGAATCACGGACGTGACCTCGCGTTTTGCAATACACACAGAATAGCTTTTTATCACTATCACTGCTCACACACTGATCATCACTACGCGGAGGTACGCGGTCACGTAGCGGCTGCGCAGAGGAGTCGGCGCCTTCGCCATGCCGGCGGCTAGGTCGTACACCCAACCGAGGCGGCGCGGGCGGCGGCGGCGCGCACAGCGTGCGGGCGGACGACGCGGGCGGCGGGAGAACGAACGGCGGCAGCGCGGACGGCGCGTGCGGCGGCAGCGCGCACGGGGCGGGCGGCGGCAGCGCGGAGTTCTCCGATAGCGACTCTTCTATGGCTCGAGATCTTTCAATGAGAGTTTCGATATCGTTCACTGTATCTCTCGACAACCGTTTCCTAATTCTCTTATGTAGAAGCCCATATACGATATCCAATCTCGCTTCTTCTGGTAATTCATACGGAAGTTTCGATAACAACGCTCTTATCTTTACGATAAAAATGTCAGCGCGTTCCAATCCTTGTTCCGCGGCGAAAACATCCCGGAACAATTTGTATCCCGGCCGAGGGATTCCATACATCGACCGTAAGCGCTTAATCGCATCCGACCACGAGTTAACTTCGTTTCGGATTCCACGCCACCATACTGCTGCGTCCCCTTGAAGTAACATCGGGAGACCACGAAGTGCCATGTCATCGCTGACGGAAGCACAATCCTTAAACATCTCGACGGCGTCTATAAATGCCTCCACGGCTTCCGGGTGCTGAGACGTACCGTCGAATCGTGCGGTGCATTTTACTAATGTCCCCGGGTTAGTCGACAAAAACGGAGTCGGGGAAACGGCGGCGCTCGCGCCTGCAGTCGAATCGACATTCTGCGGCGATCCTAAGCGTGACGATAGAAGACACTGCACGAGTTTCTGGCTAGCCTCGGCTTGCGCCGCAGAGAAGGCGGCCAGAAGCGACGACAACTGATCTTCTGACATGACCACAGGAGTAGCTGCAGCGGGTGTCGGATTCACCGTCTCCTCATCCGAACTCGAGTTGTTACGACCTTTGTCCTTACGCGGCGGCATTTTGAGTAAGTATTTATGCACTACGCACTGTTCGTAACGTTCGAGAGCCACGCGGTTCGGGCCCTAGTTGGGAGCCAATGTAACGTTCACGTAAATGATACGACTGTTTATCATTAGAAACGTGTATTCAGTCACAACACACAGGTACACAACGCAACACAGTTAAGGTAAGTTCGAACCTAAGACTAATTACAACAGGGCGTGGTACGCTAGCGGCGCGTGCGTCGGCGGTCGATGAGATATGTACGCGCGTCTCGCAGGACGCTCTCGGCTCACTGGCGACAAGATGCGGACGCGGCGGCCTCCCCGCACGCAGGCGGGTTACAGGTGAGGCGGGGCGGGGGACCGTACGAGTGGGAGCGAGGAATAAGTACTATCGGCGCGCTACAATTTTATTTTTATTTACATTTAAACAATAGGTGGCAAACGAGTAGACGAATCACCTGATGGTAAGCGATTGCCGCCGCCCATAGGCACATATCACATAGATGGATTCTTTTGTCTTATTACACTTTTATTTTAGTCTTAACCTACCATAGTGCATAGCTAATATCATCACAACAGGGAGCAATTTTCTAAACTAATATAACTTATTTTAAATAAAAGAAAGTTGTGTTCGTATAAGAGTAAATCGGAGGCCATTATCAAAGATACAAATGTTTAAGTTTTTACCTGCAGCAATGGTGTACTTTTTGTGATTCAGTCCATTATTTAGGTAGTCAATGACTAATTTGCAAAAGTCGACAAGAACTGGAAATGAGAGAGAGCACACTAGAACACTTTAATCGTTCAATTATTTAATCAAAATAAATTTTATAACAACATTGTTAAATGAAAATAAATAGGAATTATTTACCTTGAGTCGAATGACCATGTAATAAGCCAAGATGTTCTTTCTGAAGTTCACTTAAGAAAATTATCATTTTTGAAAAGGAAAGATATTTTTTTAATGTGAATGTAACTTATAGTAAACTATAATAATTATCTACAGTAAATAGGTAAATAATGCAAGAAATAAAGCGATAATCAGACTTCCCCTTTTTGTAAACAACACAAGTGGAAAAACGTCAATGTCAAAATTGTCAAACAAGACACTTTACTTTTTAATCGAACAAACATCGCACTAGCATTTCTCGATTTATATTGTTAACCACAAAAACATTTTATTTGAATCAATTTAAATTCTGGGCCCGTAATACCAGGACCCTTACTACCAGCCGTTAAAGCAGGCCTGCTATTGAACTGCCTTGTTATTTTGTACTATGACGTCCTTTACGCAGGCCTGTAGCAGGCCTGCGGCAGGGCAGTTATGTTGACGTCTTGAAAACCGTTCACCTTTTTTTTGTATGGACTTTTCATAATATGAGCGCATATTAATTGTCAAAACTGCGCGTCTTTTGAGCGTGATAAACGTCAAATAAACATTATTGAAAAAGTTACTTTTAGACCAGTTTTATCAACATTGTTAATGATTTGCCTTGTAAATGGTGGCATTTTTTCGCTGTGTTCCCTATTTTGTGATTGTGTTTAAGTGTGTTTTTGTCCCCCGGTCCGGAGTTAAAAGTGTAGGAGCACTTTATTACTCATACATTGATAGTAGATGCAAGAAAAGCCTTGATTGATCTCGACATGTAATTATTCTGATAATGTGTGCATACAGTGACAATCAACCGTGAACTACCTATTACTCAACCAGAACAATTAGGCGCATTCTGAAAATGGCGGCTTGAGGACTAGTGATGGGAATACTTTCATCTGTATTATACAGTGATACATAGTAGTAATACTAGTTATTTATCTTTGCTGAATTTATTTATTTGACTTCTGATTTAACTGCATAGTAGTTTTATGTATTGAGTACTTAGTAAATAATAAAATAAGCGCATGGTTAGGTCAGAGCGAAGATAACGAAATCAACTAAATTATAACAAAAATCCCGCATAGACATATAGGTACCAACGCTCAGAGCAAGTATCCGACTTCGCCGATGCAGTGTTACCGCTTCTGAATATCTAAAATAAGTATACGATTGCTAAAATTTTATTTAATAAGTACTTATATTAACATACATTAATAATTTGAATTATTTTAAAATAATATTATACTTACTACTTCCATTCGTTCGATATTTATTATGTTCAATTTGGATTTCAATAGGTACATATTTTATGTTACGAAGATACATCTAATCAAGTAGGACAAATAACAACGGCAACAATGTTCCGAAAAAAGTATTTATTGCGCGTCACTACGGGATGTGCGAGACGAAGTGCGGGGTACGGGGCGCGGTAACCGCACTCCTGTCATGCGCCTAATTGTTCTGGTCGAGTAGTAACAGGCCTGTGACACTCTAGTTTCGCTGTGCACCGCAATGCGCTGCTGTGCTTTTTCCTATTGGTCGCCGCGTGGTCGCCATTTTTACTGTACCGCCATATTTTTTTTTCAATTTGACGTTGGTTGACAATTCAAAAC
The DNA here is from genome assembly GCA_014851415.1 of Cnaphalocrocis medinalis. Lineage (NCBI taxonomy): Eukaryota > Metazoa > Arthropoda > Insecta > Lepidoptera > Crambidae > Cnaphalocrocis > Cnaphalocrocis medinalis. The sequence continues at coordinate 9,915,872 of CM026276.1, forward strand.
TTTTCTCGAGTTGTGTTTGTTTTGGTGTTTGTGTTCAGTGAGTTTTTCCGTAAACTTTTTGGCTGAAATAACAATAACAATAACAATTAATCTTTCCGCGCCCATGCCTTCGCCATGGGTGTGAGAAAATGCTGTTTAATAAACTGCAAATCAACCGAACGGACTCATCGCCTTTTTTTCTTTCCGAGGGACGATAATTTGAGACGTTTGTGGCTTTCTTATTTAGTACCGCATAATATAGGGCTAAGTGGTCTCACTAAACACCAGTTGGATTATACAAGTGTTTGTCAAAACCACTTTGACCGTAGTCAGTTCGATGCAAACGGCAACAGGCTCGCAACTGGCTACCCCTGCTTATTTTCGACAAAGGAAATAATTCATGGCATTCCACTGAGCTCTATTGGTAAGTTATAATAGTTTTAAGACATGTTTTGCCTAAATTACATTCTTTCACAACCATTTATCTAGAATAAAAATAAATTTATTCGACATTATTACATGCTGTTTGGGGCTGTGCTGCTGTGGAATCTGTGAATTCCAAAATGTTCACAAAACAAAGAAGAACCGCCGCTTGATACCTATGCTAAACCTTAATTCAAATGTTTTCAGATAGCAACCACTTAAGTGATCATAATTATTATTCCCAATCATCTGGAGAAGAGGATGCAGCAAGTTCGGATATTCGTGAAGGTGAGCCATTTATTATTGTTTAATGGGAGACACTGTAATGTCCTGGTAATTTTAATATCCCTTATTAGGCACAACAACACTTAGTTGAAATCATTTATGTGCATGAATTTGTGTGCTCTTATTGGTCTTGCCTAGTATTTCTGTGTAGGTATAAAGTGTGGTACAGAGACGCATGTCCTATACTCTAAACTGGAATTCAAGACCAAAAAATCTACAACAGATACGTCACTGTCAAATCTGTTAAAGTCACTTAAGCCATGTCGTTTAAGTGACGTTTTTAGATTTCGCCAACCTTTTTGGCATTATTTTTCTTATTAGACTAAACTGTCAAGTTTCCATACATTGTTAAAATGTTGTAGGTAGGTAGATACCAAATGTTATTAACACCTGAAGTGTTACAAGTGCAATAACATCTTTGAAAACTAAAATTACGGATGGTTAAGTTTTTATTTAAGGGTCTTGTATTTATGTGAAAAAAAGTAAATGAAATTATAATTTTTTAGTTATAGAATCAAAATTACCAATAAATAAATTATATCAGCGAGTGTTTTTAGAAAAAAGGGGAATACAATGGTACGATTATTTTATTTCAGTAGCAACATTGTAGTAGATTTTTTGATCTTGAATTCCAGTTTTGGGTACTTATAGGTTAGGATTATAATTTTATTACAATTTGGGTGCTTATTCCAAAGTTGTTTTTTTTATTATTATAAAAGCATTAGATATAGTTGCAGGTAATAAAATTAAAGAGTAGGTACATCAAGCTATAAACTTTGAAAGAAATATTAAACTTATCTTGCTTAATTAATTTTCAATGAAGGTAAATATAATTCTTTATTGTAAGCTTACCATATGCAGGCTGCATCTCACGGGATATTTATTGCATCTCCTTTTATATTCTTACAATTAACTTATATGTATTTTCAGTTGGTCTTGCTGATGACCACAATTACTCCTTGCCACCTGACGAAGTTATTAAATTAGCACCAGCTGGTATCTCTGAAGGTTGGTATTTAATTAGATTGATGAATTTATTTTAGAAATGAATCTTTATCTAGTTAAAAGTGAATTTTGTTACATGGTCCTAATTACGGCCTTCTTACTTACTTTTCAGGAGATCGAGGAACAGCAGATTTGGCAATTAACAATCAAATAATTCATCATCCATTGACATCAAAAAAGATTCAAACTTCAGGTCAGCAAAATTATCTATTCCCTTAACATAATACGCTCATCATGTTTTGAAGCTCAGCCGTTAATATTATAGTGCCTTTTGCCTTTTTTTAAATTAATTTAAAGGTTTATTCTAGAAATTCAGGAAATTCTTAAATTTAACCATTTTTCTTTCGAGTTTTGATATTTATACAATAACTTACTCATTAAGTCCGCACATAAAGTAAACATCATGTGGAGTTGTTACCTACTTCTTATTGTACTGTTTAGATTATACAATAACATTGTATTAATTATGTCATAATTACTTACTTTTCAGAAGTTCCCATACCCATGGATGTCGAATTTAACGAGCAAGTAATGAATCTACCACTAACATCTGTAGTTAAAGGTGGGTCATCATTGTCTAAATCAATTATATTTTATTGATGTTTTCTCAGTTTGATAGACTTTTTTCATCAAATCGATTTTTACAAGCTGTTTTGTTGAATGCTGATATGTAGAAGTTAGTAAATCATATTATCTAACTAATTTCAGATAATGCGAAAAATGTACTAGAATTGCAAAAGACAGAGAGACCTATCCAAAAGTGCCCAATGAAGAAAGTCGGTAAGTTAGAATATGGATTATTTACAAAATATAAATTTTAAGAACTGTCTTGATTGGATTGTACTGTTTAGATGATGCTGCTTAACTATCACACCTAGAGGTTCCTAAAAACTTAATTTATAAGGATATTAGTATGAGCTACACAAAAAATATACAATTTCAATTGTTTAAAATTATCTATTTTTTGTTTTAACCTATGGTAAATATTTTTTTACAGCCAAGAATGTGTCTAATTGCAATTGTTTCACCAAAAAGATGAAGAAACAGGCATTAGCCATAAGAAATAAACCTTTCACTGAGAGACTAGCCGGAGCTAAGACATTGAGTCAAGATAAATCTTTCCTACAGAGTTTTGGGAAAATGAATAAACATTCACAAAATTTCATCATGAATGCAATTAAAATCAGTACACAAAAAGAAAAAAGGCTTGAGATTTACTAATGATGAGAAACTGTTGGCGCTCACCCTCATGAAAGAGAGTCCTAAAGGGTATCGACTTTTACAAAAAATCTTTAATCTTCCAACAAAAAGAACACTAAACCGTTTGGCTGAGAAAATTACTTTTGGTGTTGGCATCAACCAAAATTTATTCAGACTTATTAAAAGAAGAGCTAAGAACTGGGACGAAAAAAAAAAAATTTGCTCCATAGTCTTTGATGAGGTAGCTCTCACTCCTCATTTGACATATGTTGAATCAAAGGATGAAATCAGAGGATTCAAGGACTTGGGCAATGAAAGAGCCCCCAATTACTGTGACCATGCTCTTGTTTTTTATGATAAGAGGAGTGTGCTCAAACTGGAGACAACCTATTTCATTTTATTTTTGTGAGGGTACTACATCTGCTGCTGAAACTAAAAGAATTCTGCAAGAAGTGGTTGCAAAGGTTTCAGAATCAGGCCTTATACCTGTAGCAGTCGTATGTGACCAAGGGTCAACCTTCAGAAGTGCTTTGAAAATGTTAAGAGAGGAAACGGAACGAAAAAGAAATCTGAATGGTGAACATAATGGTCAGTAACATGGACTGAGCTGTAATCATTTATATTTTTTTATTTCTAATTTTTTTTTTCATTTTGAAGATTAATTGTTATAGTTTTGTTTTTATGTTTTCAGATGGAACAATTGAAGTGGCAGGACAAAAACTCAGTGTGGTATTTGACCCACCACATTTATTAAAGGGTTTACGGAACAACTTCATAACAAAAAATATTATTTACAATGGTGCAATTGCCACATGGCAAGACATACAAACAGTTTACGAAGCAGATTGCCAACTAGGACACACCAAAATGAACAGAAATTTAACAGACCGTCATATAGTACCAGCTAAAATAAAAAAAATGAAAGTGAGTGTGGCTGCCCAAACTCTCAGTGAAAAAACAAGCGCTATGCTCAAATACACTGCGTTGTTTAGTAAGTTCACATTTATAGTACTTTCTTAAGTCTGATAAAATATGGAACGAGACTTGCTTGTGGTGTGCCCAATGCTAATCATCACGTCAGATCATGACATCGGAATATCTAAGGCCGTGTCCCCACTAGGTTAACAATGAGCGTCTGACTGGTTTGCTTTCAGTTACCCTCCCTATACATTTTAAATGGAGTGTCCATACGGCGCGTGTTTGTGAGCGGCTGATTGTTGCACGCATTTGTTCCTGCGAGGTACAGTCAGCCGTCAGTTTTAACCAGTATTATAAGTTACTCTGTGGTTTTTAGGCACGACTGCGAGTGGTGAAAAGGTCAGTACAACAATGAAAACAACTGGTGAAGTAGTAGGCTTCATAGATCAACTATTTGATAGTGTTAACGGCTCAAGGCGGAGTGCGATGAGAGGGAAGTTAAGAGGGGCAGTCAAGCCAAACTCCGAACACCATACATTTTGGCGTGAAGCGATCAAAACATTAAAAAGTATGAAATTTGTCGACTCAACCAGTAAAAGGGCCGTGGGAAACCAAAAAGAATATCATGTGCGCGTTCCATCGCTTGATGGTTGGATCACAACATTAGAAAGCATGGAGAGGATATCAAAACTTTTATTCAATGAATATGGACTGCAATATTTTTACCCACGTTTAGTAAATCAGGATCCACTCGAAAATTTTTTGGAAGAATACGTGCTTGTAATTATCGAAATGTGAACCCTGACACATACACTTTATCAACTCATTTAAATCACTCCTATTTCAAATGTGATGGGTCCTCACAGTATTTATTCTAACTGTGAAGAAGATGACGGAGCAACAATTGTGACTTCTATTCTTTGCTACGAGACGATGAGGGTGATAAGGAAAATGTGCCTATAGATTGAATTGTAATGAACAATCATCATCATCAAGTAACAAAGAAAAGGGCACCACTAATACACATCTGATGCTGAAACTAAAAGAATTCTGCAAGAAGTGGTTGCAAAGGTTTCAGAATCAGGCCTTATACCTGTAGCAGTCGTATGTGACCAAGGGTCAACCTTCAGAAGTGCTTTGAAAATGTTAAGAGAGGAAACGGAACGAAAAAGAAATCTGAATGGTGAACATAATGGTCAGTAACATGGACTGAGCTGTAATCATTTAATTTTTTTATTTCATTTTTTTTTCATTTTGAAGATTAATGTTATAGTTTGTTTTTATGTTTTCAGATGGAACAATTGAAGTGGCAGGACAAAAACTCAGTGTGTATTTGACCCACCACATTATTAAAGGGTTTACGGAAACTTCATAACAAAAATATTATTTACAATGGTGCAATTGCCCACATGGCAAGACATACAAACAGTTTACGAAGCAGATTGCCAACTAGGACACACCAAAATGAACAGAAATTTAACAACCGTCATATAGTACCAGCTAAATAAAAAAAATGAAAGTGAGTGTGGCTGCCCAAACTCTCGTGAAAACAAGCGCTATGCTCAATACACTGCGTTGTTTAGTAAGTTCACATTTATAGTACTTTCTTTAAGTCTGATAAAATATGGAACGAGACTTGCTTGTGGTGTGCCCAATGCTAATCATCACGTCAGATCATGACATCGGAATATCTAAGGCCGTGTCCCCACTAGGTTAACAATGACGTCTGACTGGTTTGCTTTCAGTTACCCTCCCTATACATTTTAATGGAGTGTCCATACGGCGCGTGTTTGTGAGCGGCTGATTGTTGCACGCATTTGTTCCTGCGAGGTACAGTCAGCCGTCAGTTTTAACCAGTATTATAAGTTACTCTGTGTTTTTAGGCACGACTGCGAGTGGTGAAAAGGTCAGTACAACAATGAAAACAACTGGTGAAGTAGTAGGCTTCATAGATCACTATTTGATAGTGTTAACGGCTCAAGCGGAGTGCGATGAGAGGAAGTTAAGAGGGGCAGTCAAGCCAAACTCCGACAACACCATACATTTTGGCGTGAAGCGATCAAACATTAAAAGTATGAAATTTGTCGACTCAACCAGTAAAGGGCCGTGGGAAACCAAAAAGAATATCATGTGCGGTCCATCGCTTGATGGTTGGATCACAACATTAGAAAGCATGGAGGGATATCAAAACTTTATTCAATGAATATGGACTGCAATATTTTACCCACGTTTAGTAATCAGGATCCACTCGAAAATTTTTTTGGAAGAATACGTGCTTGTAATTATCGAAATGTGAACCCTGACACATACACTTTTATCAACTCATTTAAATCACTCCTAATTTTCAAATGTGATGGGTCCTCACAGTCATTTATTCTAACTGTGAAGAAGATGACGGAGCAACAATTGTTGACTTCTATTCTTTGCTACGAGACGATGAGGGTGATAAGGAAAATGTGCCTATAGATTTGAATTGTAATGAACAATCATCATCATCAGTAACAAAGAAAAGGGCAACCACTAATAACACATCTGATGCCATCCTAGAAAGACTAAAAGTGCATTCATCTGCTTACACAGCCGGGTATTTATGCAGAAAATATCAAAAAAAATTAATTGCAAAAGTGTCAAGATACCTACTTAGCCAATTCCAAAGAAAACATTCACGAGTGATTCTGCACAGAGAATACAAAAAATGTACAAGGAATAATTTAGCATATCCATCCAAACGTTTTCTCTTTTTGTACAGGGATATATCTAACCGGAATCCATAACAACCTAAACTTGGTATTCCACAAAAATAATGTGGGGGAAAATAATAAAACATGATATTCTTTCCAAATAAGCATAAAATGGTTGGGTTGTACAATTCACAAGCAAAGTGTACAAGATTTTTTCATGAGACTAATTATGCGTGTGCATATACATAATTGGTGTAACATTATTAATAAAATATTAAAGGGGACATTAAAGAAAAATATGTGATGAAAATGGGGGGGCCTCAAATTCAGGCATATCGCAAATATAAAATGTTGAAATTACGATCGAATAAAAAATGATTTCTTGTATGTAATGTCTTGTATTATTTTACACCTAACATATCATCAAGAAAGTCATGAATTTTATTGACAGCCTATCCCACCATAATTATCTTATCGACTACGAACATCACTAAATATCGATATCGATACCTAAATCAGTAGGTAACTTCACTAGCTCGCACGCCGCGATGCCAGCGCTTTGCGGTGCACCGTGTAAACTGATGTCAGAAATCGAAGTGTCCTATCTGTCCCCTAGTATAAAGTTATCTGTGAGTAGTAAGTTAAAATTGTAAACAAACAATCGGCGCGCATAGGAATTTAGGTCGCTGATCTGCAAATTTACCTAAATGTTCAATGTAATCGTACAAAAAGTTTTCTTGTCCCGTCCTTCTACGAGCATCATTGATAAGCCTATTTTTCCGTTTTATTTTGGTCTTTATACCCAGTATAAAGACCAAAATAACCTACCCAGTACTGGAAATATAAAAAATTGTATTACAATAACATCATGTTATAGTTCCATACCTTTATCTATGTATTGTAAATGCAATTAGATTTGTTAATAAATATAATATTATGAAACCAAAACTGTTTTGTGATTTCTAAGTTTAATTACACTTACACTCTTATGTAGTAACTAAGTAAATACTGACATACTTTCGACCAGTCTGAAGCAGACTTTTTAACAGTGGGAGAGCCAGGCTTTGGCATGAAGGCTCGACCGGAGTAATTCCACGTCCCCACAGAAAACTGGTGTGAAGCAGTGCATGTGCTGTGTTTCGCTGTGTGTGTGAGTTTATCAGAGGCCCAATCCAGGGGAAGGGGGGTTTAAATGTAAGCAGCACACTTTTGACACCACTGGTGCTATAGGTGTCCATGGGCGGCGGTAATCGCTTACCATCAGGTGATCTGTGTGCCCGTCTGCCACCTGAATCATTAAAAAAAGAGTCGAGCCTTCAGTCTTTCTCCCGCTGCACTCCACCTTCTCCTCCCTCCTCCTCTTGAAATGTATATTTTGTTATACCCTACTGCTTTTACTCTGGGATCATTCAAAAACTCCCAAGCAGTTGGGTATATCTCACACGATATCTTGTTTGTTGTTTTTCACTATAGTAACTAAATATTCTATTTACCACTAACATACCTACATAAAGTGCAAGTACGAGTAAGTTATTTTGTAATGTAAAGTGGACTCCACTTTCCACACTTAGACTCTTCTTCGGTCCATTATATGTGATGTAAGTAAGTTATTTATAAACACAAGAAAAAAATGCTATGTACTTACGACATTTTAAATGAAGACTGCAAACACGAAAACTTAGCTGCCCTGCTGAGCCCGAGCTATGTCTACTTCCTACAAAAGTAAGTATCGGCGAAGTTCGTAAAGTTTAAAGAAACATCTTGTTGCTACGTATTCATAGGAATCAGAAAAAATAACACTTATTGGTCTGTGACAAGTAATAAAAACTTCTCAAGTAGTTAGACCAAAGAATTAAAAAAGACTTTAGAATTCGAGTTTAGGATTTTAAAACAAGTTTAAAATACTTAAAAACTCACTAAAATACAGAATATACAAGGTATACAATATCTACAATAGTTTAGGGAGATTGGCTATGTGCAAAGCGAGTAGGTAGTGGTGGACAGATAACGACCGCGCACAACACTGCAGAAATTGGAAACAAATGCAGATGGTCAACTGTCAGAAGTGTTGATTGCGATACAACCACCAATATTCTCTACAAATAATAGTATGTTATTGTTAAAATTGGTGAATAAAAACAGGTTTTGTAAATATTGAATCAGTCTTTATTAGTCATATCTTCGAAGAATTTAGAACATTTATAATGAACAAATTGCCGAATACTAGGTTTGCCCCAATGTTGTTTGTTACTGTTCTTTGACAAGCTGGAGGTGATGTTAACATAGGATATTAAGGCACTAAAATGCTTGCACTTGCTGCTCTGATTATAGACACAGTCACATTTTACACCAGTGAGAACACAGATCTGTAAAAATAATAAGAACAATTAGTAAATTGGAAATGACTTACATGTAATAAAATAAGTACAATCCCCGGAACTAGTACTGGGCATACCCAGGTGCATACGCTTGCTAAAAGAGTGGTCAATCAAACAGAGCAAGCAACACTGGATGAGATTGACAGGCCAGACACATGCTAAAGCCTTAATTACAGAATTTTTCAACAAGTTCTCACTAGAGGCTCTAATGTTATTTCGAGAACAGTTGAGGATTCTCACAAGAACTATCTCAGGTCACTGCAGATTGAACAAACAGATAAATATATCACATATAAACATTACTTACGTTAAAACTGGTTTTGTAAGGTGTTAGTGTCACAGATGTCTGACGAATTACGTGGGCTCGTATTAAGTAGCTTTAGCCGTTATGTCGCAGTTCTTCCACATTTCTTACATGCTCGGCTAATAGGAATATATTGCCTTTTATCTCAGTTTGTGATTGAAAACTAATATTATGTGCAATAGTTTATAAACCCGATTTTTATTATTATATTAATTTTACAGTAAAACTATTGAATAAATTGCACTTAAATAATGTCAACAATACTATTTTAATCTTTGATTTTATTTATATTTGCAAAGAAAACTACCAATGTTGACATTGTATTTATTTCAATTATTTGACAGCTCTCCATATTTGATAGTAAGAATCGTTCAAAAATCTAGGTAGGTAAAAAGAGTACAGAATAGTCGCACGCCATATGAATTACTCCATAATTATATTAAAATCTACTGTGAATTAAGAAAATTATGCTGATTAAGTAAATTACACTCATAAAAACGTACTTTTAGTCATCAATTGATATTATAAAGCGAAAACTAAAAAACCGGTAAAACGGGAAAAAAATATCATAAGATTTCCGAACGATTCTAGGTTAAATCAGTAAGCAGACCAGAGACAAGGAAACCGTTCACCTTTTTGTCTAGCAGTGCAATAGTCGTTCAGTTTTTATAGGCTCATAATACGAATCTTAGCAGCGCAGAAACAGGCCTGCCCTTTGAACTGCGCTGCGAATGGATGGTTTTCGTATTTGCTGGTATTACGGGCCCAGCAAATACGAAAACCATCCATTCGCAGCGCAGTTCAAAGGCAGGCCTGTTTCTGCGCTGCTAAGAATCGTATTATGAGCCCATAAAAACTGAACGACTATTGCACTGCTAGGCAGAAAGGTGAACGGTTTCCTTGTCTCTGGTCTGCTTACTGATTCAACCTAGAATCGTTCGGAAATCTTATGATATTTTTTTCCCGTTTTACCGGTTTTTTAGTTTTCGCTTTATAATATCAATTACTGACTAAAAGTACGTTTTATGAGTGTAATTTACTTAATCAGCATAATTTTCTTAATTCACAGTAGATTTTAATAAAATTATGGAGTAATTCATATGGCGTGCGACTATTCTGTACTCTTCTTACCTACCTAGATTTTTGAACGATTCTTACTGGCAATTATATGGATAGCTGTCAAATAATTGAAATATTAACAATGTCAACATTGGTAGTTTTCTTTGCAAATATAAATAAAATCAAAGATTAAAATAGTATTGTTGACATTATTTAAGTGCAATTTATTCAATAGTTTTACTGTAAACTTAATATAATAATAAATACCGGGTTTATAAACTATTGCACATAATCTTAGTTTCCAACCCCAAACTGAGATAAAAGGCAAGCATGTAAGAAATGTGGAAGAACTGCGACATAACGGCCAAAGCTACATAGCACGAGCCCACGTAATTCGTCAGTCATCTGTGACACTAACACCATACAAGACCAGGTTAAACGTAAGTATTGTTTATGTGATATAATTATCTGTTTGTTCAATCTGCAGTGACCTGGGATAGTTCTTGTGAGAATCCTCAACTGTTCTCGAAATAACATTAGAGCCTCTAGTGAGAACTTGTTGAAAAATTCTATAATTAAGGCTTTAGCATGTGTCTGGCCTGTCGATCTCATCCAGTGTTGCTTGCTCTGTTTGATTGACCACTCTTTTAGCAAGCGTATGCACCTGGGTATGCCCAGTACTAGTTATGGGGATTGTACTTATTTTATTACATGTAAGTCATTTCCAATTTACTAATTGTTCTTATTATTTTTACAGATCTGTGTTGTCACTGGTGTAAAATGTGACTGTGTCTATAATCAGAGCAGCAAGTGCAAGCATTTTAGTGCCTTAATATCCTATGTTAACATCACCTCCAGCTTGTCAAAGACCAGTAACAAACAACATTGGGGCAAACCTAGTATTCGGCAATTTGTTCATTATAAATGTTCTAAATTCTTCGAAGATATGACTAATAAAGACTGATTCAATATTTACAAAACCTGTTTTTATTCACCAATTTTAACAATAACATACTATTATTTGTAGAGAATATTGGTGGTTGTATCGCAATCAACACTTCTGACAGTTGACCATCTGCATTTGTTTCCAATTTCTGCCGTGTTGTGCGCGGTCGTTATCTGTCCACCACTACCTACTCGCTTTGCACATAGCCAATCTCCCTAAACTATTGTAGATATTGTATACCTTGTATATTAATGAGTTTTTAAATATTTCATACTAGTTTGAATATAAATCCTAAACTCGAATTCTAGTCTTTTTTTTAATTCTTTGGTCTACTAACTACTTGAGAAGTTTTTATTACTTGTCACAGACAAATAAGTGTTATTTTTTCTGATTCCTACGAATACGTAGCAACAAGATGTTTCTTTAAACTTTACGAACTTCGCTGATACTTACTTTTGTAGGAAGTAGACATAGCTCGGGCTCGGCAGGGCAGCTAAGTGTTCGTGTTTGCAGTCTTCTTCATTTAAAATGTCGTAAGTACATAGCATTTTTTTCTTGTGTTTATGAATAACTTACTTACATCACATACATATATCCGACCGAAGAAGAGTCTTAGTGCGGAAAGTGGAGTCCACTTTACATTACAAAATAACTTACTTGTACTTGCACTTTATGTAGGTATGTTAGTGGTAAATAGAATATTTACTATAGTGAAAACCAACAAACAAGACATCGTGTGAGATATACCCAACTGCTGGGAGTTTTTGAATGATCCCAGAGAAAAAGCAGTAGGGTATAACAAAATATACATTTCAAGAGGATGTGGAGTGCAGCGGGAGAAAGGCTGAAAGGCTCAACTCTTTTTTTTAATGATTCATGTGGCAGACGAGCACACGGATCACCTGATGGTAAGCGATTACCGCTGCCCATGGACACCTATAGCACCAGTGGTGTCAAAAGTGTGCTGCTTACATTTTAACCCCCCTTCCCCTGGATTTTGCTTCTGATACCCTCACACACACAGCGAAACACGGCACATGCACTGCTTCAAACCAGTTTTCTGTGGGACATGGTATTACTCCGGTCGAGCCGGCCAATTCATGCCAAAGCCTGGTTCTCCCACTGTTAAAAAGTCTGCATCAGAATGGTAGAAAGTATGTCAGTATTTACTTAGTTACTACATAAGAGTGTAAGTGTAATTAAACTTAGAAATCACAAAACAGTTTTGGTTTCATAATATTATATTTATTAACAAATCTAATTGCATTTACAAATACATAGATAAAGGTATGGAACTATAACATGAAGTTATTGTAATACAATTTTTTATATTTCCAGTACTGGGTAGACCTATAAAGACCAAAATAAAACGGAAAAATAGGCTCATCAATGATGCTCGTAGAAGGACGGGACAAGAAAACTTTTTGTACGATTACATTCAACATTTAGATATTGCAGATCAGCGACCTAAATTCCTATGCGCGCCGATTGTTTGTTTACAATTTTAACTAGGTAGTTCACGGTCGATTGTCACTGTGTGCACACATTATCAGAATAATTACACGTAGAGATCAATCAAGGCTTTTCTTGCATCTACTATCAATGTATGAGTAATAAAGTGCTTCTACACTTTTAACTCCGGACCGGGGGACAAAAACACACTTAAACACAACCACACAATAGTTAACACAGCGAAAAAATGCCACCATTTACAAGGCAAATCATTAACAATGTTGTTAAAGCTGGCATAAAAGTAACTTTTTAGAGATTGTTTATTTGACGTTTAACACGCTCAAAAGACGCGCAGTTTGACAATTATTATGCGCTCATATTATGAAAAGTTCATACAAAAAAAAAGGTGAACGGTTTTCAAGACGTCAACATAACTGCCCTGCCGCAGGCCTGCTACAGGCCTGCGTAAAGGACGTCATAGTACGAAATAACAAGGCAGTTCAATAGCAGGCCTGCTTTAACGGCTGGTAGTAAGGGTCCTGAACGCAACCTAAATACGCCAACATTGCACGGCTTGAGTAATGTCATGTCTGTCAGTGAGCGTAATTTTTGACAAACTATCATTTCATTTTCAATTTCATTGAAATCATTGTTCTATGTATTTATGCGTTAAATTGATAAATAGTTTATCATTGATGGTTAGGCAAGATTTTCAGTCAACATGGCTTTGAAAAAAGTCAAAGGAAACTTCGAAAGGATGTTCGACAAGAATCTCACGGACCTAGTGCGAGGCATTCGAAATAATAAAGATAATGAGGTATTTATTATAATTTTTACACATATTAGCTGATAAAATTTTAATTCGCTCGACCCACTCAGTTAAATGTGTGATTAGATACTTATAACTCAACAAATTACAGGCAAAGTATATAGCGCAATGTATGGAAGAAATCAAAGTAGAACTGCGGCAGGATAACATAGCAGTGAAAGCGAATGCTGTCGCAAAACTCACGTATGTAAGTACACCGAATGAAGAACTACATATTTTACATGGGACAGGGATAGTGATTTACCTAATCATAAATGTCTGATCTGGTTCTGTTGTGAATGTCATTTAATATTGTTATAGATAAAATGCTACTTATCTAATGAATTTATCCATGCACGGTGTTTCACCTCTGGTATAATAACTCTATATATTTTTTCAGCTTCAAATGTTGGGCTATGACATATCATGGGCAATATTCAACATTATTGAAGTAATGAGTTCTAATAAATTTACATATAAAAGAATTGGATATTTAGCTGCTAGTCAATCTTTTCACGCAGATTCTGAGTTACTTATGCTTACTACAAACATGATACGAAAGGACCTAAATGCTCAGAACCAGTATGAAGCAGGACTGGCCCTGAGTGGCCTTAGTTGCTTTATTTCCCAGGACTTAGCAAGGGATCTTGCTAACGATATTATGACATTGGTATGTATTATTTTATAAGTTCAAAATTGTAGCTTATAAAAAAGAATGAATACTACTATCAGTGCTCAATATGTTGAAATCTGTTTGGACTACCAATATCTCTCCGATTCCTTTGTTCTTCCTTGCAACACCATTTTTATGTTTGATTTAAGTTTTAAATTTGCTTAAACGTCATGTAACTTAAATGAGCCTTGAATTTACTGTGATATCACTTCACTTAGATCTCAACATTTTGTGCATAAATAAATAATTTTGATGTTGAGGGAACCTGATTTTATTAAGATTACTACTACTAAATTTCTTTATTGTATTGATGAAAGGTAAATAAATGTGTACCTCTTTTATCTTACTATTGGTTTTGTAGATGAGCTCAACGAAGCCATATTTAAGAATGAAGGCTGTGCTTATGATGTATAAAGTATTTCTAAGATATCCAGAGGCACTTAGACCAGCTTTTCCAAAATTGAAGGAAAAGCTAGAGGACCCTGATCCTGGTATGGCAACATTTTAATTAACATATAATTTTGTGTATGTATGGGATACAATTAGTTATCCATCATTAACATGATATTCCTATATTAAAATATTTCTTTCTAACAATTAACATGTATGACATATAAAGGTGCAATTAATATTATTATTTTCAGGTGTTCAGTCAGCTGCTGTAAATGTTGTTTGTGAACTTGCTAGAAAAAACCCCAAAAACTATCTTTCGTTAGCACCTGTATTTTTTAAGCTAATGACCACCTCTACAAACAACTGGATGCTTATCAAGATTATTAAACTGGTATAGTGTATTATGTTTATTACTATAAATAAGATACTTATAGTCACAATTATGGTTCTTAACATAGATTTTATTAGACAGCCCTTTTGTAACTAAAGATATTACAGTATTGACAGTTCTACACACATACATAAGGCAATAAATGTATATTATAATCATTTTCAAAATAAAAATTTCAACAGCCCTGTCTGTGAGCAGATGTGTGATAGTAATATTGAAACTTGAAATAAGTACCAAAGGTCTTGATACAAATATTTGTACATGTGGGTATGAAATGTAAATGGTTCAGATAACAGAGATTAAATATAAATAGAGGGCATCAAGTAACTGACTAACCATATGTACTATTAATTCACAGTTTGGTTTAATGACCCAATATGAACCAGATATTGGAAGAAAGATAACTCAAAGCCTCATAGATCTAATTTGCAGGTACCACAAGCAAAGTTCGAAAGGAGTTTAGCTGCTAGACTCATTCACCACACCTGCCTCACCATTACGAATTTATACAATAGATACAAGTTTATGATACCCACTTAGCTTTTTATAGGCCTAATATTTGCAAGTACTGTTTTAAAAATATACTATAGTATTATACACCTAATTATAAATATAACAAAACATAGTTTGTTATTCCATATTTGATTAAGTACCTTTATTGGAATCGAAGCTCATATTTGTGAATAGTAATTGCAAATACTATAAAAAGCAGTTGCTAACTACCACAAGAGAAGTTACACTCTCCTGAATTGGCACATTTCACATTTTGTATTATTTTTGCTGCTGGAAACTACATGATCATACAACATTTTCAACTCAACTTCTGAGTTAAAATATCCTCA
Source organism: Cnaphalocrocis medinalis (assembly GCA_014851415.1). Classification (NCBI taxonomy): domain Eukaryota; kingdom Metazoa; phylum Arthropoda; class Insecta; order Lepidoptera; family Crambidae; genus Cnaphalocrocis; species Cnaphalocrocis medinalis. The sequence goes on from CM026276.1 coordinate 9,931,609, forward strand.
AGTTCCAAACTGAACAAAAATATTTTAATAGTACACAGAGATACATAAAAATATATGCAGGTATATTATGTATCTATACAACATAAAACATCATTTTTCATTTCTCATAAGCTAGTCTTATGTAGTGTCATTGTGTTTGTTGCAGTTTGGTGCCTTAACCCCATTAGAGCCTCGACTTGGCAAGAAACTGATAGAACCATTAACTAATTTAATTCATAGGTGAGTCAGTTGTTGTCAATTGACACTATTGCATTCAGTGTTACTTACTTTGGTCTCTATGGGGTGAAGGGAAAATTGATATTGGTGTTACGAATCTGGATGATAAATGCGACAAACCAAAGATGATAATTTCATCCGAAATATAAACTGACTGCTTTCACTGCTTTTTTAATTATACTTTCATTGATGAACCGCTTGGTATACATTTAGCACCTAGTTAAAAATGCAGTAGATTTTTGCTTTTATAAATACTGCTATAGTTTTATCAACTGTTTAATGGGCTGGACTTTGACATCACTCTTCAATTATGTAAATTTTAATGACGATAAAGCACCACAGAATGGAAGCTTTGTTATTGTTATTAGTTAAAGTTATCAATTTATATATCTTACACTATACATCTTATCGAAGGTGTATTGATTGATGTAGAATGTGTATAGATTAAGAAATATCAATTCAAAATATAAATATCCGTGAAAATTTGAAAATGATCAACAGTTTGTGAGATTTCATTCTTTAGTTATCGCGTTGCAAGATATTTCCAACTGAACACTAAACTTATAACATAATTTTATAACGACTTTGTGATAATTATTGTAAATACCGACAATGATCGCCTTGGCTTCAACGAAAAAGGTTTAGCCAACGTTCATCTATAACAAATGTGCGCTAGATCAGAATAACTCAATGCAGTACTTACTTGCAATGCAGTCTACTTGGACGTAATGCAGCCCACTTGCATTGCTTGTAATGCAGTTCACTTGGATCCACTGCCGGTACCAGTACACAACCACTTTAGACTGATCATTTATCAAGTGGTATAACAAAGATATTTCCCCGGCAGTACGTCGGCGATGTCGCTGCTGTACGAGTGCATAAACACAGTGATTGCGGTGCTAATCAGCATCAGCAGTGGAATGCCCGGCCACGCGGCTTCTGTGCAACTTTGCGTACAGAAATTAAGGATACTCATTGAAGACAGCGACCAGAACTGTAAGTAATTTATGTTGGAAAATATTCAATATATAAATGTTTACCTCATGAGAAAATCATAATCACTTCATTAAAGACTTATGTATTTATCTTAGTAGTAAGCAAATTATTTTATTTGTCTATTATATTATTTTCAGTGAAATACTTGGGACTGCTGGCTATGTCTCGGATACTCAAGTCTCACCCGAAATCCGTCCAAGCCCACAAGGACTTGGTACTGGCCTGCCTAGATGACAAAGACGAGTCCATCAGACTAAGGGCGTTAGGCTTACTGTATGGAATGGTAAGAATTCATTTGATTCCCTAGAAGCATCTCACCCCATACGTATTTACGTAGTATGATATCTTACAGAGGAATATGCTGCTAATACATATTCACTTTATAATTTTCATCATCTTTATTTCATTATTTGCCTATCACCTATCCTCATTACATGTTCCCTTCAGTTTTCTTACCTCGCCTTAATAAAATCTAACAGGTATCAAAGAAGAATCTAATGGAAATAGTGAAGAAGCTGATGATCCACATGGAGCGCGCAGAGGGCACGCTGTACCGCGACGAGCTGCTCACGCGCATGATCGAGATCTGCTCGCAGAACAACTACCAACACGTGGTCGACTTCGAGTGGTACGTCACCGTGCTCGCCGAGCTTACTGAGATGGAGACCAGCGCTAAACACGGTGAGATATCGTTCTGTAGGCCTAACATGCGCACCGCGACAATATTTTGTCGACTCTCGTTCGCGAGAGCGCATCCTTCCATCCCGCTCATCGCTCAGTCGAGCGAGATGCAACTTGCGCCGACAAAATACGAGTGTTGAAAAATTATCTCGCGGCGCGCATGTTAGCCCAGCTAGTTTGTTCGTTCGTTACAGCCACTCCCTTTTTGTTGATCAATTTGCTCTCTTCGCTGGGAAAAATATAACTCTCAACTTCGCTGGGAAAAAGCTCCCCTAACTACGCCACTGGTCTTAGGTAGACTAATTAGCGACTACCTATGTACGTACGATTGCATATTATTATTATAGCATATTTGTGACCATACCATTATAGTTTCTGTAATCTTTGTGCAATAAAGAGTATTAATCTTTCTAACAGTTGGTCACGGATATGGTCGCATTGTATGGAAACTATATGGAAAGGGATTTAAATGTTCACAGATACACTCAGTTTTTTAGCTATTTTCGTAATAGTTCAGATCGTTGCCAATAGATAGCTCTTGCTGCTTAAAGCATATGTATTTTATACTATCTGTATGAATGTAAATGCCGTTGCTAATTCGCTGTTTTTTTTTCATGAAATTAATTAATAAATAGTATAGAGTTTGTTTTTTATCTATTTAAAACTATTTTGTACACTTGCTATTTGATAGGACAAGTTATGTCATGTCTGTCTGTACGAACACTTGTGTTTCGCTGTAGTATAGATTAATTTTCCGCTCCAGGCTGCATGATAGCGGGGCAACTGACCGAAGTAGGCGCGCGCGTGGCGGACGTGCGCGCGTTCGCGGCGCGCGAGTGCGCGGCGTTATGCGCGCGCGCCGCCGCCGCGCCGCCCGGGCCCGCCTCCAGGGAGGTGCTGTACGCCGCAGCCTACGTGCTGGCCGAGTACTGCCAGTGAGTGACACTTCGTTTTTTTAGTATTTGTTGGTGGTATTTGTTGATCCGCTAGTTGGCTAGATATGAGCGCCGCGCCGGCGCGCCGCCGTCGCCGTGGACTTGCGTCAGCGCGCCGCCGCCGAGCAAATCGCTCGGCGCGCCGCCGCGACATGTGCAACCAGTAGAGTCACAACTGCGCTGCCAACCTTTAACCCCCTTTCCCCCCATTTGGACATTCCAGTGCCCTCACTCACTCGACGAAACACAGCGCAGGCACTGCTTCACGCCGGGGTCTTCTGTGAGGCCGTGGTATCGCTCTGGTCGAGCCGGCCCATTCACGCCGAAGATTTAGATTACAAAATATTCAGCTTTTAAAAATGGTAACAATTAAAGAATGTGCAAGTTTGAGGCGTTTACATGTGAATGAATGTTGCTAATTTAGTCTTTAGAAATGTGATTTATTTTAAATTCCTCTCCCTCACCCCTTGAAAAAAATGTAATCCACGCCGGCGCGCCGCCGCCGCCGCATTTTTTTTTACCCCACGCCGCCGCCGTACAAAAAGCCATCGGCGCTCATCATATCTATTGGCATACGTGTAGACTGAGGTCCAACCTCAACGTCATTGGTCGTTTAGTGACATTTTGACATCTCACATCAAAAATAACCAATCACCGTGTAGTTGGACCTCAGTCTACACGTTACACCATCTAGCGGATTTTTCACACGCGGTAGCCCGCATTGTTGCCCTTTTTTACTGTTTTTTTGTTCAGTGTCTGGGTATTCTGGGTCACGTCGGAGACAGGGCGCATAGTTTTTCTATGCTTTCAGTATCGTTAATGGAACATATTTTTGTCCTCAACAAACAAGATCAGATCTTGAATTGGGTACTAGCAGTAATTAATATAAATGGTGTGCAACGGTATATTAGCATACTGATTTGAAATGTTTATCGTGGTTCCAGAGAAGAGGAAGTGATGCGCGAATCGGTCTCGCCGCTAATGCTGTGTGCGGGGGTGGGTGGCGGGCACATGCGCGCGCGCGCGGTCTGCGTGCACGCCGCGCTCAAGCTGGCTGCCAACCTGCTGCGCATGTACGAGGCCCGCGGCGACAAGAACGCTGCCCTGTCCGTGAGTATAAAGCCTCTACAGAAAAAACGAATACTTGCCAACATTATTTGAAGAAAGCCGCACTTAGTCTAAATTTTGCGCGACAAAGACCAGCGTCACTCAGCGGCAACTTGCGAGTCGCTAAACTTTTGCCGTAGGTACTCTTTCCATTTTACCATAAGATACAGCGTTAGTGTGGGTAGGGCTAGTCATAGGACCCAATATGGTGGTGGTTTTACGGGTGGGTCCTCCAGCCGGCGGTGCATTATTTTTATAAGAAACCGCGCGGGTACCGCGTGAGTAGATCTGGTACTAATGGTGACACGTTGCAGGTCCTCCGAGAGACTGTGGCGGGCATGCGGCCGCTGCTGTGCAGCGAGGACATGGAGGTGCAGGAGCGAGCGCACAACGCGCACGCGCTGCTGGCGCTGGTGCTGCGCCGCCTCAGCCCCGCCGACGCCGCGCTGCCGCCGCGCGCCGACACCGCGGCGCTGGTGGACCACGACCAGAGGTAACTCACGGCGCAGCCGCACGCGCTGCTGGCGCTGGTGCTGCGCCGCCTCAGCCCCGCCGACGCCGCGCTGCCGCCGCGCGCCGACACCGCGGCGCTGGTGGACCACGACCAGAGGTAACTCACGGCGCAGCCGCACGCGCTGCTGGCGCTGGTGCTGCGCCGCCTCAGCCCCGCCGACGCCGCGCTGCCGCCGCGCGCCGACACCGCGGCGCTGGTGGACCACGACCAGAGGTAACTCACGGCGCAGCCGCACGCGCTGCTGGCGCTGGTGCTGCGCCGCCTCAGCCCCGCCGACGCCGCGCTGCCGCCGCGCGCCGACACCGCGGCGCTGGTGGACCACGACCAGAGGTAACTCACGGCGCAGCCGCACGCGCTGCTGGCGCTGGTGCTGCGCCGCCTCAGCCCCGCCGACGCCGCGCTGCCGCCGCGCGCCGACACCGCGGCGCTGGTGGACCACGACCAGAGGTAACTCACGGCGCAGCCGCACGCGCTGCTGGCGCTGGTGCTGCGCCGCCTCAGCCCCGCCGACGCCGCGCTGCCGCCGCGCGCCGACACCGCGGCGCTGGTGGACCACGACCAGAGGTAACTCACGGCGCAGCCGCACGCGCTGCTGGCGCTGGTGCTGCGCCGCCTCAGCCCCGCCGACGCCGCGCTGCCGCCGCGCGCCGACACCGCGGCGCTGGTGGACCACGACCAGAGGTAACTCACGGCGCAGCCGCACGCGCTGCTGGCGCTGGTGCTGCGCCGCCTCAGCCCCGCCGACGCCGCGCTGCCGCCGCGCGCCGACACCGCGGCGCTGGTGGACCACGACCAGAGGTAACTCACGGCGCAGCCGCACGCGCTGCTGGCGCTGGTGCTGCGCCGCCTCAGCCCCGCCGACGCCGCGCTGCCGCCGCGCGCCGACACCGCGGCGCTGGTGGACCACGACCAGAGGTAACTCACGGCGCAGCCGCACGCGCTGCTGGCGCTGGTGCTGCGCCGCCTCAGCCCCGCCGACGCCGCGCTGCCGCCGCGCGCCGACACCGCGGCGCTGGTGGACCACGACCAGAGGTAACTCACGGCGCAGCCGCACGCGCTGCTGGCGCTGGTGCTGCGCCGCCTCAGCCCCGCCGACGCCGCGCTGCCGCCGCGCGCCGACACCGCGGCGCTGGTGGACCACGACCAGAGGTAACTCACGGCGCAGCCGCACGCGCTGCTGGCGCTGGTGCTGCGCCGCCTCAGCCCCGCCGACGCCGCGCTGCCGCCGCGCGCCGACACCGCGGCGCTGGTGGACCACGACCAGAGGTAACTCACGGCGCAGCCGCACGCGCTGCTGGCGCTGGTGCTGCGCCGCCTCAGTCTGAGACTTGTTTGTATATTACAAAACGTGGTTTTATGAATGTACTGGCTTAATCTTACTTTCGTGTAAGAACGAAAGCTTACACTAAACTGCTTTAGTTCACTCCATTTTACATTATAGTAAAAAGTAGTATTTTATTTTTTGATTTTGATGCCAAAAATATAATCGTTTCCTCTTGAAATTAAGTACACCTTACATAATATTTTAAATTTTTGGTTGCCTACAACGAATTTTAGTTATTTACTCAGTTTTTTCTTTTCGCAGCAATGGCTTAGAGAAGGACGTAAACGGAGACGAGTTGAACGATGAAGAGGCATCGAAAGGTTTCAGCGGAGGCTTGATAGAGGAGCTCGCCGAGCTGTTTGACGGGGAACTGAAGCCAGTCGCGCCTAAAGCTCAGAAGAAAGTCCCGATGCCTGCTGAGTAAGTTCTTATTTTAGAATTTTACAGTCGACCATGCTTCAAATCCAGCAGACTCCTTGCGCACAAATTGGACATAGGCCGGTCCAAATGTATGTCTGATTAATCTTGCACAAATCACTCTAAAACATAAGTTTGCTGCAGTGCACCAACACATTTTTTTTTGTGATAGGTGGCAGACGAGCAGATGGATCACCTGATGGTATTAAGCAATGGCCGCCGCCCAGACACCTGCAACACCGTAGAGTCACAAGTTTGAGACCAATATGTTTAATACCTATATGATTTTGTCTCATTTTAATGTTTTTACAAATAAAAAACACCGTATAGGTGGCATTCCTATAGCCCCCACCGCGTGTGGAAAATCCGTTAGATGGCGTACGTGTAGACTGAGGTCCAACTTCATCGTCATTAGTCGTTTAGTGACATTTTGACATCTCACATCAAAAATAACCAATCATCGTGTAGTTGGACCTCAGTCTACACGTACGCCATCTAACTGATTTTTCACACGCGGTAGCCCATTCATTTTTAGTTTTCACGCCTCCATAACACCACAATCACAATTTTAAATTCCTAAAAACCTTCACTGAATGAATAATTAAATAAAATATGTAACACTTCCAGCTTAGACTTGGATCAGTGGCTGTCGCGCGAGCGCTGGTCGTCGGACAGCTCGAGCTCGGAGGACGAGGGCGAGGCCGCCGTGTTCGCCGAGCCCGCGCCCGACGTGCGCCCCACCGCGCAGTTCACGCCCGAGGAGCTCGAGATGGTGCGTTACCGTACACAGCCGGCTTAGGGGGCAACTCGGGCAGGAATTTCAAGATTTTTCAGCTGGTCACTGTTCTAACCTAACCTATACTCTGGTTCATAATCATGTGGAGTAAACTGACAGATGTCAATGTGTCATCCCCGTACATATAACTCAATTTGACATATGCAAAATGTCAAAATGTATAGAAACTTGACATTTGCATCTGTCAGTTAACTCTCTTCTATGATTAAAAACCAGAGTATAATCCATATTTTTGTTTCACAAATTTTAGTATGTAAATAATTATCATCACAAATATTTTGGTGGGGCTATGTCTAAACACTTACCTGCGAAAAAATCTTGAAATTCCTGCCCGAGTTGCCCCCTAAGCGCACAGTCACTATAATTAAATACATACATAGGACCCAGTACGACCTATTCAAACAAATCGTAGAGTACACGTATCGTAAACATCGGAGGGTTCGTGTGGGACATAGACACAGACAACCCTTCGATGAGTTTTTAGTGGATTATTTCCGCACTCCTTCTGGTTGGTATGTCCATGGGCGGCGGTGTTCACAAAAATTGGAAATGGGATGATATTTAACATATCGAACACGAACTCATATAATATAAGACTCGTTTAGTCCGGTTACTTATTCTATTATTTGTTTCCAGTTGCGCGAAGCGAGGCGGCAGGAGCAAGCCAACAACCCGCACTACCTCAAAGACGACTCGCCGCGCTCCTACCAGCAGGACGACGTGCCCGTCGCGGAAATCGCGCTTGAAATACCACTACAAATACACAGTATGTTTACTTTCATATATTCATCTATCTATATCTTCTTCTATACTATTTATAAAGAGGTTAAGTCTTACATTCCACGTCAGAGCATATAGGTAAACCGATAACACGAAACAGTTGCGCGATGTAATTTGCTACATCGCCATCTAATGGTAGATAGTGTAACTACTTTCCCGAAATGAAGTGAGGGCGGGCCACTATTGCACTATAAAATGCCTGTGTTTGCCATGGAACTTTTAGCATCCTCGATGTTGCAGAAACCGAGAAATATGTTTAGTTATTATCTATTATATTCAATTATTCATCATCAGCCTCTTGCTGCTGGACTCCGCCCCTTCGAGTAGTAGTTTTACGTGGGAGAGCCGCGCTCCGGCATGAATGGGCTGGCTCAGCAGGAGTGATGTAGTATCACAGAAGTCCGGCTTAAAGCAACGCGCCTGCGCTGTTTCGTGGGTACCGAAGGACTATTTGGTTAGAAGGGGGTTAAAGGTTGGCAGCGCTGTTGGGACTCTACTGATGTTGCAGGTGTTTATGGGCGGCGGCAATCGCTTACCATCAGGGGATCCGTCAGCTACCTAACATATAAGAAAAATTAACTCCACCTGGCCTCAGAGCGTTTATTGAAACACTCAAATCCTTTAGTATCCCATTTCCGATCTATACCATTTTACATTTCGTCTGTTTATTTTTGCAGCCAAGAGATCTGATAAGTACTTAATCTCAAGAGAAAGCTCAAAGAAACCGAAGAAAGAGAAGAGGACGTCAAAGAAACGGAAGAGCAAAAAGGCCGTTCATTCCACCGAGTCGGAAAGTGAAGGTAGAGAAAACTGTCTTAACTATAATGAAATTAATTGATGGCGTCACTGTCGCTTATGTCATAGAGTATGGTAGCATCATTATAAAACATGGTAACTCCGTTAGTTCCCCAAAAATCCGTCTTCATGACTTTCTTGACGTAGTAAATTAGGTACATGTTCACTGATACATCCTGTATATAGAAAATTGTTGCTAAAAATTGACACTAGCGCTTCTGCAGTGAATGTAGTTTCTCATTTTCACTTAAATTTTGGTTAAATTTCCAAACAAATTCGACCATTTTTGCTGACAAATGGGGGATGGGGGTTAAATTTCCCAAAAAATCTGCTTACGTAGTAATACTTGAATGGTCCTTAGGGTTGCCAATTTTCTTTACAAGAAATATACTATACTCAGCTCTGTGACAATACATATTTTTAGATTGATGCTGAAAACAGTATTTTGTATACTTTATGTTTGTTTACAGTAAAAAGTATAATTTATACTCTGGTTTTTAATCATGTGGAGTAAACTGACAGATGCAAATGTCAAGTTTCTATACATTTTGACATTTTTCATCTGTCAAATTGAGTGTTATTGTATGGGAATGACACATGGACATGTGTCAGTTTAATCCACATGATTATGTACAGACAGTCGCACATCAGGTTACTACAATCTGTCAAATTTCTTCAATCGAACCTCACCTTTATGTCAAACGTGTTTGGTTCAATATCAACTGAGGAAATTTGACAGATTGTAGTAACCTGATGTGCGGCTGTCCGTACTAGAGTATAGTGAAAAACAGTGTAATACTGTTTAAATCAGTATAGTTGGCAACCCTAATGGGCCTCAAAAACAAGTGTGTGATGTGTTCAGAGGGCGGGTCCGCGGCGGCGCGGCCGGCGGTGGAGGAGGGCGGCGAGCTGCCGGAGGGCGCGGCCGCGTCCGACGACGAGCCGCCGCCGCCGCCCGACGACCCGCACCGCGCGCTCGACCTCGACCTCGACTTGTGAGTCCACCATAATATCTATACTAATTATAAAGAGATAACTTCTATAGACAACGACAAGGCTTATAGGTAAACCGAATACACGAAACGCTTGCGCGATATAATTGAGAACAGCGCCATCTATTGGTTCATTTCTGAATTACGGTCCCGAAGCGAAGTGAGGGCGGGCCACTATACTTTATACTATCGTCGTAAGATCCAAAAGCCTATTTAAACATCATCATCATCATCGGCCTGTCTCAGTCCACTGCTGGACATAGGCTATTTAAACGTCGAGGCATATAACAATAAAATTGATTTTCTATTGTGTCTGCTGTCTAGGCCTTACGACGTTATAGTAAATTTTTATATTTTGTAAATCATGAGCTCAAAATTCAATCATAACTAATATAATAAATGCGAAAGTAACTCTGTCTGTCTGTTACTCTTTCACGTCAAAACTATACTTTGATTCATAATCATGTAAAGTAAACTGACAGATGTCAATGTGTCATCCCCATACATTATCACTCAGTTTGACACATGCAAAATGTCAAAATGCATAGAAACTTGTCATTTTCATCAGTCGGTTTACTTTACATGATTATGAATCAGATTATACTGAATGGATTTGAATGAAATTTGGCATACAGATGGTCTAGTATACCCTGAGAAAGGACATAGGCCATAGGACTTTTTATTGCGAAAAGGGGGTTGTAAGGGGTTAAAAAGGGGAGTGAAAATTATTAAATAATTAAAAATGCTATACTATTACACGCGGACGAAGTCGCGGGTATCAGCTAGTACTTCATGTTATAGTAATTTTTTATATGTTGTAAATCATGAGCTCAAAATTCAATGTTGAGATATTTATATGTATAGCAGTAAGTCATCTGGCGCTTAAATATGACGTTGTATTACCCGCTGCAAAAAGGTAGTATCTAAGTATCCCATTTTTAATAATTCGTTATATTTATTTTTCTTCCTTTTTCCAGACCTCTGCGCGAAGACGAATTACTTACGTCGAGAATCAACCAGTATCCATCGCCGGATAGCGGGATGCTCAATAAAAAGCCCAAGGAATCGAAGAAAAACAAAAGTACCGAAAAGAGTACACTTGAAAAGTCGGTTAAGAAAAAGAAAGATAAGAAATCGAAAAACAAGGATTTAGATTTAATGTTGGCAGACTCTAAAAAGAATAATGTAGATGAAGATATGCTCATAGAGAACGTTAGCAAACCGAAGAAACACGCGTCCAAAGCCAACTCTGGGGAAGAAGTGAGCGTCAACCACGTCAAGAGCACTAAGACTGACAAACATAAGAAATCCAAGAAGGAGACGAAAGATAAGGAATCTAAAAAGAAGACCACCAAAAAAGGTACTCAATTATTCAATAATAGGAATATTATAATCATTGTAATATAACCGTGATCTCAGACTGCCTTTAAGTAGTCTGTGTACCCTGGGTCATGAACATTATTTTCAAATATATTTAATTTGTTCACAGATAAGCATGAAACAAAAATGGGTTATGAAGAAGCTTTAGGAATATCAACACCGAGCAAGGAGGTTATTTAGTGTACATAATTATTAAACTTTTGTCCTTAATTCTTGTCACTACTCATGCTGTCTCAGTGCAATTGTTAATTTGAACAATATAGTGTAATATTTTTGTTATTATTAATTCCATGTTAGACATAGGCAATGTTTTTGTTCACATTTTGGAGATGAATATGTCCATTTAAAAATATATAATATTTCCATTAAGTCTATATAGTAACAAAGACAAAAACAAATATATAATCATGTACAGTTTTATTAAAAATGATTTATGCAATCATGTATTTTTTTATAGATCGTAAGAAATATTCTAAACATGAACAGTAAAACATTAAAAATATATTTACTATGTCACCTCTATTATAACATAATGTTAATAAAAATATAAAGCAGTCATTACACGATTTAGTCTTATCCAATTTCTTCCTTGGTCTTAGATCGAACAAAGCGTAAGGATTCATAACTAATAATTAACTACAGCCTGTAATTAAAATTCTTCTCTTCGAATTTATTAAAGGTATGTATGTACAATATTTCGTATAAAACCTGAATACTGTTCAGTTCTAAGACACTGTCCTCTATTTGGAACCTTTTCATTTTCATTCCCACCCAGAAAAAACTTCATCATCACTTGCATAGAAAGAAATGGTTGTAAGCTAAGGTATGGTTCAGTTATGGAAACTGTTCTAATGCACTTGAATATGGTAAGAAATAATGATTACATTCTGTCCTGCAGACTTAAGGTTGGCAGGACCTGTTCCGATTAGATCCATTTAAAATTTTGATGAAGTAAAATACAAATCATTTAGATTTTGGTCTGCCAAAAAAAAACAAAAAGAAACTGATATTTATAATTGGATATAGTTATGCACACTAGAACCAAACCACAAAAGTTACTTATTGTAGGTTGTTAAACTTTTGATGTAGAAAATGTAGTGGAGAATATTAAAATATGTAACTCGACTTCATCCGAAATGGTTCTTGTTTGCAACACTATCTGTATAATAAATATCTAACGATGTGGATGCGACGGTACATGTGCCTTGTCAATCATTATAACTGTGTCTCGTAGATCTGACCCTGACCCTCCACGTGTCGAGCGGGTACTACGCGGCGCAGCGTCATTGGCACGGTTCGGTGCCCATCGGTGATTGAACTTGGAACCCACGCAGATACTTAGCATTCTACATGTTTGTATTGGCAGTGACTAGAAAGACCAGCATACCACATTCGCCGCCAAAGTAAAAGCGACTTTGTAAGTCGGTGAAAAGAGTCCGACTGTACATGAGGGACTTAACTCGGTTAAGGTTTAACACGTTCAACGTCACTACGATTTTCTAAGAATATTCTTGAAAATATGTATGTACACAACGTCACGTGGAGTTGATCTTTGGACCTTGTCTGAGATGCTAGTGTTATTTTTGCACTGCAACTGTAACTCGACCGGACGACGTCTGTACCAGCAGTACACAATCCCATGAATTTATTTTTAAGCACTTTTTTGAAGTGATGTTACTTAGTGATTCTAGTTTATGAACGTGATGAGCATTGCGTTCGTTTCTATTTCCGAAAACAATATTATGTACATTATCCCAATTTAAAAATGTATAAAAACGTACATGACGACGCATATTACATGCAAACATTTTAGAAGTCTGGCACTTAAATCGCTATGTCTGTCTGGAAACAAACTTTTTATATCCCATGTAGGTTCTCTCATTTCCTTAAAGAATATTGCGACAAAAGTGCAAACATTGAATTTCCTAATGTGCTTTATTAAAAATCACAGAACTGGGCATTTCAAATTGAATTGAGGTAGACTTCCACTAGGTATATAGTCTTTTTATAGCTTTATTGTTGTTTCTTCGGTACTATCAAAACTGGGTAAATTTTAATTTACCTTTCAATCGTATGTATTTCTTAGTGCGAGAATGTATGTATGTATGTTCAAGAACAGTTCATCATTTACACTGGCCACTTCCTCCACTACTACTACCCGCTCCTCCTTTTTTATGTGTGAATGCAACCTATAAAAGAAATTAACCATAAATAACTAATCGATCAATTATCAGGGTTCGACAAGATGATTTTTTTTGGATTGTTTAATTAAGGCTCATTCATAAATAGTATATTTAACGTGTTGCAGAAGGCAATGCATTTATTGGTTGTTTTACACAGCTTTTCATTGAATCAGCTGTTGTTTGGAGCTGGTGCATAACTCATCGAATTTTGTGTAAGACCAACACAACGCCTAAATCCACATTTATTGTTATAAGGTACCTATTATTTACCAATGATAATAATTATAGTCTTCGAACCCCGGTAATTTTATCTACGAACGCTATTTTCGTGTAGGATACACGAAAGTATGAAAGACACTAATGCTAGGATGGGAAATATCAGGATCTATGTGATAGACATGAAACTAAAGAACAGATCTAAATTATGTTTATTATGGTTTCTCCATAAGCCAATAAATAAATTATACTAATAATGTGGAATTGCGTATGTTATTACAATATTGTACTTTAACTTTCCGAAACTTGCTCTAATTTATACTTTCAAGTAATACATGGAACTAATAAGTTTGCTATTTACAAAAGAACATAGTACGTAAAGTACAAAATACATATTTATTGCGTTGATACACGTCTCAAGGAGCCCCTGGGCGTCCTTCTAATAAGTAATAATACACAAAACATACATACTTATTTTATGTAAATATATTCACCTGTATTTTCGGAATTGCAACTAGATAATGATTATAATATAATATATTAAAAATATACTGCGCAATACAACAGTGTAACAAATACTTTAATACATGAAGTGCAAGGATCGTCTAGCTTACATAACGGTAACATCAATAGCGAGACGACAACGCTTTCCTGTCATTTTGAATTAGAGCCCAATTGTTATAATTTATTAACTAACTACTCAACAACCAACATTAGTAACAATTTAATAAATAGGTATGTAGGACGATAAAATAATGAAAAATATCTTATACTAAATGTTGTTTTATAACCCGTACTATGTTACACAAACAGCGACATTTACTGAGGAGGTAACATTTATACATCCATTATTATAAAAAACAAAATGTATCTCTATCACAACGACAACATTGACAACTAAATGTGAGTCAAATATATTTGGCACCTAACTACAAAATAAAAGCTCTAAAAGGTCGGGTACACTACTAACTTAAAGTTATATCAATACACTGTGCATAGAGAAGTGAATACATGTCGCTACTACAAGACGTAGCGTAACATAGGTACAAGATACTGTAACGAACGATTGAAAAGATTACGATTACGAGTAGGTATTACAACTGGTGTGACCACTGGACGAGTAGTAATATCTCGGTGTTATGATAATACTGTCAAGTTACTTCTCTAGGAAAACTTTAGGGATGTCGAATTTGACCTCGACGCCGGCCTTCTTGGCGAGCGAAACGATCTCCGACAGCTGCACGGCCAGCTGCGCCGCCTCGTCCAGGTCGTCGCGCGGCACGATGCGCAGCCCCGACTCCGCCACCAGCTTGCGCGCCTCGTTCACCTTCGTGCCCTGCGCCCAACAACGTAAAACATTATAGTCTGATTTTTAATCATGTGGAACAGTGTTTCCCAAACTTTGATATGCCATGGCCCTGATGTAATTTTCACACTGACCCTTATTGACATTATTAATAGTAAAAATGTTTATTAGAACTAGGTAGGTCCTAAATATAATATTTTGGTATTTAGTCACTATTTAGTTAGTGCGAAGTATGCAGCTGTTTCTAATTTTTTACTAAAGAATCGAACTTACTCATGTTTTTAAATAAGGCGGAAATGTCGCGACCCGGTTATTGGTAAACGCTGATATGGAGTAAACTGACAGATGTCATTGAGTCATCCCCATACATTATCACTCAATTTGACAGATAAAAAATGTCAAAATGTATGGCACCTTGACATTTGCATCTGTCAATTTACTCCACATGATTAAAAATCCTTGTTTAATTTAGCGAATCATTAAGAACCACTTTTAAAAATAAAACTTTACCTTACCAAAATTCGTAGAACAAATGATAAAAGTAACTCTGTATAGAACAACTTACCTGAAGACGAACAATAACCGGGATCTGGATGTTCAGGTTCTTGGCGGCGTTGATGATGCCCTCGGCGATGACGTCGCACCGCATGATACCTCCGAAGATGTTCACCAGGATAGCTGACACTTTCGGGTCCGAGAGGATGATCTTAAATGCTTCCTGAAAGAGAGGATTTTGTACGTTCATGTTACGTTGTATCGATTTCGCGCGTAGTGATCTGCATTTTAACGTCGTAAGACCCAGATGTCCTCATACGAGGCAAAAACAATTTATTTTCTATTGTGTCTGCTGTCTGGGCCTTACGACGTTAAACCATAAGTACAGTGTATCTGTGAACATTTACATCTCTTTAACCACGTCTTCTACCAACCCTTCCGAACAACATTTTGTTCTACAACATTCGGAACTTCATCAAAAAGTTTTTCGACTCCACAAACAAAATGAATCAATCATCAGTCACGTGATTGCCTTTGTATGAAAAGTTGATTTTTTTATGCAAATATCCAAAAGTCATAAAACAATGGTGGTCAAAATTATTGATAGAAGACGTGGTTAGAGGTTTGTGAGTGTTTACAGATACACCCTATGCTCGTCATTATATTGAAAATTAACAGGATTTAAAGTTTTATCTAGTCTAGTCGATGCGTCAATAAAAACTTATTGTTGTGTCTGAGGAATGATTAAACATCGCGATACCGATTTATCATTTTAAATGTGATATGGGACTGATGACGTAAGTTACTTACACATTTGTATAAGTTGTCTATCATACTTATCACCTCTGTGTTATGATGACGAGTTACCAAGTTTTTATCACACCGATCGCGATCGACAAGAACCTACGTCATTGCGTTGTGCAACAATATTGTTTCAGGTCCCCCAATTCTCATGATTTTCGATATTATAAACCATAGAGAATATCAGGTGACTATATAAATATACATAAAAACTAAGTTTTTGCGATACATGTTTTCCATAAATATCACAAGCCTGGTGTATCAAGAGGCCTGGTGGCTTATAACGAAGACGTCCCGTAACAAATGAGAATATACCTCTCACATGCAAACAAAAGCGTCCACAGCGTGTGAAAGGGAGGGGAACTCCGATTTGGTCGTAACGTCCACTTCAAATTACCTCTGGCATGTCATGCTATTCACAACCAGGTCTAAGTAATGTATTGAAAAAGCAATACATACTTAGACCCTGTTCCACTACTTATAAATACGTCTCTGACAACTAATGAGAGTGCGATAGTGAGACCCTTTAAAAATTCAAAATTATCTGCCTCTATTTTATAATGCTATTGTGAAAGAGGGAAACAAAATAAATGAATGATAAGTTGAGTTGTAAAGTCAAAGTGTTTACGGTTACGGCCTTGCGCCTTGCGTGAGTACGCAACTTGAACAAGAACAAAGAAATAACAAGACTGCCTTGGGTGGATACATATTAAGTAGGGTATAAGGATTAAGTGTAATATCTTCAGCCAGTCTAAGAATAAAATGTGTAAACGTTAATGCACAATGATTACCGAAACAGCTTGCGCAGTGGCGCCGCCACCGACATCGAGGAAGTTGGCGGGGTCGCCGCCGTACAGCTTGATGATGTCCATGGTAGCCATGGCCAGACCAGCACCATTTACCATGCACCCAATGTTGCCTAAAATAATATTAACCGTTATCCCATTCGTCCATGTTTTTTTAGCTTCAATGAATAACCCATTTCAATAAAGTTAGTCTTATTAACTAATAGCATCCCACTCGCAGTGTTGCTGTGTGGATTAATTGTTTTTCCGTAGGAATGAGAACTTGCCCATTGTAACATATTATAGCAAATAGAGCAAGAACAGGCTTATGCCACTATAACATTTAAAATTCATAGTTTTTGAGTTTATTTATACATACAATCAAATATTTTCGTACAAAATAAAATATATATTATGTAGTTCTTTGATAATAATGTTTTGATTACTTTTGATAGGTTATTGACATTCAGTTCAAGAAACTGTATTATCTTGCGCCGTAAATGTACGAGCCTACAATATTTATAAACAACACGACTATAGTGTAAACAATAATATTAAAATTTACAACAGCGAAAGTGTTTTCTTTGTGCGCTAATAATAGGTCATCTACTAAATCAATTTGATATGGCATTTGGCATTGGCTTAGATTCCATGTTGGATCAACATAATATTCATACCATTTCATTTTCATCAACGCATAATGTTAGTGCTGTCAATTTGTTAATTACGCACAATGTAGCAAGCCCTTCATTTTTTTCCCGATACACTACAGTTTGTGCTTAGAAAATTGAAATAAAAATTGAAATCATATTATATGACACATTTATATCAAAGTCACAGTGAATGATACATTTATCTTATCATAATATGTTTTTGGGATTCTCCACCCTTTCCTGTTAAAGTATATACAGATGTTATCTTACAAACTGATGGATGCAGCTGACATAATAATAAGAACCAAAACGCAGCTTGCGTAACTTTCTTGTATTTATAACTTTATTTTTAATATTTATGATATAAATTAGCATACAAAACCAGCCATTGCCTTCTCCTTATTTTATTGTGTTGGAAATTCAGAAAAAGTGTAAATGTAGAGAAAAATTTAGACATTTCAAATAATGAATAGAAAAAGTTTTTACCAATACACCATGTATTTTTAAATTCATTCATGCAATCATTATGATGACATTTATAGAAATTGATATTTATAAAGATATGTAGTAGAAATCATTAAATGACTTACCATCAAGTGCAATATAATTTAAACTGTATTTTGCAGCCTCGATTTCCTTAGGGTCTTCTTGAGTAGTGTCTCTCAGTGCAAATAGTTCTTTTTGCCTGAAGTCAGCGTTGTCGTCGAATCGGAATTTGGCGTCCAAGCAATAAACTAATAGAAAAGAAAACCACAATTTGCAGCTTAGTAAAAATAATATCAACAGTTCAGTATCAGATAAAAATTATAAGAGCGATTGTCACTGAAATTCTTGGAAACGATAGATATGGCGCAGTCATCTGGTTTAATCAGCTATTTGATTGGATGACTAGCGCGTTAATTTAATGACGACGTTTAATTGAATTCAAATAGCTGTTTCAACCAGATGACTGCGACAGATACATGACAACAATACATGCTCAAAGTTCAATAATTAAATATTAAACAGTTCAATATTACATGATATAGGTAACTTTTGAAAAAAAAAATAGAAATTTCAACAACCAAAACAAACATGATTCTAGCTACTTACATTGCCCAGTGATGGCATCTTCAGCATAGGGGTTTACTTCAATCAGTAAAGCATCCTTCTTTAAGAACAAGTCATACATTTTAGTAATCAGATCAGATGCTTCCTTAGATCGCTCTTGCAGTCCTATCTGTAAAGTTTATTTAATTATCAGGAAAATAATAAACTATTTATAAAACTAAATACCTCAGCGTGCCATTTCTGAACACATCCAAAGCAGTAACTTTGGATCCCTGGCTCCTGACAATTAATTATAAATTGTCCTTAATGAAAAATCCAAAAACATGTCCATAACTTACATCACATACAAAGGACCGAAAAAATCTAAATTCCGAAAAAGAGTTCACTTATTAATACGTACCTTAGCAATGACGCGATCAACCTGTTCGGGAGTTATGCCTTTCACAATGTCGATGGGTTCATAAGTGATGGCGTCAGGGTTCTCAGCAGCCACGTCCTCGATGTTGACACCGCCTTGCGACGATGCAATGATCACAGGGCCCTATAAAGCAAATTTTATTAGAAAACTGTTTTGTAATCTTCTATACTATTTATAAAGAGATAATTTCTATGGATATCAACCAACCTTATATAGAAACCGAAATCCCAAAACACCAGCACAATACAATAAATGCCCAGCGCCATCTATTAGTAGACAGTGGAACTAATTTCCCGAAACAAAGTGAGGGCGGGCCATATTAAATGAAGAGATTAACGAAAAACTTACGTTAAAACTACGCTCCATCATGATAGCAACATAGAATTCCCGACGAGGGAACTTCCTCTCGGTGATCATGACCATGTTGCAGATGCGGCCGGCAGCCCCGGTTTGTTTGGTCACCAGATACTGTTTCAACATTTTGCCAGCAATGTCTCCGGCAACTTGAGGCCTACAGACAGATATCCATTTGATTAAATTCAGCACAAGTATAATTAATGGTCATAGATGAGCTAGATGGATGGTGAACAAACATACAATTTTGGTTTTGTTTGTATTATGAATAAACATTTTACTTTTACACAAAAAGTTGTAATAAAAGTAAAAAAATACTTAATTAAATTCAAGCTGAATCAAGATCTATATACATACGAACAGCCGTAAATAAACCAGACCACTATCTAATTTTCATACCTACATGCTCAGTTCAGAGCCTACAAATGGTCAGTTGATTGCATAATGTACTTGTACACATGTAACTAATTGAAGCTGCAATGTCAATTTCATTCTGGACTGATTGAAAGATAGCCATTAATAATTTGGTACAAAACCACACTATTTATTATTAAATACTTAAACCAGGTAACAGATGACAGAAACCCATAAAATTCTTTTGTGTGTGCAGATAATTATATTTCTGAAGTAAACAACAGAATAAATCAAAACTAACAAAGACAGATTAAAGTCCAGTGGCTAAAATAGTAGGAACTTTTTGTAGCTAATTTGCATTGCTTTTCTTGTTTGAAATTAGGAACATAAAACACTTACGTGTCAACCATCCTGACACCACCTTTAAGGCCATTTTTGAATGCACCCTTGCCTCTGCCTCCAGCTAATACCTTAAAGATAGAACTAATTCAATCAGTTTCAGTTAAAACGAATCTCTTGTGGAGGAATGTTCTTTTCTTTTCAGTTTTTAACTTGTTTATTTCATTAAATGTATAAAAACCTTGAAAAGCCTAAAAAAATCAAAGTTTAAATAAAAAATTATCTTACCTGAGCTTTGAGGACAATGTCTTTTGTGTTGAGTTCCTGGGCAAACTTAACTGCCTCGTCCTTGGTCTTAGCCACATTGAACTTTAGGCACAGGGATACCATGGTCTCGCAGTAGAGTGTAGCTGACATACTCATGGACATTTAGGTTGCGCACTTGCTGTTTGCTAGGTATGATGTTGTTATTGGAGGCAGCCAGCAACTAAGACAGAAAAAAAAAACATAATAAACCAAAATTCACATTTATAAATGTATTTTTAATAACGAACAATAAACCACTTGATAGTAATGGGTAGTTTTTCATCGTCTTTGATGTTTTAAGAAGGAACAATAAATATGGAATTCATGTAAAATGTTATATTATCTTATGTATGATTTTCACTATCGAATAAAATCAATGGTACCTGATCGGAATCAAGTGGAATTATATAAATTGCAATACAGTGGACAGTTACGATGACGTAAGGTCACAATAGAGCTGAAAACTACAAGGTCAAATTTATAAATATAAACTATTAATATTTCCTATGAAGGTCGTTAATTAATTAGGAAAATAGGCGGATACTTAACTTTTATTTCCAGTGAAACATTGTGATACAGAGTTACAAATACGTAAGTTCGTTGTAAAAAATTAAAATAAATTTATGTGAGAAAAGAGACTCGGCCAAAATAATTGAGAATAAAAATTAAAATTTACTGATTAACTTATAAGTCGTTTGTATTTACCTTGGTGCCATTTTTTAATAAATATGTTTCAGCAAGACCAAAAGAACGAGGTAGAAAAGTCGCCATTTTTCCTGATCTGTCCAGATCTGTCAAAAATACGATCAACTGACAGGAGTCATAAACTAAAGATTTTTTTTTCTTAGTCTGTGATATTAAAAAGTAGGGTGATCGAGACAGTGATTGCCCACTTAAGAAAATGATGCAGTTTTATTTCAATTAAATCCTTTATATTAACAATTGGGTAGCAGTGTGCGACTTTTATTTAACATTGGTAGTTCAGCTTTGAGATAAGTTAGCAACAATTCAAATATCTAAAGAATATTTGTAAATATAACGTAACGTTAACTCTACGCTACGACGTAAGCGGCAGTGGCGCCATCAATTAATTTCATGACTTGCTTGCTCGCTTGCTTGATAAAACTATAGTCTTTAAACCTTGCTTTCTGGGGTTAAAAGCTTAACGAAAGTTGCAAATACATACTTAGTAAATTAAAGTTCCTTGTTCAAGTGTCCTTTACCCAAAGGTTGCCTGGAAGAGATCGCTCATAATGATAAGGCCGCCTTTGTTGTACATATTAACTCCTGTAATACTAGATATTTTTATACCTCTGTTTTGTGTGCAAAAAGTATATTCATTCATTAAAATTCTTTCCTGTTACCCTCAAACTTATACCTACCATGGATTTTCACCAAAGAGTATGTGCTCATAGTACTTATTACATATTAATACAAAGCAACAAGAGTTAAGTTTCGTGATAGAAGGGAAGAAACTATAACAAAAGGGGCTTAATTAAAAGTAGCTTTTCATGAATTATTTTTTTTTATTATTGATTCACTTCCAGCATTTATATTTTGGTGATTTCTGTTTGCCACTTCCATAACTGGTTTTTTTTCTTCTGACCACACACCATTACCAGTAAAATAATGGTTCTTTTCAAGCAAATATAAAACCATACTTAATTTCTGTGATTTATTTAATTTTGTGACATCAATATGGTCATGTATGTAAGGCTTAATTCTTTTAAAATCTTGTACTTTAAATAAGTTTAATGTATCTTTTATTTTATTCCATGGATATAGTAAAATTGGGCAGTTCTCATATATGTCAGAGGAGCTAAATTCTTTGGTTAATTTTTCATAAACCATTTTAACTTGTACTAAAGGAATGTTAATCCAAAATGGATGTCGTTTCAGCGAATTCCTTATTTCACTAGTACTGTACTTTTCTTGCAAACATTGTGATATGCAAAAGATCAGATCTTTTCCTTTTCCCAATCTATCTCCTGGGGCCTTCTCAAATGTTTCAAAGTGAGCTGAACTACCTGATAAAATATTAAGACTTAAACATTTTTTATTGTTATCATACAAGGTCATCATTCTTTTTATGGCTTTGGTATTGTAATGAATCAT
This sequence comes from Cnaphalocrocis medinalis, assembly GCA_014851415.1. Taxonomy (NCBI): domain Eukaryota; kingdom Metazoa; phylum Arthropoda; class Insecta; order Lepidoptera; family Crambidae; genus Cnaphalocrocis; species Cnaphalocrocis medinalis. Next base: position 9,953,917 of record CM026276.1, read on the forward strand.
TTTTAGGAAGCGTGGGTGACTGAAAAATGTATTGAACTCAGGTGTTTGTTTAGCCTTTTCTATCCTCTCTCTAACAGTATTTGGTCCTAAAGTATAAATATCAAAACATCTGACTTGTGCTTCATTACTGATACCATATTCATGCAAAATTTTTCTAATTTCAACTAATGTTGTATAGTTTTTAGTAGCCAGTTTTGGATGTAGTCTAATGACCTCTTTTATGTCAATACCTCCTATAGATCTAAACTGATGGATTATTTTTTTTAAGTTCTCTGGATCCACATGAACTAAATATAAATTGTTTTTAATCTTCTGAGTTGTCATCATTATTTCTGATTGCAATATTGTCAGAGTTTCATTGATGGCCTTCAATGGGCGATGCTTAATGGTTGGGTATGTTTTCAAACCCCGAAAGAATTCTTCTTTGCTTAAATCAAGGACTAACTCCAAGTATCTTTGGATTATTTTAAGACGCAGTGAATACAAAGTAACATTATTTACATTGCCATAAATTAAAGTTGTCAGTGAAGTTGGCCACTGTAGTCATATAACTAGCAAGCTGATTTTCTACATTGACAAAATCAGGAATTAAATTTAAGCTTCTTAGTTCTCCAATGGTCTTCCTTTTCATGATAGGTAAATAATTTATAATTTCTTCAGAAGTAATTCTTTTTACTCCACACTCATTTAAAACTTTGTACCGATTTTTCAATGTTATTGGTAAGATACTAAATAGCAGAGGATCTTGCGTTAATGTATCATTATTTAATCCAATTTCATTGACTGTTGTTATTAAACATTTTAATCTCTCTTCTTCCAACTTATTTATAACAGGGTATTTGAGGCATATGTACTCAGCTTTGCTTTCATTGATATCTAATAAATTACATAATTTATTGGATGCCTTGCTTGTCTTCGGTTGTATCATAGTAATACAGGACACGGTGCGCAGGAGTCTTGATCGGGATAACATTGTTGTCATTAATTAATAGATTGGTCACAGAAATATAGAGAACCAAAAGTGCCTTTAGTTTTCATTTGCATTCACTACTTATGTTTAATTAAAAACCTATGCTACGAATCGAATTGAGCGCACGAGAGAGAGTTGTTCTCTTATTAGTCTGTGAGAGAGAGTTTATTTTCTTGTAATTTCGATAAAAGAAAATCTCAGCTGTTCATAAAATTTTCACACTATTGACAGTTTTTTTTTTCAATGCATTTTCAAGCACAGATTATTAATAGTGTTTTCTAGTAAATATAGAGTGAATGCATTGAAGTGAATATGAAGTTTTGACATTGGCAAAAATAAAGTACCCAAGAGCACGGTCCAAGGATGTCCAAGTCAAAACCATAAAAAAAAAGAAATGTCATAAATGATTGCACGGCTGATTGTCTTCATAGATGAATTTCTCGCATTATCTATGGATCTTGTCTATGGTTCACATATTGTACCTGACGCTAGCTTTCCCCCCGCTCTACTTCTTTTTCCCCGCTGTGGTCAGATGACAGAAAAAGTGCACGCCATCTTAACCGCCATTACAGTTTCAAAGTTGTTCGAGTGAAGTTTTGCGTCGATTTATTTCCGTAACTTATCCTCATAACATTGGAATCTGTGATAATCTCTCCGCTACAGCTTGCTATTATGTACAACAAGTGTTGTGTTGTGAGTTGTGATAGTAGGCGAAAGGACGTCAATTTTTATAAATTTCCCAAGTGTGAGACAGGACTCCAAAAGTGGTTGCAGTTAATAAATTGTGATAAATTACGTGGCCTGAGCATCGAGGAGCTTCAGAAACTATTTGTCTGTAAGAAGCACTTTGAAAAAGGTTCTTTACACAAACAAATACACGATCTCGTCTGGCGGTGGCGCATATCCAACCTTGTTTACTGATCGCGAGATCGCTGATGGTGTTCCTCAAGTTCTTACCACTATCGAAAGCAAAAGTACTACCCGTGCGGATAAACGGTGGGATTAGAAATGGCGGACCGACGAGTCGGTACCGTCAGCATACTAAGTACGTAAAATTATAATTAAATATAAGTAAACTGAAAAATCGTAGAAAATATCGTTAGCATTGAAAATGTTTAGTTATTTTATTAATTCAAATAATATATAAGTATGTTTTATAGGTTTTATTATTTTGTAAGTAGTATTTTTTACTGAATTTATGTAAAAAATCTATGAAAATAATTCATATTGCGATAAATTCTTTTTTCCTAAAAAGAAATTGTTTATAAACAAATAATAATTTATAATTATCGCATTCATAAACGAATTTGTTCTCACTAAAATATACATTTATTAGCGGTTCGCCCGGCTTCGCCCGTGGTACATACATAGCCTATAGTAATGAGGAATAACGTACCTTTCTAACAAAATATGACAAGACTAACGAAAGGTTCAAAACCACGGAAAAACTAGCTCACAAATTTTTATTAAAACGCAGCTTTTTTTTTGTCAGTCTGTACCCACGTGTGCGAGTATAGACGCAAATAGTGTACGAGCGAGAGGTGAATAGTTGCGCCGCCATTTCTAATCCCAGCGTTTATCCGCACGGGTAGTAAGTTCCTATGATTTTCTTGCATTTTGATTGTCCAAAGCTGTATCAATGCATAATAAAACATCTCAAATTATGATGTAGTTCTTTCGATATATTATACAAACGTTATGTAGGTACCTGTAAATACACATACCCACATAATGTCATAGTTTTAGTCATAGAATCCCTTTTGCAGTAGGCATGTGCGTAAGAACTTGCACATTGTTCATGAATGAGAAAATTTTCAGGTGATGCAATTCAAGCTGACCACAATTATTTAAGAAAAAGGCAACATGAAGACCACACCTACTGCAAAGTTGAAGTTATTGAGAAGCGGCCTAAGATTGGTAAGTTTTTCTCAATTACTGTAAAATGGTGCTATGCTAATTAATTCTTTACCTTCCTTTAATCCACTATAATTATATCAAACCTGTTGAAAGGTAGTTTATGTGATTTCTACTGGTTTGACCAAAACTGAACTGGTGAAAAATCTTTTTTTTTACCACTGTAAACTGTTTTAAAAATGTTTTTAAGACGCCTCACAATGAGGCTCATCTGGCACACCCCCATGTATAATCTGCCAAATAAGTTTTAAATTTATTTTTGAGGAATTACTACGAAGATCCATAGTTTTATAACCTATAAGGCTCAATTACCATGCCCTACGATGCAAGAGGCAGTAGCGCCATCATCTATTTTCACTAATTTATTGACACATTATATTATGTTCTGCGATTTTTGTAGTTTTACAAAATAGTACTTAACTTTTTGAAACATTTTATTTCAGACTTAGATTCAGTCTCCTCTGAGTCACATCCACCTATAGGCAATAATGAAAACTTTGCACCTCACAATATGTCTCATTCCAAAACTAGAGAAGCAGCAGTTGAGCGAGGTAAGAGAAAAAAATTGCTTTAAGTATTAATAATGAAATATAGTTATTTAATTAATCAATAGCTAAGTTTGACTAAATAATGTATTTATTCATTAACATAAATATTTCATTTCAGACTTAGATTCAGTCTCCTCTGGGTTTAAACAGACGGAAGGAACAGGTCCAAGAGGTAAGCGAAAAAATTTACTCTTACTAATTTGACCTAGTTATTTAATTATTAATAGCTTAATTTAGACCTGAACGAATATTGCCATGTAATTGCGGCTTTTCTGTCACAGTGCCACTGTACTTGTAGGTTAGGTTAGGTTTTTTTTTTTACAAAATATTAACTTTTCAAACATTTCATTTCAGACTTAGATTCAGTCTCCTCTGGGTTTAAACCTCACGATACATCGTCTCCTTCTTCCAAAACTACAGAAGATGCAGTTGCAAGAGGTAAGCCAAAAAATCACCTATTTATTAAATTCCTATTTTATTTCCATACATTTGAACATTTTTCATCTGTCCAACCAAAGGATCAAAATGTATACGATTTGTACATTGATATCTTTCAATTTAGTTCTCAACATTAATTAAAATCCAAAATACCTAATTACTTACTGTTCTAGTGCTTAAACGACTATATGAAATCCAAACATAAATGTCGTTAATTATTTTATTTGCAGTTGTTCAACTACCTACCAAATTGGCAAAACGAAGACGTCGTGTCGTTTATAATAGAAATCAACTGGCTCCATGTTGCACAAAACTCTATAATGAGTATGTCAAATCCAAAAAACAACTAGAATTTGCCCAAAGAGCCAAAAGAGCGCTTAAGTTCTCGAAAGTGAAGTCTTTTGAAAAAATGACAAAAAAAATGAACCCACTTGGAAGAAAATTCTTTGGATGCAAATAAAACAAAGCACGAAGGAAATAAAAGGAAGACGATACACCGACGAAGAGAAATTGATAGCACTGTCAATCATGAAGCAAAGCCCAAAGTGTTATCGCTTCCTGCAAAAGATCTTCATTCTGCCATCAAAATGCACATTAAATAAGATGGTTGCGCAGTTAAATATAGAAGCAGGCATCAATCCCCAAATATTTGAAGCTGTGAAACATGAGGTAAGATAAAGTAATTTTAACTTTATCTAATAAAATAGCATACATAGCATAAAAAATATTATTACCTATTAACATTTTTATTGGAAGTTAAATCAGACATCATATCTATACTTACAGGTAGCAACATGGCCTGAACGAAAAAAATATTGCTCAATCATATTCGATGAAGTGTCTCTAGAAACAGCTTTAAATTATGACAAACATAAAGATTATATTAATGGTTTGGTGGAATTAAAAGAACGAACTGACGATTTTGCCGACCATGCACTTGTATTTATGTTACGAGGAGCTGTCTACAAATGGCAGCAACCCCTGGCTTTTTACTTCTGTAAAGGAGCCACATCTGCAACACAATTAAAAACTCTCATTCGAGATGTTATAATTGCTGTTGGTGAAACTGGGCTAA